>VDFB02281492.1:212065893-212324283 GCA_007258455.2 Sequoia sempervirens
CTAAACCCTTAAACCCTCTACCATCTACCCTCTACCATCAACACTCAACCCCTAAACCCTAAATCCTTAAACCCACTACCCTCTACCCTATACATTAAACATTAACCCTCAATTCTCAACCATCATCCTTTAATTCCTCAACCCTAAACCCTTACCCCCTATACCCTCTACCATTTACATTTGAACCTTAACCCTAATCCCCCAACCCTATACCCTCAATCCTCTACCCTAAACCCTAATCCCTCAAACCTTAAACCCTTAAACCCTTAAACCCACTTAGTAATCTCTCTACCCTAATCCCTCAACCCTCTTGAACCTTAATCACTCAACCCTTAAACCATCTACCCTCTACCATCTACCATATAAACTGTTAAACACTCAACCCTTAAACCCTAAACCCTTAAACTCTCTTCCCTCTACCCTAAATCCTCTACCCTCTAACCTTAAACTTAATCCCTCAACCCTTAAACCATTAAAACCATTTATTGAACTCTCTACCCTAATCCTTCGACCCTCTTGAGCCATAATCCCTCAACCCTTAAACCCTAATCCCCCAACCCTATACCCTCAATTCTCTACCCTCAACCTTAAACCATCAACCCTTAAACCCTCTATCATATAAACCCTTAAACACTCAACCCTAAATCCTAAACCTTCAACCCTTAAACCCTAAACCCTTTAACCCTCTACCTTCTACCCTCAATCCTCTACCCTCTACCCTCAATCCTAATCCCTCAACCCTTTAACCCTTAAACCCACTTAGTAAACTCTCTACCCTAATCCCTCAACCCTCTTGACCCTTAATCCCTCAACCCTTAAACCCTAATCCCTCAACCCCTACACCCTCTACCCAATACATTGGACCCTCAATCCTAATCCCTAAACCCTATACCCTCAATCTTGTACCCTCAACCTTAAACTCTCAACCCTTAAACTATATACCCTCTACCCTCTACCCTATAAACCCTTAAACACTCAAACCTAAGCCCTAAACCCTCAACCCTTAAACCCTAAAATTTTAAACCCTCTACCCTCTACCCTAATCACTCAACCCTTAAACCCTTAAACAAACTTAGTAAGCTCTCTACCCTAATCCCTCAACCCTATTGACCCTTAATCCATCAACCCTTAAACCCTACTCCCTCAACCCCTATACCCCCTACCCTATACATTGGACTGTCAACCGTAATCTCTCAACCCTATACCGTCAATCCTCTACCCTCAACCTTAAACTCTCAACCTTGAAACCCTCTACCATCTACCCTTTCAAGCCTTAAACACTCAACCCTAAACCCTAAACCCTAAACCCTCAATCCTTAAACCCTAAAACCTTAAACCCTCTTTTCTCTACCATCTACCCTGAACCCTAATCCCTCAACCCTTAAACCATTAAACCCACTTAGTAAACTCTCTACCCTAAACCCTCAACCCTTAAAACCTAATCCTTCAACCCTTATACCCTCTACCATATACAATGGACCATCAAACCTAATCCCCACACCCTATACCCTCAATCCTCTACCCTTAACCTTAAACCCTCAACCCTTAAACCCTCTACCCTCTACCCTATAAATCATTAAACACTCAACCCTAAACCCTAAACCCTCAACCCTAAAATCCTAAACCTTTAAACCCTCTACCCTCTACCCTCAATCCTCTACTCTTTACCCTCAACCCTTAAACCCTTAAAACCACTTAGTAAACTTTATACCCTAATCCCTCAACCCTCTTGAACCTTAGTCCCTCAACCCTTAAACCCTAATCCCTCAACCCCTTTACCCTCAACCCTAATCCCCCAACCCTATACTCTCAATCATCTACCCTCAACCCTTAAACCCTAAACCCTCTACCCTCTACCCTCAATCCTCTACCCTCTACCCTCAACCCTAATCCCTCAATCCTTAAACCCTTAAACCCACTTAGTAAACTCTCTACCCTAATCCCTCAACCCTCTTGACCCTTAATCCATCAACCCTTAAACACTAATCACTCAACCCCTATACCATCTACCCTATACATTGGACCGTCAACCCTAATCCACCAACCCTATACTCTCAATCCTCTACACTCAACCTTAAACGCTCAACCCTTAAACAATATACCCTCTACCCTATACCCTATAAACCCCTAAACACTCAACCCTAAACCCTAAACCCTAAACCCTTAAACCCTAAACCCTTAAACCCTCTACCCTCTACCCTCTATCCTCAACCCTAATCCCTCAACCCTCTTGACCCTTAATCCCTCAACTGTTAAACCCTAATCCCTCAACCTCTATAACATCTACCCTATACATTGGACCCTCAACCCTAATCCCCCATCCCTATACCCTCAATCCTCTACCCTCAACCTTAAACCCTCAACCCTTAAACCATCTACCATCTACCCTCTACCCTATAAACCCTTAAACACTCAACCCTAAACCCTAAACCCTCAACCCTTAAACCATAAACCCTTAAACTCTCTACCCTCTACCATCTACCCTTAACCTTAATCCTTCAACCCTTAAACCCACTTAGTAAACTCTCTACCCTAATCCCTCAACCCTCTTGATCCTTAATCCCTCAACCCTTAACCCCTAATCCCTCAACCCCTATACCCTCTACCATATACATTTGACCCTCAACCCTAATCCCCCAACCCTATACCCTCAATATTCCACCCTCAACTTTAAACCCACAACCCTTAAACCCTCTACCTTCTACCCTCTGACCTATAAACCCTTAAATAATCAACCCTAAACCCTAAACCCTCAACCCTTAAACCCTAAACCCTTAAACCCTCTACCCTCTACCCTCAATCCTCTACCCTCTACCCTCAACCCTATCCCTCAACCCTTAAACCCTTGAGCTCACATAGTAAACCATCTACCCTAATCCCTCAACCCTCTTGAACCTTCATCCCTCAACCCTTAAACCCTAATCCCTCAACCCCTATACCATCTACCCTATACATTAGACCCTCAACCCTAATCCCCCAACCCTATACCCTCAATCCTCTACCCTAAATCGTAAACCCTCTACCCTCTACCCTATAAACCCTTAAACACTCAACCCTAAACCCTCAACCCTCAACCCTTAAACCCTAAACCCTTAAATCCTCTACTCTCTACTCTCAATCCTCTACCCTCTACCCTCAACCCTAATCCCTCAACCCTTAAAGCCTTAAAATCACTTATTAAACTCTCTACCCTAATCCCTCAACCCCTATACCCTCTACCTTATGCATTGGACCCTCAACCCTAGTCCCCCAACCCTATACCCTCAATAATCTACCCTCAACCTTAAACCTTCAACCATTAAACCCTATACCCTATACCTTCTACCCTATAAACCCTTAAACACTCAACCCTAAACCCTAAACCCTAAACCCTTAAACCCTAAACCCTTAAACCCTCTACCATATACCCTCAATACTCTACCGTCTACCCTCAACCCTTAAACCCACTTAGTAAACTCTCTACCCTAATACCTCAACCCTCGTGACCCTTAATCCCTCAACCCTTAAACCTTAATCCCTCAACCCCTATACCCTCTACCCTATACATTTGACCCTCAACCCTAATCCCCCAACCCTATACCCTCAATCCTCTACCCTCAACCTTAAACCCTCAACCCTCAACCCTTAAAACCTCTACCCTATACATTAAACACCAAACCCTCAATTCTCAACCCTCAACCCTTAATCCCTCAATCCTCAATCCTCATACCCTAAACCCTCAACCCTGATACCCTCTACCTTATACATTTGACTATTAACCCCAATACTTGAACCATATGTACCCTCAACCCTAATCCCTCAACCCTATACCCTCAACCCAATACCATAATCCCTCAACCCTACAGGTCATCAACCCTATACCCTCTATTCTCAACCCTCTACCCTATACATTGGATCATCAACCCTCACATATCTATGTCTCTCCCTCCTCTTCTCTCCTTCTCTATATCCATCCTTCTCTCCCTCCCTACCCTAATCCCTAAACCCTTAAATCCTTAAAAAATCAACCCTAAATCATCAACCTTCAAACCTTAAACCCTAAACCCTTAAACCCTCTACCATCTACCCTCAACCCAATACCCTCTACCATAAACCCTAATCCCTCAACCCTTACACCCTTAAATCAAAGAAAACACCCTACCCTAATCCCTAAACCCTCAACCCTTAACCCCTCAACCCCTAAACCATAAACCCTCTACCCTCAACCCTCAACCCTTAAACCCTAATCCCTCAACCCCTATACCCTATACCCTAAACATTGGACCCTCAAGCCTAATCCATCAACCCTATACCCTATAACCTCAATCCTCTACCCTCAACCCCCAACTCTCAACCCTTAAACCCTAAACTCTTAAACCCTCTATCCTCTACCCTCTACCCTATACATTAAACCCTCAACCCTCAATTCCCAACCCTCGACCCTTAATCCCTCAAACCTCAATCCTTAAACCATAAACCCTCAACCCCTATACCCTCTACCCTTTACATTGGACCCTCAACCTAATCCTTCAACCATATACCCTCAAGCATATACCATAAAACCTCTACCATCAACCTTAAACCCTTTAACCCTAGACCATTAAACCTTCTACCCTATACCCTCAACCCAATACTCTCTACCATCGACCCAAATCCCTCAACCCTCAATCCTTAAACCCTAATACCCTAGAAATCATCAACCCTATAGGTTCTACACCCTAATCCATCAACCCTATACTCTCAACCCCTATATTTTTCTCTTTATCTATACATCTCACTGCTCCCTCCCCCCCTCTCTCCTATCCTCTCTAATTGTCACTATCTACCCTCTTCCTCTTTCTACATACCTTTCATTCAATCAATCCATACCACCCTCTATCTTTCTCTTTCTATCTCCCTCCCAATCTCTCCCACTCCCTCTCTCTCCCTCTAGAAACCTACCTAGGTAATTCTCTCTCTCTCTCTCCCCTCTCTCTATCTATCCCTCCCATCCTACCTAGATAAGTCCCTCTCACTCCAACCCCCACTTTCTCTCCCTCCCATAACCTCTCCCTCTCTCAGATCTCTCACTCACACTCCCTCTCTCTCCCACTCCTTCCCTCTTGAACTCCTTCTCACTACCTATCTCTCAAGTCTCTCCCTCTCACCCCCCTCACACTCTTAAGTCTCTCCCTTTGGAACCCTACCTACATATTTCTCTCTTTCTCTCTGTCTCTCTCTCCCCCCTCTCTGTCTCCCTCTCTCTCAATTATCTCTCTCCCACCCCCCTCTCTCTCTCACACTCCCTTTATCCCTCCCACCATACCTAGCTAAGTCCTTCTGACTCCAATCACTTCTCTCCCACTCCCTCTATCTTAAACTCTCACTTTATCCCTTTGTCCCTCTCACCCCCGCTCACACTCTCAAGTCTCTCTCTTTGGCACCCTACCTAAATAACTATCTCTTTCTCTCCATCTCTCTCTCTCCCCCCCTCTCTCTCCCTCTCTCTCAATTCTCTCTCTCCCACCCCCCCTCACTCTCTTTCTCACTCCCTTTATCCCTCCCACCCTACCTAGCTAAGTCCATATCACTCCAACCCTTTCTCTCTTAAACTCTCACTTCCACCACCTCTCCCTCAATCCAGACTCACACACACACACACTCTCTCTCTCCCTCTCCCTCTCCCCCTCCCCCTCCCTCTCCCACCCTACCTAGACAACTCTAGATATCTCTCTCTCTCTTAAAATTCTCCCTCCCTCTAAAGAAATACCTAAATACATACATACAAGGATAATACATATGTACATATAAGCATACATGTACATGCATAGATACAATCTTACATACAAGTACTCATACATACATACATACATACATACATGACATACAAGCATACATGTGCATAAAAGCATACAAATATATAAACACACATTAAATAGAGTAGCATTTAACATAAATAAAGACATAACACAAGTGTGTTATACCACACTCACCTATTGTCTTGCTAGACATGCTCCCCACAAATGAAAAAAACAATGTCAAAACTAAGATATAACATGAGAACATTATAACGCGCACACGTTATATCTTGCTTTGGGAATCCCCAAGCCTTGGGATTGGTATTTTTCTTGGAATACCAACCCAAAGGCTTGGAGGGCATTCCTAACTACCAGAGACGTGTTTTTGCAAATTCTACAATATTTCACATAATCAGGTTCGTGCTCACCATTAAGATTTCACTTGGTTCAATATCAAACAAATCAAACATTTGGGTAATGTTAGGTTCTGTCTTAGCTATCCAATGATGTAATTTTTTTCACTTTCTGACAATGTTAAGCCTTTCATCCATAATTTATTTTGTTTGTATGTCTCTTTTTTGGAAAAGGTAGTGTTTGGTGTTTTTTTCATTATAAATTAACCATTCATCAAATTTTCAAATAAATTACATTTTTAGAAGCTAGACTTCATTCTACAATTTTTTTTAAAAAAAATTCAATTAGTTCCCAAAATTTGTAGGGGTAGCACATCCAAAATTTTGTTTTTTAGGAAGTGTCCACTTCGAAAATTAGTTTAAAATAAAATATTCACTAAAAATTTATTAGAAAAATCATGCATCAACTACATACTGTTAGCTAACTTCTTACCTTAGCAATTTTAAAAATACTAAAAAAAATTCATCGTACGAGGGTCATACAAGAGTTGCTATGTTATGTTTTTCTGACAAAAACAACACCAATTTGTGTACGTCCTTAGTTTGAACCCCATAATCTCAACCATTTTCAAAATAAATTAGTAGTTTAGAAAGTAGACTCAGAGCACTTTGATCCTTATTTTTGTTCCATCTCAAAATTTTGAGTGTAACTATCCTCAATTTCACATCCAAGGTCAGTATTTCCTTATTTTAGAAAAAAGGTGGCCACTTAAGCCCCCTTTTTGGGAACCATCTTGGTGCACTTACCTAGAGAGAGATAGAAGAGAAAAGAGAAAGAGAGAAGGAAAGGGAATGAGTGAGAGAGAGACACACACAAAGACCCTCACCCATAAACCCTAAACTCTACATTGATTCCCTCAACTATAAACTAAATACCCTACACCTCAACCCTAGATACTAAAGGACACACAATATACTAAGAGGGTGGTGAATCAGTATATGCAAAAACTCAGCTTCAAATCCAAATAATCCTTAGTAGCATTTTTGGATCTTAATTTATCATTAAAAAATATTCAAATGATAACCATAAACATACATCCACACATGAGAACACTAGATATATGTGGAAACCCAAGATGGGAAAACCATGGTGAGAATAGTTTCTTAGAACTACTACCCAAATCCAACCTCACAAAATAATGAATCACTTACAATCATGAAGTAGGCACCAACCCACATGAGACACCAATCCTCAATTGTATTTGTAAGCACCAACCTATTGGAGACACCAATCCCCAATTGTATTTATAAGCACCAACCTATTGTAGACACCAATACCCAACACAAATATCTGAGCATAAAATCAATAAAGAAGACTCCATTCCTACCAGATTACAGAGATATGATTTGTGGACCTTGAAGACTAATATCACAACTTGTGCTCAATCTGACCAACCTTCAGACACTCTCCAACATAGCATATGATCTTTTGATAATAGAACACAATGATTGGAATGCAACTCACATTACATCACTTTGATATTCATATTGAAGCCCTAATTACATAGCATTCCAACAACCACAACTACTTAGGATGGATCCTAGACATCTATATATGGATTGTATTTATAGTTACATTCATGTGTTGGACGAAAACATAGAAATAATATTTGTAAGTTGACCACATAAAAACTCCTTAACCAAATGTGTCTAAACATGTGTTAGGCTAGGTCCAATAACCCACATGCTACTCCAAAAGATGGAACACACTAAGAAATTCCCAATGTAAACTTATCTTGTCCTAAAGGTCATTTACATGCTACCTCTAAAGAGAACACACTACAAGCCTCTATCACATTGATTTGGAACATCAACCTGGTTAATTTACAAACACAATGACCCTTCTATCACTTCAAACTCTTTTCTTGATGAAAATTGATTCCAAAAAATTTAAAATAAGATAAATAACGTGTAAACATTCTCTCCTTTCAAACTATAGGACATAACTCGCATCCATGAAGAAATGTAGATCAAATCATGTTACCAGAACAATCTCACTGCATGGGTAACTTACCTCAAACATTACAGATCAAAATTTTGGATCACTTCCATCAAAATGAATAGATATAGTATGATATTATGTACATTCCTCAATTGATTCCATCACCATAGCTAGCCACATATACATCCATAACTCAAAATGGAATGACAATATTATGCATTCTCCAATCTTTCAAATGCCATTACATCAATGACATAATTGACTAGCATAACTTAAACTCTTCTAACATCAAGAATAATAATCCTTTGACATCAATAAAACATATGTTCAACAATCTCCCCCTTTGTCATTGATGGAAAAAAATTAAATACTATTGGAATGTCAAGACAAATCTAATGTGTCAAGATCAAGAATTCCCCCTATCTGAAATCTCATCACAACGAGTTCCATTTTATCCCTTTAGAGTATTTATAATTTTGAGTTCCATTTATCCCCCTTTCACATTAATGGAAAAGAATAAATACTCACTACTAATTCTGAAAACATGTCTCCTGAATAGACTCCTCTTGAGTCCATACTTTGAAGTCAGTCCATTTGAACACTCTACTTTTTCTCAACTAGGTTCTGAGACACTCTGCAAGACTACCAAGTCTATTTGTAGCAAGGATTCAACAATGGACCCTTCAACTTGGGCTCCCTATTTATTCAAGAGGAGGGAGCAACCACTCCTAATTTCTATCATAGATACTCAAAAGTCTCCTTGGAAAGAGGTTTTGTGAAACTATCTTGTATTTTCTCCTTAGTCTCAAGATACTCCAACTTTAACTCTTTTTTTGCAACCATTTCCCTTAGAAAATGATACTTAATTGCAATATGCTTTGTCCTTGAATGCATCACTAGATTCTTGGAAATATTTATAGCACTAGTATTATCACAAAGATTAGAAATGGGTTCATCAAGCTATTTTTTCATCTCCTTTCGGTTTTGCTTCATCCATAATATTTGAGTGCAACATGAATCTTCCACAATGTACTCCACTTCTATTGTAGATAAATATATAGAATCTTGCTTCTTGCTTAACCAAGCTCCAAGACTGTCACCAAGAAAGAAAGCTCCACCACTTGTGCTTTTCTAGTCTGATGGCACCTTCAAAATTTTCAAATTTAAAGTGCTTGTGTCCTTTCAATGTGTCGACAAAGGTTTGGTCGAGAAACTGCTAAATATGCCTCGAAGTTCCTCTTTGCCCATTAAAATTTTTCAACTCAGAGGTAATATTACAAATCCATTTGGTAGAATGTTTTTTGGTACATATGGTAACACACTTGCTCAGTTTCAGGCCCCCAGTATGAGTTTTGATGGGATTTTTAATCGTTTTCTGATTACGAATGGGCTAAAATTGGTGTTCTGGAAAGTTTCAAATTTTGCAATTCTAAAGACAACCCATTTCTCATTTTGGTCTGAAACATCTCTAGATCCATTTTCATAAAAAAATGAAGGTCATCTGATGCATTATTTAAATTCTTTTTAGTTGTGGAAAACACATTCTACGAGTCAATTTACAAATGAGGTACCTAAATTCTAATGGATGGGTGAAATTTGATATAAAACCCATGTTTTAAATAATTGTTTATGATCTCTCACAAAAAATCATGGCTCCATGTGTCCTGATTTGTATGCAGTAAATTTCCTTTGATTGGGTGATAGGTGAAATTAAAATTTTACTCATTTCCTAAAGTCTGAATTGTAAATGTTTGAAATATTTTACATTTTAAATACTCTTAAATGGAAAAATGCACATGAATTGAGGAATTAGGGCATATTTCAATTTGTAATATTTTATAAAGTTTAAAAAAAAATCTTCACAAGAAGCTTCCTCACCAACCCTAGTAGTGAATGAATGATGATAACACTTAGGAGAGGGGAAGAAAAGTATGGAGCTTATATTGAGGATAAATTAAAACCTTTGGAGGAGGAAATTATTTGCAAACAATGTTTTTAAACTTTAAAAAATGTTTTATTTGACTGTTAAAATACTTTCCCCTCCAGTGTTGGTGTAATTAATTATTTAATTACACTTTAGGATAAGTTTACTTAGGTAATTATTTATTTCCTAGGATAATTATCATTTAATTCTTATCTTATCTTATTGAGCTGTCTTTTTGCTCAAGATAAGATTAGGGTTGCTTTTTCCTGCTTTATTGCATCTTTTCCTTTTCGAAGGATTTTGTATTATTTGTAAAACATTACATTCAATAACATATAATTCTGATTTTTGTTTGCACACATTGGCTCTGAGGGTTTATAGAACTATTGTTGTTTTTGTTCTGAATATCTTTGCATGTGATAGGTGATTGCTTGCAGGTGTTCTTGGGGACTGTGATGTTGGTTTTTCAACTTCTACATGGTATTAAAGCTCCAAACCTGTCACTGCCTATTCGTGATCTAAAGATATTCTCTCACAACATCCTTTTCTATGCAAGGGTTTCAAGTCAGATTGATTTTCTATGGATCTGGGGGTAGCCGAAATTTTTGAAGCAATTTGGGCTCGAACGGACGTCGCCATCGCGATCAGAGCGTCCAAAAACCCCAGAAATGCCTTTCATTTCGTCGATTTAGATGAAAGTTGAAAAAAAGGCAAAAAAAATTTAGCCCCAAGGCTGTACGGCCCTAGGGCACAATCTTCGAGGCAGATTTCATAAAAAAAAATAAAAAATCAAGGTTTTTTTTTGAAAAAAATTGGCGCTGCCTGTTTAAATCAAGCCACCCACCACACCGCTACCAAACGGCCTCCGCCACTCCACCCGAGCACTGCTCCCTGCATTCCTTTGTTAGTGGCTCTACTCGGCATAAGCCCCCGCGGGCCCTTCTTCTCAGACTACGGTCCTATTGAGGACCTCGGGCCACATCCAAACCCCGCCAGCCGAGATCGCCAGGGCAGCTAGCCGCTGCATGTGATCCGAATTAGGAAGACTGCTAGCGGTTAACTAACCCTGCCTTTTTTTTTCAGCCCTTGCAGCGATTGGTCATATGAGCGACCGAGGGCCAGAGCCGACGGTGCTATTTTTTTGACCCTGTTTAGTGCAGAAGTGCGCTTTTACATGGCTTTTTTTCATTTTTCCATAACGTTTGCAAACAAAGTCATTTTTTTGAAAACGAATAGTCGCCAGAAAGCTGATTCGACGACAGATCTGATGGTGGTGGTCTGATTTTCTGATTTTTCCATTTTGATGCCTTTTTCGCTGTCAAAGCAAGAAGTTGATGTTTTCACTCCGGGAGGCATAACTTTTGCATCTTGGCTCTGTTTTCCGTAAACAAATAGGTGTTGGAAAGCTGGTTCCACCCTCTTCTCAGATCTCAGACCTAATTTTTGCATAATTTTCACCAGGTATCTAATTTTTTTGTCAGAACTCAGCCTTTATCTTTTGAGTTATTTTCTTGGGAAACGTGCAATCAGGAGTTTTTTTTGAGATCCAAGAGGAATATTTTTTATTTGAGAGTATATACTGCTATTTTTCTATCATGGATTTACATCACATTGTACTCCTTACTCCATTCAACTATTTTGGTTGGAAAAAACAAATGGAGATTCATTTGAAACATAAAGGGTTGTATAGGGTAACCATGGGTACAGAAATTGAACCTACAGGTGCTATTGAAAAGAGAAAGTGGTTTAATAGGTGTGATGAAGCTTATGGTACATTGTGTCTGTCCCTTTCATCTGACCTTATTTTTCACATTGAATCTTGCACTACACCAAATGAGGTATGGGATACTTTGGAGGCTTTGTTTGGGAAGCAGGATACTATGAGAGGGTTTCAGTTAGAGAATGAGCTTATTGGCTTAAATAATAGGGATTTTGACAGCATCCAGGAGTTTTTCACCAAACTCAAGTCTCTTAGATTGCATTTTTCATAGTGTGGTATTTAGAAAGAAGACTCTCAGTTGATATTGTCCATCCTTTCTAAGCTTGGACCTGATTATTCAATTTTTGTATCTACCTTTTATGCCACTATGGATGCACTTGGTACGAGATTCACTATGCCATCTCTTGATGACTTTGCTTCATCTCTCACTTGAGAGCAAGCTAAGTTAGCTAGCATGGGCACTGTGAAACCTTCTTCCTCCTCACATGCTCTTATTGTATCATAGGAGCCCAGAGATTAGAAGGCTTCTACAGGAAAAGGCAAGAAACATAAACAAAAGGATTCCAAACCTCATGAGCAACAAAAGGAGTCCTCAGATTCATCCTCCTCTTCTAAGGGGAAATCATTTAGGAAGGAGAATTCTACATGTGCATATTGCAAGAGGGAAGGACATGCAAAACATAATTGCTACAAGAAGGACATTAATGAGCTGAAACATCTTCTTTAGAAACATTAGATTGTTTTTCCTTCTAGGATGTCTGCATCATCTTCTTCTCCTCATTCTTCTTCTTCTTCAGAGCAGCATAACATAGGCACAACTGGTTTACATACTTCATCAGATATGAGGGGACATGCTCTTTGTGCTTCTTCAGGTATTGGATCAGGGAGATGGCTTCTAGATTCAGGAGCATCTCATCATATGGCATCTTCGCAGTCTATGTTCACTTCCTTTGAGCCTTGTACTATGTCTCGCATTTTGATGGGAAACAACACTTACCTGAGTGTTACAGGGAAGGGGTCTATTAGTTTTGGGGATCACTCCTTTCAAGATGTCTTGTGTGTCCCTCACTTGACATATAACCTTCTTTCCATCTATTAGATAACACATGGGGGCAATGGGAGATCTGTGGAGTTCACACCTGATTCGGTTATCATCAGAGACTTGGAGAGTAGAGCAGTCATTGCTACTGGGATAGTGGATCACTCCTCTCGGTTGTATTCCTTCACTGATTTTACTATTGGTGGTGCTTATGTTCCTACCACTATTCCTCACACTTCGCGTGTGCATCATCATTCAGAGGAGAGATTTGGCTTCTTGAACATTGTTGTTCTCACTTTATATCCTGTTCTTGAGCCTTCTATTCCATCTCCTCCCCCTCTTGTTGCTTCTTTTGTTTCAATGCAGCAAGATCCAGTTGATCATACATCTTTGGAGGTTTCTATTGAGTCTTCACCTACTTCAACTTCTTTGTTTCTTGAGGTCACACCTGCTTCTATGGAGACATCTTGGGCTGCACCTATTCCACCTTCAGAGATTTCTTTCATTTGACCTCTTCCCTCTCACTTCTTTATGGAGATGCAGTTTCTTCACTTCTTTTGGAGTTACTTCATTCTGGGGGGTATCTGTGGTCTCTTTCTTCCTCTCTTATGGGGGGATTCTTTCATGTATCTTTGTGATGAATTGAGTCCTTGGGGGGTCTTATGGAGTCCTCCATTTTTCATCACTTAGGTAGTTTATTACATTCTATTTTGGGGAGGAGTTTTGTTCCCATGTGGTTTTCTCCTTTACTCCGTTTGATTTAGTTTGCATTGCATTTGTAAATGAGTACCTGATCCGGCCTTGTTGTTGGGACTCATCTTTACATAATAATTTGCTTCTCCCTAAGTTGCACTTATGGGGGGGTGTTGGTGTAATTAATTATTTAATTACACTTTAGGATAAGTTTACTTAGGTAATTATTTATTTCCTAAGATAATTATCATTTAATTCTTATCTTATCTTATTGAGCTGTCTTTTTGCTCAAGATAAGATTAGGGTTGATTTTTCCTACTTTATTGCATCTTTTCCTTTTCGAAGGATTTTGTATTATTTGTAAAACATTACATTCAATAATCAATAATTCTGATTTTTGTTTGCACACATTGGCTCTAAGGGTTTATAGAACTACTGTTGTTTTTGTTCTGAATATCTTTGCATGTGATAGGTGATTGCTTGCAGGTGTTCTTGGGGACTGTGAAGTTGGTTTTTCAACTTCTACATCTAGCCCATGGTAGGAAATGTTCATGGAAAAGGAAGGTAGTGGGGAAGTGGGGAGATGAGAGAGGTTGAAACTTTCCAAATATTTTATTAAAACTTTAGCATTGCCTATTGAAGTTTCAAAAAAATCTCGTTCTCTATTGTTGCCTGATAGTGATGCAGAGAAGGGGGGATTTTTCTTAGCAATCATAATTCAAACTATTTCAAATGATTCTTCAACCTTCAAAACACAAACTTGACCTTATTTCACTATCCCTTCATATTCTCCTTGTAGCCTTGCAAATAGTGTTTTCTAACCACAACTTTCAAAATAAATTGAAAAATCACAAGCCATTCATCATTTTAGATACCCATTTCCCTCTACTTTGACATATTAGATTTGGGAATACACTTTTTTTGGAACATCAATCCCTAAAATGGACTGCTACGCTGGAAATGGCCATAATTAGCCCTATTTTACAAAGCAAGTACCAAAAAAATACCCTCTCAACCCTAAATCACTATTCCCAGACTTGATCCAGGTCACAAATGGCTGGAATCAACAACTTTTGGCAAAAGAAACACCCACAAGATCATCAAACCATAAACCCTTGTTTAGGCCTATTTAAACTAGCTATTGCAGGGGTTTATTGAAACTATGCATTCCAAACCTTATTTCACTTCTCCAAAACCTCAGACAAATCATACTAAGTCTACACATGCTCTCCCAACTGACTCACACTTTATCAAATCCTTTTCATCAAACCCCAACTCACAACCTCCATTCTTTGTTCAAAATTTGAATAAAAACATCTAGGGCATCTTTCCAAAATCATCCAACTGCCTTCCTTGCCCCTGCAAAAAGAAAAAACACAAATCCTACCCCTAATTATGCCATTCCACCAAGATATCACAAGTTTCACTGGGTGGAATGGCTTAAATCCCCATTTTACTCTATCAAACCCTCAATTTTAGGGTTTTCAAACCATTCACAAAAAATTCCTTAGAAAATACTCCAAAATCTATGAAATAAAATCAAACCAGATCCAAAATGAAGCTAATTCATGTTTTAACCAAATTAAAAACATTTTAGTTCACAATTGTGTAGTACGGACCCATACAGTCACCTGTAGCAGTAGATTTGCACTAGAAATTGTAGAAAATAGTGTTATATTATTGTTCAACTTCACCAACCAACATTCCAACCTTGTCTCAAGACTTTCAAGGCCTTTTTAAACTTGTTTAATCTAGACACATCGATTCCAATTGATTTTTGAGCTACCTAACCATTGGTCTTCCAAAAAACACAAAATTTGTAAAAGTTGCTAAAGCAACATTGACAACATTTAGCCAAAACATGACCACTTTAACTCTACTAACTCAAAATGACTTAATACAAGGAGAATGGTCTATTATGACCTTATTACGTCACTTTTATACTTAACACACCTAAAACCTATCATAAGACCTTATTTGACCATATTTGTACATGATTTGACATGGTGCCCCTGCACAATACAACCAGACTAAAAAGAACTCAAGTCCCTTGAGGACTGTATTGCATTAGATCATGCTTGATCACTTCACCTCCTTGATCCCCAAATGTTCCTTCATCTAGTAAGCCTTTCCATTGAAACAGGTACTATAGAGTTGCATTGTTCTTGCATAAGGAAACTCTTTGGTATCTAGCAAGTGCTCCAACTGTGTAAACTGCATTAATGGATGTTTTCTGACCTTTCCCTCATCTGGAACAGATGTTGAACCTCCTCTTATACCTGAAAATATACTTGTACCTCCCTTGTCTTGAACTGTCCTCTTCTTGACTCTTGTTGCACACTTGAACTTACCCACATGTCCTTGCCTTTCACCTTGAATTAGTGCACCTTTTCCCTTTATCTCCTCCCTTAGGTTCTTTGACCCTAAGACCTCTATTTTATCAAGTCTACAAACCACTATATTGACAGAATTTAACTGTCCACTAGCCTCTTTTCCAATCAATGGACAAAGCATTGTTCCTATCATGACCTTAGCATGCCTTCCTAACCAATCTTGCATTTCCACAATCAGTTCATCCTTGACCTTCTCTTTATCTATTTTGACACCAACTTAGCATCTTTTCCTTCCAACATTGAAGCATTCTTCAAACCTACTATCTCAACATCTTCATTTTTAGTGGTGGCTGCAAAATTTTCATGTTTGTCTACCTCAAGCCTTATAAACTCTTTCTTACCTAACATGATCACCTCAGCCGCCTTACATTGTCCCTTATCATCTTCTAGTAATGGAGTCAAAGTGATAGTGTTTCCATCCTTTTCAATATCATAAGTATTATTTCTACCATCATAAATTGCATCTCTATCAAACTGCCATGGTCTTCCAAGTAGCAAATGGCAACAATCCATAGGCACACACATCACAAAGTATCCTATCTTTATATCCACCTATACTGAATTCAACCCAAGCTTTCTCATTCACCAAAATAGATTGATTTTCATTCAACCAAGACAATTTATAAGGTGTTTCATGAGGTATCTTTTCCAATTTTAGTTTATCAACCATTTCTATTGACACCATATTATCAGTGTTTCCAGAGTCTATTACTACTTTACATACCTTTCCTTTGCACTTACAAGTGGTCTTGAAAAGTTTTCTCCTTTGTGTTGATTATTTCTCCTTGGATGCTTTAAGTAGTGTTCTTCTCACCATTAAGGATTCCCCAACTTCTGGAGTAGCAAGTTGATTAGGAGAGTTTACACTTTCACAATCATCCTCTTGCATCAACTGAACTCTTTTATCACCATCACTTGAAGTAGAAGCTAGTTTATCTAGACACTTCCATGCTTGATGCTCAGACTGATTGCAATGATAACATATTCCTGAAAATGTGCTTAAACCTCTGCCTCCACCAAATCTTCCTCTAAAGCCTCTGAATCCACCTCTTTGATCAACAACTTGGTCTTTACTTTTACTTGCATCTTCTTGGTCTTCATAGGTCTTCCTTGTACCTCTTCCTCTACTAGTGCTGCATCTACCTCTTCCTTGTCTTTCTTTCCTTCTTTTTAGTTTATCTTTTACCCTAGCAGCTAATTGAAAACATTCCTCAATTGTCATAGGCATATCCAAACTCAATTCATCTTGAATTTGAAATCTCAACCCACACATATACCTTGCCATCTTTTCATTTTCATCTTCAACATGACATCATTTTCCTTCTACTTTAAGTTTTGCAGCTTCTTGAAAGTTTGTATTGCATGATCACCTGGAAAAAATTGGATCTTGATCTTTGACACCATCATATCCCATGAATTTATTTTTGATTTCCCCTTCTTCACTCTTTCCTCTTGAACATAATTCCACCATGTCAAAGCAGGGCCTTTCAACTTAGTCCTAGCAAACTTTACCTTTTGATCATCTACAACCTCCTTGTACTCAAAGTAGTTGTCCAGTGCATCTATCCAATCCAATACCTCTTCAACATCCAAATTTCCATTATACATTGGCACATCTATTTTTTTCACCAAAAGCACCTCCTTTGATAGCCTTGAGCATTTTCACCATCCTTCTCTCATCAAGGTCCAATTCATCATCACCTTGGACTCTTCCTCTTTAGTGGCCTTTCCTCTTCTTTGAATTGTCTCTAATGTTGCAAATCTAGCTAAAAGTGCTTCTTGTGATTCCTTTAACAACCTTATTTTCCTACCATGGGCTCCACTTCCTTTAGGAGGCATCTTGTCCTTTCAAACTGTAACTTTCCTTTACTCAAACTTCAATATTTTCCCCTTCAAAAGACCAAAACCTATGCTTTGATACCAATTGATGCAGAGTAGGGATGGGTTTTCTTAACAATCACAATTCAAACTATTTCAAATGATTCTTCAACCTTCAAAACAAAAACTTGACCTTATTTCACAATCCCTTCATATTCTCCTTGTAGCCTTGCAAACAATGTTTTTTTACCACAACTTTCAAAAGCAATTGAAAACCCACAAGCCATTCATCAGTTTAGATATCCATTTCTCTCTACTTTGACATATCATATTTGGGAATACACTTGTTTTGGAACATCAATCTCTAAAATGGACTGCTATGCTGGAAATGGCCACAATTCCTATTTTAC
The DNA here is from genome assembly GCA_007258455.2 of Sequoia sempervirens. Taxonomy (NCBI): domain Eukaryota; kingdom Viridiplantae; phylum Streptophyta; class Pinopsida; order Cupressales; family Cupressaceae; genus Sequoia; species Sequoia sempervirens. The sequence continues at coordinate 212,084,002 of VDFB02281492.1, forward strand.
AAAGCAAGTACCAACCAAATACCCTGTCAACCCTAAATCACTATTCCTAGAATTGAACCAGGTCACAAATGGATGGAATCAACAACTTTTGGCAAAAGAAACACCCACAAGATCATCAAAACATAAAAACCTTGTTTAGGCCTATTTAAACTAGCTATTGCAGGGGTTTATTGAAACTATGCATTCCAATCCTTATTTCACTTATCCAACACCTCAAACACATCATTTTAAGTCTGCACATGCTCTCACAACTAACTCCCACACTTTATCAAATAATTTCCATCAAACCTCAACTCACAACCTCCATTCTTTGTTCAAAATTTGAATAAAAACATCTAAGGCATTATTCCAAATTCATCCAACTTCCTTCCCTACCCTACAAAACACACAAACAAAAATTGTACCCATAATTATGCCATTCCACCAAGCTATCACAATTTTCACTAGGTGAAATGGCTTAAATCCCCATTTTACTCTATCAAACCCTTAATTTCAGGGTTTTCAAACTGTTCACAAAAAATTGCTTAGAAAATACTCCAAACTCTATGAAATATAATCAAACTAGATCCAAAATAAAGATAACTCATGTGTCCACCAAGTTCAAAACATTTTAGTTCACAATTGTCTAGTACAAACCCATATAGTCACCTGTAGTAGTAGATTTACACTAGAAATTGTAGAAAACAGTGTTATATTATTGTTCAACTTCACCAACCAACATTCCAACCCTACCTTGAGCCTTTCAAGGCCTTTTTAAACTTTTTTCATCCAAACACATTGATTCCAATTGATTTTTGAACTACCTAACCATTGGTCTTCCAAACAAGACAAAATTTGTAAAAGTTGCTAAAGCAACATTGACAACATTTACCCAAAACATGACCACTTTAACTCTACTGACTCAAAATGACTTAATACAAGGAGAATGGGCTATTATGACCTTATTACATCACTTTTAGACTTAACACACCTAAAACCTATCATAAGACCTTATTTGACCATATTTACATGATTTGACATGGTGCCCCTACACCAGGTAGCAAGTGCTACAGTGAGAAAATGTTTGCAGGAAGTGGGCAATCATGAAAGTTGCTTCTCTTGGGCATTAAAACTATTACTCATCGCGTGCAAGGTCATTTGAAGAATTTTTGGTGTTGCATTTGTGATAGTTTCACTTTTCATACCTATAATGAGCATTCGTGGAGTTGGAAATAGTGGTCACATTTTTGGGTTTTAAGCCGAATTTAAATGTTATTTTTGGGTTGCAAACAGTGTTTTTTTCCCTCCAAAAGATGCCTGAAACGTTTCTCACACATCGCTAGTGGTTTTAACCATGAATTACCTATTTTTTTAGCATAGGTAAGCTGAAATGACCTGTACAAAGTGCATAAATTTCCTGGTAGCCAAAGCAATGTATGGATTTACATTCCTAGGTAGAATGTGAATGGTTTCCAATACCAAATGCCCAAGTTAAAATAGAGCTCAGTCTTCAGTTGAAGATAAAATTAAATTGGTAATTATAGGTAAAAGTGAGTGAGTTCTAGAAAGAATGCACATGAAGAAGGATAACAAGTCAATAGTTTGACGAAATATCAATTTAAATGAAGATTAAAATGAAGGCCACAAATGTTTAAAATGTGATTTAAATCTCATTTTGAATGTCAGTTTGAGAATATTTTCATATTGGGAAAGTGTTTTCACTTGCATAAAGTAAAAGGAACATGGGTATGTGGGTTTTTTACTTGGAGGTGAATATTTTTCACTTGCAAGTGAAAATGAGGACAAAAAACTTGTTTTTACAAGTAGGTAAAAAGTTGCACACGATTTGCAAGTTTAAAAGGATGTAGAAAACTTCAGTTGCAAATAAGGAGGGAAAATGGAGAGTAAAGAGGAATTTTCTAAATGTCATTTTTCTATAGAATCAATAGAGTTGAGTGATGCCATGTATCAATGGTGGATTCTTTTTAGGGCTTCTCTATTCTCTTCTATTTTCTCTTAAAATGGGGAGTTATTCTCATTTGTGGGGGTTCCAATATTTTTCCTGGTTGAGGATCTTATAATTTATGTACATGGATTTGTCTCAAGTTAGGATTTCTTTAAATTTCAGAGTTCCAATGGTATAATCCATTTATGTTAATAGCAAGCAAACTAGTTTACAGATTGTGATGAAAAATTTCATACTATAATGTCTCCAAAATGTATGCATTATATTTTCAATCAAAGTAATCAAGGATTATGATGGTTTTTGTTGCACATTTGTTGTAATAGGTGTTTATATTGTTTGATCCTATTCAAAGAATGGGTTAAATGTTCTCTCAATTAAATACTAAATATATTGTATTGCATTCATGATCAGTAAGAATGTTGTAGATATTTCCTAAAGAGACCTCATTATTATAAGGCAGTAATGGCTTAATGGTCACTGGTTTTGTGTTCGGGCTATTACTAGATGGGTATTTCATTTTGAATTTGTTATGGACAAGGCACTGGTCTAGTGTTTTCTTTTGTGCAAACCCTAGAATGAATCACCATTTAAAATCTCAATGAATCTTTTCCATTTTCAAGTCTAATTTATTAGGTTTTTTGTATCTTCATGGAGACTAAAGAACATAGGGGTTATGATTGAGAATGATTCTCTTGTGACTTCTTTGTGTATTTGAAGTGAATATGTCTCTTAATTTATCTATTCTTAGTGTTGATTAAAGGTGTAAAGGGATTATGTTTGAATGTAATGAAATGTATAACATCCTTTAAACATTTATCTAAGAACCATACACACATTAGAAATCTGCAATGTGTTGTTTAGTGCATGTTCTATTAAATATGTAGATCTTTGAATAGGAACACCCTCTTGAGTTTTGTGGAGCTAAAAGTGTAGAAGGATGATTATAGCCTTGTTCATTTTCCTTTGTTGTCCCTGATTTGTTGATAGAACAAGACCTTTGGCTTAGCCTCTTGACCCCTTGGTTTAGGAATTGTGTTTTTCCTTAGAATTGGGGGTTGTAGGAAAAAACAACAATAGATTGGCGACTCCGCTGGGGATAATTTATGCAAGATCTCTAGCTCTAGATCAAAAATTTTAGAGTAAAACATTTTGAAACTATGATTTCATCCATAAGTCTAGCTTTTATTGTCAGTGAGTCAATTCTCATATACGTTGCTTAGGATCCACTGTAATTCCTCTAAGATTGCAAATTTTGTCAAGATTTGTTCAAATTCCATAAATATTTTCATAATTCCCACCAAGTGTGGGTCGAAACTCTGAGATCTTTGCACCAATGTGCATTATTTGAAGAAATTAAGAAAAAATCAAGGATGAATAATTTGCTAAGAAGAGATGAAGTGACCTAAGCTCATATGATGAAGCACCTGATGAGAAGCTAGAAAGAGAATTCAGAAGGCTCCAATATTGTCCATTTGGAAAGAGTCAATAAGTTTGTTGATCTAAAGTTTTGGGTCGAATGATCCAAGGACCTACATACTTGAAGAAGGAGATTGTTGCAATGTTTTTGGTGTATTCTTGAAGTCTGGTGCTCTGCTAGTGGAGAGAATTCAGAAATACCTAGATCTTGGAAGAAGCTTTCTACTGCTTGAAGATATTTTCCTCTTTCAAATAGGTGGCACTCTACATAATATTTCACATCATCAAAAGAGTTTGCTGCAACAATTCTCAGGTATTTTTCTATTGTAACATTTTTGTATGAAGGTTTTCAAGAAAGGTTCTAGTTAATATAGTTCCTTATCCAGTACTCTGAGCTACTAATAGAAAGGGAATGATAGTGATAATTTTACATACTTCTGATTTATAATTTGTAGCTTGTGTATTATGTTGATGAAGTATTTTTGTTCTTGATATATTCCCACTAAATAGATCTTAGGTGTAGTTGCATTTGAGTTATGCATTGTAATATTTTAAGGTCATGTTGAATGAAAGAAATAGGGAAATGAATGATCAGTTATAGAGTTGATATTTAAATTTTGTAAGGGGTGTAAGAAAATGTATCATCCACATGTATATCCTTGTGTGGTGTTAGATGTAAACATGCAAGGTGTGCAACTCCTATCATGTCATCAAATAAAGTTCTCTATTGAAAGACATAGAGCCATAAATTTTAGTGGTAATTTGGAGTTCCTAAATGTTATTCCTAATGAAGTTAGGGAACACTTGCCAAATTTCAAAGGGAAAAGCTAAGAATTAGCATCTTAGCATTTGCAAGTGTTTTTTGATTTGATGGGAGATTATGAGATAAACCACAAAGACATTGTCATGAAGTTCTTTGTTCAATCTCTGAAGGAAGATGCAAAAGATTGGTTTTCATATTTTCCAATGTGTTCTATTTCTTCATGGAATGAGTTCATGCCAACATTCATTAAACAATTTGGTGAGAGAATTAATCCAAGTTCAATGAGGAAAAAAATCATGGACATACATAAAGAAGAAGATGAGTTAGTCTCAACTTTTAATCTTATATTTACAAAGGTATTAATGGATATTCCTAAAAATCTAAGAACAAATGATGTGTGTTTGGTTGTGTACTTAGGAGCATTTGAGGAAGAAATGGGCTATCTATTAAGAGATAAAGAGCCTGCAACATTACATCATGCATATCAAGTTTCCATAGATATTGAAAACAACTTGAAATATTCAATGATGAAGGGATAGGGTATGTGCAGGATCATGATGGGCCAAAAAGTGGCAATATGATGGGTATGTGGCTGACAACCTTTTTTTTACCCAAAATTGAAGAAATGAAAAGGGTTTTTAAAGGATATTCTCAGCTTTCCACTAATATAAATTATACTTTACTTTGAATTTAATAAGTAATTATTATTCATTTTCTATTCAAATTATGACTAAAGTTTTGATTGATAGACTGATTGAAAAACATCTATAGCTTTCAAATGGTATCACATTTTTTGAATCCAAAACATGTATCACATTCTATTCTTCACATACTATAGGATTAAAAAAAAAAATTGAATTTCATGAAGTTTTGACCAAGTTAAGGTGGTCAGACATACAAGTTTTTTTATATTTTTTAAAAGTTGTAATAAAAAATTCATAATTAATTGTTTACTTGAAAAAAAATTACAAAAAAATATGCATCACATTAGGACATGAGTCCTCTACTTATATCTAAAATATGATAAAAAAATATTATCATTTTATTGTGGTTAGGGTGGTCAGACAGACACCTACTTATTTTTTCCCTAAAATTTAAGTACTACTGCATTGATATTTCAAAATTTCACCAAATCGATTTTTATTTATTTTTAAACAAACCTAGTAGTTTAGAAACTACATTCAATTTGCTACAGATTCTATTCTTACATATTTTTGAAATAATATAGATAACTTATTCAAAATTTTACGTCAAGTTGCCTAACTCTGATTTTTCTAATTTTTTTGCCACTTAAGGGCCTATTTTTTCCATGATGATCCTGCACATACCCGATACATGGATGCAAGTGTTTGTTGTCCTAGCACACCTCATGCAAATGAAATTCATGGATCAAAAAATATAAGTTCTTGTCAAGATGACAATTCTTTTGCTGTTCCGATTTCTCCATCATCACAACATGCAAATCATAGTGAGCTCCAAGTTGAATATCAACAAAATTTGAGAAATGTTGATTAGATGTCTTTTGTTCAAGGATTCTCTAACATGAAAAGGCATAAGGGAGAATCACCCTATGATTTTTTCTCAATATTTTTGGATTCTTTATTAAAAGTCCCCAAAAATTTTAGACATGAGGATTCAACATGCATTGACTTTTTTTGTGAAATCTTTGAGCCAAGGCTGAGTACCTTTCCAAAAGAATTGAAACCTCATAGTTTTGTTCAGGTACTTGATTGGATAAAGATTGTTGAAGGGGCCTAGTGTGATTATGCATAAAATATGATATCTCAAAATGTTAGTAATGGTTGTCCTATTGAGAAAAATTAGAAAGCAATGAAAACAACTAAAAAAGGTCTATCAAAAAATGAACATTCATCTTGTTGTATGGATGAGGATAATGATTGTAATTATCCCAAAAGAAACATATATGTAGATCCATATACTAGTGATGAAGATAAAGATACACTTTCAAGTGTTGCTAATTTCTCATCACAAATCAATGTTCAAGATATTCAAGATGAAAATCTAAGCATTCACTTTGAAAACTCTGAGCATAGTTTATGTAGTGATTAATTTTCTTGTGATGAGGGTCATGATGAGAGTGAATTTTCTGATTATTTTTCTGAGGATTATGAATGCTCCTATCAGGATGAACCAGAGGTATTTTCTTCACATGAAGGATGCAATGATATGAATGTTCATGAAGTCACTTATCCACAAGCGAATGAACAAATACCATTTGATAAATACTTGTAATGTAATTCAGGTTTACCATCAATGGAGTATGTTAACTTTATGAATGATGAAGAATTTGAAGATAAGAATGTGTGTGCTTAGTATTGTAGTCTTGAGTACAGTGCTAGAGATGATAAAGATGTTGATGAATGCACTTATGTCTCTGCTGCTCATGATTTTTTATATGAAGCAAAGATGGAAATGTTAGCTATACATGAAGAGGATGACGATGTGCAAATTGATGAAAGAAGGGGTTCATTATTGAATGATCAAGTTGTACATTATGACAAGCACATGGATCTTGAATGAACATTATTACCAATTGGTAATATTGAAAAGCTTGCTGATTTATATGATAATAAAATTTTAAAATATGTTGATACTACAAAACTTTTTGATCTATGTGTAGATCATCCAAAAGATGGAAGTAACGATGGATCTCATGTTAGTGAATGTGAAATTGAATATTGCTATTTCTTTGTTGATGTTTCTTATCTTCATAGTATGAATATGGACATGTTTTCATCCAATAAGGAGTGCATTAGTGTGGAAGAGAATGAAGAGGCTTGTTCAATTGCTAATGAACAACATTCAAATTACAATGAATCTTTCACATTTGGGTCAGCATACCTATCAATTGACGATGCACATGAAGTTACTAGTGTACATTAGTGTCTTTCTATTGACCCTATTAGTTCTAAATTGTTTGAGCCTTCTTTTGAAACATTTTGCATTAAGCTGGATGATGATTTGAAAAATAAATTAGAATATGTTACTAAACTTGAGATGAGTGCATTTACCCAGTTTTGGGATGTTGATGATGCATATGATCTCCATTTCCATGACACCAAAGAGTGTTCTAATGTAGCTGAATCAAAATGCCTAGATATGTGCTCATGTCTTGGTGTCCAATTCAAGAAGGATCTTGAATATGCACTTTTTCCTTTTGATGCACCTATGGGTTGTTTGCATAATACACAACAAAGTGTTTATGAAAGTTTTCAATTTGATGTCAAATTTTATAATGTCAATGGTCATGTGGACTATGAGTGTTTTCAATTTTCAGTTCAGATGGATGAGCATTTAATGGAACATGAACATGAGATGGATAAGGTGAAATGTCACAATGATTATGGTCTCCATTTAGTGTCTAATTTCATATTTCAGATTGACAAAATTAATAGTGATAGTCGCAAGCTCAGAGACATGGTAATAATGGTTAATGGCAGTGCAAGTGATAGGGTTAGTTTGTGGGCAGTTCATGGGAGTTTTTAAAGACTTGGCCTAGTGCAAACAATAGATAAAAAAGTGTTTGATAGAGGTAAATATTGGTGCTACATTTTTGGGGGCCTAGAGCCACCAAATGAAGTTTGAAAATGGTTTAAATGTAACACAATGGAGTCGTTCTAGAGCACCCAATGGATTTGACACCTCTAGAGTCTACTCCCCAGAGATCTAGACTCTCACCATGCCTGCAAGGGGAATGTGTCCCCAAACATGAGCCACTAATGGCACCTTCAAAAAATTTAAATTTAAAGTGCTTGTGTCATTTTAGTGTGTCGACAAAGGTATGGTTGACAAACTACTAAATATACCCTGGAGGCCCTCTTTGTCGTTTAAAATTTTTCAACTCAGAGATCATATTGTAAATCCCTTTGATAGAATTTTTTTGGTACATATGGTAACATGTCTACTTAGATTTAGGCCCCCAAGATGAGTTTTGATGGGATTTTTAATCATTTTCTAATTGTGATCGGGCTAAAATTGGTATTCCAGAAAGATTGAAATTTCACAATTCTAAAGACAACCCATTTCTCATTTTGATCTTAAACATCTCCAACTCCATTTTCATAAAAAAAATGGAGGTCATATAATGCATTATTTTAATGCTTTTCAGTTGTAGCAAACATGTCCTACGAGTCAATTTACAAATGAGGTACCTAAATTCTAATGGTTCGGAGAAATTTGATTTAAAACCTATATTTTAAAGAATTGTTTATGATCTCTAACAGAAAATCATGGCTCCAGGTGTCTCGGTTTGCACACAGTGAATTCCTCCGATTGGCCGATAGGTGAAATTAAAGTTTCACTAATTTCCTAAAGTTTGAATTGTAAATGTTTGAAATATTTTAAACATTTTAAATACTCTTAAATGGAAAAATGCACGTGAATTAAGGAATTAGGGCATATTTCAATTTTTAATATTTTATAAAGTTTCAAACTTTATAAACTTTTCTTCTTGGGAATAACCAACTTGTGATAGTGAATGCTGACGACATCACTTGGGAGTGGGGAAGTGTAGAAGAAAAATATGAAGCTTATAGTGAGGATAATTAATATTAAAACCTTTGACGGAGGAAATTATTTGCAAACAATATTTTTAAACTTTGAAAAATGTTTTATTTGGCTGTTAAAATGCTTTCCTTACCATCCTGCAGTAGGAAATGCTCACGACAGAGGAATGTAGTGGGGAAGTGAGGAGATGAAGGGAAGTATTGTGGAGAGGTTGAAACTTTCCAAATATTTTATTAAAACTTTAGCATTGCATATTAAAGTTTTAAAAAAAGCTCATTCTCTATTGTTTTTGGGTAGCAAGTGCTATAGTTTGCGGGTAAGCATGAAAGTTGCTTCTCTTGGGCATTAAAACTATTACTCATCACATGTAGGGTCATTTGAAGGATTTTTGGTGCTGCATTTGTGATAGTTTCACTTTTTATGCCTGTAATGAGCATCTGTGGAGCTGGAAATAGTGGTCACGTTTTTGGGTTTTAAGCTGAATTTTAATGTTATTTTTGGGCTGCAAACGGTGTTTTTTGCCTGCCAAAAGATGTCTGGATCTTTTCTCACACATCGATAGTGGTTTTGACCATGAATTACCTATTTTTTGAGCACATGTAAGCTAAAATGACCTGTACAAAATGCATAAATTGCCTAGCAGCCAAAGCAATGTATGGATTTACATTCTTAGGTAGAATGTGAATGGTTTCCAGTACCAAATGCACAAGTTAAAATAGAGCTTAGTCTTCAGTTGAAAGTAAAATTAAATTGGTAATTATAGGTGAAAGTGAGTGAGTTCTACGAAGAATGCATAGGAAGAAGGATAACCAGTCAACTGTTTGACAAAATATCAAGTTAAATGCAGATTAAAATAAAGGCCACAAATGTTTAAAATGCGATTTAAGTCTTGTTTTGAATGTCAGTTTGAGAATATTTGCATATTGGGAAAGTGTTTTTACTTATAGAAAGAAAAAGGAACATGGGTATGGTTTTTTACTCGGAGGTGAATATTTTTCACTTGCAAGTGAAAATGAGGGTGAAAAGCATGATTTTACAAGCAGGTAAAAATTTGCATGTGATTTGCAAGTTGAAAAGGACGCAAAAAACTTCAGTTGCAAACAAAGAGGGAAAATTGAGAGTAAAGAGGCATTTTCTAAATGCCATTCTGCTATAGAATCAATGGAGTTGAGTGATGCCATGTGCCAATGGTAGATTCTTTTTAGGGATTCTCTATTCTCTTCTCTTTTCTCTTAAAATGGGGAGTTATTCTCATTTGTGGGGGTTCCAATATTTTTCCAGGTTGAGGATCTTATAATTTCTATGCAGGGATTTGTCTCTAGAGTTAGGAGTTCTTTAAATTTTAGAGTTCCAATGGTGTAATCCATTTTTGTTAATAAAAAGCAAACTGGTTTGTAGATTGTGATGAACAATGTCATACTGTAATGTCTCCATAATCTATGCATTATATTTTCAATCAAAGTGATCAAGGATTATGATGGTTTTTGTTGCACATTTGCTATAATAGGTGTTTAGATTGTTGGATCCTGTTCAAAGAATGGGTTAAATGTGATCTCAATTAAATACTAAATATATTGTATTGCATTTAGGATTAGTAATAATGTTGCAGATATGTCCTAAAGAGACCTCATTACTGTAAGGCAGTAATGGTTTAATGGCCACTAGTTTTGTGTTTGGGCTATTACTAGATGGGTATTTTGTTTTGACTCTATTATGGACAAGGCACTAGTCTAGTGTTTTCTTTTGTGCAAACCTTGGAAGGAATCACCATTTACAATATCAATGAATATTTTCCATTTTCAAGTCTAATTTATTAGGTTTTTTGTATCTTCATGGAGATTAAAGAACATAGGGGTTATGATTGAGAATGATTCTCTTGTAAATTCTTTGTGCATTTGAAGTGAAGATGTCTCTTAATTTATCTATTCTCAGTGTTAATTGAAGGTGCAAATGGATTGTTTCTGAATGTAATGAAATACAAACATCCTTTATACATTTATCTGAGAATCATCCACATGTTAAAAATCTGCAATGTGTTGTTTAGTGCAAGTTCCATTAAATGTGCTAATATTTGAATAGGAACACCCTCTTGATTTTTGTGGAGCTCAAAGTGTAGAAGGCTAGTTATAGCCTTGTTTGTTGTCCTTTCTTTTCCCTAATTTGTTGATAGTACAAGACCTTTGTCTTAACCTCTTGATCCCTTGGTTTAGGCATTGTGTTTTTCCTTAGAATTGGGGGTTGCAGGAAAAAATACCAACACATTCATCTATGAATCTTTCCCAGTATACATCTATGTATGCAATCATTGTGCAATTTTCACTCTTAGGATACCACAAACCAAAATTTATTGTAGCCTTTAGATATCTGAATATCCTTTTACAAATTTGACATGAGTTTGTTTAGGCACCGCTTGAAACGTAGCTACCATCTCAACTACTTGCATTATATATGGTTTGGATGCAATCACATACAAAAAACTACCAATCATTGCTCAATATAAATTTTGGTTTTCTAGAGAAGATACATCATCCTTACTTAATTTACACCTATTAACCATAGGTATACTCATTTGTTTGCATTCTTCCATCTTAAACTTTCCCAACATTTATTTTATATACATATTTTGAGAGATGAATATACCTTTATGTGATTGAGAAATATGTAAGCCAAGAAAAAAAGACAACTCACCAAGCATTCACATTTCAAATTCATTCTATATTGTATCCCAAAACCCTTTGCACATAGGATCATTGTTGCCACCAAATATAATGTAATCAACATAAAAAAAAAACAATTAATAATTGACCATCTTCTATTTTATGTATAATTTACTATCTGTGCTACCTCTCCTAAATCTTCGATGTTGCAAATATCTATCTAATCTAGAATACCATGCTCTAGGAGCATATTTGAGTCTATAAAGTTTCTTCTTCAGTTTTCACCAAAATATGGTTTATCTAAACATTGGAATCCTTCTGGTTGTTTAATGTAGACTTCCTCTTCTAATTATCCATTCAAAAATACAAATTTGGCATCTATATGATATAACTTGAAATTCCTAAATGTTGATAAAGCCAGAAACATTCTAATTTCCTCTAACCTTTCCATCGGAGAAAATGTCTCCTCAAAGTCAATTCCCTCAACTTGAGCATATACTTTGCATACAAGTCTAGCCTTGTTCTAGATTACTTTTCCATCTTCAATTTAACTTATTTATAAAGAACCATTTGGTACCAATGACATTTTTTTCTTTAGGTCTTAGAACCAATTCCCAAATTTCCTCCATAACACCTAATCAACCTTTCTTTTTTCCTGCCTCTGCATAGGAACTTGGTTTAATTTTTAATAATAAGGAAAAGTGTACTCGTTCATTTGATTTCTCAATTATTCTCTAAGTTTGGACTCCAATTCCCTTATCTCCTATAATTTGATATTTAGAACGGTTCTTTTGAATGTACCTAGCCAAACTCTTTCTAATTTTATTCTCTGAGTCAATTTTTTAGTCTTCATCACTATTGTGAATTAGATCTTCATTATCTTATTCATCTAGAGTATCACTAGATTATATTGTTTCATCAATACTTACATTAACACTTTCCACACTCCTTTTTAGTCTTTTGTTATAGCATATGTATGCCTTGCTTGTCATAGAATAATCAAGAAAAATACCTGTAGACATCGAAAATATACTAATTGACATCGTGCATCTGATCCTAACTTACTAACATCGTTTCTTCCTAAATCATACCTCGGTCTAACCATTTAATCAAATTCCCCTATCTGATTAAATTCATCAATATTCGTCCCTTAATTAAATAAATCATTTTGTCTAATTAAGTCACTTTCTCTTGTTAATTAAATCAATCCATTTGATCTAATTATCCCTATTTAATTAAATAATCAATTTATTTGATTAAATCTCTAAAGTCTGTCCATTAAATTAAATAAATTAAAACCTTATTTGATTTAATCTAACACCATCTCTTTTAATTAAATAAATCAAAATCTTTATTTAATTAGCCTCTTATCATATTCCTCTCTTATCTGATTTAAATAAATCCATAAATCTAAGTCAAAATAAGTCACATCATATAATCTCCTATTAAATTAATTAAACCCCTGATTAATTTAACCTCATCTCATGTCACATCCTCTAGATAATGCAAGATGCACATGAAAATAGATTTAATTCATTTATTAAATCTCTATTTTCCTCATAGGGCATCTTTTGGAATATTCTCTCAATTTGAATTCAAAAACTCCAAGTCAACATGTACATCCAACAAGGCAATACATTCATCTTACATGTCCTTTTGCCTTGAGCCAAGTGGAATTTATTGCATTTCCCCTTCCCCCTTACATGTCATTTCAACAAATTTGAATTTCAAATATTGGCATTTATTGGCACAAACCCCAAATCTTGCACAACCATCATCCATTCATAGCTTGACAAGTGGCACCATATCATTGGATGAATGTTAGTCCCACATTGCTCAAATTTGGACATTCATCCATCTTGAAATCCTATAAATGAAGAGCTCCTCTCCTCATTTCATCATCCACAAACATTGCAAAGTTACCATGCTAAAATACTTAGCCATTTTCATCCATCATTTGAATTCTTAGCTAGGCTTTTTGCAGATTTTTGGCTTGGAGTTCTCATCTTCATCATCAAAGTGGATCACTCTTCATCATCAATCAACAAAGCTTGCATCTTAGGGATTGGGAAAGGGCCAATTTTCACATCAAATTGGCACCAATTCCCCCATGGGATCATGAGTTTGCACATCTAATTAGGATTTTATCTTGTTTTTGGCATTTGCATTGTGTTCTTCACTATTTTCATTCCTAGTTTGATTTGTAAATGGATTTCATGGGGAATCCTTTTTTTAACTTGTAATTCCTTGTCTAAGTCATTTATTCATGTCGTTTTGCAGGTACTAGGAAAAGGGTTCGCACATTTGGCGATAGAAGGAGGGCTTGACATCATTATTTCTAACATTTTCTTGAAATTTCTGCATTTTTTTGACACACAGGAAATTCCAACGTGGGCTCATCAGGGTCAATGTTTTAGCACCGCGGGCTCGTCAACGTCCCTGTTTTAGCACCGCAGGCTCGCCAACGTCACTGTTTTAGCACCGTGGGCTCGCCAGCGTCACTGTTTTAGCACCGTTGGACTCATCCCGCCAAATTTTTTCAAATTCTTAACTCTACCACTGGACTCACTGACTTGCAGACAATTTCAAAAAAATATTAAATAATGATGCTTTCAAAAACTGCGACATTGGGTGAAATTGTGATTTCCAACGTGCTCTTTGTCCCGACACAGAGCGTTGCTGACTGGTAAGCGGCGCTATGAGAGAGACGCTAGGAGGAAAAATAGCGACGCCTTCACAATTTGCGACGCTGGGAGACAGTAAAAGGGAGATTTTTATTTTTTTTTAGCACGTTTTTTTATTTTTGATTTATTTACTTGCTATTTTCTGGTTTTTAACTTCTGTGTTTTTCCAGATCTGACTTTTTTTCTTCTTTGTAGGTTGGAAATCGAAAGCAAAGGAAGGAGGAGCATGGTGATGATATTTTGTCCAATCAAAGTATTTTTTTAACACTTAAGTGTTTGTTTAACACTTCTCTAAGAATTTTTCATCTTCTTCTTTCTTAGAACACTAGCTTTCATTTGGGTTTAAAAAGAGTTATTTTTGTTTATTTCTTGCAAAAGGATTAAAAAGAATCTTAGGATTCAACAACTTACTAGATTTTGTTTATGGGATTAACAAATTGAACAAATGTCTTTTCACTTGTGATTTGGTGCTCTAAAATGAGCTCACATATTGCTTTGAGGATCTAAAAAGAACAAGTGTAGCTTTGTTTATTTGTGAGGGCTTACTTAGACTAAAGCCATTGAAAAAGGGCGTATGCGCTTCTCTCGCACTTTATAGCGATCTTGAGAATCAAAAGGTATTTTTTATGACTTTGGGTTAAGACAAAGCAATCACCTCCACACTTTGATTTGGGCTTAAAATTGAACAAAATCTTGTGCGAGTGTGAGTGGGGACTTTGTTGCATATATTCTCTCTCCTTGTTGGCAACAAGGATTGATTGAGTTATGAATATTGTTCTTCATTCACTTTTTTTTATCCTAGAGGGCCTACCTTGGGGAAAAAGTACTCACCCAAGGGAATGACTCAACCGGTAACACTCTAAAGCCAAGAGTATTTCCAGCCAGGATATAAATGTGGATATTGGAAGAAACGCCAATATCATGCGGTTGACTCTGACAAGATGGATCCGAAAGGGGACTCTTGCCACATTGGGTCAACTCCTATGAACGGAAAGTCCTTACTAAAACCCATGTGCTAGAATTTTCCAAAATCCTTTTATCTATTTGTTGGTGCAAGAATGGTCATTCTCAAGCCACCCCACACTTTTACAGTCTTCTAGTAGAAATGGAAAACATGCCATGGGAGTTTCATGGGTGTTGATTCTTGGTTGCCCCATATAAGTGAGTGTCGTGGAGGGGAGCTAGTGGGGTCAAGCATCTAACCATTTGCTAGAGACAAGCGTAGTTGGACTTGTCCAAGTGGGAATCCAACAAATATTGTCTTACACATCCATAGGATTGTACTTATTCTTGGGTTCCAAAATGCATTGCTTTATCGAAAACATCTCAAAAACAAACACTTAACACCATCCAAATTTCAAACCCTTTTGAGGACAAATACAATTGACTCAATCCATATGTTATTGATTTCCCTTGGGATTCACCTCCTTAGAGGTTTCTAAGCATTGGATTATATCTCAATTTTTCTTCTTAAGTAAACAATAGGAAACCCTTGCCTTAAGTTCATTAAATTTCCACATAATATATCTTGTGGGGTTTGAGGAAATTAAGACATTGGACATCTTAGTTTGAAAACCTAATTGAAGAAAGTGTTTTTGGTAAAAATAAGACATTAAGCAAAGCTAAGCCAAATGAACTTTCATATGTGTTGAAGAATCCAAATCCCAAAGCACAAATCATTGATTGGAAATCCAAAATGAATGTTCAAATGAAATCATGTCTTAGTTACAAAGGTCATTAGGAAGCATTTGCATGCTCTTCAATACCTAGCTCTAGGCAAACAAATTATATCTTTTTAGGTTAACCTTAGGATCAAAACATATCAAAATCTCTTTTTCATCCATCCTTCAAAAACATCAAAACAAATTCCATCTCATCGTCACCTTTTGAAAAATCTTGAAATCATCCTTGATACTAGGCTTTGTGGAAAAATCAAAATCATTAATATCATTGAGACCAAAATCCTTGAAAACATTAGCAAAAACACCTTTGGTTAGGTATGTGTAGATGCATCCTTTTGCATATACTTAAGTCAAAGTCATCAAAATCATCTTGTCTAGCTTAGTGCATGTAGATGAATCCTTCTTCATATGCTTAGTGAAACAATCATCTTGTTTGAATAGGTGTGAGTATATGCATCCTTCTCCTCACACATATTCAAATTATCATCCTTTGAACAAAGCTATCCCTTAGATCATCATAAAAAATCTTAGGGTCTTTTTGTTCATAATCCAAATAAAAAACAAATCAAAATCAAGGACAAAATCTCAAAATCTCAAAATCCAAAATCAAAATCAAAATCAAAATCCACAAGCCTAGTATCTCATTCAAGATTTATCAAAAGCCAAAACATCTGTATCATCCATCCCTAAACATCATCATCATATCATTACCTTTGATCCTCAAGGAATCCTAAAAACTTTATACTTTGGGACATGAAATAACGATTGATCCAAAGAATCAAGAGATTCATCTCCCATATTCTCGAGGATTGATCCTTGTTTTATGGTTCAAATGAGATCTCAATACAAGAAGAGTATGGAAGCCAACAAAGAAACACCCGCTTTAAGCGATCTTAGCCAAACAAACGCAGAAATGAATCCAGCTGAATCAAGCAATCCATTGACCCTCTCATCATTGCAAAATCTGCAAGAAGAAAATTAAGGAGAGGACCTTACTTTTGGAATGTCTCGCGAGGAAATGACATAAATGCTTCAAAATCCAGAGAATCATAAAATCATCAACATCATGATGAGACGCAACCCTTCGTTATACATGCTTGAACTAGCAAAACAAGGGGCCAAGTTGCTTTCAGATTTTGATGTAAGTGCTATAGTGGAGACATCCTTTCCACTTATCTCATCCACCATCCCCATTTCATCTACACCTCCATCCCAAAACATCACACAAAACATTCCACAAAACAAAACATTGTTTTCTCCAACCCAACCTAATGTTAACAAGGGAAACACATTTCTCAATGCTCTTCAATCATATCCCCTTGTTAATAATCAAAACTTGGATGCAAACACCACATTGGAACAAAACATACCCGAAAACCCATTACACAAAAATTTTCCCCTCACATTCCATCATGATCCATCATCATCATTCTTTCATGCAACTCCTCAAACACCTCTTCTCACAAATTCACAAGAAGAGGGAGATACGTTCGGACTAGGGGGCTTATTCGACACCATGATGTTTTCACAACAACTCACTTCCCTCACCTTTCCACCTCTTCCAACATTTCCATTATCATCCGCACCACTCCTTGGTTTAGGGCTTCCTCCCCTACCAAGTATCAATCAAACCTACATCCCAACCATCAATCAAAGCATTGCACCAAACACGCAAAATATATCATTGATATCGCAAAAACAAATGACAAATGCACAAGCAATGGAAAAATCATCAAACGCACCCCTAACATCACAAAGCATGGTATCTCAAGGACCAATCACATCAATACCACTATCCAACACCCAAAACATCAACACAACATCATCATCTACCACCATTCCAAATCCACCACCACTCCCACCACCACCAACTCTCACCACATCAAGCCAATATGACGCGACATTGCAAGCTGCTTTTCAAAGAGGATACTAACAAGTTCAAAAACAAAAAGTTGTACAACAAGTTGCACAAGCCGCACAAGCTGCTCAAGCTGCACAAGCTACATTACAAGCGCAACAAATGCAACAAGCCCAAGCTTTATTGCAACATCAACAACAACAAGCCACCCAAGCCACACAAGCATTGCAAGCACAAAGGGTTGCTCAAGCACAACTATTATTGCAGCAACAAGCCACACAAGTGCAAGCAGTGCAAGCCCAAGCCCAAGCTCAAGTGCAATCTCAATACCAAGCACAACAAGCACAAGCTCAAGCATAACTTCTTGCACAAGCAGCACAAGTGCAAGCATATCAGCAAGCACTAAAGCAATACCAAGAGCAGCAGGAAGCAACAAAATTGGCAGCCCAACAACAAGCGTTGTGGGAACAAAAACAAGCACAACAACAAATGTTGTTGGAACAACAACAAGCACAAAAACAAGCACAAATCCTAGCACAACAACAACAAGATCAACAACAAGCATTGTTCATACAAAAGCAAGTAGAAGCCTACTTTTCCTACTAGAACATACCGATACCATCGAACAATGCACCAACCAATCCACCCATCCAACCCATGATTCAAACACCTTAAAACACTTTCATCCCACCCCTTGATCCGTAAAGTGATGTAACGACACAACTCAGGTTGCTTTCGCAACAAGTGCTTGACCTTCAATTAGGGTGAACAACCAAAACACCAAGCAACTTGTGTCCCTATCCATTTTATAGGAGCTTAGAGATGAAACCATTCCCCAAGGGATTTGAAATCCCCAAATTTGACAAATATCGAGGGATGGGAAACCCTGAATATCACATAAGGGAATTCCAGGTTCATTGCATGGAGGTTGCATATGACGATACTTATCTGATGCGGCTATGTCCTAGAAGCTTGGCAGGGCCCGCTATAGAATGGTTCTCTCGCTTACCTTCAGGCATTAGAACATTCAAAGAAATCAGGGATGCATTCATTAGGAACTACACATGTAACATTGCAATGGATGTCAGTCTCGAAGAACTATACGCTCTAAAACAAGGAAAGAATGAATCTTTTTCTTCATTCCTTCAACGATGGCGATCCAAGGCTAATCAGAGTAAGTGGACCATGCCAGAAGAACAACAAGTTTGCACCATCATCGCCAACCTTGAAAGTCGCTTAGCATTTCATCTCAAGGTTCAGGGTATCACTACATATGAACAATTGATCTCCAAGGCGCTTAGCATCGAAAGAGCCCTTGTGACTCAACCTGCCGAATCAACATCATATCATGAACATCAAAACAATCACCCACCATCGAATTACAATGATAAATCTTGTACATGGGCAAGAAACAAGAACATCACTAATGATGGCATCGTCGATGCCAAGGTGGTCATTAGTGGTCCACGCCAAAACACACCCACACCGCAAATCCAAAATCAATGCCAAAACACTCATCACACAACATATCAACCCAACAACAATCCAACCATCAATAACCTCAATGATCATAGAGGACCACCCCAACGCAAAAGTTATCCCAAACCAAAGTACGCTAGTTTGGGGGAACCACTGGAGGACATAATGAAAAAGTTGATCGACAAAAACTCATCAAGCCTCCTACATTTGAAAACTACCAAGAACCTGATGTCAAACCCCCTTGGTATAACAAAAATCAACTTTGCAAATTTCATAAAATCAAAGGTCATACCACAAACAATTGCATGAGACTCAAAAATATCATCCAAGATCTCATTGACAAGAAAATCATAAATGTGGAACCACCTACCGGAAATTAGGATCTAAAAATCTACACGAATCTGATGCCAAATCATGGCAACAAAGGGAATAAAAATGATAAAGGGAAGGGCAATGTAAATCATGTGTATGAAATGGTCGTTGCCTCCCTAAATGAAGATTGCATGGTCATCACCATCAAGGGCGTCCACGCTGAAGATTGTAGAGTCACCACAAGAGGCGGCAAAGTCACCATTGTAGGATCATCCCAACCTAATAGAATCCCTTCATCTAGAGCCATTCCACATAGCTACAATGTTGTAGAACAACTCAAGAGAATGCTAGCACACATCTCCATCATGGAGTTGTTAAAAATCTCATCAGCGCATAAGAGGATCCTTGAGAAAGCATTAGCCTCATCCACTGTCCCCGCAGATCTCGATGCGGAGCAATTCCAAGCTATGGTCGGAAATATCATAACGCCTAATATTCTTACATTCTCTGACAAAGATTTCCCCGCCCAACCATCTCACAACCGTGCACTTCACTTGGAAGCCATTGTAAACAAGAGCAAAATCAAAAGGGTCTTGGTGGATGGAGGTGCAAGTTTGAACATCTGTTCTCTTAGCCTCATCAAGAAGTTGAAAATATTAGAAGATTCCATTGACAAAGGTAAGGGCATCACAATAAGAGCATATGATGACCAAGAAAGAGTGTCTTAAGGTACAATCAAACTCCCTATTCAAGTAGGCCCAACGCTCATGTAAACTACCTGTCAGGTCTTGTACCTTGAATTACCATATAATATCCTCTTGGGACGCCCATGGATCCATGCAATGAAAGCCATAACATCAACCTTCCACCAATGTGTGAAATTTACACATAATGGACAAGAGGTCACCGTCCATGGGGATCCTGAACTATTTTCATATTGCAAAAATCTTGAGGCCAAGTATTACAAAATCCCCCAAGTGCCAAAGAATGATGAGGGCCCATCCACACCATATATTAACCCCGCCACTTGCGTCCACTTCTGCGACAAAGACACCTGCCATCCCCACCATCTCCACCATCTCCGACATCAAGCTCATCATCTAGGAGGATGGTTGTGGAAGCTACAAACTCCCTAACAATTCTTTTGTGATAGGAGAGTTACCACAATCTCCTAGATCATGGGGACATCCACAAGAAAATCAAGGTTCCACATCACAAACCTATCCTGAAAACTATCCCGAATTCACAAGATGGGGAGACCTTGGTCATGAGGTTATTGAAGTAGATCCATCTCACATGTATCAAGATGAAATACCAGCAACTAATTTACCAATGGATGAGACAAGCAAGGGCCTACAAATGATGCTTGCAATGGGCTACGACAGAAATCAAAGACTGGGACAAAATGACAATGGGCTCATAATACCTATCATGCTAGAGATGCGACCCATAACAAATCTTGGTCTTGAATGTACCCCTCCGAGAATAACCATATGTGGCCGAAGTCCTTTGGTTAGAGTAGTTAATGTCTCTCCTTAGCCAGTACTAGTACAAGTACACTCACCAATAGTCACAGGTAGAGAAACACATAACTTTATAACTGAGCCCTATATTAGTAGCGATGACGAAGATACCTTGACTAATCTACCTAGGCTATTCAAAGATACCACCTTGTGTATGATTAGTACCCTATCCTTTGAATCTGATCATCAAAATCATGAGATCCATTTAGTGTACCCCCAACTGATCGACTATGACCAACGAGGACCACCAATTCTCGATACATTCGAAAATGATGAAGTGCTCTCAGAATTCATGGGATTGAGGGATAACATTCTAGATGGAGATCAAAAGGTAGGATTTATAATGGAGTTGGACACACATGCCTATTATGGGGAAATGATTGAATCCTTCAGTCACAAAAATGAGAAACTAAGAATCATATCCAAGTCCTTGAGTGAAAACCACACTGTGGCACTCTCTGACAAGAAAATAGTAAAAAAAAAGGACCTATTCAATGGCAAAAACCTCTCTAAGGTGCCCGAGGATGAAGGATTCAATCTTCCTCTAAGAGCTATTCATCAAGAGAAGTCAGCAGTCTTGGCCGAAAAATGCAATCCAGTCAACCTAGGAACATAGGAGATCCTACATATCACATTTTATGTGGAATCATTATTATTAGAAGAGCAAGAACTCCTAGCAGCATTCCTAAAGGAAAGGAAAATAAAATTCACATGGAGTGACGCTGACATGCCAGGGCTAGATCCAGAGACTGTGGTTCATCATTTAGCAGTGTATCCGGAAGCAAGTCTGGTCAAATAAAAGCTTCAAAAAATGCACCCCCAAATCATTTTGTTAGTCAAAATGGAGCTCAAAAAGTTGTTAGATGTAGGATTTATCCAACCAATTGATTATTCAAATGGGTATCAAACTTGGTACCTATTTCAAAGCCTGACGAAGCCATCAGAATCTGTATGGACTTCAGAGATTTAAACAAAGCATGTCCCAAGGATGATTTCCCACTTCCCAACATTGACATCATAGTAGACATGACAGCAAGACATGAGATGCTATCACTAATGGACGGATTTTTAGGATACAACCAGATCATGATAGCAAAAGAGGATCAACACAAGACGACTTTCACTTGTCCATGGGGGACCTACTACTGGAACATGATGCCATTTGGCCTAAAGAACATAGGAGCAACCTATCAAAGGGCCATGACACTAATATTCCATGATATGATCCATAAAATAGTCGAAGACTATGTCAATGACATTCTAGCTAAGTCAAGAAAAAGACAAGATCATATAGCAACCCTAAACGCTATCTTTGATAGACTGGAGGAATACAAAGTCAGACTAAATCCCAAGAAGTGTGTCTTTGGCGTACAATCAGGTAAATTGCTAGGATACATAGTCTCCATGAGGGGTATCGAGGTGGATCTAGAGAAAGTGAAGGAAATCATTGAGATGGAAGCACCAAAGACATTAAAACAACTGAGAGGCCTCTAGGGTCGACTTCAATCCATCTGACAGTTCATAGCACAACTGGCAGACAAGCAGAACCCATATTCTCACTTACTCCACAAGGGGGTAGCATACAAATGGGATACAAAATGTTAAGAGACATTTAACAAAATCAAGGAATACCTACTGACACCACCAGTGTTAATGCCACCCATCCCAAGAAAGCCATTAATCTTATACGTATCAACAACAACAGCAGCCCTTGGAGCTCTCCTAGCTCAGCATGATGAAAACGGAATGGAGAGGGCTATCTACTACATCAGCAGGACAATGGTCGGTCATGAGCTAAATTAATCATTCATCAAGAAAGCTTGCCTCGCAGTAGTGTTTGCATCCCAAAAATTCAGACATTACATGTTGGCACACAAGATAAAGCTTATTGCCAAAATTGATCCCCTCAAATATCTCCTATCAAAGGCAATGCTCACGGGAAGAATAGAAAAATGGGTAACGATATTATCAGAGTATCACATCGAGTATGTAGAGTAGAAATCCATTAAGGGACAGGTTATTGTAGATCAACTAGCGGAAGCACCTATGTATTTTGAGAATCCTCTTATCTCTGAATTTCCAAACGAATCCATTTTTAACTTGAACGTAGAGGACCACTAGAAACTATACTTCGATGGTTCATACACACAACATCGATCAGGAGCAGGTGTCTTCTTCATCACCCCACGAGGGGATTGCATACCGAAGTCATACAAACTAGCATTTCCTTGCACAAACAACATCACAGAATATGAGGCTTTGACTATAGGTCTCAGGATAGGAGTGCAATGGAATATCATAACTCTAAAGGTGTATGGGGACTCTCAGTTGATCATAAATCAGGTCAATAATGAATATCAGACTAAGGATTATAAGCTCACTCCATACAAGAAATTGGTGGAGACTCTCAAAGAATCTTTCATTGACATAACATTTGAGCAGATTCCAAGAACCAACAACAGAGCAGCAGATGCCATGGCTACAATTGGATCCCTATTAGACATCCCTCATAACATTCTAAAATATGAATTTATGATTGAGCAACTTCTCGTCCCCACATTTGAGGTACCGGAATCAGAATTCGTGTGTGAAATCATTGGTCTAGGTGATCCTTGTTACCATGACATCTACACATATCTTCGCATAGGAGTCATACCCGCTAACCTACCATCGAGCCTAAAACAAACCTTTATCAAAAAAGCATCTAGATTTGTCATCCTAGGTGATACCTTATACCGTAGAAGCATAGAAGGTACCTTGCTACGCTGTTTAAATGTTGAGGAGGCATTAACTGCTCTAACCGAGGTTCATAACGGTATCTGTGGCTCACACTCGAGTGGAATGACCATCGCCAAACTGCTAAGGATGGGGTATTATTGGCCCACAATGGAAAGATAAGCGCATGATCATGCTAAAAGGTGTTTACAATGTCAGCAACATGGGGACCTCATCCATGCTCCAGCTCAAGAGCTTCACCCAATTATCACACCATGGCCCTTTTCACAATGGGGACTCGATCTCATTGGAAAAATCACACCCACCTCATCCAATGGCCATAAGTTCATCATAACTGCAACTGAGTACTTCACAAAGTGGGTGGAAGCCATACCCATGACATATATCACTAGGAAGTAGATCTCAAAATTCATCTTGAACTATCTCATCTGTCGTTACAGTGTCCCACAAGCCATTATCTCAAATAATGGGACACCCTTCAAGAACTAGGTGGTTCGCGACTTGTGCGAGAAATTCAAAATCCAGCATCGCTTCTCCACCCCGTACTATCCCCAAGGCAATGGCCAAGTAGAAGCTACGAACAAAACCATCCTCAAAATCCTCAAGAAAATAGTCAATGACGCAGGTCATGACTGGCATCTGTAGCTTAATCCCGCCCTCTGGGCTTATCGAACCAGCATTTGCACACCCACTGGCGCCACCCCATTCTCCTTGGTCTATGGATCAGAAGTTGTACTCCCCATTGAGATCGATCTCCCATCCCTCAGAATATCATTGCAAAACCTCATCATTGATGAGGACTACCGGGTATCAAGACTAAATGAGCTGGAGTTATTGGATGAGAGATGCATCGATGCTTTAAATCATCTACAAGTCTATCAAAATAGACTCAAACGAAGCTACAACAAGAAAATCAGAAGCAGGACTTTCCAAGTTAGAGAATTGGTCCTAAAAGAAAATCAAAAGAATCTCCCAAATCCTAGCAGCAAAGGCAAGTTCGAACCTAATTCGTTGGGACCCTTCATCATCACAGCAAGCTATAAATCAGGGGCATATCAGTTATCAACACCCGAAGGGGAACCTTTGTAGGAGCCAATGAATAGCTCCCATCTCAAAAAGTTTTATGCCTAATTCTTTCAAGGTATAGAACCAAAAAATCCAAAAAATTAGAAAAAGTCCTAAAAAATGGTTACTTTGGTGAAAACTTGGCAAACAGGTGTCTTGGTAACAAGGAAAAAAAATCAAAAAAGCAAAAAATCCAAAAAAATAAGAAAAAGGATCAAAAAATTGTCCTCTAGTGAAAACCACTTTGGTGGCACTTTGGGCAAATACCTTGGTGAAAACCTGGCAAACAGGCGCCTTGCGTAAATAAGCACTTTCCATCCACCAGGATCTTTGTGGCTTATTTGGCATCATCCATCCATTTCACTCCCATCATCCATCGCATTCAGGTCTCCATCCATCACTCATCTACTCGCATCCGCACCATAGCTTGGTCCTGTGTTCGTATCATGATTCCTCTTAGTACTACTCGGCCCAATTCTCAAGGTCAGTTTGTCCTGCCTTCATCGGAGTAGTCTATTGCATCGCGCTGGGGGCACATTCTCATTGGATCGGATTCGTGTATGATCTTATAATCCTCAAAATCAGAAAATCCAAAAAACATTAGAAAAGCACAAAATCCAAAAACATTCAAAACATATCAAAATCCAAAACAAGTCAAAAATTTATTCAAAACTCAAAAACAAGGTCGTCTTGTCGAACTACATCATCTTTGAGCTTGAACGTAGGCAAGGTTGATCTTTGATCATCCCCCGAGACATTTAGGTCAGTCCTATAGGAGTCTGTCATAATAAACTGACATTTCATCATGTATATCACCATCTGTAAATCAGTCGAGTCGTTAGTTGAACTACGTGGTCTCTGCGTGTATAACGTAGGCAAGTCGAGACCCCTAGGATAGGTCTTTAGGTTAGTCTCTTGGTCAAAATCTCAGAAAACCCCAAAACATTCAAAAATCAAAAATCAAAACATTTGTAAAGTCTCAAAAAACCCAAAAAACAGCCTCAGAACATTGCAAAACATCAAAAAAATCCATCCGCCTCATCTCGCTTGCACCCGCAATAATCACCATCCATAATAACTTGATCGTCATTGTCAACCTTTGGTTAAACAGTTGGAAACAAGTCTAGCAGTTTAAAAGCAGAACTCAAAACGTCAAGTCTTAAGTCTAAGTCAGTAAGTAAGCAAGTTGGTTATCTCTTCGTATCGGTAACACATCATCTGAAATGGTCCCATATCAATCATCCCTTATAAACGAAATGATGTGCCACCATCCACTAACATGTCCTAGGATGAATCCTTCCTACAATGGGCATTATCTTTTGGCAATAAGTTTCGGTTAATCATCTTAGAAAACATATCCTTTTTCTGTTAGCGGTATTGAAGAGCATCAGTTTGTTTGTTTACTTGGTCTTTATCTTTTGACTTATCTTATTTTGCGCTCATTCCAAGGATGTCTCGATGATATCCCAAAATAGCAGATTTAGAGAAATAGGAATGGGGCAATGATCATTATCTTTTTTCTATTGTGCTTGTCGGACATTCTTGCAATATAACTTCGGCAAATACTTGCTTTGTTAGGTATGTATGGAAGAGGTCTAGGGCAACTTGTTGACTATTACAGGGATAGGTTTACCTTTCCATGTTTTGGTCTGAGGTGTCTGAAACTTCTGAAATACATCCTAGCAAGGTTTTTGTATGTCAGGTGTGAACAAGAATACTCCTATCTAATTGTCGAGTCAAAGTCCATCACACTAGGTACAACGCCATCCTAGTTTTCTATACCTCGATGCATCGTACCATGTGTGTTATCAAACATAAGAAAATTTGGTCCTTTGAAAATCCCAATTCCTCGGCAAGTAATCATCATCATCAGCATCATCATCATCATTTGCGTTTGTGTCATCTTGCGTCTTGTTGAAATGACTTCTTCTTTTCTTACTAACTGCACTAACAAAGTACTATGACAATTGATCATCATCATCATCATCATTATCGATTCTGCATCCACAAATCATTAGTATATTGCATAAGCATATCAGATTGAAATCATATGCATTGCATAAACATATCATATAGGAAACATTGCATTTTAATCATCATAAATAGGCTATCATAAATATTTTTCATAAATAGGTGCCTCCATGACATTGCATTTCACCCATTGCATTGCATTGCATATCATTCATTTTACATTTCATAATCATTTCATATTACCATCGAAATCATCACATAGCATCTACAAAAGCATTCCATAATCACTTTTACATAATCATAAGAAATAGTTATATAAGCATTTAATTCATTACGCATCAACATATCACTTTGCATTAACATATCATTGCATCAACATATCATCACATCACGTACATCATCATGTAGGATAATAACATTTGTTATTCTAATCATCTCACAAAAAACCATTTCATTTGCATCATATCACGACCATCGCATCATATTACATACACCCATAAATCATCTCATAATTAAGCATTTTCACACATCATCACATATACCATAGATCATATCATACATCACATATTGCATTGGCGTAAAATAAACCATCATATAGTTAACATTATTGCACATCATATCATAGGTCAGCATAATATAGATTTGTTAGTCATAATCATAACACATACATCATTAGAAATAAAATGCATCCATAGAACATCACTGCAAAGCATATAGAAATAAACCATCCATGCATAAATAAGAGAACACATTGCATCACATCAAAATCATCATCGGCTCATATATATCATCAATGATACTGTCATAGTACAAAGAATAATAATCAGATCACTATACATATATGTCAATCGGTACAAAATTCCCATCAGGCCATCAAAAAAGAGCCCATAAGGCACAAAAGATACATCATAATATCTCGATCAGGCCCGATCTCCATGAATGCTACCCTCGCCCCTATCACCGTGACCCTTTGGTGGTCTCTGGCTGGCCCACTCTGAGTACTCTGGGACCTAGTCTGCTCTAGGTACAGTGTTGTGGTAAGCCCGATGGTAGTACTCTATCTCTCAGATAACATCCTTGTAAGATCGAACTGGCACTGTACCCTGAGACGAGGAGGCTGTCATGCTCTCAATCTACTACCTGCGGCCTAGCTCTGTGGCTGCCTATAGCTCTGCAGCCTATCTTTGTTACACAGCCTGATCCCTCTCTACTCTAAGCTAATCCCTCTCAGCTCGTGCCTGGTCCCTCTCAGCCGTCACTGCTTGAACCTATGCCTGTAACTATAAAATCAAGGCATCTCATGCGTCTGCCTCCTTTGCTGGCTGTGTCCATGGCTGCACCTGAGGTTGGTCCTCACCCTCAACTCATGGTGGTGGAACTGGAAGATCCTGTTGCTAGTTCTGCATGTGGACATCTCCCTGACCTAGTGGGACTGGGGGCACAGCTGGTGGATCCTGTCGGATCGTGACCCTCAGTCCTTGTCCTTGTCCTCGTCCTCGTCCTCTCCCCTACCTCTGACCCTGTGTGCCTCTAGATCCTCACCTAGAACAGTCAACCGAAGAGGAGGTTTGAACTAATCTCTGTAGGCCTGCGTGCTGCCCGGATCTGCCAAACCTTGCTCATAGGCCCAAGGTCGGGTCACCAGTTGTCGAAAGCTGTCAACTGCCTCCGCAGTAGGAATGCCAGGCCCCCATGACACCTGTGTCATGCTGCATGCAAACACGACTACGTAGTCATCATCCGACTGATCCTGCGGCTCTCTAAACTGACGTTGTACATGCCCGGGCATATATCTCTCAATCATAGTGTGCTCCCGTCCTTGCATGTATCGATCCTGGTGACAGTAGAAGAGTTGATCTGCATCGTTGGCCCATCTGGGCCAACCAAGGTATGGATGCCAAGTAAAGACAAGCATCTCGTCCAGGACCCACCTCCAGTAGGGGATCCCATGCTCGCTAGTGTGTGTGAAGGACACACCACCTCTGTATAGTGTCACAAGGGCATCCTCTGCCCCCATCGAAACTAGCACGACCCGTGGATGTAGCACAAAGATGTGCTCCCATGCCCAAACATGCAAAAGTGTCACTCTGGCCCCCAGTGCTCTACCATCCATGTATGCATACTCATGGAGATCCTTGTAAAGTGAAGCCAGAAGGACAGACCCCCATGCAAACTAAACTGGCCTGTCCCAGACTATCCTCTCCTAGTAGTAACCCCAACCCGGACTGAAATACTGCCCTCGTCTGTCTGGGGCAACCAAACCCAAAATAATCACCGCAATCACCTAGTGGAAGGGAGGTGCGATAACTCTGTACCACTCCAGCTTGATCTACCCCTCACAGTAAATAACGTCTCAAGTGGCGAGGACTCTGACGTAGCACTCACGTCCCTCCTCCATCTCGTAGATCACCCATCAGCCATGAATCGACAACTGTAGAATGCGCCAAACGTCTTCCAAAGTGACAGTCACCTCACCAATAGGGAGATGAAATGATGATGTATCGCTATGCCACCTCTCGACTAGCATTGATAACATCCGTAGGTGTGTGCGTACGGGCACTACGTACGCAATATGCCATAGGCCAACAACTCCCAGTCGGTCCTGGTCTCTGTCGCTCAAGTCCCGTAGGACACTCGCCAAATCCCACGACTGGTGCTCCCAAGAATAAAGCTCACTAGGCCCATCCTACATCAGGGAAAGTCAGCATGTTAAAATTAAAAAAAAAATCCTGACCTAACCCTCCAAACTCGTTCCCAGTGGTGCAGTTTGTGATGGCGTCGCAGTTTGAGTTTCTTCAAACTCCGATGCTAGCCCCTAAGTTAAGCTAAAAAGTGCCACTGCAACGCACTTTAGCCCCCAGTGTCGCAATTTGCATGAAAAGGGTGCCGCCACGACGCACTTTTCCCAAACCGGCCCACTGAGTCCGAGTTGAGCCCGAGCCCAGTGGTGGAGTTTCTAAACTCCAAACTGCACCGCTACATCACAAAAAGGCAATTAGTGGTGCACTTTAAACACTGAGTGGTGCTATAATAGCCCCACTGGAGATGAGCTCTCTTTTAAACATGTAATAAATGAAATAAATTAAAAAATTAAGCTTAGGTAAGGGTCACATATCGGGGCACCGATGCCAGGTGGCCGCTGGTAGGTTCGAACTCAGTCTAAAATGTGTAGAGGAAGTTGTCATTGTGCCATATCGCCAGAGGGTTAGAGCTCAAATCTCAAGGTTTGCTAGCGGAGGTGTGTGAAAATGACTTGAAAGTGACCCCTCGGGCCCCTTTTAAGCCTAAAAATTAGGGTTTTGGACTCCCGAACCTATTTTTGTCCATTTGAGGCTTGTTTTTATCGTTTTATTTCCTTTAGACATGTTTTTAGCCTCCCAGACCCCTTTTGGACTTGTCGGGCACTTGGTCACCTTTTTTGCGAGATCACCCAAAAAATCAAAATTTTCATTCGATCTCTTGAGGGGGCATTATAATAGCATGTTTTCTCTCGCCATGCAGCAGTGGGGCAAGTTTTGAAATATTGAAAATGTTTGGCTTTGATAGAGATCATTTATTCTTTGAACCAATGCAACAAGTGCATTGCTTCAAAGAGGGGCAAAATGTAGACATCGAAAATATACTAATTGACATCATGCATCTGATCCTGACTTACTAACATCGTTTCTTCCTAAATCATACCTCAGTCTAACCATTTAATCAAATTCCCCTATTTGATTAAATTCATCAATATTCGTCCCTTAATTAAATAAATCATTTTGTCTAATTAAGTCACTTTCTCTTGTTAATTAAATCAATCCATCTGATCTAATTATCCCTATTTAATTAAATAATCAATTTATTTGATTAAATCTCTAAAGTCTGTCCATTAAATTAAATAAATTAAAACCTTATTTGATTTAATCTAACACCATCTCTTTTAATTAAATAAATCAAAATCTTTATTTAATTAGCCTCTTATCATATTCCTCTCTTATTTGATTTAAATAAATCCATAAATCTAAGTCAAATAAGTCACATCATATAATCTCCTGTTAAATTAATTAAACCCTTGATTAATTTAACCTCATCTCATGTCACATCCTCTAGATAATGCAAGTTGCACATGAAAATATATTTAATTCATTTATTAAATCTCTATTTTCCTCACAGGGCATCTTTTGGAATATTCTCTCAATTTGAATTCAAAAATTCCAAGTCAACATGTACATCCAACAAGGCAATAAATTCATCTTACATGTCCTTTTTCCTTGAGCCAAGTGGAATTTATTGCATTTTCCCTTCCCCCTTACATGTCATTTCAACAAATTTGAATTTCAAATATTGGCATTTATTGGCACAAACCCCAAATCTTGCGCAACCATCATCCATTCAGAGCTTGACAAGTGGCACCATATCATTGGATGAATGTTAGTACCACATTGCTCAAATTTGGACATTCATCCATCTTTAAATCCTATAAATGAAGAGCTCCTCTCCTCATTTCATCATCCACAAACATTGCAAAGTTACCATGCTAAAATACTTAGCCATTTTCATCCATAATTTGAATTCTTAGCTAGGCTTTTTGCAGATTTTTGGCTTGGAGTTCTCATCTTCATCATCAAAGTGGATCACTCTTCATCATCAATCAACAAATCTTGCATCTTAGGGATTGGGAAAGGGCCAATTTTCACATCAAATTGGCACCAATTCCCCTATGGCATCATGAGTTTGCACATCTAATTAGGATTTTATCTTGTTTTTGGCATTTACATTGTGTTCTTCACTATTTTCATTCCTAGTTTGATTTGTAAATGGATTTCATGGGGAATCCTTTTTTTAACTTGTAATTCCTTGTCTAACTCGTTTATTCATGTTGTTTTGCAGGTACTAGGAAAAGGGTTCACACAATACCTTCATTAGATCTAGAATCAAATTTACCCAAATGTTCTTCATCCCTTTTGATGTAGTATTTGTTTTCAAATATTTTGAGATTTCTAACTAAATCTGGTCTTCCTTTCCATAGTTCATATGGTATTTTTGTAGTGTGTGGTCTAATCTAAGATTTATTCAAAATGTAATCTATGGTATGAACTACTTCTCTCCAATACATGTCTGATAACTTTGTTTGACTTAACATTCTTCTGCATATTCCTATACAGTTCAGTTATTTGTCTCAACTACTCCATTATACTATAGATTTCCAGTGGTAGAAATTTGTCTTTGGATCCCATGTGACTCACATAATTCATCATATACCTATCGGAAGTGAACTCTCCACCTCTATTTGATCTCATAAAATTGATTATTCTTCGGGTTTCATTCTCAACCATATCCTTAAATTCTTCAAACTTCTCAAAAGCTTTTGATTTTTCTTTTAGAAAAGTAATCCAAGTAATTCTAGAATAATCATCATAAAATACCTATCAACTTGAATTCTCTTTGTCCTTGTTGGTCTGCATAGATTAGTATGAATATCTCCAAATGGCTTTGTTGTAGAATATTCCTTAGTAGGGAATCTAGTCCTTGTCTGTTTTCTTTCATGACATGGTTTGTAACTAGTAGACCGAGGCTTCTTGATCTTTGGCATGTCTCTTACCATTCCTTTTGAACCGATCCATACAAGATCTTCAAAATTTATATGTCCCAATATTCTGTGCAAAAGCCAACTCTCTTCTCTTTGTATTGTACAACAATTTTGTTCGTTTACTTCATTGAGATGATACACATTACTGTCAATCTTGCTTCCTTTTGCAACTAACTCATAAGTACCGGTCTTTCTGATTTCACAACCTTTAGCACTAAATAAAAGATTGTAGCCATTATCACACATTTTACTTACACTCAAAGATTGTGCTTCAATCCTTCTACATACAAAACATTGTTGGAAATCAAGGTGTCTCAACCTTGGCAATTTCCTAATTTATTTATTCTTATTTTATATTTTTCCATAGATATTATCATTTATGTTATTAAATATTTGTGATCCATTAAAAGGGGCATGAGATTTTGAGTTGAAACTTTTTCCACATGTCCGCGCCTTGAAAAATAAGTTATTAGTTGTCAAAAGATGCACATTTAGTGGTCTAACATGAAAAACTATTTTTAAGGATGTTATGATAGATTCTATGACAAATGTAAGTGTATATGAAAAATTTGGATAAAATAAAAAATGATAAAACAATAGCATGCATTACCTAATCTAAATCTTCAATACCTCAAATAGACGTAATGATGGATGAATTATTCGATTCATTTTATATGTTGGTTTCTCAATTCAACAACATAATATTGAGATGGAGATGATAGATGAATGATGATAGATAGAAATGGATGAATGATTCAAGAATAATTTTGGCAGCATAAGGATACTTGAAGAATCAACCCCCCAAATGGCTTATGAGAGGGTTGATTTAAAGAAAAGTTCTGATTTGGATTGATAGTTGAGATTGGATGTCAATAAGATGTCTTAATCAATGGCCAAGATTGAATGTTGTAGCATGAAATAGGGTTAGGGCTAAATTAGGGAAAATGATAAGGATGAAGGGTTGAAATTAAATTATGCGATGATTCAATCAAGGGCTAAGATTAAATGAGATTCCAAGAGATAAGATTTGATGTGGAATATAAGATTGGAATGGATTAAGAGGTGATAGGAGAAATTAAATAATAAAAAATATTTAATTAATCTAGGTGGCCAATGAATAATTAAATAATTAAGATATTATTTAATTATAGAAGAATGTGACAAAGGAGGAATAATTTTGAATTAAATAATGATTTAATTCAAAATTAAAGAGAGTGGAGCAAATTAAATAACTAAAATTTATTTAATTTAGGAAAGAAGAAGCTAATGAATAATTAAATAATTAAAATAATTATTTAATTATAGTGGAAAGTGACAAAAATTAAATAAATAAAATTTATTTAATTAATCAAGGAGGAATAAAGATAAAAAAATGAAATAATTAAAATTATTTAATTATGAAGAATGGGCGAATGAAAGGCGAAATGATGGAGAAAATAAGAGTCGCAAGCCTAGGATAATTTTTAGTGTCTACATTTTTCCCCTCTTTGAGATGATGTTTGGGATGATGAGATTTTTGTCGCGTAACATCATTTCAAAGAAGCTAAGTAATGGATAGAGGAAAATGGATGATGATAGAAATATAGGATGATGATGAAATAATAGTGGGATGATGATGCCCCCTCCAGAGGATAGACGGGTTGAAAGAACACAGGTATGCTCTTGAAATGAAATGATAAGGAGGGACAAGATGAATGATGCAATATAGCAAGTGGATGAAGGAGATGAATGACACGTTATGCTGCAAGAAAGTGAGAAACCATGATGCACCAAGGTATAAGGGCCAATGTGACGATGTGTCTCGTGCCACAACATAATACAACCTTGTCTACATAAAAGATATGAATATTAGCTGGGAGTAATTTGGATTTGATGCAAATGCAAGATAAAACTGATAACACACACAAGCAAGAAAGCAAGCATGCACAAATGATACAAAAACAGAAAAGGTATTTCCCCTGTCAAGCTGTAAATTGATGATTCATTAATTGATTTTGATTGATGATGATAGTGTTGTCATTGTGGGGAATGACATATCCCTAGATCAACACAAGGATGATTGAATAATTGACTGATTGGGTTTACAAAAAGATTAGGATCAAGACCAAAGGATGTGATTGGATAATTTGGCAAGATTGATTGACATGATTGGTATGGATTAAGGATTGACTTACATTTGGATTATTGCTTGAAATGATTGATTGATTTGATGATTTAATTGGATGAAATGATGTGATGAATTGAATAGAAGAACTAATGTGATTGGAATGATTTAGGTTGGAGCGATTTGATTAGAGGATTGATTGATTGATAATTTGAAGATTGATTTGAAGGAGTTGAATTGATGGCTGAATTGTTTTGAAGAATTGATTGGAAGAAGTGATTTGGTTTGATTTTATTGCTTGTATTTTTGTTGGCTATTTGATTTTTTTATCTTTTTTTTAGGACCTTTTTCCATTTTTTTGTACTTTTTTGGGATATTTTGATTTTATTTTTATTTTTGAAATGTTTTGATTTTTTTGGATTTTTGAAATGTTTTGAGGTGTCAATGGATGAAAATTTGGGTAGCCTTTGTGCTAGATACCAATGACAAGGGAAACAAAATTCTAGGTGTAAGGAGATAGATGGGATTGATGGATGAAAGGGTGGGTGATAGGATAAGGGATAAAAGGCTCATGATAGATGGATGAATGGAATGGATGTATGCATCATAAGAGAGCAAGGATGTGATCTCCAAAGAATATGTCGCATAGGAATAAAATTCCCCATTCTAGGTACAATACTCAGGATTTTTCATGACAAAGCTTATGACAATAGGATAATGATAGGCTTATTTGGAAGGATGAGGTATATCAAAATATATCCAAAGCATGTTTCAACACTTTTCCCCTATATCTTCATCAAGATCAAGAGGAGAAGGGTGGATAAGTAGACTAAATATGATAGGTATGTATGATGGCTAAAGATGGTAGGTAGGATAGAAACGATATGCCATGAAAATGATAGGTTGGATAGATAAGACATTGTGCCCCCAAGTTTAAGTGACATAGAAGATCAACCTACACATGATGCCTATTTTCTAGGTTTTCATCATGGTACTTATCCAGGGCACCTATTTACCAGGTTTTCACCATTGGATGAAGAGATTTCTCTTTACTTTTTTTTTACTTTTTGACTTTTTGGATAGGAGAAGGGGAATATGGATAGGAGGGACTCAAGTTTCTAGTTCCATGAAAGGTAGTAGTCCCACTAGAGATGGATGTCATTGATGGACCATGTCAAATTTCATTATGCTCATAGATGTTGGTAAGGGATGACATGAAAGGGAGATGGAGTAGGTAGATGATGAATTATGATGTGGATTATGGAGGAACATAATGGATTATGATGTGGATTATGTAGGGAAGATGATAGGTATTATATGGGACTTATGTAAAAGATGAATGGGGAGGCTTAGCCAAAAGCATGGACCATAGGAAGGTGGTGGGGGAGATATGTAGGATAATGAGTGAAGGGTGAGGAGATGGAGGTATGTGGAAATGATGTGAAATGGAAGGAAACCATGACCAATGGTTTCACACACTGTGATAAACGTTGAAGATTTTGATGTAGACGAGGTGTACGAAGCAATGTAGGTGTTTGCTTAGGAGATGGGTGATGAAGTGCTTGAGGTACCCACATAGACTTACTATTTTTATGACTTTTATTTTTCTTGTGGGAGGGAATATGAGATTCTTGAATAGAGTGGGAATGTGAGGTGGAAGTAGATGGTTGGGATTTTTGTGCTGAGGATGCCTCATTGGGCTTGTTTTCCTTTTTCTTAGGGACCCAAACCAATTTATTTTTGGCCTTTACTTTTGGAGGTATGGGCTTATATAACTTTTGGGATGTATTTTTCTTTAACTTTTTGTATTGATTTCCTAAGGCATGGGGACCCTTAGTAATTTTTACTTTATATGTAGAAGCATTGAATTTATTTATTTTAATTCCATGGGATAGGTGGAATGAGGGGAAGCTTCTTGTTTATACAATCTATGCATTTGTTGGTCATGATTAGGAATGCTAGGGTATTTATGGATAAATGGATAAGAGGATTGAATGGTAGGGATATTAGGTTTTGGGAGTAATGGTGGTAAAATAGATGGAGGGATATTAGGAGTTGGAAGTAATGGTGGAAAAGTGGATGGTGGAAGGTGTATGTTCACATAATTTTGATATTTGTAGAATGATGGAGGAAGGATGACAACATATGTTTTAGGCATATGATAGAATTTATTATAGAAAGTAGAATTAGGAGGCATGGAGGAAGTACCAACATGTTTTTCTTGTTTTCCTTGGGGTGAGTATCCAAGAAGAAATGAGCATGGAGGGAATTTGACATAGATGGGATCCAAAATACCTTGTTCATGAAGTTCTAAACCTTTACCTTGGTGGTTCATGTTTTGGAGCATGCAATGGACAATGGGACTAGGTGTATTTTGGACACTAGAATTTTCATAATTAGATGGAGAAAATGAAGCAAGGGAAGATAATGGTTGTTGTTGTTCTAAGGAGGAACATTCATGAATGAAGGTGGAAAGAACAATATGATATGATGAAGGACTTGCAATGGGGTCGATAGTGGGTGATGGAGGATCATTAGGATCTTGATTGGCATTGTATTCACATAGATCCAAGGTATTTGTTTGATCTTATATGTGTGCTTGGGAGGCATATGTCCCATCAAGGGAAGAAAATGTTGATGGATCATGGATAGGGCTAGGTGAAGGTGCATTTGGAATATCTTGCTCATGGATAGGTATAGGATCAAGTTGTTCATGGATAGGCTCTTCATCATTGTGGATATCATCTTGACCATAGAAAAGATATAGATTATGGATAGTTTGGATGAAAGTGAATTGATCTTGATTAGGACTAGGGCTCGATATTTCCACATGATTAGGATTAGACTCTTGATATACCTATTGGGTTGCTTGAATGGAATTGGAAGGGAATGAATCTTGAATGGGCTCAACATGTTCTATATGGTCAACAACATGGAGACAAGATGGAGGTTGACTTGGGCTCAATGGGGGAGACTCTTGAATAGGCTCAAGGGGGAGACTACATGATGAGATTGTAAGAATGGGAATGGTGTTTGAAGACTCTTTGGTAGGTTCAAATATATGAGTTGGATGACATGGTGATGTTTGATTCCTTGCTAGTAGCCCTTGGGTCATATCCTTTGTAGGTGGATGGGTGGATTTGGGTAATGGCATAGGTTTACTTTTGAAATTTTTGAATTTAGGGAATATATTTGATGGAGGATTAGATGATGGTGGGGGTAATGAAGAGTTTGATTGGTTAGAAGGTGTAGAGGCCAATGGATTAGGACTAGGGCATGGTGACTTAGGGATAGGCATTTGATTGGATGGTGGTATGATAAAGTTATAGGGTGCATGAACTAGATTGGTATTTCCCTTGTCAAAGGTGGCACTACGACTTAAAGGATTTCGATCTTATTGTGAAGGTGGACTTGGGCTCCTATGTTCTTGTTGTGATATGGGTGGATATGTTGATGTGGAATTGAAATGATAGGTAGATGGGTTGGGTTGTCATGATGGTGACACATAGGATTGTTGTTGAATGTGTTGATATTGAAATGGTGTTTGGACTTGTGGTATGATTTGTTGTTGTGATAATGATGGAGGGGTTGCATAGGATAATAGTTGTTGAGAGGTGGATTGATATGGATAAGGGTTGACATTAGAAGAGGTGTGATAGGTTGATAAAGGGATAACATGATATGTGGATGGATGAGGTTGATATGATGATATAGGTGACACCTAGGATTGATGTGAAATTTGTTGATGTGGTGATTGGACTTGATGTTGTGCTTATTGGATTTGACAAGTGGCCATGAGGTATTGGGATTGTGCTACAAGTTGTTACATTTAAGGTGATTGGTTTGTTTGAGCTTTGTGAAGTATGTGAACAAGCTCTTGTGCTATGTCTTCTAATGTTGGCCTAGTGTTACACATGTCTTTACATTGTTGTATGTTATCTTGTCCCTCCAAGTATGCCACATATTTCTTGTCATCATTTTAATTAGGAGGGTCCCTTCAAAGTGTGATTTTAGGTCTTGGATTATTCTCATGATTAGTATTAGGGAGAGGGCCTCCTTGAATTATGATCTTGGGCTTAGGTTTTGTCTCATGATTTAGACTAGAGGGATAGCCCCCTTGGATTATGACTTTGGGCTTATGATTAGAACCATTTTGACAAATGGTGACTAGGACTATATTGATGATGATGTTGAGATAATAAGATTGGATGATTAGGATGATTTGGCAAGTGTTTATTACAAATTTGACTTGAGCAATATCAAACAGAAGATCTCACATGTAAATGTATGAACAGACACACAAAACACAATGATAAATTTTCTTTCAAGATTAAATTTTATGATTAAGAAAAAGCTTGAATACAAAATGACAAGTCTAATGCTAGTCAAGTGGGTATGGCCAATTAGGTCTCAAGCTAGGATGCACAAGGTTGACTAAGGATGATTTGAAAGTAAAATCCTACCACACAATTAGGAGAAAGGGGTAACCCACCCTTCACCTTCACTTCTCAAAGTTATGAAGTTCTTTGGGGCTTAGCCAAGAGTGACAAGATTTCAACTCCAAAAGAGGCATGTCTTTGGATTCACACCTTCATTGAGGTCATCCCTTAGAGGGGTGTGTGCTCCAACTAGGCCTCTTAAGAAGGGTATGGCAAAAGCGAACCAAGTGAGGTATTTTGGAGGACACACACACTTGATTCACACTCACTGTTGTTAATTTCCCTTAAGAAATGAAATGTGTGTAAGCAAACAATGGAAGAACTTGTTCTTTTTAACCCAAAACCAAAATGTGTGATGGAAGACAATTGTTCTTTTTAAGCCCAATTTCAAAGTGTGATTGCAAACAACATGTTAATTTTAAACCCCAAATCCAAATGTGTGACAAACAAGATTAAGAGATGAAAGATGAAATGTGTGCAGGGTATGTGCAGGATCATCATGGAAAAAATAGACCCTTAAGTGCAAAAAATTCAGAAAAATCAGAGTTAGGCAACTTGACATAAAAATTTGAATAAGTTATCTATATTATTTCAAAAATATGTAACAATAGAATTTGTAGAAAATTGAATGTAGTTTCTAAACTACTAGTTTTGTTTAAAAAAAAAAGAAATCTATTTGGTGAAAATTTGAAATTTCAATGTAGTAGTACTTAAATTTCAGGGAAAAAATAAGAAGTGTCTGAACCACCCTAACCACAATAAAATGATAATATTTTTATAAGATTTTAGATATAAGTATAGGACTCATGTCTCGATGTGATGCATATTTTTTGTAATTTTTTCCAAGTAAATAATTAATTATGAATTTTTATTACAACTTTTAAAAAATATAAAACTTGTATGTCGACCACCTTAACTTGGTCAAAACTTCATGAAATTCAATTTTTATTTTTTAATCCTATAGTATGCAAAGCATAGAATGTGACACATTTTTTGGATTCAAAAAATGATAATGTTTGAAAGCTATAGATGTTTTTCAATCAGTCTATCAATCAAGACTTTAGTCATAATTTAAATAGAAAATGAATAATAATTACTTATTAAATTCAAAGTAAAGCATAATTTATATTGGTGTAAAGCTGAGAATCTCCTTTAAAAACCCTTTTCGTTTCATCAATTTTGGGTAAAAAAAAGGTCATTAGCCACATACTCATCATATTGCCACTTTTTGGCCCATCATGATCCTGCACATACCCTGCACCTAGACTTTCTTTAGCTCCAAATTTTTGTCCACTTGATCCAATTTGTCTTTTGAAGTGTTTATTTTTTTTTGCAAATTCACAAAACCAACAACAAAGCCAAAACCCTAACAAGATAAATGATCACTAATATTAGAGGGTTAGCTAGTCAAGACAAATCTGATTTTTGGAAATGTTTTTTACATCAAAAATAAAAACATAGAGAGCAGACCCTTACTAAAATTTCTAAAGGTTTCCAAAAATGTAAAGAAATCCTTTTTTTTTTTGGCACCCAACATTATTTTCTTATGAAAAATTATAAAAAATTCAAAATAGGTCCAAAATTTTGATTTTTGGACTGAAGGCGTCTGACATCATCCCAAATTTGTAAATGTTTTTTTGTGAAAATATCTACAACCATTTGTGAGATATAAATAAATCTTTGTAAAATCCTAATTTTCAAATATCTATTTTTTGTCTAATTAGTTTTAATCCAAATTAAAGTCATAAAGAATAGACCCCTACTAGAATTCAGAGAGCTTTCCAGAAATATAAAAAATATCCAAAAAAATCACTAGTTTTCTCTCAAAATTGATTTTTCATGAAAAATAAGAAAAACATTATAAAAAAATAAAAATAGCTCCAAAAAATTTGATTTTCGGACTAGAACCTCTTGATATTGTCCCTAAGCTGTAGAAAATGTTTTGTGAAAATATCTGCAGTCATTTGAGAGATATGGTTGAATCTTTGAAAACTAGGGTTTTGTCCCAAAATGATGCAAAACCTGCAAAAAAAAGGATCCAACTCCAAAATTACTCAAAATTTGTCAAAATATTGAGCTAAAAATTAGTTAGGGGGTTCACGTCAGGTTCACCAAAATGTATATGAAAAATTTGGATAAAATAAAAATGATAAAACAATAACATGCAGTACCTAATCCAAATCTTCAATACCTCAAATAGACACAATGATGGATGAATTATTCGATTGATTTGATATGTTGGTTGCTCAATTCAACAACATAATATTGAGGTGGAGATGATAGATAGAAATGGATGAATGATTCAAGAATGATTTTGACAGCATAAGGATACTTGAAGAATCAACCCCCCAAATGGCTTATGAGAGGGTTGATTTAAAGAAAAGGTCTGATTTGGATTGATGGTTGAGATTGTATGTCAATAATATGTCTTAATCAATGGCCAAGATTGAATATTGTAGCATGAAATAGGGTTAGGAGGGAAAATGATAAGGATGAAGGGTTGAGATTGAATTATGAGATGATTCAATCAAGGGCTAAGATTAAATGAGATGTCAAGAGATAAGATTTGATGTGTAAGATAAGATTGGAATAGATAAAGAGGTGATAGGAGAATTAAATAATAAAAATTATTTAATTAATCTAGGTGGCCAATGAATAATTAAATAATTAAGATATTATTTAATTATAGAAGAATGTGACAAAGGAGGAATAATTTTGAATTAAATAATAATTTAATTCAAAATTAAAGAGAGTGGAGCAAATTAAATAAATAAAATTTATTTAATTTAGGAAAGAAGAAGCTAATGAATGATTAAATAATTAAAATAATTATTTAATTATAGTGGAAAGTGACATAGAAATTAAATAAATAGGAATTTATTTAATTTTAGAAAGAAAAGGACTGAATTAGTGACGTAATTAAATAAATAAAATTTATTTAATTAATCAAGGAGGAATACAAATAAGAAAAATGAATTAATGAAATAATTAAAATTATTTAATTATGAAGAATGGATGAATGAAAGGAGAAATGACGGAGAAAATAAGAGTCATAGGCCTAAGACAATTTTTAGTGTCTACAATAAGGGTTAAAAATGGGGGATATCATTTTGGACATAAGAATCATCTATGACACATGTAAGAGAATCTTTGCATAAGCTATTAATGGTATATGATGCATGTAAGAGCATCTCCTATTTTCTATGGATTCTTATGACAACTGGTAAGAGGGTGTAATATCATGTAAGAGACCATGTTTAGCATCTAAGGGTCATATGGATTTTTACCATGGTATTTCAAAACCTTTTTTTGACCCACGGTAATGTTTTATGGTGGTATTTGAGCCCCCATGAGTTTATATATCAAGGGGTTGAGATGGAAACATTATGAGAGGTTTTACAAGTACTTAGATATTGCTAGATTGAAGACTGAAGAGGAGTTAGAGTGGATGTATTGTAATCACATATTATGATAATTCAAGCTATTCATCTCTTCTTTTGTGGATTTTTCCCAAAATGGTTTCTCCACCTTAAACACTATGTTGGTGTTCAATTTTCTATTCTATGTTTTCATTATTATTGCTCATTTAAAATCCATATTGTAAACACTGTTAGATATAATTTATAGTTGATTTAAACATTTATTATTGATGTTCACCTTCTGTATTCTAACATTTGGTATAAGATCCTGATAAGTTCTATGTCTTTGATGGTAGAATAGAGATTTTTGAGCTATAGTGGGAGTATGGTTGATCTACTTTTTATAGTTTTTTTGTGTTGAAACCATGGCTTCAACTTCTTCCCATTTGGACATCAAAATTTAATAGAATGGGATATGAGTTGTGGAAGTTGAAAATAGAGGATCTCCTTGAAGAATGAGATCAATGGATTGCTATAAAAAATGAAAAAAAACCCAAAAAAAAGGAGTGATGAAGATTGGGAGAATATGGACAAGAAGGCATGAGGTACTTTTTGTCTCATAAAACTGCACCCCGGTGAACAAGAGTTTAGTGTTAAAAATACACAATGGAAATGACCTCGAGGTGTGGCACCTTAAAAATTAAGGTCAATTTTCTGGAGAAGGATGACTTGCTCTTCTAAACTAAATTAAGATGTGTTGGTCTAACCCAACACATGGAAGTCCTAATGTTAACCTACTCTAATAGATCACAAGGGAAAAGGGGATTGTTGATGGTGTTTTCTACACAACAACATCTCAAACAGAATATAGTATCCTATCTCTCTTGAAAGGTAAATCTCTATTAGGAAGCCTCAAGAGATAACCCCAAGGTCTCTAATGTCAGGTCTTGACAATGCATAAATAACTCAATGATAAATGTGAAAATGTTGGTAATCACAAAGGGACCTTACTACAAGCAAATACTAAACCCTTAGATTTATCAGATCTAGCAATATGATGATACTTCCAATCCTAAATCTAACCCAAATAATAAAGAAAGAGAAAAAGAGATAAGGTTTTAGAGAGGCTTAAATTTAACACTAAACCTAAGATTAACAATGCAAATGATGAAACACTTGAAATGGACCAATCCCTCAAAAACTGATTCCTGCTTGACCTAAATGAATCTACAATCTCACAGAAATAGTGCAATCTTCTAAGGCATTAAATATTTTCAGATCATGAACATTCATCCAAACAACCCTATTGCAATTGAAATGGATAAACCTTCACAATTGAACTAAGCACAATGAATTTAAAGTCCAGGCTAACTTTGCAAAGCAACTAACAATCATTTGGTTGCGAAAAGTATGGACCAGAGATGGCTGCAACACTTCAAGTACTAGATCATAAACACTATCAATTATTCTAACATTAAACCTAGCACATCTATCAAATAAACTTAAGCAATTCCAAAGATAGAATCACAAGAACCATGCCAAATAAAATTCAACACAAGAAAGGCACCAAATCACAATGTCTTCACTTGCATTAAATTACCCAAAGTAGCAACAATTCCAGTATTCTGTTACAACACTTGCTTGCTTGAAAATAAGACTAAATCCTAACTCTAACTCTTGCTATACTGCTTAATTCGCTCCAATATCAAAACTATCTAGCCCTTACAAATGAGGCAGAATGCCATATTTATAGAAACCCCCCAAGATATGTCAACCTAATTAGGGTTCACAATAATAATCGGCCACAAAACAAGTCGGCCAAGGAGAATTCAAAATAAAAAAAGTGGGCATTAAATGCAAGTACTCCATCCAGGTCAGCCTGGGGTCTCCAATAAAGCTTGGACCAATGCATGTAGAGGAAAAGGAAAATAATGGGGAAGCACAAATTCTGATGTAGCATTGCATTAACTACTCCCCCTTTATCCTTAGTGCGCTCCATCTTATCTTGTACCATCAATAATACCTTGTCCAAGTCGGCCACAGGTGGCATAGGTAAAACCCTAACTCTCCTCTCAATAGACTTGATAGCATCTCTTGATTGTTTTACCATTTTATCCCAATCTACTTTACTTGTTTGATATTTATCAATTACTGCAATGTAGGTAGCTACGTCATCCAACTAATGTTCAATGACAGGGCCCTCATGTATAGGTGAATACACATCTCACCACCATTTTCTCAACTGCTCCAAGTTAAGATGCTTTGACACAAATCTCTTTCTCCCTGCCATCACCTCAAAGAAGGAAATGCACTTATTGTAAATTTTAGTCAAGGTGTCCTCAATTTGTTTCCCCTGTTTATACACTTTCTTTAAAACCTTCTACCTTATTTGCAAAGCTTCATACCATTCCCAAGGTTCTGCAGCTCTGGATGAAGGAAGAATTCCATCACTTATCAACTTTTCTTTGGTGTACTCCATGATGGTCTTAGCCTTTTGCAATAGGATATCTACATCTTCCTTATTCTATGCTAGCACATTTCTTAGCCAATCTAATGATCTCATTGCATCTCCTCCACTCGAAAGGATGTCCTTGATAGCATCATCTCCCTTGGTTTGTACCCCTTGTAACCAACAAATTGTAGCATGTGTGGTGCTTTTCATTCTTTCCAACTATGA
Organism: Sequoia sempervirens; assembly: GCA_007258455.2. Taxonomy (NCBI): domain Eukaryota; kingdom Viridiplantae; phylum Streptophyta; class Pinopsida; order Cupressales; family Cupressaceae; genus Sequoia; species Sequoia sempervirens. The sequence goes on from VDFB02281492.1 coordinate 212,128,768, forward strand.
TATTGTTTCTTGTGGCAGGAAACTTGTAGTAGATGATGAGGAACTGATGGATTGCAAAGGCTTCAACAAGTCTTGCAAATATCGCTTGAGTTTATCATTTTCCTTCTTCAATTCCTATTTAGTTTGTACTTCTTTCCTCCACCTACCCAAGATCACAACACTAGAGCCCTCATATTCTTCAATCTCTTGTTACATGGAAGTAGGCCCTATGTTTATGGTATGCACATTGTAATCACTTCCAGTCACATCATCCCTATTCTTATCAGGGGCAAGAGTAGCAATGTGAACCACCCTGTTATTTGCTTCATCTCTCTTAATCTTGGAGATGACCCTAGCTTTCTTCTTTCCTTTACCCTTTCCTATATTTGCCAATAACTCATCCCGATTGGGAGGGGTGTCATCTAAAACAATCTGTTTACTCTTTAAAACTTTATCCAACCAACCTGGAACAATAGATTATGATTGTACTTTGCTCTTTCCAACTTCATCTTGTTGATCCCTGGGTGTATCTTTGCTCAAATCCTGTTTCTTAGGAATATCCTCAACTGTTTCTTCCCTTTCCTTATTATTTTGTTCTTCTTCATGCACCAGAGATGGAGTCCTAACTGGTATTTCTTCTCTCTGAGGAGGTCTATCTTCTACACTTCTGATAGGTGAATCATCATAAGTTACTAGGGGAGATTGTAACACCTCTATTTCTGCCTCAGCACTATAGAGCTCACCTTCTTGAAATTCTTCTCCTTCTGGATCTTGATAACCTTTTGCTTCTTTGGATTCACCTGGTGCACTGCGAACTTCATGAGAAAGAGGAATACTATCATGTTGTTTTGTAGCAGGAGTGACTAGAGGGGCATCCTTCCTTGGAACACTATCCTTAGGAGGAGTTCTTGATTTTCTTGTGTATACATGTGTCCTTTCTCCCGAACTCTCCACATTTATTATTGGTGGGATAACTTCCTCCCTTGCCTTGGAGCTTTCCTTTTCCTTCTACGACAATCTTACTACCCTTCTTCTCTTGGGCACCAGGACACTAACCTCCTTATCCTCTCTTTCAGCCTCATCCTTTGTTGACTTGTTTGTTCTTGAAATATGTTTCCTCTTCTTTGCAATAGGCTTTCTTTGCTTTTCTGCCTCCTCTACCTCCTCCGTTTGAACATCTTTAACCTTGATCTTAAAAGGAGATCTCACCTTTCCCTTACCCTTAGGATCCTGCTCAGTTGACTCCTCAGAAGTGGAATGAGACTCCAAGTCTCCCATTAAATCATAGGTAAACTGCACACCTTCACTTTCTAGTTCCCACATCTTATGCTTGAGCCACAACTTTGTATATTTAATCACCAGAGTCATAAGTTGTTCTAGTTCTATTTTCTCTTCTTCCAACCAGTCTATTTCTCCAACTGATTTATCTGTCACAACTTCATAGTCATGGCCCTAAATAAAATATCCATCATCTTCAACTTGATCTGAAAAGACCTTCACATTATATAGCCAAACCAAGTTAACAGGTAGCCTAGAAAACTTCTTCTTTTTAATCTCAAAATCATCACTGCAATTGGCCCAATAGTCTTCTATATCATCTTTGTGGTTGTATTCCCTACTGGCCTTCTTCTGAGCTTCACTAGTCTTATCAAACCTAGATATTTTGGAATGAAAGGATAACCCAAGAGTGCTCATTTCTTCTTCATAATCATAGGCCAAATTAATAGAAGGATATGCCTCACTAGTGCCTATCCTCAGAGGAAAATCTCCACTGAATCCAGTCTTATACTTATCCTTCTTCACAATTGCATCAAAATCACATATTTTTCTTATGACCTCCAAAAGTATAATGTGATCTGTGGGATACCTAGGAAGTCTATATGGAGCCCTCTAACAACCATCTATCCTTATATATGAAAAGGTGGGAAACTGTATGAACCAAGCCACATACCTTTTGATTAGCTCCTTGGCACTGTCAGATATCCTTACATGCTCTACACCTTGGAGCAACCTAGTGATGTACATGGTGAATGCATCATTCACCCTCTTATAGCACGAGTTACCCAAGTGTAGCTATGGATAAAGCTCATAAATTACATCCTGTCCAAACACACCCCTTGTACTTAGTCCTTTGTATGGATGAAATCTTGCAAGTGCATAAACCAAGTAGGAGGTCATTGTGAAGGTCTTTGTCTGTAGTAAATTACACATCTATTCATGAATCATGGTACTTATAACGCCCGCCCAATGGTAGTTAACATTCTGCTCCATCCTCACAATGACATGGAACATCCAATTCTCAAATACACCAACACTCTTCAACCCTACCACCCTATTGAGAAGGGTGATAACATCATAGTACTCCTTGAATTTAGCTCTGAATAGTTGCTTGGGTAGCTTGGAAAAGTGGGACTTAGGCTTCTCCAACCAAGAATTGATGACCTGTTGGGACTTGATGGTATCTTCCTCATAGAACTTCTTTGCCATATCCATATCAAAAGCCACCACATGAGACCTATCTGGCATGGAAAAGGTTTGAGCTATAGACATAGGATTTAGATTTGCCACAATTCTCCCTTGGGGACCAACTATCCTTTGTGTATCCCTGTCATAGTGTCGAGCACACTTGAGCACCAATTCATAACACTGTATTGTAGGAGGGAATCCAGCTACATGTGCCAACCCTGATTCCAATGTCCTTCTAGCCAGCAAAGGAAGGTCCTGTGTTGCCATCCTTGTCTTGAACTCTTCATAATCCCATAGTCCAACATTTGTGTCAGTTACCTCTGACTAGATGGAAGTTAGCCTGCTCTCAGGAATTCTGCTCTTGATATCCATTTTGATTATTTCTACTTCGAAAACAGAAGACCCCTCTGCACTTAGATCCATCACTCTACCCTTGCTTCCACTTATCACTGCCTTATTTGACTCAGCCTACATTCGACAAAGAAACCATAATAAAGATCACATGAAAGCCAAGTTAATTAATCAAAAATGGCATATTCATCCTCAATATAAGTCCCATGATAAGAAAAATTCTCTAAAACCTCATAAGATTAATCATCTCAAAGTTCGGGTTTTTGGTCCTCCCACGGAATCTAGGCCAGAGAGGAATTTTGAAAAATTCCCAGCCAGGTGGATTTTAGTGAAATAAACATAAAAGCATCCAATAATCATTTAATCAACTGTCATTAACTAAGAAACAACATGATACATCTTTAAATAATTCAAGTTGATCATACAATGCATAATAACCAGCTAATAAAGCATACTATCTCTTAGTTCTTCATTTTCAACAAAGTTTCAGAGAATTCCGCCTAGGACTGAAATCCATGAAAACAACAATAGTTTACGAATTTTGGGAAAATGAAGGAACAAAGGAAATTTCAGTAAAATCCAAAGGGAACAGAAATCCACGAAGTAGGCATAACTCTGGATCACTGCACATTTCGGGAAAACAAAGAGAAAACAAAAAGTCAGAGAATTCTGGCAGTTAAGGAATTCCGTGAAAACTTTGAAATACTGAATGTTGACGTTTTCTCGCGACTTCACTCAAATTGATCGAACAATCACAAATTTGAGGAACCTAGGCTTGCAACCAGCTTGATTTGAACCTCCTACAGATCATCTTTAAATTCAAGGCTCATCCTAAAGTAAATCGAGAGGAATTGGTGATGCCCTAAGCACAAAACCCTAAAATTTTGCCATGAATGCACATGAAAAGCTTGGGTTCAGCTCACTCATTTTTCTAGGTTTTCAAAAGGTTCTTTATGGCCTACACAAGCAAGCTACCTCATAATGAAATAAAAAAACAAGCTCGAAAAACTCACTTGGGAATCATCAATCTAATAGAATTGAACAACCCTAACTTCAAATGTTCAATGCCTAAACATACATAAATTCAGACTCCAAGCACACTCAGGACACCAAAGAATCACTCACATTCAAAAATCAAAAGAAAGGCAACGCGTACATACCATTGATGAAGTGAGACTTGATTACAACAATGACAGATAACAATCTTTAGTGCCCTAGCAAACAACAACAGTTACGATGACGCCCAGGAAAATCATCACCAAATCCAAGAATTCACAAATCGAACATGCCAAATCTAGCCAAGCACTTAGGATCAAGCACTCTAGATCAATAGAGAGAAAATGATGATAAAAATTAATGGCATAAAACTCCCCAAAATCAATTTAATACTTTCCGCAGAAATCGTACAAACGATCATTAATGCAATCGACAAGACAGGCCAAACCAAAACCCGAGAATCCGACAGGGCGATGAAATTTCAGAGAAATCTGGTCACCAAAAAATTCTACGAAGGACCAAAATATTGGGTTCATAGTGCAAAGCAACCACCACCAGGTTTTCAAGGAAATCGGGGAATTCCACCAAGAGTGGATTTTCCCGAGAATAGCGAAAAACCCGAAATGAGTCTAAAACTTGAGGTTTCAATCAATATCACAAAGGGATCATCAAGGAAAGCAAGATAAATGTTCAAGATCATGCCAAAGTGAGATAAATCCTCAAAATTGAAGGTCCAAAACACCAGGAACAAAAGAAAAATGGGGTCCCTACTTTTAGCGGGGCGTGTGTGCAAAAAACTGCACAACAGGGAAAAATACACACAAAATGTAAAAGAAGGTGATGCACTAAGTTGAGTTTGTTCCTTCCTACTTCAATATAGAATAATATGTCAAAGAAACAACTAAAAAAACCACTCAGATATGAAGGTAAATGGATTTTACTCAAAATTATAGGAGATAATGGTGATAATAGTTGAATTTCATTAATATAAAAGCTTAATGTAACCTTTACTATTGTCAATTATGATTGCACCCTAGCTAAGATTGACTCAACTATTCTGCTAAAACATGGAAACAATCTTAGGTTGTGGGTGACCTATGGTGAGAATGAATCTCCAGATATGGTTGGTTCCCTTGGAAGATCACCTAAACTACAAAATTTTCTTAGGAAAAGGGTTTAGAAAGATAACTTGAAATGAAATCCTAAACCTAATGGAAATGCACCAGAATTTTAACTTATTTCAATAAATTCACTCACTACCAGTTTCTTAAAACATTAACCCTCACAACCTCATCTAAAACATATAACTCAATAGTAATTTGCATGAAGGCTCAAAAATTGAACACAACACACAACCTGATTCATATGAAATTCTTGCACACAAATTCACAATAATGAGACATAACAAAGGACCTAATGCTTATGATCACAATGAAACATTGAATTAATACTGCAAATATGAGAAAAAAGGTGAGATAGGAATGCTTTGTTGTTTTATTAAAACTAAAGGAGTATACAAAATGAAAATCTGAGTACAAATATCAAGCTTATAAAGCTTTCTAGAAGTGAGCAAGAAAGTAAGAAGCAAATCTAAATTGAGAAAAACTAAGTTTTTCTCCAACTTATATCTCCAAAGTGTCTCCAATAATGAGAATGGAAAAATATTCCTCCAAACTAGATGAAAATGATGGAAGCTTTCCTCCCAAAAGGGTCAATCTAGAAAAGACTCAAAAAATCAGGCCCGAACTAACTAAAAACAGAAATGGAAACTTCAATTTGCCAAATTTTTCCTATTTTTCCCAAAAGACTCAAAATCTAAAAGGAAAGTTTCTAAGAGAACTTGAGTGCACCATTTAATTGCATTTAGATAATAATTATTAAAACAATTTATAAGAATATTTCTTTTAATAATGTTTTACAATTTTGCAGTTTCCATTTACAAAAGAAAAGACTCGAGTTAGACTTATTTTTTGCAGTTTTACAAGGCAAATACAATTTTGATGTTTTGTAGAAAAATAAGGTAAATATATTGAGGATCCTATGGTATTTTATTTTCCTTTCCAAAGGAAAAGGCTTACATAACATTTGATTTTTCTATAAAAAATCATAAAAATGAATTAAGGCACATATCTTATGATTTTCTCAAAAATCACAAAAGGTTCTAAGGCATGCAACCTCGACTTATGACACATATGTAAAGTAGAAGATAGCACCATGGGGATATTAGTGAAGGAATTTAAATTTTAAATTGATGTGATAAAACTCACAAGTCAAAATAGGGAAAAGAAGAAACCCTAAACACAAAAGCTCGACCTCCTTGTTTTTTGCCCCTGATTTTGCACTTGGTTTTGAGAAAACTTGGCTCTACCATGACGCCATGAGAGATTAGGGTTTTGAGCTTAATTATTCCACCATTCTTTCCATTTCCATGTTGAGCTTGCTTAGGAAATTGAAGGTGAGTATCTTTTTTTGACAAAATGTGCAGGAAACTCTTCAATATATTCATTTTGAATGCATTTTAAAGGCTTTCAAGCTGTAACCACCATTATTTTCTTGATGTATTCTTTTTTTTTTCCTTATGTTGGTGAAACCTTTGGCTTGAGACTGCCATTAAAGCATTTCTAAAGCTTGTATTGTTACAGGAATTTGGATGTATCTTCAACAAGAAATGGGGTAAGTTCTCCAACATTTGAATCTCTGCATTTCTTCTTATTTCATGTCTACAAAATGCTCGATTCGAGCTCAAGAAACTGTAAAATGACTAAATATTTTTTTTTCCACATGCTTCTTCACTCTATAGCCATGGCTTGCATTTTCTATAACTGGGTATAGAAATTCTGAGGGTCCTATTGTCTCTTGCAAATATGTAAAGATCTTCAATTTTCTATAAGGGTTTATATGAATCTCATGGTTGCGGCCTTTTCTTAGCTTCTATTTGGTAGAAAATGATTTGCATAAGGGAATAAGACTCCTTACTCACTTTCATTTGAGGCTTGGCTACTCTAACTACTTATTTTATACTAGTTTATGAGTATTTGATTCCTCCATGGCTACGGTCTCTTCTTGAATTTATAGGTGCTTACATACTTGCATAAGCTCAAATACTTCCCATTTCCTGCACTTGTGATTTTTTTATACAAACCCTTATTGGTTTGGTAGTTTGTGAAACAAGAAGAGATTCCTAGGCCACGGCCATGAGAATACAAAATGGGTTTCATCCATTTCTTGTAAAAACCTTTGACATTTCACCATAAAAATTTGGGTTTCATTTTCACAAATCCATTACTTTTCCTTTGAGAATATGAAAAGAATACAACTCTCATTATGGCATTGAAAATGATTTCATTTGTAATGAAAATGAATGCTCTATTTTAGTCTCCTATATTCTCTATATTTCTATTTAATTAAGAAAAGGAAAAGGATCCCCTCTTGTTACACACTCTTATTGTAGCTCTTTGATATGTGCACACATAGTCCACTTATCACTTACTTTCTAGCAGAGTCTTTCATTATTACCATACAAGCACTTGTAAACATTACACAAAGGTAAAATGTCAATCCTCCCTTCATTAAGTTGTATGCTCATTTTATAATGCTTACATTTAGGGAGTGAAATTCTACAAGTGTCATGTGTTCTACATCATTGTAGGCTTAGCTTACTTTACATTATAAAAATGTGCATGAAACATTATCTATCTTCAGGAGTACCCAAACATACAATTGTAAATCCTCCTTTTATGAGAGTTTCTTTCAAAGAATTAAATATTTTCACAATGTTGAAACAAAATATTGAATATGGTGCTTTTATTTTGCTTCAATTATGATGCTATCCCACTTTCAAAATCATTATTTCTTTTCAAATTTTTGCACACAAATTTATGATGCTTTTCATACATTACCCAAGTTGCTAAAAATGATTTTTTTCCCACTATGTTATGGCTTTATCAGCTCCACTCTTTACTATTTGTTCATTTCTCTTATGGCTATACACTTTCAACACCTTATTACTCCTCCAAGCCTTGAAGAGACATAGCTTCTGCCCTATTATAGATACAATATTTATTTTCAAAGAGTGCTTGGAAACTGCTTCTTGTCGACATTTGAACACTACACCCTCTATTGTCCTCCACATGTGAGCATTATTTGTCACACCCTCTTGAATATTGATGGCTATACCTTCCAATATACATACTTCAAGAAACATGAAAAATAAAATGAAAATGTTATATGGCAACAATAAGCATGAAATATTGCTTGCAAAACATAAATATCTCAATGAAAGATAGTGCAATTTTATTCTATTCTACATGTTCATTAAGCATTCAAAATAATTCCTTGATCATTTGTGACTTTCATTTCATTTCACTACTGAACTAATTTTCATGAATCAGAAATGAATCTACCACTTTTGTAGTTACTCTGTGAATTACTCCTTCAGCTAAAATTTTCTTTTATTTGAGCAATATGAATGTGCATTCCTATCTCATTCCCCTCTTAAGATTTAGGGGAAACATATTGGGCTCACCCCTTATGGGATCCCTTTTTTACACCACATGCTATGATGTCTTCAGAAATGTATTAGCAACATGATTTCTCCTAAAAAATAGTGAACAAACATGTTAGATAAAAAATAGTGAAGCTCAATGCTCCTGTGATATTTTATTTTTCAGGCTCCCTTGCATACATTTGATGTTTGTTGATCCAATGCATCATAAACATGTTCTATATTTATGTTGATAGGGAACATAGTGAGATTCATATCCAGAGCTCCAACCAACTCTCCTATCATGATGCAAGCTCACTTGAAGATCAGGAGCGAGGAGGGGTAGACAGCCACGAAGACCAACACCAAACACCAACATAAAATGATGGATATGTCTTTTATTATATGCTCCTTTATTACTTTCATCTTTAGATGTATAGGATATGTAATATGTTGCTTTAGTTCAGCTACTCCCATGACTTGTGTGGGACATTTGATTTCTCTTTTCTTTCCAATGAATATAAAAGCAACACTTGTGCAATTATGTGTATATCTCATTTGCAAAATGAATGCAACATTGTGAAATGAATAAATCATTATAAAATTGAGTGAAAGCAATATCTTATATCTTGTGTTCATGTAATCTCCTCTGTGTTGCAAAGAATTGAATGAAAAATTGAATGCTTTCTTTCCTATTGTAAAAAAATGCAAAATAAATTGAATTCTCCCTTTTAAACTTCAATATGCAATGGTTAAGCATAGCAGAAATATGTTAGAATATTTTCACCTTAAAATAAAAATAAATTGCTTTAGCTCTACTAATTTGAGTTTTAGGTGAAAATTTGGCAACATTTCTTGTGATTTTTGTTGAATGCTTGCCTGCTAAGCATATAGACCAGTTGCCTTAAACAATTCATTGGGAACATAGTCAAATCTGCCCCTTCTCAAACTCAGAAAACCATGAAACTAAATTGCAAATACTTCAAACAATAGCAGAAAACCAAACATAACCAAATTGAAAGCAAACTAAAAGGCCCAGGTGTCCAACAAACATGTGTAGCAACACTTAGGGAAATAAAACAACTAAAATGAATGTTCCTTGAGCACTTATTAGCAGAAAACAATAACTCTATCCTACACTAACCAACAAAAATGGTACTTAGACAAAACCATTGACTAGTTTTGAAAAATAACTCCCTCTCCTAACCAAAAGGGAATGCTTTACATGCTCATGAACTAGTAATAAGAGATAAAAAATAATAATACATCCCACCAACTGTTGTATTGCAACCTGAAGATTACAATAAATGACATAGACCCCTTGATCCTGATAAAACATACCTCTAGTTCACCATGGATGGGTAAATTGGATCAGCTGCTCCTCAATTGCAACCTCATTCTTAGGTGCATTGAATGCTTGTTGGATCTTGCTAATATCCCTGGCCAGATCTCTAATGCATATCAAAAGCTTTGGAATAGAGATAAGCTAATTTAAAGGGTTAGAAATAACATCACCTTTCCCTTGCATGATGACTTTCCATGTTGATTCCTCCTCTATGGTCAATGGACCATCCTCTTCAGTTAGAGTAGCTAATAGCTCATTAAACTTATCAACTCTTGAAAGGATCCTATGATCAACTGGTATAAGGTCAAAATCCTCATCATTACCCAAAGAGGAACCTTTTGAAATAGGATTTTCTTCTCCAATAAAGGATGGTAAATGCTCAGACCATGAAATAGAACAAACTTTCAATTGAAGCAATAGCCTCGAGCTCCTCAAACCAATCAAGATCATGTTTCTCAACTTCATGAAAAATTTCTTGACTCCCATCAAGATCATATTCACCCTCTTCCCCCATGTTTGGTCTTTCTAATTTGGTGACACGAGGATCTGAAAATAATTTTCTCCTCACCCTACTGATCAAGATGCTCCATAACTGGTGGCTCCTTTGGAAAGACAACCACTTCCACCTCTTTCCCATGTTGCTCAAGATAACCCTCCTCCCAAGATTCTAGCATAACATCTAAGAATGAGCAGAAAATTTCAATTTCAACTTGAAACAACTCCTCCTCAAGCTCTAAATCATTCAACCTAGGGTTGTTGTCACATATTTGTTCTTGGATCAATACCTTATCTAAATGGTCCTCATCACTGTGGTGGTCAAAACTTGGCATAGTCATTCCATTTTCACTTTCATACTCAAAGTTAGGAAGCTCATCAAATATATTAACTAGAAACTAAGGTTCAACACCAATTTCTTGCACATTATCTAAGTTTGTAACAGAGACCTTACAATCATTCCAAAGAAAAATTTCTTCACAATTTTCCTAGTTTTTAATGAAAATGGAAATTACTTTACCTCATGACAACTTTCACTAAGCCTATTGGGCTCCAAAACATATTCATCTTTATTCCCTTCTTCTTGATCCAAGGTTCTATTAGCGTATTGATGATCTTCACTCAACAACTCACCACAATGTTTAACATCTTTATGCTCTTCTTCTTCCTCATCACTGTACCAACTGGATACCTCAAAATAGTTATCGATATCTTGTTGCATTGGTTGATCCTTTGGGATAAATATTGAAATATTTTCATCCCCTTCAATAAAACTAGGAAGCTCATTAGTAAAAACAAACAAAGATTCATCTTTTGAAATTCTTTCTTGTTCAATCTTTTGTTGCTCTAATTGGGAAGACTCCATAGTTAAAAGTGATAGATCTACCTTTCTAATCTTCTCCCAGAGGAGTACAACATCTTGATCAAATGGTTCCTCCTTAGATTCATCAAGTGAGGAAACTTGGGGAACTTCTTGGGTTTCTTGCAAGGAATAATATTGCTCAAGGGGCTATTATGTTACTATCCTAGGCTGAAACTGATTATTTCCCTCAATTTGCAAAGGCTAAAGGCTTCAAAAACTTGGTATCTCAAGATTAAGAGGTTGGCTTGGGGAGTTAAAGACCTTATCCTTACTAAAACTTGGAATCTCGGTTTTAGGAATACTAAGAGGTTCATTTTGTCCAAAACTTGGATACTTATATTTATGAACCTCTTCTTCAGTAGGCTGATCTAGAACTGTAGGATTTTCTTGGGCTTCATGCCTTTTTGTTTGATCAAACACGAGTTTCATCTACTCCTCTTTTGCAGCTACTTCTCTTTCAAGTTTCTCCTCAAATTGTGTCTTTTGTGTCTCCAACTCCTTCTCATAGAGATAGGCTTGATAAGCCATCTCTTCCTGTTGCTGGTTGTATGCATGTTGCTTCTTGATCTCCTCTAACTGCTTTGTGAAGCCAAGTAGCATACCCTTTATGCTTGAAATCTCCTCTTTTTCATGCTCTTGGAGCTAGTTTTGAGTATATGAAGGCTTATATGGAGGCTGAGAAGGGGTGGGTGGGTGGTAATTATATTATGCATGCTGGTTTCTTTGTGAATCAAAGGAATTGGGGGAAAAACCAACATAATGATCAATTTGATAAGACTGGAAAGATGGTATATGAGCAATATTTTCATGATATGATGGATGGTATGACATATTATCATGAAACATTGACATATTCATTCATTGAGAAGCTATAAGATGGAGTGAATAGATGATTTTTGTAACATACCAACACTTAGATCTGCATGCAAAATCAAAGAATGGAGTCACCAGGTATATCTTAAAACCTCCAAAGGCCAGAAAAACTACTGTATATACCAGAATAACAACTTTAAAACTTTAGAAACTCTCTGAAACAAGTTTTAGAGTCCCACCGGGCATGCCAGAAACTATTGTCAATCAGGATTGCACCCTAGCTAAGATTGACTCAACTATCCTGTTGAAACATGGAAACACTCTTAGGTTGTGGGTGACCTATGGCAAGAATGAATCTCTAGATAGGGCTAGTTCCCCTGGAAGATCACATAAACTACAAATTTTTCTTAGGAAAAGGGTTTAGAAAGATAACTTGAAATGAAATCCTAAACCTAATGGCAATGTACCATAACTTCAACTTATTTCAATAATTTCACTCACAATCAGTTTCTCAAAACATTAACCCTCACAATCTCATCTAAAACATACAACTCAACAGTAATTTGCATGAAGGCTCAAAAATTGAACACAACACAACCTTATTCATATAAAATTCTTGCACATAGATTCACAATAATGAGACATAACAAATGACCTAATTCTTATGATCACAATGAAACATCGAATCAATATCGCAAATATGAGACAAAATATGAGATAGGAATGTTTTGTTGTTCTATTAAAACTAAAGGAGTATGCAAAATAAAAATTTGAGTACAAATATCAAGCTTACAAAGCTTTTTGCAAGTGAGCAATAAATTAAGAAGCAAATCTGAACTGAGAGAAACTAAGTTTTTCCTCAACTTATATCTCCAAAGTGTCTCCAATAGTGAGAATGGAAAAATCTGATTGAACTCCCCCTCAAACTTGCAACTTGAATACCATTTTTGAGCTCCAAAGAAAAGCCTCAAAATCAGTGCTCAAAGTGCCTCCAAACTAGATGAAAATGACATAAACTTTCCTCCCAAAAGGGTTGATCCAGAAAAGACTCAAAAAATTAGGCCTAAATTGACTGAAAAAAAAAATGGAAACTTTAGTTTGCCCAATTTTTCCTATTTCACCCAAAAGACTCAAACTATGAAAAGAAAGTTTCTAGGAGAACTCGAGTGCACCATTTAACTACATTTAGATAACAATTATTAAATCAATTTATAAGAATATTGCTTTATAAATGTTTTACAATTTTGCAGTTTCCATTTACAAAAGAAAAGAATCCAGTTAGACTTGTTTTTTGCAGTTTTACAAGGCAAATACAGTTTTGATGTTTTGCAGAAAAACAAGGTAAATATATTGAGGCTCCTATGGTATTTGATTTTCCTTTGCAAAGGAAAAGGCTTACATAACATTTGATTTTTTGATAAAAAAACATAAAATGAATTAGGGCACATATGTTATGATTTTCTCAAAAAATACAAAAGGTTCTAAGGAATGTAACCTAGGATTATGACACATATGTAAAGAAAAACATAGCACCATGGGGATATTAGTGAGGGAATTTATATTTTAAATCGATGTGATAAAAATCACAAGTCAAAATAGGGCAAAGAAGAAACCCTAAACAAAAAAGCTCGATCTCCTTGTTTTTTGCCCCTCATTTTGCACTTGGTTTTGAAAAAACTTGGCTCTACCAAGCCGCCATGAGAGATTAGGGTTCTTAGCTTGATTCTTCCACCATTCTTTTTGTTTCCATGTTGAGCTTGCTTAGGAAATTAAAGGTGAGTATCTTTTTTTTGACAAAATATGCAGGAAACTCTTCAATATCTTCATTTTGAATGCATTTTTAAGGCTTTCAAGCTGCAACCACCATTATTTTCCTAATGTATTCTTATTTTGTTTGCCTTATGCTAATGAAACCTCTAGCTTGATATCACCATTAAATCATTTCTAAAGCTTGTATTGTTATGGGCATTTGGATGCATCTTCAATAGGAAATGGGGTAAGTTCTCCAACATTCAAATATCTGCATTTCTTCTTATTTCTTGTCTACAAAATGCTCGATTCGAGCTCAAGAAACTGTAAAATGACTGAACATTTTGTTTTCCACATGCTTCTTCACTCTATAGTCGTGGCTTGCATTTTCTATATCTGGGTACATAGAATTTCTGAGGGTCCTATCATCTCTTGCAAATATGTAAATCTCTTCCATTTTTTCATAAGGGTTTATATGAATCTCATGGCTACAACCTTTTCTTAGCTTCTATTTAGTAGAAAATGATCTGTAGAAGGGAATAAGACTCCTTACTCACTCTCATTTGAGGCTTGGCTACTCTAACTACTTCTTTTATGTTGGCTTCTGAGTATTTGATTCCTCCATGGCTATGACCTCTTCTTGAATTTTTGGGTTCTTACATACCTGCATAAGCTCAAATACTTCCATTTCCTGCACTTGTGATTTTTTTATACAAACCCTTGTTGGTTTGGCAGTTTGTGAAATGGGAAGAGATTCTTAGGCTGTGGCCATTAGAATAGAAATTGGGTTTCATCCATTTCCTATAAAAACCTTTGACATTTCACCATAAAATTTGGGTTTCATTTTCACAAATCCATTACTTTTCCTTTGAGAATATGAAAAGAATACAACTCTCATTCTGGCATTGAAAATGATTTCATTTGTAATGAAAATGAATGCTCTATTTTAGTCTCCTACATTCTCTGTATTTTCATTTAATGAAGAAAAGGAAAAGGCTCCCCTCTTGTGAGACACTCTTATCATTTCTCTCTGAAATGTGTACACACAGTCCACTTATCACTTACTTTCTAGCAGTCTTTCATTATTACCATACAAGCACTTGTAAACATTACACAAAGGTAAAATGCCAATCCTCCCTTCATTATGTTGTATGCTCATTTTATAATGCTTACATTTAGAGAGTGAAATGCATCTACAGGTGTCATGTGGTTTGCATCACTGTAGGTTGTAGCTTACTTTACATTTTGAAAATGTGCATGAACCATTATCTATCTTCAGGAGTACCCAAACATACAGATGTAAATCCTCCTTTATGAATGTTTCTTTCAAAGCATTAAATCTTTTCACAATGTTGAAAAAAAATCTTGAATATGGTGCTTTTATTTTGCTTCAATTATGATATTGTCCCACTTGCAAAATCATTATTTGTTTTCAAAGTTTTGCACACAAATTTATGATGCTTTTCATACATTACCCAAGTTGTTGAAAATGAGTCTTTTTCCCATTGTGTTATGGCTTTATTAATTCCACTCTTTATTGTTTGTTCATTTCTCTTATGGCTATGCACTTTCAACACCTTATTACTCCTTCAAGCCTTGAAAAGAACATAGCTTTTTCCCTATTATAGATACAATGTTTCTTTGTAATGAGTGCTTGGTAATTGCTTCTTGTGGACATTTGAACACTACACCCTTTGTTGTCCTCCACATGTGCACATTATTTGTTATAACCTCTTGAATCTTGATGGTTGTACCTTCCAATATACATACTTCAAACAATACAGACAACAAAATGAAAATGTTACATGGCAGCAATAAGCATGAAATCTTGCTTGCAAAATAGAAATCTTTCAATGAAAGATAGTGCAATTTTATTATGTTCTACATGTTCATTAAGCATTCAAATGAATTCCTTGATAATTTGTGACTTTGGTTTCATTGCACTCCTGAATTGATTGTCATGAATGGGCAATGAATCTGCTACTTTTTTAGTTAATTTGTAAATTACTCCTTTAGCTGAAATGTTCTTTTATTTGAGCAATATGAATGTGCATTCCTATCTTATTCCCCTCTTGAGATTTAATGGAAGTGTGTTGTGCTCAACCCTTGTGGGAGCCCATTTTTTCACCACATGCTATGATGTCTTTAGAAATGTATCAACAACATAATTTCTCCTATACCTGCACAGTGAACAAACATGTTAGATAAAAAATAGTGAAGCTTAATGCTCCTGTGATATTTTATTTTTTAGGCTCCCTTGCATACATCTGATGTTTGTTGATCCAATGCATCATAAACATGTGCTATATTTATGTTGATAGGGAACATAGTGAGATTCATATCCAAAGCTCCAACCAACTCTTCTATCATGATGCAGGCTCACTTGAAGATCGGGAGTGAGGAGGAGTAGACAACCACGAAGACCAACACCAAACACCAACAGAAAATGATGGATATGTCTTTTATTATATGCTCCTTTATTACTTTCATCTTCAGATGTATAGGATATGTAATATGTTGCTTTAGTTCAGCTACTCCCATGACTTGTGTGGGACATTTGATTTCTCTTTTCTTTCCAATGAATATAAAAGCAACACTTGTGCAATTTTGTCTATATCTCATTTGCAAAATGAATGAAACATTGTGAAATGAATAAATCATTACAGAATTGTGTGAAAGCAATATCTTATATCTTGTGTTCATGTAATCTCGTCTATGTTGCAAAGAATTGAATGAAAAACTGAATGCTTTCTTTCTTATTGTAACACATTGCAAAATAAACTGAACTCTCCCTTTTAAAATTTAATATGCAATGGTTAAGCATGGCAGAAATATGTTAGAATATTTTCACCTTAAAATAAAAATAAATTGCTTTAGCTTTGCCAATTTGAGTTGTAGGTGAAAATTTGGCAACATTTACAATGGAAAAATGCAAGAGTTGTAGGTCTGCAAAAGAGAAATCCTAGAGGGGCCAGAGGAAGAATCCATAATAATGATACAATATTTTCCTTTATGGTTCAAGCATAACCAAGAGATGAATTCAAAACCCTAATTGTAGACTAACTAGGGTTACAAAAGATGAACTCAATTAGGAAAAATGATATGAATTGCTCCCACTATAGAGCAACATAACTAGCCATAAAGACTAACATTTCAAACAAGCCCCGGTCGATGACTCATAATGCAAGGATGGGCACGTGCAAATTCTGCAACAAAATCTATGTTAACATACCCAGACAAAAGTGATGTTACCTTCAACTTTTGCAAATTTGAAGTGCCTATATCTCTTTAATGTGTCGATAGAGCCTAGGCTTGCATCCTATCAAATTTACCTCAGAGCCCCTCTTTGTCAATTAAATTTTTTCAACTCAATGGTCATCATGCAAATCTCTTTGGTAGAATGTTTTTTGGTACATATGGTAATATGTTTGCTCAATTTTGTGCTTCCAAAATAAGTTCTAATGGGTTATTTAACTATTTTCTGATTGCAACTGGGCTAAATTTGGTGTTCCAGAAAGTTGAAAATTTTCAAAATATGAAGGAAACCCATTTCTCATTTTGGTCTAAAACCTTTTAGTTTCCAATTTCATAAAAAACGGAGACCACACGATGCATTATTTTAATGCTTTTTAGTTGTAGCGAACACGTCCTATGGGTCAGTTTACAAAGGAAGTACCAAAATTTCAATGGCTGAGAAAAATCCAATTACAAACCCATGTTTTAAATAATTGTTTATGATTGCTCACAAAAAATCATGGCTCGAGGTGTCTTGATTTGCGCACAATGAATTTCCTCAGATTAGGTGATAAGAAAAATTAAAATTTGCATAATTCCTAAAGTCTTAAAACATATTATTTAAAATAGTTTCAATTTTTTATATGTTATAAAATGGTGAAATGCATATGAATAAAGGCATTTGTAGGGAAACAACAAATATTTCATAAACATTATAAAGTTTTTTTTAAAACTTTATTAAAGTAGCCTTCCCCACATGTTGAAAGTAACGCTTATGGATACAGAGGATGGTAGTGGAGTGAGGAGAGGCATGTGTAGTTGATGGGAGGTGATTAAAATTTTAAACAAAATTTATTAATGCTTTATTCAACCTTTCACGTGATGTATTGGATTTGCAAGATATTTTATTTGCTAGAGGCTTTCCCTGCCAACCTATTGGAGGAAATGCTCATGCCACAAGAAACTAGCGAGGAAGCAAGGATTGGTGAAAATGCTTGGAGGGGATTAAAATATTATTGAATGACTTTATTAAAACTCTAAGGGAAGGTTAATGTTTTTTTTTTCTATCATTCTATTTGCCCGCTATTCGACAAAAGGTGAAGAGACTGTAAGTGAATACTTTCGGGGATGCGGGGAAGCATGGGAATGGGTTTTGTTGGGCATCAAAGAGTTATGAGAAAATTTTAACATGTATTGGTGAGCTTAAAATTGTCATTTCAACTTGCAAAAGGATGTCTAAAGCATTTCTCATACCCAGATAGCAATTTTGGAAAAAATTTATGCACTCTTTCGTTGCCATTAGCATTAAAAATGCCCAAAAATGTTTTCTCATGCCATGGAAATTATTTTGTTGCTATTTTGAGAGGTTTTTCTGCCCACCATTGCTGATAATAATCTGCAATGAACAACTATTGGAGCTGAAAATGAAAAGTTGTCACGTTTTTGGGTTTTACGCTTAATTTTAATGTTATTTTTGGCCTACAAACAATATTTCTTGCCTTCCAAAAGATGCCTGGACCTTTTCTCACACATGGGTAGTGGTTTTGACCATGAATTACCTATTCTTTGAGCACAGGTAAGCTAAAATGACTTATACAAAGTGCATAAATTACCTAGCAGCCAAAGTAATGTATGGATTTACATTCTCATATAAAATGTGAACGGTTTCCAATACCAGATGCCCAGGTTAAAATAAAGCTCAGTCTTCAGTTGAAGGTAAAATTAAATTGATAATTATAGGTGAAAGTGAGTGAGTTCCAGGAAGAATGCGCAAGAAGAAGGGTAGCCAGTCAACTATTTGATGAAATATCAAATTAAATATAGATTAAAATGAAGGCCACAAATGTTTAAAATGTGATTTAAATCTTGTTTTGAATGTTAGTTTGAGAATATTTGCCTATTGGGAAAGTGTTTTTACTAGTAGAAAGAAAAATGCACATGGGTATGTGGGGTTTTTACTCGAAGGTGAATATTTTTCACTTGCAAGTGAAAATGAGGGAAGAAAACATGTTTTTAGAAGTAGGTAAAAAGTTGCACGGGATTTGCAAGTTGAAAAGGATGCAACAAACTTTAGTTACAAATAAGGAGGGAAAATGGAGAGTAAAGAGACATTTTCTAAATACCATTTTGTTGTGTAGAATCAATGGAGTTGAGTGATGCCATGTGTCAATGGTGGATTCCTTTTAGGGCTTCTCTATTCTCTAGGGGTTCCAGTTTCTTCAAATTGAGAAGATTTTATAATTTATGTATAGGGTTATCTCTAGGTTTGATGTTCAAATTTCAAAGTGTAGTGTTGTAATCCATTTTGTTAATGAGAAGCAAATCAGTTTGCAAATTATGATGAAAATGTCATACTGTAATGTCTCCAAATGTATGCACTATATTTTAAATCAAAGTAAAGGATTATGATGGTTTTTGTTGCACATTTGTTGTAATAGGTGTTTAGATTGTTGACTCCTACTCAAAGAGTAGGTTATAGTTTTCTCTCAATTAAATGTTGAGTATATTATATTGCATTTAGGATTTATAAGAATCTTACAGATATGTCCTAATGAGACTTCATTATTGCAAGATAATAATGATTTAATGGTCATTGGTTTTATGTTTAGGCTATTACCAAAAGGTTATTTCACCTTGAGTCCATTATGGATAAGGCACTGGTCTAGTGTGTTTCTTTTGTGCAAAACTTGGAAGGAATCACCATACAAAAACAAATTTAAATCTTTATTTTTAGTTTGAATGTATGTCTTGTGTTGAGTTTCATCATATTCTCATGCTCTAAATGTTGTGTTGTAAAAGAGAAGCCAGCTTCCTAAAATATTCCATTTATTGAGCTATTATATAAGAATTTATCTATTATGTGCAATGTACATGGTCATTTGGTTGCATAAATTCATAGGTACATTGTGTAGGTTTACCCTCCTAGGTTTAACAGAGCCAGAAGTGCAGGGGAGAAAATTGTAGAATCCATCTCATGTTCATTAGCCACTAATCTTAAAGTTCTTAAGCATAAGGACTGACTATCCTTTAGAGGATTTTCAAGGTTCAGCTAAAAAAAACACCAACAAATTGGTGACTCTGTTGGGGACAATTTATGCAAGATCTTTAGTTCTAGATCAAAATTGTTAGAGTCAAACATTTTGCAAATATGAGTTCATCCATAAGTCTAGCTTTTACTGTCAACAACTCAATTCTCATATGCATTGCTTAAGATCCACCATACAATTCCTCTGAGATTGCAAATTCTATCAAGATCTATTCAAATTCGATAAATATTTTCATAATTCC
Organism: Sequoia sempervirens; assembly: GCA_007258455.2. Classification (NCBI taxonomy): domain Eukaryota; kingdom Viridiplantae; phylum Streptophyta; class Pinopsida; order Cupressales; family Cupressaceae; genus Sequoia; species Sequoia sempervirens. Next base: position 212,148,829 of record VDFB02281492.1, read on the forward strand.
CACTAAGTGTGGGTGGAGACTCTGAGAACTCTGCAATAGTGTGCATTATTTGAATAAATTAAGAAAAAATTAAGGATGAAGAATTTTCTGAGAAGAGATGAAGTGGACTTGAGCTCATAAGATGAAGCACCCTGATGAGAAGCTAGAAGGAGAATTCAGAAGGATCTAGTATTGTCCATTTGGAAAGAGTCAATAAGTTTGTTGATTTGAAGTCTTGGGTTAGATGATCCAAGGACCCACATACTTGAAGAAGGAGATTGTTGCAACATTTCTGGTGTATTCTTGAAGTCCAGTGCTCTACTGGTGGAGAGAATTCATAAATACCTAGATCTTGGAAGAAGCTTTTTGGTGCTTGAAGATCTTTTCCTCTTTTAAAGAGGTGTTGAATCTACATTATATTTCACATCATTAGAAGAGCAGCTGCAAAATATCTAGGTATTTTTCATATTTTAGTTTTCAAGAAGGATAAGGTTGTGTATGAAAACCATATTTGAAAGTCTTGAAAAAATTTGGTTCCCTATTGGGTGAAACTAAGCACTAAGAAAGGGAATAGTAGTGATTATTCTACATACTTTTGAATTATTAATTTGTAACCTATGTATTATGTTGAAGAAGTATGCTTGTTCTTGAAATATGCCCACTAATAGATCTTAGGTGTAGGTGCATTTGAGTTATGCATTGTAGTATTTTAAGGTCATGATGAAAGAAAGAAATAGGGCAGTGAATGATCAACTATAGAGTTGATATTTGAAGTTTGAAAGAGGTGTAAGAAAATGTATCATCCACCTGTATATCCCTATGGGGTGTTAGATGTGAACATGCAAAGTGTGCAGCCCCTATCATGTCATCAAAGAAGTTTCTTTGTGCAAAGAGAAATACCATTAAACTTTAATGGTATTCAAGGTTTCCCAAACTCTGTTCCTAATGAAGTTAGGGAACACTTGCCAAAGTTCAAAGGGAAAAGCTCAAAATCAGTATCTCAACATTTGCAAGAGTTTTTTTATTTGATGGGAGATTATGAGATAAGTCATGAAGATTTCATGAAGTTCTTTGTCTAATCGCTGAAGGAAGATGCCAGAGATTTGTTTTCATATTTGCTAGTGTGTTCTATCTCTTCGTGGAATGAGTTCATGGCAGCATTCATAGAAAAGTTTGGTGAAAGAATTGATCCAAGTTTAGCGAGACAAAAACTTATGAAGATCCAAAAAGAAGATGAGTTAGTCCCAACTTTCAATCTCACATTTCCAAAGAATTAGGTGACATTCCTAAAAGTATGGGACCAAATAATGCAGTGTGTTTGGTTGTATACTTGGGTGTGTATGATGAAGAAATGAGCTATCTTTTAAGAGATAAAGATCTTACAACACTTCACCATGCATATCAAATTTCTATGGATATTGAAAACAACTCAAAGTATTCAATGATGAAAGGATACATGGCTGCAAGTTTTGGTTATCCTAGCACACCTCATGCAAATTTAATTCATGGATAAGACAATAGAAATGATTTTCAAGATGATGATGCTTCTGCTATTTCAATTTGTCCATCATTACAACATACAAATCACAATGAACTACACATTGAGCATCAACAAAATTTGAGCAATATTGATCAAATGTCTTTTGTTCAAGATTTGTCTGACTTGAAGAGGCACAAGGGAGGATCACCATATTATTTGTTCTCAAGGTTTTTGGATGCCTTGTTGGAGGTGCCCAAAAATTTTAGACCTAAGGATTCAATATGCATTGATCTGTTTTGTGAAATCTATGCGTCAGGGCTGAGTACCTTGCCAAAGGAATTGAAGCCTCATAGTTTTGACCAAGTACTTGATTGGATAAAGATTTTTGAAGGAGCAAAATGTGGTTATACAAGAGGTGTGGTATCTCAAAATGTAGATAATAGTTGCATATTGAGAAAAATCACAACACAATGCACATAACTGGAAAAAGTATATCAAAAAATGAACATCCATCTTGTCTAGATGAGGATAATGATTGTAATCGGCTCACAAGAAACACATATGTAGACCAATACAATAGTGATAAAGATGAAGATACATGGTATGATGACAAAGTAGATATACATGAAATCCTACCTTGTAATATCTTGGTTAATGAAGAAGTAAAAGAGACACAAGATGTCATGCCATGTCATGTTTTGATAAGTGAAAATAATGCAAGTGTTGCTGATATCTCATTGCAAATCAGTGATCATGATCTTGAAAATGAAATTTTAAGCATTCCTTCTAAAGATTTTGAGCATAGTTTATGTGGTGATGAATTTTTTTATAATGAGGATCATGATGATAGTGAACTTGATTATTTTTTTGGGGATGATGAATGCTTCTATGATGATGATCTAGAGGTGTTTTCTTCATATAAAGGATGAACTGATATGAATGTTGATGAAGTCACTTGTTCACAAGTAAAGGAAAAAATCTCACATGATAAATACTTGGAATATAGTTTGGGTTTTCTATCAATGGAGCATACTAACTCTATGAGTGATGATGACTTTGAAAATAAAAACTTGTGTGTTCAGTTTCCTGATCCTAAGCACAATGTTAGAAATGATAAGGATGTTGTTGATGTTGAATGACATCTATGAACATGATCATGTCATTGTTGCTCATGATTGTTTATGTGAAGCAAATATGGAAATTTTAGTTATAAATGAAGAGGATGATGATGCACACATTGATGGCAGAATGGGTTCATTATTGAATGATCAAGTCATGCACTATGAAAAAAAACATGGATCTTGGATCAACATTATTACCAATTGATAACATGAAAAGGCTTGTTGATTTATCTGACTGTGAAATTTCAGAATGTTTTGATGTTGCAAAACTTTTTGATTTATGTGTAGAGCAAGCAAATGATGGAAGTAATAGTGGGTTTCATGTTAGTGTTATCACATAGGATTGTACCCTAGTTGAGTATACACTCAACCATCCTGTGTAGCATTTAAACATCCTCAAGCTATGGGTTTCTTATAGAGAGGATGAATCTCCAAAGTAGGTTGGTTCCCTTTGATGGATTACCTAAACTATAGAAAACTCTAAGGAAAAGGGATAGATAGATTACTTGAAACTGAAAAACAATTCCTAGGAGGTGATGCACAAAAATATTTAAAATGAACTGCTTTAACCAAATCGTGCAATGTGAGTACACAAGTTTCTGACTTGTTTACAACTCAAACCAAAACATGAAGCACATAAATATTTCATATGAAGGTGTTGGTTTCAACCTATTGCATGAAGGAAAACATATTTCACAACTTCAATCTATTGAAATGGATGCACAACATATAACTTGCACTTAAACATGTATCCTTTTCCATAACATTACCTGAAAAGGGAAAAAAAGGATTGAAAAATCATATCAAAACTAGTTTATCTACCAATTCATCTACAATTAGAGACAAAAGAAAAACGAGAAGGAATCGTTGTCATTATTTTATTGAATCTAAAGGAATGGTTTTACAATGTATTTTAGAATGAGTTACAAGAACAATCTTTTCTACTATAAGCATGAAAAGAAAGAAAGAACTAAAGAAAAAAAGGCCTAAAGATGCCTTTATAAAAAAATTCAACTACTAAATCCATCTTTTATTGATTTGAGAAGGAGAATCAATCACTCAACTTGATTGAAATTGATTGCTAACCCTGATTGCTACCAACTCCTTGAAATCAGCTTCTAGGTTGAAGAAAACAACTGATTTGCAAAATTGTACACCCTTCTCTGTAGCTGAAGATGATGAAACGTTTCCCATTTTTCATCTGAACTCTACCTTTGTCACTTAACACTATCAAAATCATACTAATCAAGCCATTTGCTTAGTGTTTCTAATTTGAAAGATTGGTCCTGGTAGGAAAACCAATTCTTAGTCATCAAAATTCTGAAAATTGCCCCAAATCAAGCAAATATACCCCTAACAACCTCCTCAAGTTAGCAACTTGCATCATTTGTATCATTTCAAAATCTGATTCCACACCCAAGGCATAAAACATGAGCACAATTGGAATTGTAATCAAAGAAAAATTAATAGTAATCACTTCTCTTCCAACAAACCATATGTAACCTTTGGATGTCTTGACCACTCTGACAAAACTCTACTCATGATGCTTGAAAACCAACCCCACTATATAAGTCTGAACCAATAAAAGGAAATCCATCATTGTAAAGCTTATCTACTCTTAGGATTTCTATGTTTTCCTTTCCAAAATCTACTCTAATCTTGGATGAATTTCGAGTCACTATCATCATGATCATTCTTCTTTACATAATCTCAATCACCCTAATCTCATTCACCCTTCATAAATAGTCGCATGGCTCTACTCTTTTTAAAAACCCTCTCTATGATATAGGACTATGGATCCATCTTTGTGAGTGTTTACTATTAACTTCTTTGACTTGTGACCCTCACCAAGAACCTCAGTATAACACTTTACAATACCTTTGATACCCTAAAACCCTATGACAGTGTCCTCAAGTAACGCTCAATGCTTCGTTAACTACTTTTATGAATAACCTAGGTCAGCTCTTTGTGCTATCAAAAAGGGCTTAAAACTGTCATACTCATGCATTTGGGATCCCATATTGACAATGGACTGAGATGAAGGTCTGACTCCCTACCTTGTTTGACCATTCATTAAACTATACTCTTAAGAAGCCTACTAATCTCTTGTTCATTTCAGAACTACAAATGGAAACCCCCTCCTGCTACTTGCATAAATAGTCTCAACATTGCCTCCAACTTTGCATCAAGCATTGACAATCTAGTGCTTGAACAAGGTTGCTACCTCTTGAAGAATAGAGGCTATGGTGTTTGTGCTCAGGGAAAGGTCACTGCCCCCCTATACTTTAGACTTTGCACATCAATGTGTCCTTTAAAACAATTCCATCAAACTACCCATTAGCTTCACTCTACCATCAAGCTTTGACAGTCCAAACACAAGAAGCCTACTACCTCTTCATGCATAGAAAATATGAAATTTGTGTACAATAAAGGTGCACTGCCCCTTCACTTTCAAAGTCTTCATTATGGTTATGACAGTAGTGTTTTAGGTTTAAGTGCTCATTATATAGTGTAAGTAGTGCTACGATAAGACTCCATGATGACACCTAAAAATCATTAATAAATCACTATGACTGTATTTACCATCATTCATAGTGAGGAATCCATTTATTATCACTCCAAACACAATATGAGGTTGTCCACTTGTATGAAGTTTCCTTAGTCAACCTCTCTTGTTATGGACCAAGAACACATAGATCACCCCTCCTACCTTAGAAATATGAGATCAAAACCATAATGTTCATGGTATCACATGTGGACTATCTTTTTTATCTCTTTCACTATAATAGTTAATCTGCATCATGTAGAATGGGCCTTCATTATGCAAGATAATCATGGTGACTGTATATTCAATAGGAAGCCTGCCACTATGCCTTGCTCACCATCAAACATTTAAATTTTATGAAACTGTATGGGTTTCCTCCTTTCTACCTTTCATCTACCACCCTTGAAAAAATTCTCACTTCCTTCATTTCCCCTTTTGACTGGAAGTGATGACTAATCTTAAGTTTGGGACTATTACTTGGAGACCATATTATCACATTCATATGAGAATGACAAGACAAAAAGTGAAACATAGTTATGAATCCATGATAATGATGTGTTTGTCACACATTTAGGCCATAAGAAAGAATCAAAACCCTACTGTATCTTCCCTCAATACTTGAGAACTCATGCAATATGGTCATGGAATCACAATGATTGGTATTGCCTCCTTAAGTCATCTACACTGTTGTCACAATCATGATTTAATGACCCTACAATCTGAAAAATAAATTCTAAGGATTTTACTAACAATGCCAACATTACATTGCTAACTAAAACTCATATGCTCCTGCACTTCATAGTCCATCCCTTGCCTTGAAAGCAAACAAAAGGACTAACAAACATTTATGGGTATGGATGCTTTATCAAAATCACGAGAGAATTGTCTGCCCTGCCATGAATTTCTTAAATTGAGATTCACTTGCATTCCATCATGGCGACTGTGTATTCAACAAACAACTTTTCATTGAACCCTTTGTGATCACTTGTAACCCTCCTTGCATGGATGAATATCAATAGATAATAAGGATCAAAACTGCTATCTTTTCAAATCTGCTACACTTCTTGAGGCTTGACCATGGAAAACAACATGGAAACACTGCAAGCATCTTCAATGATCTCATGTTTCACTACCAATGAATCACCGTCCTTTGCCATCTTAAAATATGCATTGTAACTACCATTGACTTCCTTAAATATGATTTCTCTCTAACCCTTCATCATAGATCTGCATTATACATACTTAACATGGGGACTGTGTTCACAACATGAAACTTGACATTGTGTTTTAATCAAGCATGGGAAACCTCATGAATACCCTGCCTTCTTAAGCATAAGGTCATTCTTGCATTCTTTTATTTCCAACCATGGAATACCAACCATCACATGTCTTGCACAGTAAATGTTTCCCTATGCATTTCTCACATGATAACTCTTAAACCTTTTCAATTTGAAATCATTTGTCAAGAACCCTATGGTTCCCAACATCAGTATGCATAAACCCTTTCATTGTGTTTATTCACTGTCTCTTTGTGAAGTTGAAGAATAAATTTTTTACATCATTTTGATGGTTGTCTTCGCATGGTTTAAAAGCTCAAAAAATCTATCACTTATTCTTACATAGATCTAGAAGGCAACTTTCAACATGCATCTTTCAACATGGATATGCAATCTCAAGCATATCAAAGAAACCCTAACCCATGCATGGAAAAGATAAAGCCTCCAATAGATGAAACCATTCTCACAATGCAATGAGAGTAGAAAAAACATTCTTTGTTTCTTCTAAACATAATATGGTGTAAAAACAACTCCCAAAAGATAGATCCTTGTGAAATGGAGTTATTAAATGTTTCAAACCTAGCAGCAAAGAAGAATCTTGATTGGAATTGTGTAAGAAGGTTTCCACCATGCCATGATTGACTGAAACCCAAAAGATACACATGGGAACTAATCCTCCCCTCTGCTTGCAATATAAAAACTGAATATGGCAGCCATGAAGGAATGTGAACATGCTGCAAAATAGGGCCTTTCCCTTGAAAGTTGCAGAAACTCCTTTAGAACCTGTGCTCTTTCCTTTATGCCTTATCAAAAATCAACGAAACTTGCATGAAAGGAGCCAACATAGGTTTTCCCTCCCAAACCAAAAGTCCAAGATGAAAATTTATCTCTTTCTCAACCTTGCCCATGGACTTTCAAGAAAATAAGCTAGAGAATGTATTAATTTATTTTTTTCGTAATGTTTTGAATATGAAATAAAAGCCCCAATTATTTGAATGACCGACTTTAAATAATATCATTTGTAGCTATGATAATATATTTAAAAGGAGACTCTCTTTGAAAAATTCTTTTCAAAACTTGGAGAAAAAAAGGCTTTTTAAAATCTCTGTTTCTCTTTTTTTCATAAATTTTTCCAAATGGAGACCTTGAAAAACCTAGGAGAGAGGACCTATTGACCATTTAATGCACTATTTTAACCTAAAAGATAAAAATAGGTAACATTTTGGTGACATCTTAGGGGCGTTTTCCTGCTAAACAAGAAGGACCAATAGCCTATTTATATCCATTGGGAACATGAGTCAAACCAACACTGAAAAAAATCTAAGACAAACTTGTAACCCATCTGAACAATGAAAAAAAACCCTTTGAAAAAATAGCAGACCTATGCACCAACATTTAGGGAAAGGAAACACTAAGCTAAAACCTATGAAAAGCACTTGGAGGGAAGAAACAAACTGAAACATTGGTGTATCAGTACCTTATTTGAAAGAAACACCTATTCTAACCTACTCTAACCAACAAAGGATGATGCTCAAACAAACCCATTAATTGGCTTTGTGAAATAGTTCCCCTTCCTAACCAACAAAAGATGTTTTGTATGTTTATGAACTATTGATAAGAGGTGAGAAACAAAGAAATACCCCACAAACTGCTACAATGTCTTCTGAAGGACACAACCAAATTCACTCACCCTTTGAATCAGGCCAAATATACCACTAATTTGGAATGAATGAGAAAGTTGGGTTTGTTGCTACTTAGTTGGAATCTCCTCCTTAGGTGCACTAAAATCCTATTGTATCTTGCTGGTAACTTTTTTGGCCAAACATATGATGGGGTATCCTCTTGAAAGGATGAAAACTAAACTCTTATTGCTAGCTTCTTGCTAGTTTCTACTACTTTAACCTCATTTTTCTGATTGAAACCACTTGAAAACATGGGATCAGGCTTTGAACAAAACTCTTCTATTATGTTTGTGCACAAATCTTCATCCAACTCATCCTTAGTTTCTTCATTCATAACATGCTCTAAGATATCTTCATTACTGATTTCTTGAGAACTTAAAGAGATATCAAAACTCATACCTTGGAAAGCAATGCCTTGATTTAGCTCTTGTTCAACTTGCACAATACTTGCATGTGCCTTGACCTCTTGATTAATCAAATCAAGGCTGCTCTTATTGATTTTCTCATTAATCACCATCTTTTCAACATGGTTTTCATAATTTTTCTATTCAAAGCTTGGGATTGGCCTTAGTATAGACATGTTCTTTTCATTTTTATCCACAAAACTAGTAAGTTCATCAAAAATATCAACTAAAACCTCTTTCACATTATCTAAGTTTGCCACAAAAACTTCAAGATCATTCCAAAATGAATCTTCTTCATAGTCTTCTTAGATTTTTGATGAAAGAGGACTGTCTTTTACCTCATAACATCACTCATCATGCTTTCTAGACTCCACAAAATGTTCACTTTTGCACTCTTCTTCCTGATTCAAGTCTCCATTATCACATTGATTGTGTTCAATTTGAAACTCATCACATTGTTTGAAACCTTCTTACTATTCTAAAACTGTTGTGATGAGATCAAAACCACATATTCCTCATCATTTTCAATGAAAGAAGGCAATTCTTTAAACCAAATTGAAGAATACTACTCTTGATCATCCTCTTTTACCTTTTTATCAAGTTGTTCTAGCTGATCTTATGAGATAAGTATTGAAACATCTTCATCATCTTCAACAAAATAAGGAAGCTCATTAGTTAAAATATTCAAAGATTCATCTTGAGAAATATTCTCTTATTCATTTTTTTTTGTTCTAACTGATACTGCTCCATAGCTATATGCACTAAATTTACATTTCTATGTTCCTTCACATTGAGTAAATTATCCTAAAAGACAATGGGTCTATCCTTACAAAGGAAAATAGTGAGAGGAGAAACAGATTCATTTGGTGAGGAAACTTGGGGAGCTTCTTAGGTTTCTTGAAAGAAAAAATGCTTCTCTAGGGGTTTCTCTTGAGGAAAAACAAGCTTGATTTGTGCCAACATGATGCATAGGGGTCATTTTTGTCACAATTCCCTAATCATTTAATCTTTAATTGTCAACCCGGGAGTGTCTAAAGCTGTCTACGGTAAGAGTTGGATAGATTTTGGGGGGTTTTGTTGTTTGGTTTTCTTTTTCAAAAGCAGTTCAGGGTTGTTCCTTCTTTATTAGAAGTGACTCTATGCAATTCTTCTAACATTTTCCTTACTCAAACTTATTCTAAAAGATTTTAAATGACAACAAATCATTCCAGAATAGAAAATGTGCAGAGGTAAGTCATATTCCAAGCTGAATTAGATTATGAGGAATGGATCATTAAACTTAATCTATCTTTCAGAAAAACAAGAATCTAAACTTTACTCAAATTCAAAATCTAACTAATTGACATAATTGAAATCTATTTATCTGCTTGTTCCTAATTCAAAAGAAAACTACTCCATTCCTCATACATCCAATTTGGCAAGTAATAATTCCTTCTCTATGCATATTCCATTAAGAACATAACTACTTAACAATGATGAATTAACTATTTTATCTTTGATCTAATTTAAGTAGAAAGTGAACTAAATTGAAACAGAAAGGATTCTAATTAATCAAAAAGGTAATGGAACAAAGATTACAACAGTACAGTCCTAGATTTAAGATTTATTCTAACATTATACTGATGAAAGAATTCCAACTTAAAACAAGAATGAAGATGAAATATTAACTAACAAGATCACTTTCCTTCGGAAGAGCGGGCCCTACTTTTCTCTAGAGGGATCTAACAACAAAGTTGGATCAACTTCTTTTTATTTCCATCCAATTTTCCCAAACAGGGGAAAAGTACAAAATGTTCAACTAGGAATTGAGAAATGTAATCTACCTGAAATTAGAAAATAATACAATAACCTTCTAACTATCCTGAGACTAGATATATATATCCTCTCTTATTTGAAAAGTGGGAAAAAGAGGGAAATCTAGCTAACTCCAGACTATTAAAGACATTATGGAGCACTTGGAGAAAAATCATGAAAATCTTGTAATCATCTTTAGTTGGTGTAAAAAATAATTGCAGAGGTGGAATGCATGTTTGGTTGGAACTGTTGTTTAGCTGACAAGTCACTTGGTCGAAGCTGTTGAGTCATGATAGATTAGCCACCAATTTAATTTGAATAGAAAGATGGTTAGCGCTTCACCTAATCAATAAATTATCTTCCCATCATGAGTTAAATATACACAATAATGAAACAATCACAACATTAAATGTCATTCAATCACTCATTCAAATAAAATAAGCATTTATATAATCACATTCAAATTTTAAGTTTCATGCATAATTAAGTTCATAAGTTAAGTATATAAAAGATAACATCATCAGTTTTTAAACCAAAATGTAAAGATCAAGTATGAAACTTATAAGATAAATGAGGTCTCTACAAGCCCTCATCATTCTCCCCCTCTTGTTTTTAGCCATGCCCTCATGGTTACACATTGATTATATTAGGTATTCTTTTATTGAGAGTTTCAATCCATAATGCACAATCAAAGACACCTCCCTTGTATCTTTCTATTGTGTTGTGATTATTTGTAAACCCATGATTATGTTCAATTTTTTCATACCATGATTTTAATACCTCTTCTAGGATCCTCTCTGGTGCATTGATATTTAGAGTAGGCATGATGATGATAGGAATTATCAACCTCATTCCAATCCAAAATTCTTTTTGTTGTTTTATCAAACTGATGACATGTCTAACTCTATTCAAACTCTACCTGATATTATTAGGGATAATAGGTTCTCTTCTCCTCAATTGTTTAGGAATGGAGTTGTATCTTTCAATGCATGATTCATGAGCTAATGGAGTCAATGTACCTTCCACATCTTGGAAACATGCAATACTTTTTAACAAGTTAGAGACATAAATTGGGGCAACATCAGTAAGTCTAGAAACTGATCTAAATTTTTCAATGTAATCAGTCGCATCAGGACTTTCTCCCCTCATGGGTAGACCACACTTTTTTTGTACCTCCCTATATTCTCCTATTCTTTTCTGCCATTCAACTTGATTTTGTAGCAAGGAGACAAATGATCTAATTTGAAGCTCCCCAACATAAATTTTAAGAAGAGAATCATCTATATCCCCCATAATAAAAGCATACTGATAAAATTCACACATTTGGTTTTGAATGCTTGGGTGACTCTTGAAATAAGACTAAAGAAAATCATTATCTATTCTGAAATTAGTGGGCCTCTTTAACACAAGTTGATTTAACTTCCACTTTAAAAATAATTCCCTAAGAAACAAATAATACATCCCTAAGGCTTTTCTAGTGGCTACTAGTGCAAAAGCTATGTCAATTGCTTCAACCACCCTCTTTTCTACTTCATCTCTCTCTTTGGTAACTTTTTCAACCTCATTTTGAAGTTGTATATTAAGTTGTTTGTATTTCATAGCTGTGAGAGAAAGATACCTGAGACCTGTTGACTTTTCTTGTGAATTTTTCCACTGATGGAGGTAAACAAAGTAATCCAAATATTGTTCACTCTGGTTGTTCTCTCCCAGGAACGACTTGTTGCCTCTTATCTATCTCTTCCTTTAACTTTTGAATTTCTTCATCTTTTGTACACATTGTTCATTCACCCTTTCCAAGGTTTCTTTAACACTTTCTAGTTGTGTGAAAAACTGGTTTGTATCTTGATGCAATTATGTCTTCAATCTCTCTAACTTTGTTTCAGACCTTGAAACTTCTTCATCTTTTTGTTTCAATTTCATTTCTAATAGCATATTTTGTACTTTATATTCCTGTATCTCCCTCTCTAACCTGGATAGTATAAGTACAAGTTGAACTTGTTTTTCTTCTTCTCTCCTTTGATTTAAATTATTATCTGGCTCCTCCTGTTGTTCCAAGGGTTGTTTTCCTTCTCTATGGATAAATATTTTCTTTGTTTGTTCCTTGAGCTGAGTTGAAGAAACAATGGTGACATTATGGATTTGGGCCTCATCTTCTTTCTCACTTGCAACAGACAAGCCAACAAAGGGTTTGACAGGAAACCCTTGAGCAGCAAATTTTCCTTCTTCTTGAGAAGTAGGCTTTGGCATAGAAGTTTCTTTAATAGGGGAATAGGAAAATAATTCTGGAGAATTGTTTTCTGGAGATTGAGAACCTCTCTCTCATTTTTTAGGTTCTTCTATTTTTGATTCCTCAATTTGAATTATAGGAGATTTTTGAGCTTTATCCTTTCTTCCTCTCTTTAGCTTCTTTTTATTTTTCATCTTGTTTCCTCTTTTTTCATTTTTTCTTTCTTTTCAATCCCCTTTTTCTTTTTGTTGCTTTCTCCTTAAATTTTATCTTTTTTTGAGGTTTCCATTTCTTTTATTGTTCTTTTCCTTGAAGTTTTTTCTTCCTCAGATTTTTGTTTTTGAGGCTTCCCTATATGTTTAGCCCTAAATTTCTTTGACATTTATTTCTTTTCTACTTTCAAAGTCCTACTTATAGGGGTTTGTATTTTCTAGTACCCCCATCTTCAACATGTAACAAGAATTGTCTCCATCTCTCCTCACCATTTTTTTTTGCATAAAATGTTGCTTTACAATTAAATGCATTAACCTATGGTGTGTAATTCTAATTTATTTTTATTTACACTTCATTTCGATATCACTGATTTGGGAAAACAAAAATGTAAGTAGATTAACTCTTACCTCCAACTTAGCCTCCCCATGATGAACATGAATGAGTAGCTAAAGAGTTGGCCCTAAAACCGTAGCAAACTAACCTTCAAAGGTAAAGAACTTCATCAGGTAGAGGACAATTGATGACCAGGGTTCCTGGAGGCTTCCTCTATCAATTCCCTTATTCTCCCCTTTGTGAATTTGGAAAGTGGGAAAATGATTTGGCTTGACATGGAACATTTCCAAAAGTTCCTTTAAATTGGATTAACCTCGTCCCATAATTTCAACTTCCTTAGGGATTCCAGATAACACACTAATGACAACTACATATACCTCAATAGTCTCCCCTCTTACCACTGTGAAGTTTATGTGAAAATTTCTGACAAATTCCTAAATTATATCCCATTCATAACCTTCATACTTAAGAACAAGGTTTAACCAACCCACTTTTTGCATCAACCTTCTAGTTTCACTATCTAAAATAGCTTCCTTTGGCTCAACCATTCATTTGTAACCCATTTTCATAGACTAAGAACTTCAAAACTTCTAGAAAAAATTTTGTTAGGAGATATGTAGAAATGGCAATATGCAGAAATGACAATGGGTTTCTTTTCTTGTCAAATGAATATAAAATTACTCATCATTGCTTCCATACTTGGACATTAAATGTCCTTTATCCACCATAATGTTCAGTTACTTTGAAGTACACTTCACATGCTTGAAACTTTTCGCCAATGAAATTGTTTTGAAATTTGCTGATGAAAGGTGGTGGAAGTACATTCATTGATCTTATCGTACAATTTTATTTTATTTTTAAAACCAATACTTCATAATCATTACTACCACCTAATATTCTAATTGCTTAATAAATTACACTTGGCATTAAATATGATGACATGACCTTTTTATGACCTTTATGAAAAATAATTAATGCATTTAAACTTTCAAAAATAAATACATCATATAAACACCTACCTCTCAATGGTGTGAAATGACATTGATGTTGATAGATGGTATACATTGATAGCAAAGCCAACTAGAATAACAAAAAGAATCAGAATCTATTAGATTTTTCCAATTGTATCAACTATCAACTTAGTAATCAACAACTTAGAGCTATCAAAAGTCTTCCTCTCAAGGTCTTCTTTGAATACTAAGAATAACCGATCAAGAGTAATTAGGAGTCATCAAGAGCTGAATTAATTTGAACATTTAATCCAATCTTTCTTCAAGGAATTGATTTCCAATGTGATCAAGATCCATCAGGATCTTTCTGGTTTTGTGAGGAGCTATCAAAATCTATCCAAATTTGTACTTGCAAGAAGATTAGAAGTAAATTTCCATTTTCGGTTTTCAATTTACCTCTCTTTTTTTTTTAATTTTGATTTTTTTCTAAGGTAAACTGCCATTTCTAGTTTTCAATTTACCTTCTTTAATCATGGATAATTGAAAGGTGTTAAGGACAAGATATTTCACCTAAAGAAGAAAAATATTCCTTGGTAAAATGTTATATCCTTGATTGGAGTTCTATTCTAAAATCTTCTTTTGATGTTGGTTTATGATAAAGCCTAACCCTGTGTCCATTTACCAGCATTGTATTCTTTTCTCCATCAATAGGTGTTAATTTGACAGCTCCATTATAAAAAAATTGTATAACCTCACATGGTCCAAGCCATCTAGTATGCAACTTCCCTTTGAATTCTTGAAACCGTGAATCAAACAATAATTCCCAATCTCCTATAGTAAATTGTTTGTTGTGGATATTCTTGTCATGCCACTGTTTCCTTTGATTTTGAATGATCTTTGTTTGATGAAAATCTTCCATCCTCATTTAATCTAACATATTCAACTGTAACACTATTTTTTTGTGCTTCAATTAGGTCTATACCCACATTTAAAGTCATTCTAAGTGTTTCAAGTTCAAATTCTATGGGAAGAATAGGCATATTCCCATAAACTAACTCATATGGAGAAAACCCTGAGGTTTTTTTCCATGTTGTGTTATAAGCGCAAACAACTTCTGTCAATCTATCGGACCAATCACTCTTTTGAGGTGAAAATGTCTTCATGAGTATATTCTCCAGATCTCTATTAGTTACCTCCACCTGCCCATTCACTTGAGGATGGTATGGTGATGACTTTCTATGTTGAACTTGATATTTTTGAGGAAATACCTGAAGCATTAAAGACATAAATTATGGTCCCTGATCTGATACAAGTGTTTTAGGTGCCCCATACCTTTGTAGATTGTTTTTATATAAGAAATTTGCAACTCTTTATTCTTTAGCAATTGGTAATGTCTTGGCCTCTACCCACTTAGTGACATAATCAATACATACAAGGATGTAATGATTCCCTTTTGATGGTGAATCTATAGGACCAATAAATTTGATCCCCCATTCCTCAAATGGTTCCAAGGAAACTTGTGTTTGAAGTGGCATTTTTGTAGAGTGTGTAGGCCTTCCCATTCTCTGACATTGGTCACAATCCCTGATGTAGTGAGTTGCATCCTTAGTCATTGTTGGCCAAAAATAGCCTGCTCCCATGATCTTATGTATTGTTCTCACAATGGAATAATGCCCTGCACCTGGCTCATCATGGTATGCCTTCAAGATATAACAAACATCTATTTCTTCTACACATCTTCTCATGACATGATCTGGAAATATTTTAAATAGCAAACCATTAATCCATTAAAATTTGGAACTTTCTCTAATTAGTCTTTTTTCTTGTTGAGATGAAAAATAAGGACATCTCCCTGTTACTAAATAATTAGCAATATCAGCAAACCAAGACGATTGAACAAATATGGAAAATAGGTGTTCATCAGGAAATGCATCATCCACTAGTTCATTATTCCACTATAAAACCACCCTAGACAAAAAGTCAACCACTACATTATCTTTACTTGGTTTATCAACTATTGTTATTTCAAATTCTTGTAATAACAACAAACATAGAATGATGCATCCTCCCACCACAAATTTATTCATCAGGTATCAAATGTCTACATGATCTGTATGTACAAAAAATTTATAACCAGTAATATAATGTCTAAATTTATTATATGCATACACGACTGCTAAAAAATCATTTTCAATAGTGGTGTAATTCTGCTCAGCTTGGTTAATATTTTTACTTATATAATAAATGGCATGCATCGCTCTTGATTCATCCTTCTGTCCAAGAAATTCTCTGATCATAAAATTAGATGCATCTACATTTATATGAAAATGATCACCCCATATTGGCCCAACTATGATAGGTGAGGTTGTCAAGGCCTGTTTTATATCATCAAAGGATTGTTGACATATTGAAGTCCAAAGAAAATTTGAATCCTTTTTTAATAAATTAAATAGGGGACCTACAATCTTACTAAACCCTTCTATAAACCTCCTATAATAGCTAGCATGTCCTAAAAGGCTTCTCACCTCGGTTTTATTTTTAGGTATTTGTATCTAAAAAATAACCTCAATTTTATTAGGGTCTACCTTGATTCCCTCTTTTGACACATGATGTCCTAACACAATTCCTCTAGTCATCATTAATAGAATTTTCTCACAGTTTAATGACAACCTATGCTCTTTGCATCTATTCAAAACTTTATTCAGATTATTCAAAAAATATTTATAAGTTTTACCATGGACTAAAAAATCATCCATGTATACCTCTACACATGTTAAATCTACAAAAATAGCAACAAAAACATGTTGAAAAGTTGGAGGTGCATTACATAGTCCAAAAGGAAAGACTCTATAAGAATAGGTCAAAAGGGAATCATTACATCATTTATTGGTTATGCCCACTAAAACCATCAAGAAAAGAAAAATAACTATTGCCTGATAAGTTATCCAATACTTGATCTATAAAAGGCAGTGGAAAATAGTCTCTCTTAGTAGCCTTGTTCAACTCTTTATAATCAACACATACCCTCCATTTACCATTTTTCTTAGGCACTATGACTAGTGGAGAAACCCATTGACTATTTGAAATAGGATAAATGAATCCCACTTGGAGAAATTTCTCTACTTATAGCTTCACAAAATCTCTTAATGCATGGTTAATCCTTCTCTGAGGTTGTCTTATAGGTTTAACATCCTTAGTGTAAATGTTGTGTGTATAGATATCAGGATGGATCCCTCTCATGTCCTTATAATCCCAAGCAAATGCTTCAATATTATTTTCTAAAATTTCTTTTAAAACATCCTCTTGCTTAGTTGATAAGGACCCATTAATGAGTAAGGGCTTATTTGCTTGCACTAAGATTTTCTTAGTCTTTTTTTGAAGAGTGGAGGGGTCTCCAATCAAAGTATTTAAAGGGAAGGGATGTGGAAAAATTTGATGGATTAATTGGTTATGATTTGAATCAGAATTCATGACACTAATTAAAGGGCGGCTATCTTGAATATCAACATCATCATGAACTTCAAGGTTTCCCTCTTTCTCATTCATACATTCTTGATACTCTTCCACATGATTTGTCAATGTTATCGTTGCAAGTTCTAGGATATCATCATCTTCTAAATTAAGACCATCAATATAGATCTCATTTTTAGATGATAAAGATGGTTTCACTAGTGGGTAAATGGACAATTCTTTATGTCTAATTCCATTAGAGATGGTCATGCTTCTAGACCTATAATAAATAAGGGCAATGATTGTTGCCAACCAAGGTCTCCCAAAAATGATTGGAAAGCCCGTCTTTCTTTGCTTAATTTTCAAGACAAGGAAATCAATAGGATATTCCCATGTATTGATGGTAATAATGATATCCTCAAGGATCCCTTCTGATTTTTCAATTGATTGATTTGCTAGTTGTAAAACTATGGTTGTTGGTTGAACATTTGTGATTCCTAATTTGTCGATTGTATTAGCTGTAATAACATTAATGGAAACCCCTAAGTTATTAAGGACATTTCGAATTTCAATGCAATTAATGTTACGAGTGATCACCGAACTTCTTGGGTAACCATACTTCTGAGGGATCAACTTTCTTGAAAAAAAATTAGATAGTTTTCCTCCAATTTGAATTGTGGGAGGTAACTTCTTTTTCCTTCCAAGTGTTTTGACACACAAAGACTTAACCACGTAGTTAATTTATGGAATATAATGGATAGCTCTCAAGAGTGGAATTTCAATGTTAATCTTCTTAAGTTCTCTGATAATTTGGGAATCTAACAAACCATCTTGTTTCTCCTCAACTTTCTTCACAACCACTTATTCTTGTTGAAGTTGTGTAGGGAATGGTGCCTATTTATCAAAAGAAATATCTTCATTCCTCTACAATGTATCTTTTAACAAATCCTATTACTATTCATCTTTAATAAAATCAAGTTTTGATGGTACTAATTGAGTCCTCAATTGAATACCATTCAAATCAATAGCATTTAAGCCAACTATATTAAGATCAACGTTGTAAGCTCACTGTTGAGGTCGAGTGATTTTTGGATTGGGTACTGGCTAAGTTGAAATTTGAGGTTGGTTTACTATTTCAGAATTTGAAGGTTGTGTGGAACTAGGAAAAAGTGATTGATTTTGATTCCAAGGTCTTCTTGTTCCATGATTTTTCCATTGAGGATTATTACCTTGGTTAGGTTGCCATTTATATTGATTAGGTTACCACTGTTGTTGGTTCCACTGAGGATTAGTCCATTCAGGTTGTGCCTAAGGTGGTCCCCAGGATGTTGCCATAGAAGGAGGTGGAATTGGAATTTGTTGGGAACTCCACTAACTAGAAGGATTCCATTTATTATTCCATTGATTCAAACCCCAATTGGAATTATTTGTAGGATTAGACTATCCTCCAAAAGTAGGGTTAAACTACCTCTATCTTATGTAGTTGAGTTCTTCTTCCATAGGTGAAGATTGAGAAGGCTTCTTCAAATGGTTTTTAATCTTTGGGAGGAGACTATATTTACTAGTAGGATTATTCTTCTCACAAATATCACACAAATCTACCTGATTGAGAGAACATTCCCTTAATGGATGTTTGTCTCTACATTTAGGACAATATATAGCCAATGGTTCTACTGTTCTTCTATCAGGTTGAGAACTAAGGTGGAGAAGGATATCAATTTTTAAATTTTCTATTTCCTCCATCACCTTAGAAACATTAGTAGAGGAACCCCCATTCTTCTTCCTAGAACTTGGTCTTGTTCTTGAATAGTTCCTACAAATCTCAACTATTTCTTCAAAAGTGAGTTTATTGATGTCTCCTTTTCCTATTAAGTTCAAGGCATATCTTAAATCATCATCAATTCCTTTTAGGAAAATGGACTTACTAATTTCTTCATCCAACCCATTCCCACATCTTTTCAAAACAAACAGGTATGTATCCACATAATCTTATAAACTCTCCTCTTCTAACTGTTTCATTTTAAACAGTTCCACTTTCATATCCCTAACTTGACAGTAATCCTGGTATTTTTCCAAAAAAATGTTTCCATTTCTTCCCAAGTGTGAATGGAATTAGCATTCAACCCCATGAACCAACACAAGGCTAATTCCTTCAGAGTGGATGGAAATAGTTTTAACTTTTGATTATTAGATGTGTAATCATAAGTTTGACATAATACTTTGAATTCAAACAAGAATTGGCCAGGATCCTCCAAAGTTTTCCCACAAAATGTAGGTTAAATAGAGGGTGAAATATTTTTCATAGGTGGTTCATTAGCCTACCTATTAATGGCAATATGGAAAGAGAATGTTCTGTTAGGAACCTCTTCTTCCCTTTCTCCTTCTCCTTCATCCCCCATGTTTCTTGTGTGGTTGGAGACTATTCAAGTGGATGATGATGAACTCGTACTATGTGATTGAGATCCTTCCAAAGAAAGTACTAGATTTATTCTTATGAATCTTCTAAATTGATCTATTTTCCTATTTATCAACTAACAAAGAGATTCTTACCAACACTTAAGGCTTGAATTTTCTTTTAAGGCTAGATCATGTCCCAAGAAATGGCACCAAAATGATGGATAGAGGTTCTTGTTGTCACAATTGCCTAATCATTAAATCTTTAATTGTCAACTCGAGAGTGTCTAAAGTTGTCTACTGTAATAGTTGGATAGGTTTTGGGAGGTTTTGTTGTTTGTTCTGCTTTGTCAGGAGTGGTTCGGGGTTGTTCCTTCTTTATCAAAAGTGACTCTATGTTATTCTTCTAACCTCTTCCTTACTCAAATTTATTCTAAAACCTTTTAAATGAAAATAAATCATTCCAGAACATAAAATGTGCAGAGGTAAGTCATATTCCAAGTTGAATCATATTATGAGGAATGGATCATTAAACTTAATCTATCTTGTAGAAAAATGAGAATCTAACCTTTACCTGAATTCAAAATCTAACTAATTGACATAATTGAAATCTATTTATTTGCTTGTTCCTAATTCTAAAGAAAACTACTCCATTCCTCATACATCCAATATGACAAGTAATAATTCCTTCTCTATGCATATTCCATTAAGAACATAACTACTTAACAATGATGAATTAACTATTTTATCTTTGATCTAATTTAACTGGAAAGTGAACTGAATTGAAACAGAAAGGATTCTAATTAATCAACACGGTAATGGAACAAAGATTACAACAATGTAGAATTGGATTTAAAATTTGTTCTAACATTATATTGATGAAATAATTCAAACTTAAAACAATAATGAAGATGAAATATTAAATAACAAGATCACCTTCCTTCAGAAGAGCAGGCCTTGCTTTTCCTCTATAGGGATCTAACAACAAAATTAGATCAACTTCTTTTTATTTCCATCAATTTTTTTCAAATAGGGGAAAAGTACAAAATATTCAACTAGCAATTGACAAACGTAATCTACTTGAAATCATAAAATAATACATTAACATTCTAACATTCTAACTATCCTGAGATTGGATATATATATATATCCTCTTTTATTTGAAAAGTGGGAAAAAGTGGGAAATCTAGCTATCTCCAGACTATTAAAGACATTCTAGAGCGCTTGGAGAACAATCATGAAAATATTGTAATCATATTCAATTGGTGTCAAAAAAGAACTATAGAGGTGGAATGCATGTTTGGATGGAACTATTGTTTAGCTGACAAGTCACTTGGTCAAAGTTGTTGAGTCATGATAGATTAGCCGCCAATTTCATTTGAATAGAAAGATGGTTAGCACTTCATCTGATCAATAAATGCTCTTCCAATCATAAGTTAAATATACAGAATAATTGAACAATCACAACATTAAATGCCATTCAATCACCCATTCAAAGAAAATAAATATTTATATAAAATCATTCAAATTCTAAGTTTCATGCATAATTAAGTTCATAAGTTAAGTATATAAAAGATAAAATCATTAGTTTTTAAGCCAAAATGTAAAGTATCAAGTATGGAACTTATAAGATAAATGAGGTCTCTATAAGTCCTTATCACAACATAGGTTCTTGCAATCGTAAAGGATCTCTAAAACTTGGAATCTGGCCTTTAGGAGGGTTAAGAGGCTCACTTGGTCTGAAACTTGGAAACTTATACTTACGAACCTCTTCTTGAACATGATGATCTAGAATGAAAGGAGTTGTTTGGAATTCATGCCTTTGTGTTTGAGCAAACACAAGCTTCATCTACTCCTCTTTTGTAGCTATCTCCCTTTCAATATTCTCTTTAAACTATACTCTTTGTGTCTCCAACTCTTGCTCATGAAGATAGGGTTGATAATCTAACTCTTACTACTGTAAATTAAACTTCATATGCATCTTGATGTCATCCAACAACTTACCCATGTATAAAAACACACCTTTTATGTCTCCAATCTTGATATGCTCAATATTTTGCATATGATAAAAAAAGATGTTTGTAATAGTCTTCTTGAGGCTAATCATGTGAATAGCTATGCTGGTTGGCAACAAATTTTTTTTGTTGGGACTGATTTTGAGCATATGCATGCTGATATGGAATTTGAGTAGTTGTGGGTGAGTGGTAATCATATTGAGCATGCTGGTTTTCTTGAAAAGCCATGGGATTTGAGCTAAAAACATCAACATGATTGACCTGATATGGTTGATAATAAGGTGGATAATCATCATTTTCATGGTATAATGGATGATATGACATATTTCCATGAAACATAGACATGTTTGTTCATTCAAAAGATGGAAAAATAGACAAAAGCATACTTGTTTGGAACAAATCAACAGTTGATCATATTGAAACTAGTAAAATTGCATTTTAGAGTCACCAAGTGTGTTATTTTCTTGCCTCCAAAGGTAGAGATCACTGAAAACACACAAAAAATAAGTGATATATGAGAAAAATTTAGACTGAAACAATCCAATCTCTCCCACTGGGTGTACCAAAAATTGTTATCACTTCGGACTACACCCTAGTTGAGTATACACTCAACCATCCTATGTAACATGGAAAAATCCTCAAGAAATGGGTTGCTTATAGAGAGGATTAATCTCCAAAGTGGGCTAGTTCCCTTTGATGGATCACCTAAACTATAGAAAACTCCAAGGAAAAGGGATAGAGAGATTACTTGAAACTGAAAAATAATTCCTAGGAGGTGATGCACCAAAAAATTTATAATGAACTGCCTTAACCAAATCACAATGTGACTCAACAAGGTTCTGACTTGTTCACAAATCAAATCAAAACATGAAGCACATAAATATTTCACATGAAGGTGTTGGTCTGAACCTATTGCATGAAGGAAAACAGATTTCACAACTTTGAACTATTGAAATGGACACACAACATATAACTTGCACTTAGACATGTATCATTTTTCTTAACATTACTTGAAAAGGGAAAAAAGAAGGACTAAAAACTCATATCAAAACTAGTTTATCTACAAATTCATCTACAATTAGAGACAAAATAAAAATTTGAAGGAACTACTGTCATTATTTTATTGAATCAAAAGGACTGGTTTTACAATGCATTTTAGAATGAGCTACAAGAAGAATATTTTCTATTGTAAGCATGAAAAGAAAGCAAGAACTAAAGAAAATAAAGGCCTAAATATTCCTTTATAAATAAATTCAACTACTAAATCCATCTTTGATTGATTTGAGAAAGAGAATCAATCAATCAACTTGATTGAAGTTGATTGCTGACCCTGATTGTTGCCAACTCCTTGAAATCAACTTCTAGGTTGAAGAAAACAATTGATTTGCAAAATTGGATTCCCTTCTTTGGAGCTAAAGATGATTGAAACATTTCCCATTTTGCATCTGAACTCTACCTTTATCATTTAACACTGTCAAACTCCTACAAATCAGGCCATTTCCTTTGTGTTTCTAATTTGAAAGATTGGTCTTGGCAGGAAAATCAGTTCTTAGTTATCAAAATTCTGAAAACTAACTGAAATAAAGCAAATATACCCCTAAAAACCTCCTCAAGTTAGCAACTTGCATCATTTGTATCATTTCAAAATCTAATTCCACACCCAAGGCATAAAACATGAGCACAACTAGAATTGTAATCAAAGAAAACTTAATAGTAATCACTTCTCTTCCAGCAAACCATTTGTCATCTCTGGATGTCTTAACCACTTTGACAAAACTCTACTCATGATGCTTGAAAACCAACCCCACTATATAAGTATAAATGAATAAAATACAATCCATCATCATCAAGCTTATGTACTCTCAGGCTTTATGTGTTTGGCTTTCCAAAATCTACTCTAATCTTGGATGAATTTAGAGTCACTATCATCATGATACATAATCTCAATCACCCTAATCTTAGTCACCCTTCGTAGACAATCATATGGCTCTACTCTTTTAAAAACCCTCTCTATGATATATCACTATGAATCCCTCTTTGTGAGTGTTTACTATTAACTTCTTTGACTTGTGACTCTCACCAAGAACATTACTATAAGGCTTTACAATAGCTTTGATACCCTAAAACCGTATGACAATTTCCCCAAGTAATGCTCAGCTCTCCATAAACTAATTTTATGAATACCCCATGCCACTGCTCTGTGCTCTCAACAAGGGCTTAAAACTATCATACTCATGCATTTGGGACCCCATCTTGACAATGAACTGAGATGAAGGAATGGATCCCTGCCTTGGTTGACCATTATTTAAACCATATTCTTAAGACTCCTACTAATCTCTTTTTCATTTTAGAACTACAAATAGCAACCCCATCTTGCTACTTGCATCTATAGTCTCAACATTGCCTCCAACTTGTCATCAAGCATTGACAATCTAGTGCTTAAAGAGGGTTGCTACCTCTTGAAGAAAAAAGGGTATGGTGTTTGTGCTTAGTGAAAGGTCATTTCCCCCTATACTTTAGAATTTTCACATCAATGTTCCCTTTAAAACAATTCCATCAAACTACCCATTAGCTGCACTCTACCATCAAGCTTTGACAATGCAAACCCAAGCAGCATACTACCTCTTCATGCATAAAAAGTATGAAGTTTGTGCACAGTGAAAGAGAACTACCCCTTCACTTTCAAAGTCTTCATTGTGGATATGATAGTAGTGTAACTTTAGGTTTAAGTGCTCCTTATATAGTGTGAATAGTGCTTCGATAAGACTCCATGATGACACCTAAAAATAATTAATAAATCACTATGACTAAATTTTCCATCATGCATAGTGAGGAATCCATTGATTATCACTCCAAACATAGTATGTGGTTGTCTTAGTCAACCTCTCTTGTTATGGGCCAAGAACACTTAGAGCACCCCTTTATTGTTCCTATAACACACATGCCCCATTTGGAATGGGGACGCTCTGTCCCTTTCGCCTTCTCCGGGTCACTTTTTTCCTTTGCCTCATTTTTCATGCCCCTAAATTTTCAGATGCAAGTGGTCAAGGGACCCTAAAGTCATCATCCTTAGTTGACCAAAATTCACCACCCAAAAAATTTATGTCCTTAGCTCCTACAGAGGTTTCCATGTAGACTTCCCTTAGTTGTTTGCTTCAACGTCCTTCAGCCCTTGTGCATCCACAGCTTACCCTTGTGCATCACTACCTACACTTCACTGTTTCATCAGTGGCCGATGTGGGATGTCTGCTTGCATGGTAGGTCCCGCATCCTCCCTGGCCACCATCTTTCCATCGCCCATTAAATGATAATGGTTGGGGTTCCTTCCTCCTCATGGGCTCCACCTTTCCTGTTGCTGACCTTTGAACTCCATGCCCAACTACCCCACCAACCTCCATGCACTCATTCAATTCAGGTCACAAATGCACTTTTTACTATAAATAGGCCCTTTGACCTATCATTTTCCCTAGCCAAATTCAAAAATTTTCAGAGTGAAACAACTATCATAGGTTGTGCACCTGCACCACCTCCTAAGTAATTTGAAGTGTAGTCTTAGCCAGAATTCCTCGCACCTCCTAGGTATGTCCACCACCACCTCCTTGAAACAAGTCTTTTGAGTTGGGTTTTTTCTAAAAATAACTTTAAATCTTAAAGAGAAACCTCAAATTTCTTTTGGCGGTTGATTAACCATCAATTTCCACACAAACCCACTTAAAATTCCTTCGAAATTCATTCAAACACTACCATTTTAGGCCTTGTAGAACCTGGCTTCCCTATCGCTATTCTTCATAGAGCATTCAATCCCTTGCAAACCACATCCTCATCGCTGCTGCCTAAAATGGTATAAACTTCAAATGGAAAAACCTAAGTCCTCATGTTTTGGTAGGTCCACCTTTACGGACTTCTGCATGCAGGCGGATGCCATCCCATCGCCACCCTTGAAAACCCGAATGGTGAAATACTTCGATAAAAAAACTCAACATGTTGAAACCCCTATAGGTTTGCTTTCATGGGTTGCCACATGTAGGCGAACCCCATCTCATAGCCATTTCTAAATGGCTAACCTTGACTAGCATCCCACATCGTGGGTTTCGCTGAGTCTGATCCCCTCAGGTGCCAAAACCTAAGTCTCCTTTTGCAGATCCTTTCTTTTGGGTCGCCGACCACTCTTCTCTATCATTCCATGAACATCATGTCTTTAACAGTAAAGCTAACACTACCCCCTGCCTCGTGGATCCCACTGAACCGCTTGTTTTCCACCATCTGTGCGAGCAAAACCTAAGTTAAGGCTTCCCTACCACTAGTTCTTTGTAGACCTCCATCCACCTATTGTCGTCACTTTAGCACCTTATCAACTGTGAGTTCCTTGCCCCCTTTCAACTTGTGGACCCTGTGGCTCTTTGTGCCACCTCAAGCTTTTGAATAAAAAAATGCTAAGTCTAACCTTATGTGGGTTAAGCCTTGCAGGGGTCTGTCTACGAACCATACCATCCTCATCGTTGTTTCAAATAGCCGTGGAACCTTGTTGGTCCACTTTGCAGACTCCGCCTTGGCCATTTCCCCCCAAGTCTTCAGTGTGAAAATGACTAAGCCTGGTGCTTTGTGGGCCACTGTTTGTAGCCTATCATCACATGATTTTTGTTTCCAAGTGGCCACACCACCTTTTCCTCCTGCATTATGGAGCTCGAGCTCTCCTCTGCCGTTGGAGTTTCCTTCAAGCAAAATTTCCCAAGTTAAATGTTTGGCAAGCCTGACTATGTGGAATGTCGCATGTGGATCGTTGTCCTATCTTCGTTGTTCCTTAATGGCCTTCATCTGATAGCTTTCCGCTAGTCCCTGCCCACATACTTCAAAATGATCTAACCAAATGAAGTTAGTTCACCTCACCCTAGCCTCCTACGGGTCCCACATTGTGGGAGTCCTCTTGGGGGTTTCCACCTCTTGACTATCGTTTCTCAATGGCAGAGCTGCAAACTTCCATGATGCCTTCGGCTTCTGCACTCCTTGAACCTGTACAAACAAAATGACCAATTAAATGCCCCCAAAAAGACTTCATAGTTGATTTCCCAGCATGTGAATTCCTTGTTGAAGATCCTAACTGCCATATCCCTATTGTAGAACTTTTAGTATAGGTGGTCGTTTGTAGGTTGCCGTGACCCTGGTGTCGTTTTGCTTTTGACTGCTCCTGGTGGCTCCTAGCCTAGGGAAACCCACATCCTTGGGCCCACATTCTTGTAATTGACCCAAATGAGGCCTGAATGATGAATGTTAATGGATTTTATGATCTTTTG
Source organism: Sequoia sempervirens (assembly GCA_007258455.2). Classification (NCBI taxonomy): domain Eukaryota; kingdom Viridiplantae; phylum Streptophyta; class Pinopsida; order Cupressales; family Cupressaceae; genus Sequoia; species Sequoia sempervirens. The sequence continues at coordinate 212,175,984 of VDFB02281492.1, forward strand.
AAGATGAATGATTGGATCTAACCCTCATTTTATAGTATTTAACTAACACTTCCCTAATTTTTTATGTGAATGTGCTTACTGCATCTTTGTTTGTAGGATTTATGGAATATGTTGCAGGACCATCAAGGAAGTCTATATAGAAAGAGAAAGGAAAGAAGCCTACAAAAGTTCTAAGAGGGAAAGAGGAGAAAGATCAAATGAAGTACCAATTCCATGGGGTGGAATGCACCTCCAAAGTCGCCTTTACTTGGGATTTAGTATCAGACACCAACCTGGGGCATGTAAATATAGATGAATTCCAACAGAGGTTCATGATCAACTCCACAACTAAAAATTCATGAAAGATCAAAAAGAGTGGCCTTTCCAAGGTAGCCAACTTTCCACTTGCACTTGTAGCTCCAAAATTAGTCATGGTATGTAGGGAATGCTACCATAGAAACAACAAGAAAATTATAGATCATAATGGTAAAGTGTTGGCAGATATGTCTGCCCAATCCATAGGCCAAACATTCCATATCCCTACATTCGACCCCATGGAGGAAACATAGAAGGGATACGTCGAAAACATGTGGAAAGTAGACCCCCTAGGATGCAAGAAGTTGATCAACCAACATTAGTTGAAAGAAAAGAGGGGTAGTGTTGCTAAGATATCCCAAGAGCTATTCAGGAGTGACTTCTATGAGGACTACCATGATTTGGTCATCTTGTTGAGTAGAATAATGAGCCTCCCCACTAATGCCTTCTTCCAAGATTGGATGTTATATTTCATTGAGATCATCCATGGAAAAATGAAGTTCCATTGGGCCAAGATCATTAGTGACAACATATATGAATAACTTATGGCTGTGAAGAAGACATCTCAGTTTTATATGACCTCCTACCTAGTATACCTACTAGGAGAGTTATTCCCATACAAGGGTCTCTTTGTTGCACAAAACCCGAATCCAGGGAGAGAATTCAAAGTAGATGACCGCTACCAATAGCTACAATATAGGAATTTTGAGAGGGAATACAAGAGAGTGAATGATTCCTTCATTGGGAATATCATCAAACTCTTTGGGGGATATTTTGAGAGAAGAGTCTTGCATAGTGCACAGGCATTCATCCAGAGAATCGTGTACATGTTACAGTTCTTGAAGTTCATGTATTTTAGAACATATGATTTCTATGAAAGACCCTACAAGCTTCCCTGGTACCCCAATGAAAAAATGATTATATTGGAGGTCTCTAGATAATTACAAAATGCCCATACTCTACTAAGTGATAAAAATAGAGCAAGGATCCCTTATCCCCTAACTTTTGGGCAAGGAATGTATGTTTTTCTTGTTTCCCAGTGTGTGGAATATTTAGAAAAGGAGATAGTTGAATATAATTTGTACCTCCACATAGCCCGACCAAGAATGGACCCATGCAGGAAACTAAAGAAATAGGTTGGAAAATAGTATGCTCGCCTGCCTCACATTGAAGACTTCTAGGCCAATTTCCAAGATGATAAGGAAGTGTGAATGAGGCACTATATGCAAATGATGACCTAGTTTATGAGAACAATAAACCTATTTCCAATACTCGATCAAACTGTAGAAGAGGAGGATACCCTGGTTGATGAAAGATTTGATGATGCAGGAGCATCTAGTGGTGTAAGGGCAATCTTGCATCACCCAAAAATAGTGAAATTTCAAGTTTATAATTTTTCTAATGTTTTTACATTTTTGGATACCCTTTTCATCATAATAAAATTCCCAATTCACGGTTTTTATTTTCTCTTCCTGGGTGGAAAGATATTGCAATTTTTGTTGCCCAGATTTGCACCTGAAAATCTTCCGAGTGGGATTTGAGGCACTTAGAGCTTCCGGATCGGCCCCGAAACTTGCCAAAATCGGTGTAGCTAATTTTGAGTGCATTCTTGACTTTGAGAGCTTTCCAACGGTTCGAACGGTTCGCGAATCGGAGTCCTGGATCAAAAGTTATGGCCCCGCGAAGTTGGTGCACTTTCTAGAAGTTACCATTGCAAATGCCCCTTTCCAAATTTGAACTTCATGTTGTAAATTTTCAGCGCCAAACCGCCTAAACTCAATTTGAATGTTGTTTTGGCTCCAAAATAATGAGGAGCTCTATTTATGGGCGGGTTTTCTAATTTTTGGGTAACTTTTGGGGACAAGCTGCATATTGCGAAAAGGGTTAATCTGTAGCTGTAGCTTGTATATGTTGTAGAACTTGGGGATTTGAGATCCTCTGCATGTAAGAAGCTCCATTTTCTGAATAATAAAATTATTCTCTTGTTTGTGGGTTATTTTCTCGCGGTCTCTCGCTGCTCCCCCATCAAGTGGTATCGAGCTGCTCTTTCTTGAGCTGTGGGACGTATCGCCGATCGCGGAGGCCGCACTAGGACCGTGGTTGTGGGTCGTGGTCAAGAAAGATGCCTCCAAGAGTGATGCCTAGTAGGCATGGTGGTGCCAGAGGTGGTCGAGGCGGCAGAGATGCACTAGCAGTGCTCCAGAGACAAGTTGATGCGTTACAAGAGCAGTTGAGAAGAGGGTTAAACTCGAGGGAGGAAAGTGAGGATGAAGGAGAGGAAGAAGGTTTAGATGTAGAAGAGGAAGAAGAAGCAATTGATCAAGACCAAATGCGGCTAATAAGGGCTATTTCAAAGATCGGGAAAAGACCCAAAGCAGAAGTCCCCAGTTATTCTGAAAGTTTAAACTCGGAAGAGTTGATTGACTGGATCAACGAGCTAGAAGAATATTTTGAGTATGAGGAAATAGAGGACCCGTGATTGGGTTTAAGTTTATGTAAAATGAAGTCGAAGGGCCATGCCGATTTGCGGGAAAGAGGTCCGGGCTTGGAAAGAAATCGAAGAGGAAAAGTCAAGATCACTAGATGGGATCACATGGTGGAGAAACTGAAGAAGCAGTTCATACCAGTGGACTACAAGTTAGATCTATTGAAGAAATTGTAAGGGTTGAAGCAAGGAAGCAGATCCAGAAGAGAATATACCTAAGATTTTCACAAGATAACTCATTTGTGAACTCATCACCACAGAGGCTACGGCGAGGCGTAGCCCGATATCTTAATGGGTTGCGACCAAGCATTCGTGAGGAGTTAAGCCTAGTCGAATGACCACCATTGAGGATGTGTACTGCCCGGGCTTTGAAGGTGGAAGAGAAGTCGAACAAAAGATTTGATGGCAAGCAAAAAGGACGCAGGAGGTCGCTTTAAGGGCAATGGCGTAATCTTCAGAAGCCGTAAAATCGATGATGAAAAGAAAAGTGAAGATGTGGGTACCAGCCGAAGCCAAAGGAATGACAACTCCTACCGCCCTCGTGATCAAAACAGTGGTGATCAAAGAGGTAGAGGACGAGGGAGATATGGACAAGGATCTGGAAGAGGAGGTTTCAGAGGAATGTGTTTCCAGTGTGGTGAAGAAGGGCATCGAGCCTATGAATGTCCACAACACCAAGGAAGGGCAGACAAAAGGCCAGAAGGTCTGGAAGGGTTGCGCATGCAGATGAGGAGGCCCAATCTAAACACTCAAATGATGCTAAAAGGGGAGAAACCCTAGTGATCAGGAGAGCCCTAGTGACTGAAGAAAAGGAACCAGAACAGAGAAATAATCTATTTCGCACAAGGTGCAAGTGTGAAGGAAAATGTTGTGATGTCATTATTGACGGTGGGAGCACTGATAATTTGGTGTCAGAGGAGATGGTCACAAAGTTGAAGCTGAAGAGGGAAAGGCACCCGCATCCATATCGGATTGCCTGGTTGCAGAAAGACCACAAATTTTTGGTCAATGAGCAATGCCTAGTGAAATTCAAGATCGAAAGCTACCATGATGAGGTACTCTGTGATATCATCCCCATGGATGCATGTCACATGTTGTTGGGGAGGCCGTGGCAGTTCGATAGGCGAGCTATACATGATGGCCATGCAAACACATATTCCTTGACAAAGGATGGGATTCGTCACAAGTTGAAACCCCTAAAGGAGACTGAAGACAAGGTATGCAGTAGGGCAAGAATTTGTTATGTAGATGGAAGAAAATTTTTAGAAGGTATGAAGCATGAGCGTGTGTGTTATGCATTGATTCCTAGAATGAGTAATGAGGATAGTGAGAAAGTTCCAGAAGAAGTTTCTGGGATGTTGGATGAGTTTCAGGATATTGTTTTTGATAATGTACCTGAGGGTTTACCGCTAATAAGGAAGATCAGTCATCAGATTGACTTGATTCCTAGAGCCAGTTTGCCAAATAAAGCAGCTTATAGAATGACTCCAGCAGAAAATGAGGAGAGTTGAACGCATGTTCAAGAGTTGTTGAAGAAAAGGTTTGATACTGAGAAAGCGTCCATAAAGCACTGCAGACTAGCACCGAAGAAGGATGGGGAATGGAGGATGTGTATAGATTCCTCGAGCCATAAACAAGATGTAACAATCAAGTACGCATTTCCCTTGCCAAGGATGGATGATCCGATGGACTATTTAAGTGGGAGCCTGCGACACAAAGATTGATCTAAAGAGGATATTACCGTATCCGGATTCGCCGAGGGTGATCTAATGGAAGACTGCCTTCAAGACCAAAGAGGGCCTGTACAAGTGGTTAGTCATGCCTTTTTGGCTAACCAATGCACTGAGCACATTCATGCGGCTCATGAACGAGGTACTAAAAGAATTTCTAGGAAGTTTTGTTATTGTGTATTTAGATGATATTTTGATTTTCAGTAAGACGCTGGATGAGCATCTGATGCATATTCGGAGAGCCTCTGAGAAGTTAAGAGAAGAGAAACTATTGATTAATCTTAAGAAGTGCAGTTTTGTGAAGAGGGAGTTAGTGTACTTGGGGTTTGTTGTCTTAGCAAAAGGTCTGAAGATGGACCCAGAGAAGGTGAAAGCTATTCTGGAATTGCCTACCCCAAGAACTACTATCGAGGTGAGATCTTTCCATGGTTTGGCTAGTTTTTATAGAAAGTTCATTAGAAACTTCAGTAGTATTTGTGGACCCCTGACTGAAACAATGAGAGGGGATAGAAAAGAATTCAAGTGGAACTGGAGCAACAAAAATTTTTGAACTGTTGAAGCAGAAGGTGATAGAGTAACCTGTTCTAGCCCTCCCAGATTTCAACAAGGTGTTTCAGGTGGATTGTGATGCCAGTGGTTGTGCCATTGGGGTAGTGTTGAGCCAAGAAAGTAAGCCCATTGCCTATTTCAGTGAAAAGTTAAATGATGCCAAGAGAAAGTATTCTATATATGATCAAGAATTTTATGCAATAGTTCAAGCATTAAAGAAATGGAGACATTATTTGTTGCCGAAGGAATTTGTTCTATATACTAATCATCAGGCCTTGCAGTACATAAATAGTCAGGGAAAATTAAATCGGAGGCATATGAAATGGGTAGAGTTTTTGCAGAGTTATACCTTTGTTTTGAAACATAGGAGTGGGAAGTCAAATAGGGTTGCAGATGCCTTAAGTAGGAGGCATACATTGATGACAAAGATGCAGATTGAAGTGGTTAGGTTCAATGAACTTAAGACACTATACGCAGAAGATCCTTATTTCGCAGAGGCTTGGAAAGCTTGCAAGGAACCTGTTACAGTGGACAGGACAAGGTGGCTGGATTTCATAATCGAGGATGGCATGTTATTTAAGGGAAGTCAATTGTGTATCCCGAGGAGTTCCATGAGAGAGAACCTTATAAAGGAGAAGCATAGTGGAGGAATGGAAGGACATTTTGGTCGGGATAAGACCATTGCCATTATCAATGAGCATTATTATTGGCCTCGAGTTGTCAGGGATGTGAAGAAGTTTGTACAAAGTTGTAGGGTATGTCGGATGGCTAAGGGGTGAGCTAGAATGCAGGGCTTGTATCAGCCCTTACGTACCCGGAGAATTAAGTGGGAGGATATAAGTATGGACTTTGTTCTTGGTTTTCCAAGGACCTGAAGAGGGAATGATTCAGTTTTTGTGGTGGTTGATAGGTTTTCAAATATGGCACATTTCATTCCATGTCAGAAGACCCATGATGCAGTCCACATTGCTGACTTGTTCTTCAAAGAGGTGGTGAGGCTACATGGTCTGCCAAAGAGTATTGTTTCAGATCGTGACACCACATTTGTGGGGTACTTTTGGAGGACTTTGTGGAAGAAGCTGAAGATAGAGTTGAAGTTCAGTTCTGCACACCATCCACAAACAGATGGAGTGAAGCGAGGTTGATGCCGAAGTGCGGGTAACCTACCGAGATGTTTGGTAGGAGATAAAACCCAAGGGATGGGACTTGATCTACCCCAGGCAGAATTTTCTTACAACAATTCTGTCAACATAAGCACGGTGATCACCATTCCAGATTGTGTATGGAGGTAGCCCCAGAACAGCTCCAGAATTGAGGAAGATGGACCAAGAGAAGAAAATAAGTGCTGAAGCCAAAGATTTTGCAAAAAATATCAAGGATATACATGAGAAGGTAAGAGAACATATTAACAAGATGAATATGCAGTATAAGGCTAAGGCAGATCAGAAGAGGAGGTATAAGGAGTTTCAGATTGGTGATGAAGTGATGGTCCACTTGAGGAAGGAAAGGTTTCCAGTGGGAACATATAACAAATTGAAGATGAAGAAGTTCGGTCCCTGTAAGATTTTGAAGAAGCATGATTCAGGGAATGCATATGAGGTAGACTTGCCGGATGGATTCAACATTTCCCCTGTGTTCAACATTTCAGATTTGACAGAGTATCATGAAGGTGGCGCAGAGGAAGTACCAATGATGGAACAGTGTAGGATTTCAGCACCTACTTCAGAAAAGGAGGAGATTGAAGCAATCTTGGATAGTCGTAGGGAAGGAGTACCAGGAGCAAGTATGAAGAATATCTAGTGAAATGGAGAGGAAGGCCTTTGAAGATTCATCGGCTATCTAAGGTATGTTGACCGGTTGGGTTTTCCTCAACCATCTGAGACGTGACAGGGTCACTTCTCAAATTACCCTGGGTGTCTGATGCAGGAGCATCCAGTGGTGTAAGGGCAATCTTGCATCACCCAAAAATAGTGAAATTTCAAGTTTATCATTTTTCTGATGTTTTTAAATTTTTGGATACCCTTTTTGTCATAATAAAATTCCCAATTCACGGTTTTTATTTTCTCTTCCTGGGTGGAAAGATATTGCAATTTTTGTTGCCCAGATTTGCACCTGAAAATCTTCTGAGTGGGATTTGAGGCACTTAGAGCTTCTGGATCGGCCCCAAAACTTGCCAAAATTGGTGTAGCTAATTTTGAGCGCGTTCTTGACTTTGAGAGCTTTCCAACGGTTCGAACGGTTCATGAATCGGAGCCCTGGATCAAAAGTTATGGCCCCGCGAAGTTGGTGCACTTTCTAGAAGTTACCATTGCAAATGCCCCTTTCCAAATTTGAACTTCATGTTGTAAATTTTCGGCGCCAAACCGCCTAAACTCAATTTGAATGTTGTTTTGGCTCCAAAATAATGAGGAGCTCTATTTATGGGTGGGTTTTCTAATTTTTGGGTAACTTTTTGGGGACAAGCTCGCATATTGCGAAAGGGTTAATCTGTAGCTTTCTGTAGCTTGTATATGTTGTAGAACTTGGGGATTTGAGATCCTCTGCATGTAAGAAGCTCCATTTTCTGAATAATAAAATTATTCTCTTGTTTGTGGGTTATTTTATGTGTCTCGGGTTGCACCCTCATCATTTGATGTTGTGGCCAGCTTGCCACTATCATTGATAGATTGGGATGAAGTAGAGGTCAATGACCTTAATATAGTAATACAGGCAGGTGTTGTACTGACCTATGGTGAGCTCGAAGATGAGCTTGAGAGTGAAACTGACAGTGGGGAAGTTGTTGCCCCAACAAAAGAGGCACCTAAATCCCCACTGGCAACAAGATCAATGAAAAGGAAGGATGTGCCTAAGCGCCATCCTAAGCACAAGGTATATACGCAGAAGGCTATGGAGGGGGAATCCTTGAAGAAGGAAAATAAATATGGAGGATTCGTTAGTGAAATGCAAACCATTGAGGAGGATCCACAAAATGAAGGAGAAGAAGAGATCAAGCAACCATAGTCACCACCTACCACCTCTGCTCCCACCACCATTGCCACTCCACCTCTCGCATCTCAGGCACTGCCTATTTCCTCTCTGCCTCCTGTGGACATCTCAATCCACCTCGCTTCCACCTCAGCACTGACCCCAATAATGGTGTTGGATTCTTCCTCATCCAAAACATCCCCATTGTCATCTACCTCGCTGCCTCCTCCACTACCCGCTCTCTTTTCCGCGATGCCTACAGTTGCAACTGCTACTATGCCTCCTCTCACTCTACCAGAAGCTTTTGCAAAGTATATGCAAGGGATACCCACCAAAATCTTTGGGGTGATAATGAATCCCACTATTCAAGTTGTGATGGCCCAGATTGTTGCTGGACTACCCATTCCTCCATCACCTACAAAGCCACTAAAAGTGGAGGCCAGCATGCAGATATTAGAAGAAATGGAGAAACACCAAAGGGAGGCTACCAAAGGAACAATTGAGGAGCCTGAGGACCCCTTCAAAGATGATTATTTTGAACATCTAGAGGGTGAAGTAAATAGAAGCTTGGATGAGGTGGCATTTGATGAAGAGAAGTCACACTCTTCAGAGGAGGACACTGAGGCTAGCAATGCCAAGTACATCATAGAAACTAGGATCAAGAGCTTGAAGAGGAGTTGTCCCAACAACTCAAGGATATAGGAGAAGAGGTTGAATCTAAAAAGTAGCCTTCTGAAGAGAAATAAGAAACTGATTTCAACGTGGAGATACTCGAAGATCATCCACTAGTTGGGCAAGAAAAATGCCCCATTCAAGAAGAGGGTATACCTCCCGAAGAAGAGAAAGAAGAAGAAAATGAAGAAGATGCACCATGAAAGAGCCCCAATCCAAAACATCATGTAGATTTTGAATAGGAAGAAGAAAGAGTTCCTCAGAAAGAAAGAATCTCTGAGGAAAACATAGCCACTACTGAGTTAGACACAAAAAAAGCTACACATATTAAGGAATCAGATGAAGAAGAGAGAAGAACTGAATGAGAAGCCCTTGTCCATTAGGAGAAACAACTCCAACATGCACAAAGGGAGGAATGTGATCATGAATCACCAAGAGGGGAAAATCAATTGCCTGACTGGCTAGGAAGGAAGCTACAAAAGAAATCCCCTACTCTTGTTGATCCAAAGGCCAGACTCGAGGCTATCCTGGCAAGACCGTAGACAAATATGAAGAAAGAAAAGAATCCTAGAGTCCACTCCCATATCACAGGTGATGCCTCAAAATCAAGGACAATACAAATTTCCACACCCATGACACACAAAGGTGAAGGAACCAGTTATAGCATCTCTACCTTCAACTTGGGCCCTACAAAAAGAGAGCAAAAAATTGATGAATTCTAGGGGTCGGTGGCTACAATCATGTAACGAATGAACAAAGATTAGTCCTCTAAGGACGAACTAAAAGCGCAGGTGGCAGATCTCACTGCATATGTTTAGCAATGGAATTCCTTGGAGGAAGAATCCCCAACAACATCCTCTGCAACCCTGCTTATCTCCCAAGACAAACTCACTGGGATGGAAAAGATGAAGAATTAGACCAAGGCTACTGCAAACTGGTTCCAACGAGTGCTATACAATGGTGATATGGGCATAAGACATGTTGCTTGAATGACCAATAAATTTTGGGACTTGCAGAAGCAATTGGAGGGCATAGAAAAGATATGTCACCAATTCACCAAGCTATATAGGATCACCTATCCTAGGCTCGAGGCCATTCTTAAGATGCCTCAAAAGAAATAGGAGAAAGAACTAGAACTCATCAAAGATGATCACTGGCTGGTAGAGACATGGAAAATGGGCGTGTATCATAGGAGGGACGTCCTAGAAAGAGTATTGCATAAGGTTGAACTTGACCTCGAATGGGTCATAGAGCATAGAACAGAAAATGAGGACTACCTCAAGCTGATGACGAACTATGACATGCCCACCCTAGAGCTAGATCCAAAGAAGATTATGCCATTATTGAATAAGAAGATGGAGCAAGGGGTAGAAAACACGCTAACATCATATTTTATGGACTTTACTATAAGGGAGTTCACTCAGTTCGAACATGGAATCAAGGCCACATCCAGATGCATTGAACATTGGGAGAAAATCACCGGTAGATTTAAGAGGTTGACCTTCCAAGTCCTTCAATCCGACATCATGGAATGGGATAAGCTTTAGACACTAATTGTTAAATTTGTGGAGTACACCACCCTTCATAAAAGTGAAGGAAAACTAGTGATTGATGATGAGTTTCTAACAATATAGCTAGGAAAATAAGGCAGTTACTAAAAGACAAAACTGCTACAGTGTTAGAGCCACTAGAGGACAAAATGGGAATGAGACAAAAATGTATTTTATATTGATATGTTTTGGGGGTAGATGAAACCCTAATGTAAAATGAATCTTGACCACGCAATGAAAGTAAATCCTGGCCATTCATTTCACTTTTGGAAAACTATAAATATGGGTCTCCTCTCATTTTCAAAGAGAGAGTTGAGTTCTTGTGTAAAGACATACTGCAGAAATTTTAATAGAATTACATTGGTTTGGTGGATTCTTGTGTTTCTCACATGTTGTATTATTCATCTTCTCAAAGTTAGAATTTAGTTTTTTGTTCTAATTATTTCAAGTTGCTTTTAGTAGTTTAGTTTATGTTGTCCATTGGTAATGGAGAATGTCATTATGTTGATGCCTTCCTTGTTCATGCTTTTTGTTGTTTGTTGATGATGAACAGTAGTGTAAAGCTAGTCTAGACATTAATTTATTGCTGCACTTAAAATTCATATTTTATTCATGCTTTATGGTGAATGAATCGCTGAGAAATCTGCAGACCTTAGAAGATAGCACTAGTTTCATGCGACTGTATGTTGTTTGGTTAAGTGGAACTCAGTTTTAGGAAGGTTTTCCACTATAACATCATCCATTATCAATGTTCATCATTAGTTGCAGGTCTAGGAACTCTTACTTTCCTTTTACCTTTTGACCTTTCTTTGAAATAGTAGTTAAAGGAAAGTTCCAGCATCATTATAAAGCTAAATCTGATGTTGAACATGGAGTTTTAGACTACTTTTTTGAACTTATAGCAATTGCACCCCACTATTAGAATCTCATTAACTCCATTTGATGACCCAATTCCTTTCTGACTTAGAAAAAATTCCATGCCCCTTGTGATTACCATAAAATCACATCAATCCACTAAGTTGTTTTTTGCAAGTCATGACCTGACACCCAAGAGACCTTGGGATAATTCTCTGCAACTTGTTTGTAGGAAGTTGTCTTTAAAGAGAGGTATCATACTTGTGTGTTTCATGTGTTGATAAGGTGCACAAACACCCATCAACACCCTCCTTCCATAAAAATCTAAGATCACAACCATAATGTTCATGGTATTACATATGGACTATATTTTTTATCTCTTTCACTGTAACAGTTAATCTGCATCATGTAGAATGGGCCTTCATTATGAAAGATCATCATGGTAACTGTATATTCAATAGGAAGCCTACCAATATTCCTTGCTCACCATAAAAAAATTAACTTTTATGAAACCCTATGGGTTTTCTCCTTGATACCTTTCATTTTCCACCCTTGACAAAATGCTCACTACCTTCATATTCCCCTTTTGACTGGAAGTGATGACTAATCTTAATTTTGGGACTGTTACTTGGATACCATATTATCACATTCATATGATAATGACAAGACAAAATGTGAAACATAGTTATGAATCTATGATAATTATGTCTTTTTCACACATTTAAGCCATGAGAAAGAATCATAACCCTACTATACCTACCCTCAATACCTAAGAACTCACACATTATGGCCATGGAATCACAATGATTGCTACTATCTCCTTAAGTCATCTACACTAATTTCATAGTCAATCTTTAATGACCCTACAATCTGAAAACATTTTCCAAGTTTTTTAATTACTAACAATTCCAACATTACATTGCTAACTAAAACACATATGCTCATGCACTTCACAGTCTATCCCTTGCCTTGAAAGAAAACAAAAGGACTGAAAAACATTTATGGGTATGGATTATTTATCATAATCATGAGAGAATTGACAGCCCTTCCACAAACTTCTTAACTTGATATTCACTTGCATTCTATCATGGTGACTATGTATTCAAGAGAGAACTTGTCATTGAACCCTTTGTGATCACTTGTAACTCTCCTTCCATGGATGAAGATCAATATACAATAAGGATCAAGACTACTATCTTTTCAAATCTGCTACACTTCTTGAGGCTAGACCATGGAAACACTGCAAGCATCTCCAATGATCTCATGTTTCACTACTAATGAATCACTGCCCTTTTCCATCTAAAACTATGCATTGTAACTACCATTGACTTCCTTAAATATGATTTCTCTCTAACCCCTCATCATAGATATGCATTATACATACTTAACATGGGGACTATGTTCACAACATGAAACTTGATATTGTGTTTTAATCAAGCATGGGACACCTCATGAATACCCTGCCTTCTTAAGCATAAGATAATGCTTGCATTCGTTGAATACCTACCATAGAATACCAACAATCACAAGTCTAAATGTGTCCCTATGCATGTCTCACATGATAACTCTTAAACCTTTGTAATTTTAAATCATTCGTCAAGAACCCTATGGTTCCCAACATCAATATGCATAAACCATTTCACTATGTTTATTCACTATCTCTTTGTGAAGTTGAAGAATAACATTGTTCCATCATTCTGATGGCTTCCTTCTCATGGTTTAAAAGCTCAAAATCTCTATCACTTATTCTTACATAGATCTAGAAGGCAACTTTCAACATGTATCTTTCAACATGGATATGCAATCTCAAGCATATCAGAGAATCCCTAACCTATACATGGAAAAGAAAAAGCCTCCAATAGATGAAACCATTCTCATAATGCAATGAGAGTAAAGAAAACATTCTTTGTTTATTCCAAACATAATATGTTGTAGAAACAACTCCTGAAAGATAGATCCTTGTGAAATGGAGTTATGAAAAATTTCAAACCTGGCAGCAAAGAACAATCTTGATTGAAGATTGTGCAAGAAGGTTTCCACCATGCAATGATTGACTAAAAGCCAAAATATACGCATGGGAACTAATCCTCTCCTCTGCTTGTAGTAGAAAAACTAAAAATGGTAGCCACGAAGGAATGTGAACATGCTGCAAAATAGGGCCTTTCCCTTGAAATGTTGCAGAAACTCCTTTAGAACCTATGCTCTTTCCTTTATGCCTTGTGAAAAATCAAGGAAACTTGCATGAAAGGAGGCAACACAAGCTTTCTCTCCCAAATCAAAAGTCCAAGATGAAAATTTATCTCTTTCTCAACTTTTCCCGTGGACTTTCAAGAAAATAAGCCATAGAATGTATTAAAATGTTTTTCCTAATGTTTTGAATATGAAATAAAAGCACCAATTATTTGAATGACTAACTTTAAATATTATCATTTGCAACTATAATTATATATTTAAAAGTAGACTCTTTAAAAAATGCTTTCCAAAACATGGAAAAGACAAGGCTTTTTAATATCTCTATATGGTCAAGATTTTGGATTTGATCCAAAAGATGCTTGTAATAGTCTTCTTGAGGCTAATTATGTGAATAACTATGTTGGTTGGCAACAAAATTTTCTTGTTGGGATTTATTTTGAGCATATGTATGTTGATATGGAAGTTGAGTAGGGGTGGGTGGGTGGTAATCATATTGAGCACATGTGTTGGTTTTCTTGAAAAGCCATAGGATTTGAACTAAAAACAACAACATGATTGACCTGATATGTTTGATAATAAGGTGGATAAGCAACATTTTCATTGTATGATGGATGATATGATATATTTCCATGAAACATAAACATGTTTGTTCATTCAAAAGATGGAAAAATAAATAAAATCAGACTTGTTTGGAAAAAACCAACACTTGATCATACTTAAACCAGTAAAATTACATTTCAAAGTCACCGGGTGTGTTATTTTCTTGCCTCCAACGGTAGAGATCACTGAAAAAGACACCAAAAATCAGTGATATATGAGCAAAATTTGGACTGAAACAGTCCAATGTATCCCACCGAGCATGCCAAAAACTGTTATCACTTAGGATTACACACTAGTTGAGTATATGTACTCAAACATCCTGTGTAACAAGGAAACATCCTCAAGTTGTGAGTTGTTTATAGCAAGGATGAATCTCAAGAGCGGGTTGGTTCCCTTTGATGAATCACCTAAACTATAGAAAACTCCAAGGAAAAGGGATAGATAAATTACTTGAAATTGAAAAATAATTCCTAGGAGGTGATGCACCAAAATATTTATAATGAACTTCTTTACCCAAATCACAATGTGACTCAACAAGGTTTTGAATTGTTCACAACTCAAATCAAAACATGAAGCACATAAATATTTCATATGAAGGTGTTGGCTTCAACCTATTGCATGAAGGAAAATAGATTTAAAAACTTCAATTTATTGAAATGGACACACAACATATAACCTGCACTTAGACATGTATCCTTTTCCATAACATTATTTGATAAGGGAAAAAATAAAGGAATGCAAACTCATATCACAACTAGTTCATCTACCAATTCATCTACAATTAGAGACAAAATAAAAATGAGAAGGAACTTTTGTCATTATTTTATTGAATCAAAAGGAATGATTTTCCAATGTATTTTAGAATGAGCTACAAGAACAATCATTTTTACTCTAAGCATGAAAAGAAAGGAAGAACTAAATAAAAAAAAGGCCTAAAGATTCCTTTATAAACAAATTCAACTACTAAATCCATCTTTGATTGATTTGAGAAAAACCAATCACTCAACTTGATTGAAATTGATTGCTAACCTTGATTGTTGCCAACTCCTTGAAATCAACTTGTAGGTTGAAGAAGATAACTGATTTGAAAAATTTGACACCCTTCTTTGTATCTAAATATGATTGAAACATTTCCAATTTTGCATCTTAAATATGCCTATCATTTAACATTGTCAAAATCCTACAAATCAGGCCATTTGCTTAGTGTTTCTAATTTGAAAGATCGGTCCTGATAGGAAAATTAGTTATTAGTCATCAAAATTTTGAAAACTACCCCAAATCAAGCAAATATACTGTTGTGCAGTTTTTGCACACACGCCCCACTTGGAGTAGGGACCCTCTTTTTGGATCTCTTTTGACCTTTGGTTTTATTGGATCTATCTTTTGGGGGTCTTGATATGTTGGCTTTGCTAGCTTTGATCTTGCCTTGAGGCTTGAATTGGATAAATCCGGGTTTTCACCTGAATCCGGGATTTTCCAGCACTGGCGGATTTTCCCGAGCTCTGGTTCATGGTCTGTTCATTGTTGAATTTTCTGAATCCGGGTTTCTACTTGACTCCAGGATTTTCCAGTTCTCACGGATTTTCTCGGACTGTGCTAAAATCCCGAACTTCATTATATTCCCGGTTTCTGAATTTCTGCGAAATCTGTGTTCATCCGGATTTTCGCGTATCTTGGGATTTTCTGAAGTTCCGTTTTGGACTCGGGTTTCTGGATTCATCAAAAGTGTCTTGTCGCTCATTAATGCTTGCAGTACCTTTGCTCAGACGAGTATATGGGCGAATTTGAAACCTTTTAGGAGTCATTTCGATTTCATCTATTCACTTGCTGATTTCTCTGGCGATTAAGAGTTTCATTTGAGCTTTGAAGATTGATCTCAAGCAGCTTGCGTGTGGATTACTGGGTGTCGGTGTCTAGATTTGCGTTGCCTGGGCGTGTTTGTTTTGCAGTTGTTTCTTCAAGTTTGAGTTTCATTTGGGATATTCCATGGTAAGTTGTTGGTGACCCTTCCATTTGTTCATGTAATGATTGAGTTTCTTTTTTCAAGCTGATTGGTAACTATCTCAGGTCGGCCCTTATTTGATCATGATTTTATAATTAGGGTTGGGTTTAAATCCACACCAAAGATTTGTTGACCATGCTCGTGTTCATCTATTCACTTGTGAGGGTGTGGGTATGAACCCGTCTGACCAGGACTTTGCCCCTAAGCGCACTATTTTTTCTATTTTGTAAAACTTAGGGTTTCGGTTCATTTGCCCGAATTTACTAAGGTTCAGTAGGGTGATCATAATTCCATGGTTCTTGTTCAGCCCAGCCTGCTCTTACCTTGGGAAGTCCCTATATGCATTGACGGATTGCCCCAATGGTGGTTTCCCTTGAAATTTTAAAGCTAGTCCGGACTCTCATGGCGGGGGTCTGGTTGTCGAAATTAGGGCGTTGTCGTTCTGCTATGGGAATTCATCATTTGGGGGCATAGGAAAATTGAAAATCATTTGCACTCTGAATTTTTGTTGATTAGCATCGATTTTGAGACCATTAGAATCCGGGTAGAAGGGTTTGCATGATCATTTGGTCGCCAGTTCGCGTGTCATCATCCATCGGGTTCCCGAGGTCCTCGCGGAATTCCTCCGCATTCAGATTTTCCTGGTCTCGGCTGATTCCGTGGGGCATAACAATTTTTGGAGTTCTTCGAACTGTCCGCGAAAATCCATTTCACTTGGATTTTTCAATTTTCCTGTTTGTTTTTATTTCTTTCAATTTTTCGACGATAGGATTGATGGAGTGAATGCTAAATGTCTATTTCTTGTTGCTAATGAACAAATTTCATGATAAACTAATATTCTTTTGGCTAAACCAATGATTTATGTGACTAATGATGTTTTGGCAGCAAGAATCCGTCTGGGTCGGATTTCTCCGAAATTCTGCCCCGACTGGATTTTCCCGGTTAACGTGTTTTTCCCGGACTGCTTTATTATTTCGGACTTTCAAGGACTGGCATTTTGTGAAGGATTTTAACTGCTTTATATGATTCATGCTAAAATTTTGGTTGGAATATATGCACGATAATTGAATACTAATGATGCCCTTTGTGAATGTAGGCCGAGTCAAGCAAGGCTGCAGCCGGGAAATCGAAGGGTGATACGGAGGGGTCTTCCATCTCAGAGGCAGAAAGGCTAAGATTGGACATCAAAGGTCAGCTCCCTAAAAGTAGGGTGTCTTCTGTGTGGGCCGAGGTGTTTGACACCAATGTAGGGGCCTAGAGATATGAAGAATTTAAGTAGAGGATGGCTCAAAAAGATCTGTCAGTCTTGAGGCAGGGAATGATGAAATCTGGGTTAGTGCATGTGGCAGGTTCCCCTCCAGCAATTCAATGTTATGAGCTGATTCTGGAGTGTTCTAGGCAGTATGACTTCGATACACAAAGGGTTGTCAGTACTGAGGGAAGAGTTTTGGCTAACTTTAGTCCTGTCTCCATTGCCCAGGCCTTCGACATGCCGGATCTGTCTTCTGTGTGTGCTTTGAACATAGACACGGCTAAAACATACTATGAGAATGAGCCAGCCAAAGCTCAATAGATGATCAACTCATGGTTAGAAAAACCAAAATCCCACCATTCCAAATTACCTAAGCAATTGGATAGGGTTAAATTCAGGTCGGATAAGTATGATGCAATTACATTTTTTAGCAGAGTAGCTGGATTGAAGACCACTGGAGTGTTGGAGAACTGGATGGTTCATGTGATTAGCAAGATTGAACAAGGAACCAACTACCACTGGGTCGGGCTTATTAGCTCTGAGATTGATAAATAGTTAAGGAATGTCTTAGAGACAAAGAGGTTCACCATGTCCTCTTATGTCATGTATGTGCTTGCCAGATTTTACCCATACAGGGGTCTGAATCCACGAGGGACACTCGGACATGACATAATCTATGAGAGCTATACAGAGTTGCACCTAGGACATAAGGACTACCGCTGGGCTAATGATGCATTCACTATGCATATCACCCGTATGCTACAAAATACAGAGCATGTGAGGCTGTCGGACAGAGCAAAAGGATTAATAAAAAATTATGGGGCTTGGTTTATTCAATTTCCTACCTTCACCTACATCAGGATTGATGGATGCCCGGTCGCTCCATATAGGTTACCTAGATACCCCATAGATCACATTGTGTTATTGGAGATTGTGAGGCAGATTTGTGAGTTTGATGCCATTGTAAAGAGAGAAAAACATAAGACAGGCTTCAGTGGAGATTTCCCTCTCGAAATTGGTGTAGCAGAAGTATGCCCTTCTATTCAATCAGCACATATGGTAGGAGATGAGTTGGCAACATATGGTTTTTCATTCCACTCCAAGAGAACTAACTTTGATATTACTAGGGAAGCACAGAAGAAGGATACCAGGGAATACTGGCATAAAGATGACCTAGAGGACTATTGGGCCAACATCAAAGATGATCTTAAGGCCAGAAAGAAGAGATACTCTAGGCTCCCTGTTGAGGCAATTTGACAGTACAATGTCAAGTTGATCCCGGCCCAACTGGAGGATGACGGAAACTTGGTGCAGGATCATGCCAGTGAGGCTGTGAAGGACAGGTCCATCGAGGAAATTAATTGGAATGAGGATGAGGTCACAGATTTGGAGGACCTAATGGCCCCCATCATGAAATTCACCTCTTCCTGGTTAAAGAATAAAATTTGGGAGTTGGAGAGGGAGAAGGTAACTTGTACCTTCAATTTGATGGGAGACCTCAACCCTATGTTGACTTCAGAGGAATCTAGGGAAGATGACCCCAAGGGGAAAACTACAAAGAGCTCTCCTTTCAAGATAAAGATTAGAGGCCCCAAGGAAGGTAAGCCCGAAACAAAAAGGAAGCCAAAAGGAAAGAGGAGATGGTGGACTTTGAAGATTAGTAAGTCCTCTGATGAGGAAGAGTTGGAAAAAGCAGAAGAGGAAGATGTTCCTCCACCACTGAAGAAGACAAGAACAACCAAGATTTCAAAGAAGAAGGGTCAAGTTGCCTCAAACGATGAGCCTCCTATTGTGGATGTAGAGAGTTCAGGAGGAGAGAAAACAAAAGTCTACATGAGAAGATCAAGGACTCCATCCCCTAAGGAGCCAATGCAAAAGAAAGACCTTTCTCCTAAGATGACAACTGTAGAACCATCTAGGGCTGCTTCTCCTCCACCCAGCGCACCTGAGCTAGAAATTCCTAAGGAGAATGAAACTAGCGGAGAAGCGGAGCAATTCAAGGAAGGGGCACTCTTATATGAGGCTGCTGAGCTCAAAGTTGAAGAAGAAGAAATGCATACTTATCCTCTTGTAATGTATGAAGATTCTCCAGAAATTGGCAGAGGAAACAGATCGCCTAAACAAGAGGAAGACATTCTTGTTAGAACCCCATCACCAGTACAAGAGATGGAGCTTGAAGAAGGGGATCAAGGCGAGTGGCTCCCTGAGAAAGAGGAGGATAAAATAACTAAGGAGGAAGAAGAGAAAATGATAGAGCAACAGGAAGAAGCAAGAACAAAAGAAATCTGGGTAGAACCTGTAGCCCCAGACTGGCTTGAGAAAGAGATAGCAAGGAAGAAACAGGTAGTAGTTGAAGACACTCCCTTGGATTGGGATGAAATGCTCTCTAAAATTGGCAAAGGGAAGAAAAGGAAGGTAGCTAAGGTAGTCTCAAAGGTGGAGAGAGATGAAGCAAACAACAGGGTCATCCACATTGCCACCCCTGCCGCGGACAAAACTAGGGAAGAAGTCACTGGCCAGGATTACAATGTACAAACTATTAACCTTGGACCAGCATCCATGGAGCAGGACATAGAGGAATATGAAGGGTCCAGTGCTGTGATTATTGGGAGATTGAGAAAGGAGACCCAAACCAAGCATGAGTTAAAAAAAGAAAATGAAAGACTTAGGAAATGCTTGGAGGAAGTGATGAAACCCCTGCAGTCTCTCCATTCTTCTTCTTCTGCCACTCCTGGCTTTTTGCCCAAGGAAACTATCTCCGGGATCGAAAAGATGAAAGCCTCTGCTCAAACTGCAGTAGATTGGCTAAAGGATGTGCAGATAAAGGGAGATAATGTGATCAAGGATATCTTGTCAGTTGGGAAGGATGCAGTCCGAGCTAAAGAATTGCTAGAGCAGGTGTTGTCTCAGGACAAGGAAGACATTGGCCTCTTGCTGCAGAAGGCCATGAAGAAGATCCATAAAAGGAAGAAAGCAATTGATGGTGATCTTACTGGGGTATATGAGGGGTGCATTGCATTTTTTGAGGTAATGACTGGAAGGAGAAAGATTGCCCCAAAATATCTGAGTCTGGAGCAGCCAAGAGAGTGGTGGCATGAGGTTTATACCCCGGATGCTGAGAATGCTATAACTGGCCACCAATTAGATGATGCAGCCACATACCTAGCAGTGGTGGATAAGTACCAAGCACATAAGGCTGATTGGAATAAGATTGTGGACCAGTCAAAAGAGGAAATTAATTCTATTCAGTGCAGACTTAAGATATTGCCTTTGCCACCTGTCGCCGAAATGGATGGAACATTCTTGAGGGTTCAGGGATCGTTGGCCCAGAGCAGGAATAAAGGAGGCGGTATTTAATGCCATTTTGAGATTTGTGCTTCCCTATTATCATAGGGCATGCATTGGACCAGATTGCATCGAGGATTGTGTCAAGGCTGACCTTGATGGTGGATGGCATTTAATGTGTGCCCTATTTTGAATTCCTAAGGCCGACTTGTTTTGGGCGGTTATTTTTATTTTGTAAATGTTTGGCTGGGCCGACATATCTTGGGATTTGCTATAAGAGGGCATTCTTGCCTCATTCTAAGGGTTAGCTAGAAAATAATAGAGACAAGTAAGAGCAAAAGGAGCTAGAGTATTTTTGTAGTAGAAGTATTAGTTAATTTCTTGAAGCAATTATTGTGAACCGAACAGTTGAATTGTTGCAGCATTTTTGGTGATCTAATACAATTGAAGACATTGTGGTTTTCCTAGTGAAATCTCTTGTGTTATATTATCTTGCATGGTTCTTATTGTTCTATCTTTCAAATTTCTTGAAGATTTATGGTTTAGTGTTCAGAATTAAATTAGTTTTAGTTTGGTGAATGGTGTTTAGGATTTCATATTTGGAATGTTTGTAGCAATTTTTTGTCTATACTCCCAGTAACTATCTGATTGTAGTAGGCTGGTGAAGTCAACCTGGACCATATATTTACATGTGCTTAAGTTCTATTGTGGATGAATGTCTATGATTTGAAAATCTATATGCCTTAGAAGACTGCACCGTTCTTGTGAGATTGCTTTGTGGGTTAATCAAGAATTGGTTATTTGAGATTGGTCCATTCCAGATATCTGTCATTTGCATTACTCATTCTAGGAATAAATTTAGGTTTCATCACATTCTTGCACCCTTATCTTTTGCTATTTCTTTATTATCTGGTTATATTTATGATTAGAGATCATTATATTGCAAAACCTAATAAATTGAAAGATACAGTTTGCTTGTAGTAAGGTCCGATTGTGATTACCAGCATTTCACATTTTATCTGAGTTGTTTATGCATTGTCATGGCCTGACACCCGAGAGACCTTGGGGTGATTTTTAGTGATTTATTGTTGAAAATAACCTTTCAAGAGAGATAGGATATTGTATTATGTCTGAGTTGTTGCTGTGCAAAAAACTCCATCAACAGATTGGTGCTAGGAGGGCCTGAATGAGCACACTGGATCATTTCTTGAACGCCATCTCTCCAGAGAGATATAGGAGAAATACCAGATCTACCACAGGAGAGGAAGATTTACAAGAATTACAGTTCCCCACTAGGTCAAGAAGGACTCAAGAAAGGGGAGAATCATCATCACCCATCCCTTCACCAGCATCATCCATATCTTCACATCCGGAGGTTGAGGCCATACCCATCCCTGAAGTCATTCCCATTCAACAACCTCAGCCTATCATAAACCAACCACAACCACCACCCCCACTTTTACCAATGGCTTTCCTAGCTAATAATCCATCCCCTTTGTCTTTCAATGCTTACAATGTAATGCCGAGAAACTCTGAACACTTTTGTTCAAAGTTTCATGTTAATGACCTAAACAGGACTACAGAAGAACACATAAGGATTTTCCAAACCTGTCTTAAAGACAGAGGGATTGTTCATGAGGATGTTGCATGTAGGTTGTTTCCTTATTCACTAGGGGAAGAAGCTTTTTGCTGGTACAATCACCTCCCATCTGGATTAGTTCTCAATTGGAATGATCTTGAGACTACCTTTTTACAGAAGTTCATAATACCTATCAGTGCTAATGAATTGTATTTGCAATTCACTAGAGTCAAGAGAGAGGTCAATGAACCAATAACCAGTTTTAATAATAGGTTTCACCGTGCGTATACCAGACTTCAAGATCCTTATGTTTTGGATGACAGTATAGCCCTGGGGGTTTATTATGAAGCCTTGGATAGCCTCATAGCAACCTTCCTGAAATGGAGACCCAATCCTCCAGCTACCCTAACTGATGCTTATACAGAAGCTGTAAAGCTTAGCACAGATCTTAGGCAACATATAACCAGACCATTGCCTTCTTTAGGACCAGTTGCGCATCCTGGTCAAGTTCAAGCAGTAAATCAGGCACTTACCAA
The DNA here is from genome assembly GCA_007258455.2 of Sequoia sempervirens. NCBI lineage: Eukaryota > Viridiplantae > Streptophyta > Pinopsida > Cupressales > Cupressaceae > Sequoia > Sequoia sempervirens. The sequence goes on from VDFB02281492.1 coordinate 212,198,530, forward strand.
TCATACTCCAATCATGAATCCCATACCTCAATTACCTTTGGTGCCACATCCTAGTCTTCCCATGAGCCAAGTCTCTCCTGTGATGAATTTTCCCCAGCAGCAGGTCAACAAGCCCATGTATCAGCCACAGCCAAATAGTTTCCCTCCCTATTTGCAGAACTCTGAAGTGTTGCACCAGTCTATGAGATCTGCTACAATGCATGTCCCTCTTCAGACTAACCCAAGCCGGCCCCTTATGTTGATCCGAATAAAGAAAGGATTGATGAAATGGTTGAACAGATAAAGAAGCTGAACCTAGAGGTGACCTACTTGAGGAATCAAAATATCCTGTTACAGGCTGCTGAGAAGAGTATGTAGTCCAATCAGAATAGAGAGTTTTCACAAGGGCAGAATTTTGAAAGAGGACAGTGTAATGAGAGAGGATTCCATAATGACGGATAATATAATCAGGATAGAGGTTACAACAATGACAGAAGCTACAATAATGATAGGAGACAGAATTTCGATAGAGGCCAAGGTAGTGGGTCTGGATTTGATAAGAGGCAATGACAAGGACAAAGTAGAACTTGGAATACAGGACCTAACAATGGAGGAGTTCCCACCCCATTGGATCAACCTGTCAACCAATCTACGAACCAGCCAGTCAGTCAAGACAATCCTCCCAGTGGTGTATATTTAGTTGAGGCTGCTCTATCAGGGTGGTGTAGGCTTCATAAGACAAGTCAACACTCAGAGTTAGAATGTCCAGAGTTCCAAACCATAGCTTCCATTTTCCAGTATGAGGTGGGGAATAATGTGAATGGGTAGGAGATGGTTCCCTCTTCCCCCTATGATTCTACTGTGCTAGTATTAAATCACGCTCCCTTCCCAGTAAGTGAAGACAATGCACCAGAAGAAGAATCTAATTCCCATGAAGATAAAATGGATCAGGTCTTTAATGGGGACGAAGTGGCTCAGTTATTTAGTGAAGGAACAATGAATGATAATGGCCCTCTTGATCAGGAAGAAGCCTATGTTGAAGAGGTACAGATGTTTCAGAGACAAGGATTGAGGGATATGCCTCATAGGCACCCACAGGCTGGGGGACATTTCACCACTTCCATTCCTCCTAACAATTTCCGTACTCCCCCAGATCCTAATGCCAGCAATAATCCGTCCTATCCACATGTTTCCAGACAATACCTTTCTAAAGAAAGACTAGCTCAAACTGACCTACAAAAGGAAAAGGCTGTTCAAACAAACCGAGACAAAGTGGAGGAACCTCCCAGGGAAGTATCAACTGACATGAGCGAGGAGCAGATGGCTTCCTATGTTGCTAAGGAGTTCAAGAAATTAAAGGTAAATCTTTCAGCATTCGAGTTATTAATATTCCCTACAATTAGGAAGGCAATTTTAGGTACTTATGATGCAAGTTCAGTGTCTTTGGATAAGCCTTCTGGTGAAGATATTAGCAATTTCTCTAGTTCTCAGTTTGTGAAGACATAAATTCAAGCTCATGGTCATACTAATTTGCCTCCTGAAGATAAAGGAAAGGAAAAGGACAAGACTCAAGTGGCTCAAGTTGACACTCAGCCTACTTTATTTCAAGGGAAGACAGAAACTCCACCATTTTTGATTTCTGTGCGTATATTCGGTAAGAATTTACATAATTGCTTACTAGATTCTGGTGCTTCCACCAATGTGATGCCATTCAGAGTGTGTAGAGCCTTAGGGATTACACCTGCTGATTCTCAGAAGAAGGTGACTCAACTAGACAGAACTAAAGTGAATGTGGTAGGAGAGTTAAATATGATTCACATGCAGATAGCTTCAGACCCAAGGATTCAACAGGTTATCAATATTCAAGTAGCTGATATCCCTGATGCATATGGTTTGATTCTAGGGAGAGATTTTACTAAGGCTTTGAATGGTTATGTGTCTACCGATCACTCTCACATGTGGCTTCCCTGGAAAGGAGTGCCCAATCAGATCAGAATTGAGAGGGAGCCGAGAATGAAATACATGATCACAGAATACCAAAAGACTTCAACAGAAGTTATGATATCAGAAGTTGGCATGAGAAATTATGTATTGTCAACATAATATGAGGAGTCAGACTCAGAGGAGGTATTGATGCTACACACGATGCCTATTGATGCAGAAACATGATCCAGCCCTGTTACTGTTTTGACAAAATCAGTGGAAGAAGAAGGGGAAACTGGAGATACTCAGATCAGTTTATTAGACAGTTTTCAGGAATTCATCAAGTAGTGTGTTGAAAATCAAATGCACTTAGGTAAAAGGACAAACTTTGAAGAACTACTCTTACCCAATTGGTGTAGAGTCCATAATGCTTCCCATTCAAAGTTGGAGTGTTGTTTATGCCAAACAGCGGTAGAACAAGTACATAAGTGCATGAATCCAACCCCGACAGTTGAAACAGATATATAGAACCATCAGGGAGAGTATCAAGAAAGGAAGTCCATGTCACCTAAAAAACTATCCAGCAATATTAAGCCAAAAGATGTGATGAAGAGGACTACCACTACTGAATGCTGGACTCTCAGGTTTGATGGATCCAAGTCTAAGCATGGAGCTAGGGCAGGGTTTGAACTGATTAGTCCAAAAGGTAAGAATTTCTTTGCAGCCCATAGACTCCAATTTCATTGTACAAATAATGTGACAGAATATGAGGCGTTAATTCATGGACTTCTCATGGCAATTAAGAAAAAGGTTAAGATTCTGCAAGTCTTTGGTGATTCTGAGTTAGTAGTTAAGCAAGTAAGGAAACCGTATTCATGCCATGATAGGAGAATGACTAATTATAGGCATAGAGTGTAGGACCTTATTGAAGGATTTGATTCCTTCAACATTCAGTTGATACCACAGTGAAGGAATCAAACAGCAGATTCTCTGGCCCAAGCAGCAAGCACTCTGCAACCTTTATCTCTGTCAGGATTAAAAAAATTCACTGTAGAATTGACTCCTGTGCCATCCGTCCCGGATAATGTTACTAACTTCCAGGTGTTCGAAGATGATAAGCATATCCTTTTTTTTTTCACAAATACAAACATTTTTGCTTCTCAAATCATTGATGAGACAGAGCTCCAGGAAGCAGAACTGGATTTAGAAGGTGTGATAAATCTGAAATCAAATACTATTCTAAGAGGAATGGTACAGTTGGAAAGAATTTTTGATATGGATAAGATCAAGGATCAAGAACAAGAGTTGAAGAAAGAATCGATCAGTGGACAGTGTGACACTCAAAATTTAGGAACTGAGGACAATGTTAAGAACATTTTCATTAGTAAGGTGTGCACTCTAGAAGAAAGATAGGGAATAATTGCAGCCTTGCACAACTTTCCAGATATAGTAGCCTGGAGTTATGAAGACTTGAAAACTTATGATACATCAATCATAACTCATACTATACCTTTGAGGCCAGGTGCTAAACCTTTTAGGTAGAGACAGAGGCCTATAAATGCATTATTGGAACTAGTCATACAAAAGGAAGTTCAGAAATTACTATCTGCCAGAATCATATTTTCGGTTAGGCATTCAACATGGGTGGCCAACCTGGTTCCAGTGAGAAAAAAGAATGGAGAAATTAGACTCTGTGTTGATTTCAGGAATTTGAACAGGTCTTCAGAAAAAGATAACTACCTAGTCCCCTCACTGGATGAAGTACTTCAAGTGGTTAATGGATCCCAGATGATGTCCTTTCTGGATGGTTATTTAGGGTACAATCAAGTGATGGTCCAGTATGAGGACAGGCACAAGACTGCTTTCATAACTAAATGGGGTACCTTTGCCTACAGGAGGATGCCATTTGGGCTCATTAATGCAGGGGCTACATTTCAAAGGGCTATGGATATTTCCTTCAAGGATATTATAGGCAAATGCATAATCATTTATATGGATGACCTGACTGTGTTTTCAAAGAATAGAGGGGATCACATCTCAGATTTGCACAAAGTATTTCAAAAGTGCAGAGTTTGGCATATCCATGAATCCTAAAAAGTATATTTTTGGAGTAACAGAGGGAAAGCTACTAGGACATGTCATATTAGAAAAATGAATTGCTATAGATCCAGAGAGGGTGGAGGCCATCCTGAAGATTTAGCCACCTGCTAGCAAGAAGGAGATGAAGTCCTTCTTTGGTAAGATCAACTTCGTCAAAAAATTCATCACTGGATTTGCTGAAATCGTGAAACCATTAAATACAATGTTGAAACAAGATGCCAAGATCGAATGGACTATAGAAGCGAAGGAGGCATTTGCAAAAATCAAAAGAGCCATTGCTGATGCTCCAGTATTGGTATGTCCGGACTACAACAAACCCTTTTATATCTATTCATTTGCTTCAGATCATTCATGTGCTGGAATGCTAACTCAAAAGTCTGATGAGGGAAATGAGCATCCTATTGCTTGTATGAGTGCACCGTTAAAAGATGTCGAGTTGAAATATCCAAGCGTAGAAAAGCAGGCATACGCCCTGGTCAGAGCAATAAAGAAATTCAGGCATTATATCCTCAGAAATAAGGTGTATGCAATTGTCCCTGATTCTACAGTTAAGTTACTTCTGATGCAAAATGAATTAGGTGAGCACAGAGCTAAATGGGTGACCATGCTACAAGAGTATGACATTGAGATCCAACCTATGAAGCTGGTAAGAGGGCAAGGACTCACTCAAACTATGGCGAAAATAGGTCCCGAATTGACTGTTCAGAATTATAATATCGAAAAGGTTTCCCCAGATGGGTGGTATGATGACATAGTGTATTATTTGTTGAACCAACGACCTCCAGGTCATCTTAATGTAGTTCAGAGATGAGCTCTATGATTGAAGAGTGATAGTTTCATGCTAAAGGGAGCTGTTCTATACAAGAAAAACCATGAAGGCATTTATTTAAGGTGTCTTGGGAAACAGGAAGCTGACAAGGTGATAAATGAGTTTCATAAAAACTATGGCACTGGCCATGGTTCTACAATTGCCACAGCAAATCAATTCTGAGGGTAGGGTATTACTGGCCTACGCTGTTCAAAGATGTTCACCATCATGTACGGATCTGTCACATGTGCCAGACTGCAGCAACGAGGGAAAGGTATGCAGCGCTTCCGCTCCAACTGGTCACTGAGGTAAGGCTTTTTGCTCAGTGGGGAATGGACTTCATAGGTCCCATCAACCCACCATCTTCTGTAGGACACAGGTACATTCTCACAATTACTGATTATTTCACAAGATGGACTGAAGCTTTTGCTTGTAGCCAATGTACATCTGAGGTAGTAATTGATTTACTAGAATCTGCTATTCTTAATCGAATTGGATGTCCTATTGATGTTGTCTGTGATAATGGTCCTGCCTTTGCGTCTTTAAAATTTTCAAATTGGGCTTTTGATCATGGTGTTATTGTGAAATTTGCGTCCAATTATTACCCCTAGGGAAATGGCCTAGCAGAGTCCTCTAATAAGAACCTATTGACTGTTATCCGTAAGCTATTAGAGAGGAACCCAAAAGACTGGCACACCCAGCTTCGGTTTGCCCTCTGGGCAGATCGTACAAGGCTTAAGTCATCCATTGGTACATCTCCTTATCACTTAGTGTATGGTCTAGAGCCAGTATTCCCTATTCAACTCAAGATCCCAACTTTATAGTTTATAAATGAGTTCTATAATGAAGGGGACAGAAGGGAGGCTAGGTTGACAGAACTATTGCACCTTGAGGAGAAACGAGATACCGCCCTTGAGAATTTTGCCAAACATTAAGGGGTAGTTAAGAGGTGGTTTGACAGGAGGGCTAAGATTAAGGCCTTCGGGATTTCTGACCTGGTCTTATACTGGGATAAACCTCATGATCGAAAAGGGGACCATGGAAAATTTGATAAACTTTGGCTTGGTCCATATCAGATTGCTGAAATACTTGGAGATAATGCCTTCCATCTGAAGACTCTCATGGGAGAGGATATCCCACTGCCTGTCAATGGGCAGTATTTGAAGCATTATTTCCAGTCCTGAGCTATTTACAGCTCTCTGATTTGTATATAGTTAGTTTAGGTTGCTTTCTTGTTTGGTTAGAGTAGGTTTTCTTTTTGTTCTGCTTGTTTTGTTTTGGTTAGAATAGGTTTTCTTTGATTTGTTTGTTTTGGTTTGCGTCGCTCTTGCTCTTGGTTCCTTTTCCTTTTGGGATTCTTGGTTGCATTTGTGTGACAATGGTGACAATGTTGGTCTGATGTTGCTGGTATTTCTTTTACAAACTCTAATCATCCTTCCAGAGTGTTATGGTATGGATTTCCTACCCATTATCACTTATCTTTGTGTTGAGATAAGGGATTTTCTAGTCAGAATGAACAGGAATATATTAGGGTCTCATATTTTAAATTAAGGGTACCTGTAGTTGCATAAGGTCCTTATGAAGTTTGAACAAGTGAAAAATCATTTTTCTGCTCTAGTGCCACTGTGGTTCTCAGCCCTGAGTGTGGACTTCATTGTTCACAGGTTGAATGAAATGAGTGAAAAGAAAAGATATAAAAAAAAGAGAGAAAATATTGAAAATCAAAAGGTTTGAATTCAACTTATCAGGGGGATTTGAATATCTCTATCGGGGCTATGGACGCCTGACTGGCAGTAGAGCTATGTTTAGGAGGATCACAATGATAACCTCGTCAGCGTTATGGACGCTTGACTGGTAGCGAGGCTCTATCCAGGATACTTTTAGAGTATGAATCTTTATGTAGCTTGTTCATCCCAAGTTTGGTCCCTGTTGCGGCTAAGGGTAGGTAATGAATGCATATGCACACACTTTGACCCTAGTATAAGAAAGTTTGGCTGGCTAGGGGGTCTTCTTTGTTCTACCATGGGTGGTGGCAGGATAGGTAAGTCGAAACCAAGAGTTCTGGGTTCTTGATTCTAGTTTGTCATCAAAATGTTCAGGAGCATTTCCTCAACAGAGTCACCATTTGTTGTGCAGTTTTTGCACACACGCCCCACTTGGAGTAGGGACCCTCTTTTCAGATGTCTTTTGACCTTTGGTTTTATTGGATCTATCTTTTTGGGGTCTTGATATGTTGGCTTTGCTAGCTTTGATCTTGCCTTGAGGCTTGAATTGGATAAATCCAGGTTTTCACTTGAATCTAGGATTTTCCAGCACCGGCGGATTTTCCCGGGCTCTGGTTCATGGTCTATTAATTATTGAATTTTCTGAATCCAGGTTTCTGCTTGACTCCGGGATTTTCCGGTTCTCGTGGATTTTCCCGAACTGTGCTAAAATCTTGAACTTCGTTATATTCTCGGTTTCTGAATTTCTGCGAATCTGTGTTCATCCGGATTTCCATGTATCTTGGGATTTTCTGAAGTTCTGTTTTGGACTCGGGTTTCTGGATTCGTCAGAAGTGTCTTGTCACTCATTAATGCTTGCAGTACCTTTGCTCAGATGAGTATATGGGCGGATTTGAAACCTTTTAGGAGTCATTTCAATTTCATCTATTCACTTGCTGATTGCTCTGGCGATTAAGAGTTTCATTTGAGCTTTGAAGATTGATCTCAAGCAGCTTGCGTGTGGATTACTGGGTGTCGGTGTCTAGATTTGCATTGCCTGGGTGTGTTCGTTTTGCATTTTTTTCTTCAAGTTTGAGTTTCGTTTGGGATATTCCATGGTAAGTTGTCGGTGACCCTTCCATTTGTTCATGTAATGATTGATTTTATTTTTTCAAGCTAATTGGTAACTGTCTCGGGTCGGCCCTTGTTTGATCATGATTTTATAATTAGGGTTGGGTTTAAATCCACACCAAAGCTTTGTTGACTGTGCTCATGTTCATCTATTCACTTGTGAGGGTGTGGGTATGAACCCGTCCGACCAGGACTTTTCCCCTAAGAGCACTATTTGTTCTATTTTGTAAAACTTAGGGTTTCGGTTCATTTGCCTGAATTTTCCAAGGTTCAGTAGGGTGATCATAATTCCATGGTTCTTGTTTAGCCTAGCCTACTCTTACCTTGGGAAGTCCCTGTACGCATTGACGGATCGCCCCAATGGTGGTTTCCCTTGAAATTTTAAAGCTAGTTCAGACTCTCATGGCGGGGGTCTGGTTATCGAAATTAGCGCGTCGTTGTTCTACTATGGGAATTCATCATTTGGGGGCATAGGAAACTTGAAAATCATTTGCACTCTGAATTTTTGTTGATTAGCATCGATTTTGAGACCATTAGAATCCGGGTAGAAGGGTTTGCATGATCATTTGGTCGCCAGTTCGCGTGTCATCATCCATCGGGTTCCCGAGGTCCTTGCGGAATTCCTCCGCATTCAGATTTTCCTGGTCTCGGCTGATTCCGTGGGGCATAACGATTTTTGGAGTTCTTCGAACTGTCCGCGAAAATCCATTTCACTTGGATTTTTTGATTTTCCTGTTTATTTTTATTTCTTTCAATTTTTCGACGATAGGATTGATGGAGTGAACGCTAAATGTCTATTTCTTGTTGCTAATGAACAAATTTCATGATAAACTAATATTCTTTTGGCTAAACCAATGATTTATGTGACTAATGATGTTTTGGCAGCAAGAATCCGTCTGGGTCGGATTTCTCCGAAATTCTGCCCCGACTGGATTTTCCCGGTTAACGTGTTTTTCCCGGACTGCTTTATTATTCTAGACTTTCAAGGACTGGCATTTTGTGAAGGATTTTAACTGCTTTATATGATTCATGCTAAAATTTTGGTTGGAATATATGCACGATAATTGAATACTAATGATGCCCTTTGTGAATGTAGGCCGAGTCAAGCAAGGCTGCAGCCAGGAAATCAAAGCGTGATACGGAGGGGTCTTCCATCTCAAAGGCAGAAAGGCTAAGATTGGACATCAAAGGTCAGCTCCCCGAAAGGAGGGTGTCTTCTATGTGGGTCGAGGTGTTTGACACCAATGTAGGGGCCTGGAGATATGAAGAATTTAAGCAGAGGATGGCTCAAAAAGATCTGTCAGTCTTGAGGCAGGGAATGATGAAATCTGGGTTAGTGCATGTGGCAGGTTTCCCTCCAGCAATTCAATGTTATGAGTTGATTCTGGAGTGTGCTAGGCAGTACGACTTTGATACACAATGGGTTGTCAGTACTGAGGGAAGAGTTTTGGCTAACTTTTGTCCTGTCTCCATTGCCCAAGCCTTCGACATGCCAGATCTATCTTCTATGTGTGCTTTGAACATAGACACGGCTAAAACATACTATGAGAATGAGCCAGCCAAAGCTCAACAGATGATCAACTCATGGTTAGAGAAACCAAAATCCCACCATTCCAAATTACCTAAGCAATTGCATAGGGTTAAATTTAGGTCGGATAAGTATGATGCAATTACATTTTTGAGCAGAGTAGCTGGATTGAAGACCGCTAGAGTGTTGGAGAACTAGATGGTTCATGTGATTAGCAAGATTGAAAAAGGAACCAACTACCACTGGGCCGGGCTTATTAGCTCTGAGATTGATAAATAGTTAAGGAATGTCTTAGAGACCAAGAGGTTCACCATGTCCTCTTATGTCATGTATGTGCTTGCCAGATTTTACCCATACAGGGGTCTGAATCCACGAGGGACACTCGGACATGACATAATCTATGAGAGCTATACGGAGTTGCACCTAGGACATAAGGACTACCGCTGGGCTAATGATGCATTCACTATGCATATCACCCGTATGCTACAAAATGCAGAGCATGTGAGGCTGTCGGACAGAGCAAAAGGATTAATAAAAAATTATGGGGCTTGGTTTATTCAATTTCCTACCTTCACCTACATCAGGATTAATGGATGCTCGGTCGCTCCATATAGGTTACCTAGATACCCCACAGATCACATTATGTTATTGGAGATTGTGAGGCAGATTTGTGAGTTTGATGCCATTGTAAAGAGAGAAAAACATAAGACAGGCTTCTGTGGAGATTTTCCTCTCGGAATTGGTGTAGCAGAAGTATGTCCTTCTATTCAATCAGCACATACGGCAGGAGATGAGTTGGCAGCATATGGTTTTTCATTCCACTCCAAGAGAACGAACTTTGATATTACTGGGGAAGCACAGCAGAAGGCTACCAGGGAATACGGGCATAAAGATGACCTAGAGGACTATTGGGCCAACATCAAAGATGATCTTGAGGCCATAAAAAAGAGATACTCCAGGCTCCCTGTTGAGGCAATCCGACAGTACAATGTCAAGTTGATTTCGGACCAACTGGAGGATGACGGAAACCTGGTGCAAGATCATACCTATGAGGCTATGAAGGACAGGTCCATCGAGGAAATTAATTGGAATGAGGATGAGGTCATAGAGTTGGAGGACCTAGTGACCCCCGTCATGAAATTCACCTCTTCCTGGTTAAAGCATAAAATTTGGGAGTTGGAGTGCGAGAAGGTAACTTGTACCTTCAATTTGATGGGAGACCTCAACCCTATGTCGACTTCAGAGGAATCCGGGGAAGATGACCCCAAGGGGAAAACTGCAAAGAGCTCTCCTTTCAAGATAAAGATTAGAGGCCCCAAGGAAGGTAAGCCCGAAAAAAAAAGGAAGCCAAAAGGAAAGAGGAGATGGCAGACTTTGAAGATTAGTAAGTCCTCTGATGAGGAAGAGTCGGAAAAAGCAGAAGAGGAAGATGTTCCTCCATCACCGAAGAAGACAAGAACAACCAGGACTTCAAAGAAGAAGGGTCAAGTTGCCTCAAAGGATGAGCCTCCTATTGTGGATGTAGAGAGTTCAGGAGGAGAGAAAACAAAAGTCTACATGAGAAGATCAAGGACTCCATCCCCTAAGGAGCCAATGCAAAAGAAAGACCTTTCTCCGGAGATGACAACTATAGAACCATCTAGGGCTGCTTCTCCTCCACCCAGTGCACCTGAGCTGGAAATTCCTGAGGAGCATGAAACTAGCGGAGAAGCGGAGCAATTCAAGGAAGGGGTACTCTTTGATGAGGCTGCTGAGCTCAAAGTTGAAGAAGAAGAAAGGCATACTTCTCCTCTTGTAATGTATGAAGATTCTCCAGAAATTGGCAGAGGAAACAGATCACCTAAACAAGAGGAAGACATTCCTGTTAGAACCCCATCACCGGTACAAGAGATGGAGCTTGAAGAAGGGGATCAAGGCGAGCATCTCCCTGAGAAAGAGGAGGATAAAATAACTAAGGAGGAAGAAAAGAAAATGACAGAGTAGCAGGAAGAAGCAAGAACAGAAGAAATTTAGGTAGAACCTGTAGCCCCGGACTGGCTTGAGAAAGAGATAGCAAGGAAGAAACCGGTAGTAGTTGAAGACACTCCCTTGGATTGGGATGAAATGCTGTCTAAAATTGGAAAAGGGAAGAAAAGGAAGGCAGCTAAGGTAATCTCAAAGGTGGAGAGAGATGAAGCAAACAACAGGGTCATCCACATTGCCACCCCTGCCATGGACAAAACTAGGGAAGAAGTCAATGGCCATGATTACAATGTACAAACTATTAACCTTGGACCAGCATCCATGGAGCAGGACATAGAGGAATATGAAGGGTCCAGTGCTGTGATTATTGGGAGATTGAGAAAGGAGACCCAGACCAAGCATGAGTTAAAAAAAGAAAATGAAAGACTTAGGAAATGCTTGGAGGAAGTGATGAAACCCCTGCAGTCTCTCCATCCTTCTTCTTCTGCCACTCCTGGCTTTTTTCCCAAGGAAACTATCTCTAGGATCAAAAAGATGAAAGCCTCTGCTCAAACTGCAGTAGATTGGCTAAAGGATGTGCAGATAAAGGGAGATAATGTGATCAAGGATATCTTGTCAGTTGGGAAGGATGCAGTCCGAGCTAAAGAATTGCTAGAGCAGGTGTTGTCTCAGGACAAGGAAGACATTGACCTCTTGTTGTAGAAATCCCAGGTCATCATAGAGCATGGTAAAGAACAACTGGCTGTGGATGGGATCCTTCCCTCTTCCAGACTTAATGAGCCATGGGAATGGTTTGAAGCTCTGCAAATTCAGCAGAAGGCCATGAAGAAGATCCAAAAAAGGAAGAAAGCAATTGATGGTGATCTTACTGGGGTATATGAGGGGTGCATTGCATTTTTTGAGGTAATGACTAGAAGGAGAAAGATTGCCCCAAAATATCTGAGTCTGGAGCAGCTAAGAGAGTGGTGGCATGAGGTTTATACCCCGGATGCTGAGAATGCTATAACTGGCCACCAATTAGGTGATGCATCCACATACCTAGCAGTGGTGGATAAGTACCAAGCACATAAGGCTGATTGGAATAAGATTGTGGACCAGTCAAAAGAGGAAATTAATTCCATTCAGTGCAAACTTAAGATATTGCCTTTGCCACCTGTCGCCAAAATGGATGGAACATTCTTGAGGGTTCAAGGATTGTTGGCCCAGAGCAGGGATAAAGGAGGTGGTATTTAATGCCATTTTGAGATTTGTGCTTCCCTATTATCATAGGGCATGCATTGGACCGGATTGCATCGAGGATTGTGTCAAGGCCGACCTTGATGGTGGATGGCATTTAATGTGTTCCTTATTTTGAATTCCTAAGGCCGACTTGTTTTGGGCGGTTATTCTTATTTTGTAAATGTTTGGCTGGGCCGACATATCTTGGGATTTGCTATAAGAGGGCATTCTTGCCTCATTCTAAGGGTTAGCTAGAAAATAATAGAGACAAATAAGAGCAAAAGGAGCTAGAGTATTTTTGTAGTATAAGTATTAGTTAATTTCTTGAAGCAATTATTGTGAACCGAACAGTTGAATTGTTGCAGCAATTTTGGTGATCTAATACAATTGAAGACATTGTGGTTTTCCTGGTGAAATCTCTTGTGTTATATTATCTTGCATGGTTCTTATTGTTCTATCTTTCAAATTGCTTGAAGATTTAGGGTTTAGTGTTCAGAATTAAATTAGTTTTAGTTTGGTGAATGGTGTTTAGGATTTCATATTTGGAATGTTTGTAGCAATCTCTGGTCTATACTCCCAGTAACTATCTGATTGTAGTAGGCTGGTGAAGTGAACCTGGACCATATATTTACATGTGCTTAAGTTAGATTGTGGATGAATGTCTATGATTTGAAAATCTATATGCCTTAGAAGATTGCACTGTTCTTGTGAGATTGCTTTGTGGATTAATCAAGAATTGGTTATTTGAGATTGGTCCATTCCAGATATCTGTCATTTGCATTACTCATTCTAGGAATAAATTTAGGTTTCATCACATTCTTGCACCCTTATCTTTTGCTATTTATTTATTATCTAGTTATATTTACGATTAGAGATCATTATATTGCAAAACCTTATAAATTGAAAGATACAGTTTGCTTGTAGTAAGGTCCGATTGTGATTACCAGCATTTTACATTTTATCTGAGTTGTTTATGCATTGTCATGGCCTGACACCCGAGAGACCTTGGGGTGATTTTCAGTGATTTATTGTTGAAAATAACCTTTCAAGAGAGATAGGATATTGTATTCTTTCTGAGTTGTTGCTTTGCAGAAAACACCATCAACAAATTGGCGCTAGAAGGAGGGCCTGAATGAGCACACTGGATCATTTCTTGAACGCCATCTCTCCAGAGAGATATAGGAGAAATACTACATCTACAATAGGAGAGGAAGATTTACAGGAATTATAGTTCCCCACTAGGTCAAGAAGGACTCAAGAAAGGGGAGAATCATCATCACCCATCCCTTCACTAGCATCATCCATATCTTCACATCTAGAGGTTGAGGCCATACCCATCCCTGAAGTCGTTCCCATTCAACAACCTCAGCCTATCGTTAACCAACCACAACCACCACCCTCGCTTTTAAAAATGGCTTTCCTAGCTAATAATCCATCCCCTTTGTCTTTCAATGCTTACAATGTAATGCCCAAAAACCCTGAACACTTTTGTTCAAAGTTTCATTTTAATGACCCAAACAGGACTACAAAAGAACACAAGGATTTTCCAAACCTGTCTCAAAGACAGAGGGATTGTTCATGAGGATGTTGCCTGTAGGTTGTTTCCTTATTCACTAGGGGAAGAAGCTTTTTACTGGTACAATCACCTCCCATCTGGCTCAGTTCTCAATTGGAATGATCTTGAGACTGCCTTTTTACAGAAGTTCAGAATGCCTATTTGTGCTAATGAATTTTATTTGCAATTCACTAGAGTCAAGAGAGAGGTCAATGAACCAATAACCAGTTTTAATAATAGGTTTCACCGTGCGTATACCAGACTTCAAGATCCTTATGTTTTGGATGACAATACAACCCTGGGGGTTTATTATGAAGCCCTGGATAGCCTCACATCAACCTTCCTAAAATGGAGACCCAATCCTCCAGCTACCCTAACTGATGCTTATACAGAAGCTGTAAAGCTTAGCACAGATCTTAGGCAACATATAACCGGACCATTGCCTTCTTTAGGACCAGTTGCACATCCTGGTCAAGTTCAAGCAGTAAATCAGGCACTTACCAATCATACTCCAATCATGAATCTCATACCTCAATTACCTTTGGTGCCACATCCTGGTCTTCCCATGAGCCAAGTCTCTCCTGTGATGAATTTTCCCCAGCAGCAGGTCAACCAGCCCATGTATCAGCCATAGCCAAATAGTTTCCCTACCTATTTGCAAAACTCTGAAGTGTTGCACCAGTCTATGGGATCTGCTACAATGCCTGTCACTCCTCAGAATAACCCAAGCCGGCCCCCTTATGTTGATCTGAATAAAGAAAGGATTGATGAAATGGCTGAACAGATAAAGAAGTTGAACCTAGAGGTGACCTACTTGAGGAATCAAAATAGCTTGTTACAGGAAGCTCAGAAGAGTATGCAGTCCAATCAGAATAGAGAGTTTTCACAAGGGCAGAATTTTGACAGAGGACAGCATAATGAGAGAGGATTCCATAATGACAGAGGATATAATCAGGATAGAGGTTACAACAATGACAGAAGCTACAATAATGATAGGAGACAGAATTTCGATAGAGGCCAAGGTAGTGGGTCTGGATTTGATAAGAGGCAATGACAAGGACAAAGTAGAACTTGGAATACAGGACCTAACAATGGAGGAGTTCCCACCCCATTGGATCAACCTGTCAACCAATCTACGAACCAGTCAGTCAGTCAAGGCAAGCCTCCCAGTGGTGTATATTTAGCTGAGGCTGCTCTATCAGGGTGGTGTAGGCTTCATAAGACAAGTCAGCACTCAGAGTTAGAATGTCCAGAGTTCCAAACCACAGCTTCCATTTTCCAGTATGAGGTGGAGAATAATGCGAATGGGTAGGAGATGGTTCCCTCTTCCCCCTATGATTCTACTGTGCTACTATTAAATCACGCTCCCTTCCCAGTAAGTGAAGAAAATGCACCAGAAGAAGAATATGATTCCCATGAAGATAAAACGGATCAGGTCTGCAATGGGGACAAAGTGGCTCAGTTATTTAATGAAGGAACAATGAATGATAATGGCCCTCTTGATCATGAGGAAGCCTATGTTGAAGAGGTACAGATGTTTCAGAGACATTTATAGATAGTCATATGTCTCTACTCTTTTGAAAAACCCTCACTATGATATAGGACTGTGGATCCCTGTTTGTGAGTGTTTACTATTAACTTCTTTAACTTGTGACCCTCACCAATAACACTGCTATAAGGCTTTACAATATTTTTGATACCCTAAAACCATATGATAGTGTCCCCAAGTAACACTCAGCTCTCCATAAACTACTTTTATGAATACCCCAGGTCACTGCTTTGCGCTCTCAACAAGGGCTTAAAATTGTCATACTCATGCATTTGGGCCATATTGACAATGGACTAAGATGAAGGGCTGACTCCCTACCTTGCTTGACCATTCTTTAAACTGTACTCTTAAGAATCCTACTAATCTCTTGCTCATTTCATAACTACAAATTGAAACCCCCTATGTGTACTTGCATCAATATTCTCAACACTACCTCCAATTTGTCATCAAGCATTGACAATCTAGTGTTTAATGCTTCCTTTTGAAGAAAAAATGCTATAGTTTTTGTGCTTAGTGAAAGGTCATTGCCCCCTATACTTTAGACTTTACACATCAATGTGTCCTTTAAAACAATGCTATCAAACTACCCATTAGCTTCACTCTACCATCAAGCTTTGATAGTGCAAACCCACCTACTACCTCTTCATGCATAGAAAATATTAAGTTTGTGTACAGTGAAAGAGCATTACCCCTTCACTTTCAAAGTCTTCATTGTGGTTATGATAGTAGTATTTTAGGTTTAAGTACTCCTTATATAGTGTGAATAGTGCTATGATAAGACTCCATGATGACACCTAAAAATAAGTAATAAATCAATGTGACTACATTTTCCATCATGCATAGTGAGGAATCCATTGATTATCACTCCAAATATAGTATGAGGTTGCCCACTTGTATGAAGTTGTCTAAGTCAACCTCTCTTGTTATGGACCAAGAACATCCACCCTTCCTGCCTTCAAAATATGAGATCACAACCATAATGTTCATGGTATCACGCATGGATTGTCTTTTTCATCTCTTTGACTATAACAGTTAATCTGCATCATGTAGAATGGTCCTTCATTATGCAAGATCATCATGGTGACTGTATATTCAATAGGAATCTTGCCACTGTGCCTTGCTCTCCATCAAACATTTAAATTTTATGAAACCCTATGGGTTTTCTCCTTTCTACCATTCATCTTCCACCCTTGACAAAATGCTCACTTCCTTCATATTCCGCTTTTGACTGGAAGTGATGAATAATCTTAAGTTTGGGACTATTACTTGGAGACCATATTATCACATTCATATGATAATGACAACACAAATAGTGAAACACATTTATGAATCCATGATGATGATGTCTTTGTCACACATTTAGGCCATGAGAAAGAATCAAAACCCTACTAGACTTGCCCTCAATACCTGAGAACTCACACATTATGGTCATGTCATCACAATGATTGGTACTACCTTCTTAAGTCATTTACACTACTTTCGTAGTCAATCTTTAATGAACCTACAATCTGAAAACATTTTCCAAGTTTTTTAATTACTAACAATGCCAACATTACATTGCTAACTAAAACTCATATGCTCCTACACTTCACAGTCCATCCCTTGCCTTGAAAGAAAACAAAAGGACTAACACACATTTATGGGTATGGATGCTTTATAACAGTCATGAGAAAAATGACTACCCTATCATGAACTTCTTAACTTGAGATTCACTTGCATTCCATCAATGTGACTATGTATTCAAGAGAGAACTTTTCATTGAACCCTTTGCGATCACTTGTAACCCTCCTTGCATCAATGATGATCAATAGACAATAAGGATCAAGACTGCTATCTTTTCAAATTTTCTACACTCCTTGAGGCTAGACCATGGAAAAAACCATGGAAACATTGCAAGCATCTTCAATAATCTCATGTTTCACTACAAATGAATCAGTTCCCTTTTCCATCTAAAATTATGCATTGTAACTACCATTGACTTCCTTATAGATGACTACTCTCTAACCCCTTATCATAGATTTGCATTATACATACTTAACATGGGGACTGTGTTCACAACATGAAACTTGATGTTGTGTTTTAATCAAGCATGGGACACCTCATGAATACCCTTCCTTCTTAACCATAAAATCATGCTTGCATTCTTTGACTGCCTATCATGGACTACCAACCATCACAAGTCTTGCACAATAAATGTGTCCCTATGCATGTCTCACATGATAACTCTTAAACCTTTACAATTTGAAATCATTTTTCAAGAACCTTATGGTTCCCAACATCAATATGCATAAACCCTTTCACTATTTTTATTCACTATCTCTTTGTGAATTTGAAGAATAACATTGTTCCATCATTCTAATGGATGCCTTCTTATGCTTTAAAAGCTTGAAAGATCTCTCACTTATTATTACATAGATCTAGAAGGAAATTTTCAACATGCATCTTTCAACATGGGTATGCAATCTCAAGCATATGAGAGAAACCCTAACTCGTGCATGGAAAAGAAAAATCCTCCAACAGATGAAACCATTCTCATAATGCAATGAGAGTAAAAAAAATGTTCTTTGTTTCTTCTAGACATAATATGGTGTAAAAACAACTCCCAGAAGATAGATCCTTGTGAAGTGGAGTAATGAAACATTTCAAACTTGGCAGCAAAGAAGAATCTTGATTGAATATTGTGCAAGAAGATTTCCACCATGCCATGATTGACTAAAACCCAAAAGATACGCATGGGATATGATCCTCCCCTTTGCTTGTAGTAGAAAAACTAAAAATTGTAGCCATGAAGGAATGCAAACATGCTGCAAAATAGGACCTTACCCCTGAAAAGTTGCAAACACTCCTTTATAACCCGTGCTCTTTCTTTTATGCCTTGTCAAAAATCAAGTAAACTTGCATGAAAGGAGCCAACATAGGCTTTCCCTCCCAAACCAAAAGTCCAAGATGAAAATTTATCTCTTTCTCAACCTTTCCTATGGACTTTAAAGAAAATAAGCCATAGAATGTATTAAAATGTTTTTCCTAATGTTTTGAATATGAAATAAAAGCCCCAATGATTTGAATGACTGACTTTAAATATTATCATTTGTAGCTATGATAATATATTTAAAAGGAGAATCTCTTTAAAAAATTATTTTCAAAACTTGAAAAAAAAGGCTTTTTAATATCTCATTTTCTCTTTTTTTGATATTTTTTTCCAAATGAAGACCTTACAAAACCTAGGAGAGAGGACCTATTGACCATTTAGTGTAGTATTTTAACCTGAAAGGTAAAAATAGGTAACAATTAGTGAATGTGAAATTGAATATGGTTGTTTCTTTCCTAATGTTTCTTGTCCACACAATATCAAAATGGACATGTTTTCATTCAATAAGGAGTGTATTGGTGTGGAAGAGAATGAAGATGCTTGTTTAACTCTTAATGAAATTTTTTTAGGTAACATTGAATATTTTGCATTTGGGTCAACATGCTTATCCATTGATGATGCACATGAAGTTGTGAGCACAAATGATTGTATTTTTGTTGACTATTAGTTTTGAAAGTATTACCTTTCAAAATAACTTAGATGTTCATATTGACATGGTGGAAGGTAGTATTGGATGTGTTACTCATTGCAGCAGTGGATATGTTACAAAAGGTCAATATGAAAATTCTGACTCAAGGTTAGGTTCTAAATTATTTGAGCTTTCCTTTGAAACAATTTGCATTGATCTGAATGGTGATTTGAGAATTGAATCAGATTATGTTACTAAACTTGAGATGAGTTCATTTACCCAGTTTTGGGATGTTGATAGGAATGATGTTTCTTGTGATAACCCTGATTTGACTGATGACAATGATGCTATGAATTTTTATAAATATTGTCTTCAAACCACTAAAGTATATAATAGTATGATTGATTTTCAATTCTTAGGTGAGTGTGAATATCATATTGAGAATATTCCTATGTATGAACACTTTTTTTCATCACACAGAGTGAATGCATGTCAGATATGGGACAAATATCAGAGGATCACTCTAGGGTGTTATCTAAGCCCTTTATTCACTATGATTTTTCAAACTTTGAGCTAAAACTTAAGTTCCATGAATCAAGGGATATACTTCTAGTGATACTATTGAACAAAGTGTTTATGAAGGTTTCATGCTTGATATGCAAATTGAATATGATGTCGAATCTTATGATGTCAATGCTCAGGTGGATTATGAATGTTTCAAGTTCTCAATATAGTTAGATGAGCATTAGTGGAACATGGAAATGAGCTAGATAAGGTAAAATGTCACAATGATTATGCATTTTAGTTAGTGTCTAATTGCAGGTTTTAGATTGGCAGAATTAATGGTGGCATTAGAAAGCACAGTGATGTGCTTAAGCATGCTAGTGGTGATGTTGGTTTGTGAGAAATTCATGGCAGTTTTTTTAGACTTGGACTAGTTCAAACATCAAATAATAAAGTATTTGATAGGGGTAAATATTGGTACTTCATTTTTTGGGGCTTGGGGCCACCAAATGAAGTTTCAAAAAGGTTTCAATGCAACATAATGGAGTCGTTCTAGAACACCCAATGGATTTGGCACTTGGTCTACTCCCAAAGATCTATGATCTCACCATGCCCACAAGGGGCATGCATCCCCGAACATGAGCCACTGATATTACCTTCAAACTTTGCAAAATTGAAGTGCCTATATCTCTTTAATGTGTCAATAGAGCCTAGGCTTGCATCCTAGCAAACCTACTCCAGAGCCCCTCTTTGCAAATTAAAAGTTTTCAACTCGGAGGTCATATTGTAAATCCCTTTGGTAGAATGTTTTTTGGTACATATGGTAATATGTCTGTCCAGTTTCACGCTTCCAAGATAAGTTCTGATGGGTTATTTAATTATTTTCTTACTGCAATCATGCTAAATTTGGTGTTTCAGAAAGTTGAAAATTTTCAAAATCTAAAGGAAACCTATTTCTCATTTTGGTCTAAAACATCCTAGTTTTTAGTTTCATAAAAAATGGAGACCATATGATGCATTATTTTAATGCTTTTTGGCTGTGGCGAACACATCCTATGGGTTAGTTTACAAAGGAAGTACTAAAAATTTCAATGACTAGGAAAAATCTAATTACAAACCCATGTTTTAATAAATTGTTTATGATCGCTAACAAAAACTCACGGTTCTAGGTGTCCTAGTTTGCACGTAGTGAATTTCCTCTGATTGTACGACAAGAAAAATTAAAATTTGCATAATTCCTAAAGTCTTATAACATAATATTTTCAATATTTTCAATATTTTAAATGTTATAAAACGGTGAAATGCATGTGAATAAATGAATTTTTAGGGAAACAACAAATATTTCATAAACATTATAAATTTTTCTTTAAAACTTTATTAAAGTAGCCTTCCCACTAGCCCATTGGAAGTAATGTTGATGACAACAAAGGATGGTGGGGGAGCAGGGAGAGGCATGTGCAGTTGATGGGAGGTGATTAATATTTTATACAAACTTTATTAATGCTTTATTCAACCTTGCATGTGATGTATTGGCTTTGCAAGATATTTTATTTGCTACAGGCTTTTCCCGCCAACCTGTTGGAGGAAATGCTCACTAATGGGGAAGTAGGGGATTGGTGAAAATGCTTGGAGGGGATTAAAATATTATAATTGAATGACTTTATTAAAACTCTAAGGGTAGGTTAATGCTTTTTTTTTGCTATCATTCTATTTTCTCGCTATCTGGTGGAAGGTGAAGAGGCTATAAGTGAATGCTTCTTGGGATGCGGGGAAGCATGGGAATGGGTTTTGTTGGGTGTCAAAGAGATCTGAGCATATTTTAACATGTATTGGTGGGCTTAAAATTGTCATTTCAACTTGCAAAAGGATGTTTGAAGCATTTCCCATACCTAGACAACAATTTTGGCAATATTTTATGCACTCTTTTGTTGCTAGTAGCATTAAAAACACCAAAAAATGTTTTCTCACACCATGAAAATTATTTTGTTGCTGTTTTGAGAGGTTTTTCTGCCCACCATTGCTGAGAATAATTTGTAATGAACATTTATTGAAGCTGAAAATGAAAAGTGGTCACGTTTTTGGGTTTTAAGTTGAATTTTAATGCTATTTTTTGGCTGCAAATGGTGTTTTTTTGCCTTCCAAAAGATGCATGGACCTTTTATCACACATGGGTAGTGGTTTTGACCATGAATTACATATTATTTCAGCACAAAATAAGCTGAAATGACCTATACAAAGTGCATAAATTTCCTAGCAGCCAAAGCAATGTATGGATTTACATTCTTAGATAGAATGTGAATGGTTTCCAATACCAGATGTCCAAGTTAAAATAGAGCCTAGTCTTTATTTGAAGGTAAAATTAAATTGGTAATTGCAGGTGAAAGTGAGTGAGTTCTAGGAAGAATGCACAGGAAAAAGGGTAACTAGTCAACTGTTTGACAAAATATCAAGTTAAATGCAAAATAAAATGAAGGCCACAAATGTTTTAAATGTGATTTAAATATTGTTTTGAATGTTAGTTTGAGAATATTTGCATATTGGGAAAGTGTTTTTACTTGTAGAAAGAAAAAGGCACATGGGTATGTGGGTTTTTTACCCAGAGGTGAATATTTTTCACTTGCAAGTGAAAATGAGGGTACAAAACATGTTTTTACAAGCAGGTAAAAAGTTGCATGGGATTTGCAAGTTGAAAAGGATGCAAAAAACTTTAGTTGCAAATAAGGAGGGAAAATGGAGAGTAAAGAGGCATTTACTAAATTCCATTATGTTGCAAAATCAATGAAATTGAGTGATGCCATGTGTCAACGATGGATTCTTTTTAGGGCTTCTTGTTTCTCTTCTCTTTTCTCTTAAAATGAGAAGTTGTTCTCATTTGTGGGGGTTCCAATTTCTTTGGGTTGAGAAGATATTGTAATTTCTATACAAGGTTATCCATAGGTTAGATGTTCTTCAAATTTCAAAGCGTAGTGTTGCAATCCATTTTGTTAATGACAAGCAAATCAGTTTATAGATTATGATGAAAATGTCATACTATAATGTCTCCTAAATGTATGCTCTATATTTTAAATCAAAGTAATCAAGGAATATGATGGTTTTTGTTGCACATTTGTTGTAATAGGTGTTTAGATTGTTGGATCCTATTCAAAGAATAGGTTAAAGTTTGCTCTCAATTAAATGTTGAGTATATTGTATTTCATTTACGATTTATAAAAATATTGCAGATATGTCCTAATGAGATTTCATTATTGTAAGACAGTAATGATTTAATGCTCATTGGTTTTGTGTTCAGGTTGTTACCAAATAGGTTATTTCACCTTGACTCCGTTATGGACAAGGCACTGGTGTGTGTTTCTTTTGTGCAAACCCTAGAAGGAATCACCATACAAAAACCAATTTAAATATTTATTTTTAGTTTGAATGTATGTTTGGAGTTGAGTTTCATCATATTCGCATGCTCTAAATGTTGTGTTGTAAAGGAGTAGCTAGCTTCCTAGAATATTCCATTTATTGAGCTATTATATGAGAATTTATATATTGTGTGCAATGCACATGGTCATTTGGCTGCATAAACTCATAGGTACATTGTGTGGGATTACCGTCCTAGGTTTAACAAAGCCTGAAGTGTAGGGGAGAAAAGTGTAGAATCCATCTCCCGTTCGTTGGACACTAATCTTGAAGTTATTAAGCATAAGGATTGGCTATCCTTTAGATGATTTTCAAGGTTTAGCTAGAAAAGACACCAACAAGAAGAATATAGCCTTTGCAACACATCAAGGAGTAATGGAAACATCCTGCAATCAATACAATGTTGAAAAGGCATAAAAATTGGGCCACAGTTGATCAAATTCGATCTGGTAGTTGACAAGAGAAGTTGAGCCAATTTAATTGGGAAATATCGTTGAGCCATAACTTTGAAAAACTACCATAAACAAGAGAAGTTGACCATTTAAGTTTGAATGTTGGCCATTGGATCATGGATGGATGGATGAGATCAAACATTGGGACAAGTTTAAAACATCACTGTTGATCTCTACCTTCAAATTAGGGTTGTTCATTGTGAATCATGCAAACCACTCCATTTCCTTGCTTCAAAACAATGATGTGAAGCAATGGTGCAATGCCACCTCAGTCGTCAAATATTCTCCATTTAATCTCATCCCTTCATCACCCATCATGGAAAGGCACTAGGCTTTATGTTATGAAATTGCAATGCAAAGACCGCATGCGATACCCATTGGATCATGTCTTTACATATGACTGTTGAATGTCCATCGTAAAAGTGAATTACAAAGGCCGAATGATTGTAGTGATACACAACGAAAAGGAAGAGACCATCACTCATCATGGAAATGGAACCGATGAGTGAGAAGGCTTAAGCGATAGGTGATACAAAGACCTAAGTGGTGGTAATTAGCACATGAATTAAAGGTTGTTCATAAAAGGGGGTTCACGCCTAGGCAATAGAATGAATTACTTTTTTACAAGGTAAAGCAAAAGGTATGACTGGATCAAAAAAATGAAAGGTTTTGAAACCATTTCGATGGCCGAAAAAGGTTCGCGAACACAAAAAGATACCGAAAAAGGACCAAACAACACCAAAGGATGCATACACTGTCGATGAAACCAAAAGACTGATAAACTTTAGACTTATTCAAACTTTATGAAGGTTCATGAGTACAAGTGGTGAAACTAGGTGAGGGGATGATAATCAACAGGATCCATACATAGGATCTCTTTGGTCAAATATAAATGATGTGCATCCAAGGAAGGCATAAAATATGTCAACAATACTATCAGATTGTGTCTTGCAATATCTTTTCTTTTGAATGTGTCAAATGAAAATGCTGCACATTCTTTGTGGAACTAGATAGGTGAGATCTACCAAGAAAAATTTCTGGTAAACTCTACTTGAAACAAAAGTTGTTTTCTCTTAAAATGAAGGTGAATCAATAGTCAAGGATTTAAATTCATTTAATTTGATTTTGAATCAACTAGCTTCTATAGATTTTAAGGCTAATGAAGAAGATAAATGTATTATTCTTCTTTGTTCTTTACTTGACTCATGGGAAAATTTCATTCTTTCTATCACTACTAACCTCGAAGATCCAAAGATGGATGCACTTTTAGCAACCTTGTTGTCACAGGAAATGAGGAAAAAGACTATGGATAGTTTGGGTGATGCTCTCAATGTCAGGGGAAGGCCTAAAGAAAGAGGTTCTAAATGAGATAAGACTTGGCCTAAATACAAGTCTAAGGGCAGATCGAAAACTCATAGGATGAAGAACAGAGTGAAATGTTGGAACTATGGAAAAAGAGGACATGTGAAGAAGGAATGTATAAATCCAAAGAAATAAATTGATTCCTCCATAGAGAAATCCTTAAATTTAGGTGATGAAGCTTTGGTTTCTTCTCTTCATATTATGAATAATTAACATTGGTTAACTGATTTAGGATGCTTATATCATATGACTCATTATAAGGAGTGGTTTTCCACATATGAAAATATGGTGGAGTTGACATCTACCTTGGTGATAACTCTTCATATCCTATTGTTGGAAGGGGTAAGATCCAGTTACATGTTTCAATGATGGGAGGTTAAAAACCCTCTCTAGTGTTTTGCATATCTTGGGTTTAGCAAGAAATTTTATTTCAATTTCTAAGTTGAATGATTTAGGATTGCATGTAACATTTGATAGGCATGGTTGTAGATTGGTAAGAGGAAATTTATTGATAGAAAGAGGGACAGGGAAGGAGACGTTATTTAGAATTGAAGCAACTATGATTGTTAACTATACCAATGTAACTAAAAAATTTGAAAATACTTGTATGTTGTGGCACTGAAGATTGGGCCACATTAGTGAGATTGCTTTAAAAACCATTTTGAATAAAAATTTGTCAGACGATTGCTCCTATTTTGATGAGAGTTTTTTTTTGTGAACATTCTGTGTTTGGAAAATAAAACAAAAAATATTTTGCTTCAAGCATTAATAAATATAAGAATAAATTGGAACTTATCCATTCAGATGTATTTGGTCCTGTGGATGTGAAATCAAATGGAAAATCTAGATATTTTGTCTCTTTCATTGATGATGTTACAATATATACCTAGTTATATTTTATGAGGCATAAATATGAAGTTTTCACTAAGTTTAAAGAATTTACAGCCTTAGTTGAAAAGAAAACAGATTGAAATATTAAGGTTTTGAGGTTTGATAATGGAGGGGAATATTATTCTAAGGAATTTGATGAATTTTGTAAGCATGTAGGAATTGTTAGATAGAAAGCCACTCCATATACTCCTCAACAAAATGGTAAGTAGTTCACAACTTGAAAGATGCTTTTGGGTAGAAGTTGTAAGTACTACTTGTTACTTGTTGAATAGATATCCTTGTAAGACTCTTGAAACAACACCTCATGAAATGTGGATAGGTAAGAAACCTTCTATTTCACATTTAACGGTATTTGGATGTGAGGCTTACATGTTTACATGCCTAAAGAAAAATGAACTAAGTTGGATCCAAAATCTGGAAAGTGCATTTTCATTAGATATGGTGATGATGTAAGAGGTTACAAGTTATGGAATCCTCTAACCAAGAAAAATATCTTTTCTAGATATGTAATTTTTAGGGAACTTAGTGTTATTTTTATCCTAAACAACCAAAGGAAAAAGATAAGGAAAAGAGAGTGCATTTTTAAATTAGGTAGGAACTTGCACCTTAGGAAGAATAAAGAGATGGACTTGAGGATGAGGAGGAATAAGATGAGGATTCAAATGAATTTATTAATCAAATTGAAGTACATGAGGAATAAAATCAGGAAGAGGTTGACCAAGATTAAGAATAGCAAGAGCCCAATACTCCTAGTTTCAAAAGATCCACAAGACAATGTAATCCATTTGATAGGTATAGCCCATATTTTTGTTGTATATTTTCTTTATTTAAAACTAGTGAAGAGCCTAGATCCTACAAGGAAGCTATTCTTGTAGATGATATTGAATCTTGTCAACTAGCCATGCAAGAGGAGGTGATGGCTTTAGACTCTTGTGACACCTAGGATATTATTTGTTTTCCCAAAGGAAGGAAAGCCATTGGTTGCAAGTTGGTCTATAAAAATAAATTTGGAGTAGATAGTTCATTAGAAAAGTGCAAAGCTAGATTGGTAGCTAAGGGATACTCTTAAAGAGGGGGAGTTGATTTTGGTGAAATTTTCTCTCCTATTGCTAAATTATCTTCTATTAGATTTCTTTTATCCATAGTTGTTGCTTATGATTTTGAAATTGAGAAAATGGATGTTAAGACTTATTTTTTGCATGGAGATCTAGAAGAGGAAATTTATACATAACGACCAAAAGGATTTGAGGTAAAAGGGAAAGAACACTTGGTTTGCATGTTGAAACAATCTCTTTATGGTTTAAATAATTACCTTGAATGTGGTATCAAAAATTTAACTTTTTGTGTTAAAAGTGGGCTTTGATAGAAGCAAAGAGGATCTTTGTGTTTACATTAGATGTATTAATAATTATTTACTAATTGGTGCCTTTTATGTGGTTGATATATTGTTTTTCAATAACACAAAAGGTATGATTAGTGAGCGGAAAGCTCAAATTTCAAGTTCATTTGAGATGAAGGATTTGGGGGAAAAAAGATACAAATTGGGAATGGAAATCAAAAGAGATTGAGGTAATAGAAAACTTAGTTTGTCAAAAAGTAAGTATGTGAGAACTATTTTGCATAGATTTAGTATGCCATGGGACTATAAACCAATTAGAATTCCTTTACCAATTAGAACTAAGCTTACTTTAGATATGTGTCCTAAATATAAATATGATTTTGAGGATATATCTATTGTTCCATATGTTAGTGCTATAGGAAGTTTGATATATGTAATGGTTTGCACTTGACTAGATATTGCCCTGGAAGTAGTGGGAGTTTTGAGAAGGTTTATGTATAACCCTGGTAGAGAGCATTGGAATTATGCAAAGAGGGTGTTAAGATATTTGTATCGTACTTATGATTATTGTTTGGTTTATTTTGGTACTAATAATATGGATCACATTGGATGTATACAAGGTTTTCTTGATGCAAATTGGGTAGGTGACTTGGATAGTCCAAGGTACACTAGTGAGTATGTGTTCAATTTTTTGGAGAAGCTATAAGTTAGATGAGTAAGCTGTAGCCAACAGTTGCTTTATCCACTACTGAAGCAAATTATATGGCTTCTACCCATGTTTCTAAGGAGGTAGTATGGGTACAAAATTTGTGTACAAGTATTGGTTTCAATTGCAATAGAATTTAGATTGGTTGTGATAGCCAAAGGGCAATTCATTTAGCCAAGAATCCTATCTATCATGCTCAGAATAAACATGTGGATATTCAATGCCATTTTGTTTGAGAAATGATTGCTAATGGACAAATTTTGGATTGAAGAAAATTTATACTCGAGTGAATGTTGCAAATTATTTTACCAAACCTGTGAGCACATATTCATTTGGTGTAGGGAGGCCACATACCTTGTTTCTTGTACCTAGTTGAATCCATGCTGGTGTGATTCCCCTAGATCTTGCAAGATATTTGACAAGTGGGAGAATATTGGAAATCAAGGTGTCTCAACCATATAAATTTCCTCAGTTATTTATTCATTCTTATTCAATATTTTTCCACGAATATTATCATTTATATTATTAAATATTTGTGCTCCATTAAAAGTGGTGTGATATTTTGAGTTGGAACTTTTTCCAGATGTCGATGCCTTTCAAAATAATTATTAGCTGTGAAAAGATGCCTATTTAGTGGTCTAACATGGAAAGACTATTTTTAAGGATGTTATGAAAAATTCTATGATAACTATTAGGGCTAAGAGTGGGGGATATCATTTTGGATGTGAGAATCATCTATGAAATACATAAGAGAATATTTGCATAAGCTAATGATGGTATATGACACATGTAAGAGCATCTCCTATTTTCTAGGGATTCTTATAACAACTTGTAAGAGGGTGTAATTTCATATAAGAGACCATGTTTAGCATGTAAGGTTCATATGGATTTTTTCCATGGTATTTCAAAACCTTGTTTTGACCCGTGGGAATGTTTTATGGTGGTATTTTGAGCCCCCATGAGTTTATATATTGAGGGGTTGAGATGGAAACATTATGAGAGGTTTTACAAGTACTTAGATGTTGTTGGATTGAAGATTGAATAAGAGTTAGAGTGGATGTATTGTAATCACATATTCTGATAATACAAACTATTCATCTTTTCTTTTGTGATTTTTTCCTAAAAAGGTTTCTCCACATTAAACATTGTGTTGGTGTTCATTTTTGTATCCTATGCTTTCATTGTTATTCTATATTTAAAACTCCATAGGGTAAACACTATTAGATATGATTTAAAAATTTATTTAAACTTCTATTATTTTTTTTCACCTTTTGTATTCTAACAAAAATATGAGGTTTTTTCTTTCTACCATCAAGACTTAAAATACCCTTACAAGTAATCTTAGCAACAAATTTTTTACCAAGGGTTACAAATCCTCCATCAAACTTCTTGAAGTGCATGAACTTGCTCTTGTCTCTAGTCATGTGCCTTCAACATATGTTGTCAATGATCCATAGGTTCTTCTCCTTTTGAGAATGTAATACAGTCTGAGCCACCATGGATTCCTCTAATCTTTGCTACTTTGGTTTCTTCTTCCAAATCTTATTTGTTTCATTATTATAACATTTTGAACTATTTCCTTTTGTGTGCAATATATGAGAACTCACAATTTTTTTTTTATAGTTTCTAGCAATATGACCAAATTTTTTGCATTTGTGACAAACAATATTGAAATTATACAATGGTACAAATGCATTTCTACTAACAAAATTATTTCTTCTTTTCAGATACTTTTTATAATTCACAACCTTATGACCAAAATGATGTAATTAAAATAGTAAATAGAAAAATAATTATTGAACTAGGTATCTTATCCTTGTCCTTTTGAAGCTTGTCTTTAAAATCTTATATTTTGTCTATGCACTTGTATGAAACCATCATTCTCAGCCTTAATTTCATTGATTGCTACAACTTTCTCAAACTATGACTTCCAGAGTCATTCTCCTCTAGATTCTCAACAACATATTTCATAGGATGCTAAGTCACCTTACTATTTTGTGTATCAGTAAAACCAAGACTAGTTTTGATGTGTGGTGATCTCTAGATTTCTATTATGATCTAGGATCTCAATGCTTTTCCCAAACTTTAACTTTAGTTGATGATTTACTTTCTCAAGATCTTTCCTTAGTG
Source organism: Sequoia sempervirens (assembly GCA_007258455.2). NCBI lineage: Eukaryota > Viridiplantae > Streptophyta > Pinopsida > Cupressales > Cupressaceae > Sequoia > Sequoia sempervirens. Next base: position 212,228,272 of record VDFB02281492.1, read on the forward strand.
ATATAATCTCTACTTCAAGTTTTTCACAATCCTTATCTCTTGATATTAATCTTTTAATCAAAACTTCTTCAATACTCTTTGCCACTTCCACTTGAATCTTTAGGTCAAAGACCATCTTCTTTGGTTTCTCAATATTTTGAGATAATTTTTCTTTAACTTTCACTTCTTCTGCAATTCTTTTCTTCAACCTTTTAATTTCCTTATCAGCATAGAGAAATTCTTCTACAAGTTTTACTTCAATATCATCATCAATTAAAAACTTCATTATGTATCTTCTTTAGATGTTTCCATAGCCATGAAGAGAGAATTTTCTCCTTCATTCCCGAAAGTCGCTTGGTCATCATCATCAGATGAGTAGCCCTCCTTATTGATAAAGAAACTTTTTAATTTTTTTGAAACTTTTTCCCTTTTAAAAATGACTTCTTCTCATCATTACTAGATTGTTCGTATGGACACTTAGCCAGAAAATTTCCTAGTTCATCATAGTTAAAAAATTTGAAAGGTGGCTTACCTTTATACTTTATAAAGCCTCTATGTAGCTTTCTAATAAATTTTTCTTCCTCCAAATTTGATCCATCTTCTAAATCTAGATTATCTTGCTTCTTGGAAAATTTGGATGCTACTTCTTTCCTTATAATTTTTTTATTCTCAATTCTCATTTCATATGCAATCAGAATTCCATGTAGCTCATCCATAGTTAGAGTATTCAAATATTTAGCATCTTTAATAGTAGATACAGGTATGTGTAGGATCATGATGGGCCAAAACATGGCAATATGATGGGTATGTGTAGGGTATGTGGTTGACAACTTTTTTTTAACTCAAAATTGATGAAACAAAAAGAGTTTTTAAAGGAGATTCTCAAATTTCCACCAATATAAATTATGCTTTACTTTGAATTTAATAAATAATTATTATTCATTTTCTATTTGAATTATGCCTAAAGTCCTGACTGATAGACTGATTAAAAAACATCTATAGCTTTCAAACGGTATCACATTTTTTGAATCTGAAACATGTGTCACACTCTATGCTTTGCATACTATAGGATTAAAAAAAAAAAATGGATTTCATGAATTTTTTACCAAGTTAAGGTGGTCAGACATACGAGTTTTTTATATTTTTTAAAATTTGTAATAAAAAATTCATAATTAATTATTTACTTGGGAAAAAATTACAAAAAAATATGCATCACATCCGGACATGAGTCCTCTACTTATATCTGAAATCTTATAAAAAAATATTATCATTTTATTGTGGTTAGGGTGGTCAGACAGACACCTACTTCTTATTTTTTCCCTAAAATTTATGTACTACTACATTGAAATTTCAAATTTTCACCAAATATCTATATATATTTTTTTAATAAACCTAATAGTTTAGAAATTAAATTCAATTTTCTACAGATTCTATTCTTACATATTTTTGAAATAATATAGCTAACTAATTCAAATTTTTATGTCAAGTTGCCTAACTCTGATTTTTTTGAATTTTTTGCCACTTAAGGGCCTATTTTTTCCATGATGATCCTACACATACCCATACTTTTGCATCAAAATTTTGGGGAATAGATTTGAGTACCTTTTTTATTATCATACCTTCTTTCAGTTCTTCTCCAAGACCTATGATAGAATTGAAAACCTCATCAACTTGGAGCAGGAATGTGGTAATTTTTTCTTCTTCCTTCATTTTCAGACTTTGAAAGTGACCTTGATGAATTTGAAGCTTTGCTTGTTTGAAATTTTGATCACCTTCATATATGTTGTGTAACTTACTCCATAATTCCTTCGCTATCCTAAAATGCATTATCTTTATAAAATCAAAGTTAGATAAACCACGTAAAATAGCATTTCTTACTTTGGCATTATTCCCACAAACCTTTTTCCTAGCTTGATCTCTTGGTGGACTTCCAGGGATCTCATATCAATCCACAAATTATCGTCAAACCTCAAACCTAGGTTGTCAAGTATACTTCCATCTTTACTTTCCAAAAGGCATAATTGGATCCATAAAAAAATGGTGCCTTATTTGAAGACAATCCTTTAGCCACTGAGCATGCCATCTCAAATCTACCTCAAGTTGTTAAGCTTCTTCAAAAGAGCTTAGCTTTGATACCAATTGAAGAGCACATAATATACTGAGAGGGGGATGAATTAGTAAATGCAAAAACTCAACTTCAAATCCAAATTATCCTTGGTAGCATTTTCAAATCTTACTTTATCATTTAAAAAAATATTCAAATGATAAGCATAAATACACATATACACATGAGAAAACTAGATATACGTGGAAACCCAAGATGGGAAAAATCATGGTGATAATAGTTGCTCAAAACTACTACCCAAATCCAACCTCAAAAAAAATAATCACTTACAATCATCAAGTAGGCACAAACCCATAGGAGACACCAATCCCCAATTGTATTTGTAGGCATGAACCTACTAGAGACACCAATCCCAACACAAATATATAAGTATCAAATCAATAGGTAAGACACCATCCCTACCAAATTACAGAGGTGTGATTTGTGGACCTTCAAGATTGATAACACAACTTGCACTCAATCTAATCAACCTTTAGATACTCTCCAACACTACATATGATCTTTTAATAATGGTGCACAATGATTGGAATGCAACTCACATTACATCACTTTGATATTCTCATTGAAACCCTAATTACATAGCATTCCAACAACCACAACTACTTAGGATGGATGCTAGACATTTATATATATGAATTTCATTTACAATTACATTCATGTTTTGGCCCAAAACATAGAAATAATATATATAAGTTGACCACACAAAAACTCCTTAACCAAATGTTTCTAAACATGTGATAAGCTAGGTCCAATATCCCAAACACTACTCAAGAAGATAGAACACGCTATGTCATTCCCAATGTAAACTTATCTAGTCCTAAAGTTCATGCACATGCTACATCCATAGAGCACCACTACAAGCCTCTGCCACACTGATTCAAAACATCAACCTAGTTAATTAACCAACATAGTGACCCTTTTCCACTTTAAATTTTTTTCTTGATGAACATAAATTTTTAAAACTCTTGAATAAGATAAACCATGTCTAGAAATACTCTCCTTTCAAACCCTAGGACATAACTCACATCCATAAAGAAATATGGATTAGAACATGTTACCAGAACAATCTCATTGTCTAGGTAACTTACCTCAAATATTCTAGATCAAACTTTGGGGTCACTTCCATCGACATGAAGATATGTATTATGATACTATATACATTCCTCAAATGATTCCATCGACATATCTAGCCACAAATACATTCATAACTCTAAATGGTATGATAATATTATGCATTCTCCAATCTTGTGGATGACATTACATCAATGACAAAATTGAATAGCATAACTGGCACTCTTCTCACATCAAGGACAATACTCATTTGACATCAATGATAACATATTTTCAACAAATACCTTATACCATCAACCCTAAACCCTACACCCTTGACCTATACTCTCAATCATACTTTCAATACCCTCAACCCTATAATTAATACCCTTAACACTAAATCATACACCCTAAACCCTAAACCCCATACTAATACCATCAACCCTATAACCCTATATGCTAAACCCTCAACCTTATACCTTATATTGTATACCCTTAACCATAAATCCAATACCCTAATCCCTAAATGATATAATACCCTAAACCTTATACCTTATATACATCATACCTTGTACCATCAATATTGTACCCTAAACCCTATTCTAATACCCTAAACCCTAAACTCTAAACCCTATATCCTATAATTTACCCTAAACCTTGTACCATAAATCTTGTACCCTAAACCACATACCAGTTCCCTAAACCCTACACCTTATACTCTAAATCATTAACCCTAAACCCTACACCCTAAACCCTATAGCCTATAATGTACCCTAAAACTTGTACCATCAATATTGTACCTTGAATGCTATACCAATATTGTATACCCTATACCCTATACTCTAAAACCTATACCCTATGTAACCTAAACCTTATACCATAAATCTTGTACCCTAAAACCTATACCAATACCCTAAACCCTATACCCTATACCCTATGTACTCTAAACCTTGTACCATTAATCTTATACCCTAAACCCTATATTGATACTCCAAATCCTATACCCTAAACCCGATATCCTACACCCTATATCCTATACTTGGATGGGGAGATAGGGGTGAGATAGATAGAGGGGATAGGGAAAATCCTAATGAAGGTTGAAGCTTGATGAGATCTTCTCTAGCATGAATGAGGTAATTTCTAGTGCTTCTCATATTCCACCTATATCATCAAAATCTCACAAGATGGAGGAGCTAACTGATGACACATTAAACACTATAGATAATATTATCACTAATTTTGAGGTATTGCTTAAATATCATGTTTCTAGTTTTGAGGTTATGGGCTAACAAAATAATATACCTAGGTCCTCAAAGGGAAAAAGAGTAAAAAAATTATAAATACTACTATTGAAGCTCCTCTTTGCACAAGTATTAATGAAGCTCCTCATAGTGAGGCATTTCTTATCAAATAGAAATAAGTACACTTAGATTCAATGAGAAAGGAAAGAAAGGAAGAAATTTTTATCTTGGATCTTAATTCAAAATTTAAATTAGAGCAAGAGTAGCTTGACATTCCTATAAGTAGAGTTGGTTTTCATAGCAATGCTTGCAATACCAATGGAAATGATAATGGTTTTTTAGGGATCAACAATAATGTTGGAAGTCTAGAAAATCACAGACTTTTCCATAGTGGTTGTCTTGAAGTAGAATATTGCATTGTTCCTTATAGATTGGAAAGGGTGGATTAAATGCTATTAAAAATGAAATTGTTGGTAGTTGTGCTTGCTTGACTATAGATATCAGAAATAAATGGAGTGGTATTTTTGATGATCATGCATTTTGTGCTTGCAAAGGTATCAAAAGACCTTCATGTTATAATTTTGAAAATGTAGGTGAACAAGTGATAATAGGAGAGAATACAAATGATGAAAAAATTAGGGAAAAAAAAATTCCTTGCTTCTTTTTGGGGTAAGGGTAAGAAAACTAAGTATATAAGAAATGAATTATTTGCTAGTGAAAGAAAATTTTAGGATCATATTTAGATAGTTGAAAATGTAAATACTTCAAAGAAGATGATATGCTATAATAATTTTAAGTTAAAGAAAATTTATATCCATTTATGAGGACCTCAGTATTACTACCTGTGGAAAGATCCACCTACCAATGACCCCTTCTTGACAAGGGTGGAGGTCCTTAGCTTCATATTTTCCCTAGGTTATGGTGTTTGGATAATATAGAAAGTAACTCTATTGAGAAGCATTAGAAGTTGATGGGAAATATAGGATGGCATGCCACCAAAAATCATTGTGAAATGCTTCCACAATATCACCCACAACTAAATTATAGGGTAATTGCCTCAAATGATTATGACACATGCTTTCTCTTAAGGTTTGATTATCTTCTATATCAAATAATTCATATTAGACACTAATAATTTTGTAACCATCACATGATTTGAGAGGCCCAACAATAGTTAATACACCCTTAAACCATTCACCTTCATAATCAATTTGATTGCTATAACATTCCACCAAGATTCCTCTTTAGAACTCTATTTTACTCCCACAACACTTTACCCAATATCCTCAACACTAAGCCCTATACCCTCTACAATTAGCCCTGTACCCTCAACCCTAAACACTATCCCTCAACCCTATAATTAAACCATAAAACCTACATCCTAAAACTTCAACCCTATGCCTCATACCCTCCACCCTATACCCAATATCCTTAACCCTAAACCTTATACCATATAAAATTAATCCTATACCCTCAACCCTCAACCCTCAACCCTATAAATTATACCCTCAACCATAAACCTATTGGAAATAAGCAACACTAAGAGGGGGGGTGAATCAATGTTCTGCAAAAATTAAATTTATCATTATGATCTTTAACGCACTTAAAACATTCAACCAAAAGAAATATGCATGAACAGAAAGCAAACAACCACAACACCATAACACAAGGTTTTTTACATGGAAACCCTGTTAGGGGAAAAACCATGGTGGATGGCCAATCCAAAATATGATCTAAGTATACTCAAAAGGAAGATTACAATGTGGGAATGCACTTGCATTTAGGTGAACTGCCTAGAGCTCACTACTCAAAATAGAAAGGAACACTACCTTACAAAGATTCATATTAGATCCAAAAGAATGAACTAAGAGAGTAGCATCTACAAATGCTTGATTACAGTTTCGGTTAGGCTCAGTAGTCAATCTTTTGTCCTTCTGACTGATTTTGCACTTCTGATCTGCTCTAACTTGCATCACAAAATATTTATTGCACAAGTGAAACTATGCATAATCACTCAATCACCCTTCTAATATTCACAACACACATCGACACACCTTATTCACACACCAAAATGATATAATTGATCATTTATATTATCTGCAGCTAAGAATTTAATCGCAACATGTCGACTTCAATAAAACTTAAAAATATTTACAACTGACGGCTCAAATCATGAATAATATGCAATGTGCATCCACAATGGTCAACCAAAACTTAGATCAAACCCAAATCAAAATGCTCGAACACAAAAACATTTGAGTAAACATTGCTCGAATATTCGTGACACGTTATATTAACTGGGTCGGCCACCAAACACTGATGAACAAAAAGATACCCAACCGGATCTCCAGACTTGCACACAACTTGATATGAGGCACTGATATTTTCGGATAACACAATACATACATTGATCAACCTCCCATAAGATCCAAAACTCAAAATAACAACAAAAAATCTGTATGTGAATCGATGAACACAAAATTGTCAGATGCTCTATGGATTCCAATCACCAGCTAGGGTTGCCATCAATGACAACACCAGAAAACATTTGTAGTCTCTTGCAAACAATCTCACCCTTTGGCATTTATGGAAACACTTAGTGAAAAATGACTAAGTGTCAGATTAGTACCAACATGAATTACACTGCCACTTCAAAAATTCAAAAAGAATCTTCAATCTCAGCTCAGAAATGCAACCCCCCCTTTGAAATCAATGGAAAAACTGGGGAATCCATAAAGAAATCAAAATTTCAAATTGTACAAGCATGATCTTGTAACTTACATAAATTTGAAAACATCTACAAAATCTCTCTTCAACACGCTTAAATTTGTGTCCCAAACCATTTTGAGACTCTCCATAATTGTTATGTGACCAAAAACTAAATAAGATTGTGTTTATATAGACTCAAGATTCATTGGGTCACTAACTGTCATAACATCTTTGGCTTCCTTTAATGCACTCACCATTATTTCAATCTTTGGACCAATTAGTCCTCTGAGCTCATATTCTCTTCCTACAATCCTATCATGTTCATGCTTCAAGCTCCTTATTTTTTCAAGTAGAGATATTACTTGACCTTCTTGCTTACCAACATCACCAGCTAATGGATCAAAAGCATCATAAATGGTAGCCAATTGTTTTTCAAGATCCTTCACCTTCTTCTCATTGTCTTCAGTAAATTTGGACAAAACTAAACATGAATTATAGGCCTTTCCACCTTCAGATAGAGAACCTTGAATATTCTTCATTTATGTGGCTAATAGAGTTTTATCATTTGCAATCATTTCTTTCAACCTACTAAACATTTTTCTATCAAACTCCTTCTACACTTTAACCATGGCTAATTTTTCAAGAGACTCAAAATGAGTACTTACAGAATTTATGAGCTTCTTCATTTCACCAGAAGAGGAACCAGATGGATCCTTAACATGAGTTGGCATAATTTTCTCCATAATTCTAGATGTAAGACCCAAAATTTCATTTTCCTTAATGTGGGACTTCAGCAATTCTTCTTTGGCTTTTTCCTAGGAAAAAGATGCAACTTTCACTTTCTAAATTGGGGACAAGGTGGATAGATTGATTGGGCTTTCAACCAATTCAGGATCAAATTCTTCCTGTTGTTCCACCTGAAATTTCTTCACTGCCTCAGTAGTGTCTCTTGCTTCCACTGGAATTTCCTTAACTTGAACCTTTTCTTCTTCAACTTCTATTTCTTTAGTAACTGTTTCTTGATTGACTTTAGGAGCTTCAATTTCTTCATTTGGAATCTCCTTTCCTTCAACTAATACAACCTTAGAAGCTTCAATTTGCATAGCTACTTATGTATTATCCACATCAGGAGCAATCTAATTATCCTTAGTATCTACATTCACCTCCTTATTTACCAGGTCAGATACAACATCTTCAACATTGATCTTGTTCTTTGACAGATATGCTTCCAGGATTTTCTTGGTTTCATCAACAACAACATTAGTTTCACTGATCATAAGTTTGTACACCCTTGTTTTTCTTTTAAATTCCTTCTTGGTTTTGTTCAAGAGTGACTTCATCTCCTCAGTAGAAATTTCCAAACATAAGTCTACAAGAATTCTCTTTCTCATATGCTCTTTTCTTGTCCTAGCATTTACTCGTTTCATCTCCAAAAACTCATACAGACTCTTAGGTAAACCAGACATAATTTCAACAAGAACTTTATTGAAAATATTCAGATGTTTTATTGTTGTCTCCTCAAGAATTATTTGTCCAAATTCATCAAAAATTTCATACCATTTGTAAAGGGGCTTGAGGTTTCCATCCTTGACAACAATATTCTCAACTTCTTCAACTATCATACCTGGTTTGTCAATTTTTTCCTTCTTCTTTTCCTTTTCTTCTTCATCGAAAGATTTTCTCTTGGTTACCTTTGTAGCCTAAGTGTCGGTAGCCTTTATTTCTTTCACAACTTCATCTGAATCAATCTACTCATCTTCTAAGATGACTTCATAGGTTCTTTTTCCTTGTTCTTCTTCCTCTTATCGGAAGCCTTGTCTTGTGTTTGCACAGGAACTGGCTTGGCTGTAGGAGCAGATAGGGATGGAGAACTCTTTGTTGATCTAGTATGGGCAGAGGATGCTTTCAGACTAGAAAATTTGGTTCTTGTTGGCTCTTTTCCTACTTCAGCTTCATCTCTCATCCTTTTGGCTTCTTTCAATGCTTCTGTAGATATACCCATTCCTTTTGCAATGATTTCCACTTGTTTTCTTACTCTTCTGACAAGCTTATGCTTCTTTAGTTGTTCATACACCTGCATATATTTTTCAGCATAGGTTCCAAACCTCTCTTCTGTCGGATCCAAAGGATTGCTCAACAAATTTTTTGCATACATCTCCAAGATGTTCTCCTTGACTTCATATCCCATAGGCATAATCCATGTCATTCTGGGATCAGTGGCTTCCATTAGGAATTGATCAATATCTACCATGAAACAGATTGTATCTTGGTACTTCTCTACAATTGAAGTAGGAATTCTTTCTCTTGCATGCATCATACTCTAAATTTTTTTGAAGTACCCCCAGAGGGAAGTTTTTTTGGTCCGACCATCACCAATTCCATATGATATATCTTTAATTTGAATAGCTATAGGCTGGTTACTTTGAAAATGAACTTTCCCAACACTTGGAACCTCACTCATGAAATAAAAGAACAGACACAACAACAAATTACCATATTTAAAAGATTTCTTCTTGTCTTTCTTAATCTTACCTAGATTCTCTATCAGCTAACTTTTAAGTAGCTCACACAAATCATAATTTGCATTTTATTTTACCATCTGATAAGTTGCATAAATGGTCGTACCAGATACTGAATTATCCCGGCTGGAGTGGTAGACCTTCTATCCAATGACCATCGATGCAAATTTCACATCCACTTCAACAATATCTTTGATTGTCATTTCCCTTCTATCAAATTTTGCACCTATTGCATCAGTAACTATCTGATTCTTTACATATTTCAAGATTGGCAGTCCACGAGAGGAATTTAGACCTATGATAGTTCTTATAGCCTCTTTCGTAATATTAAAAGGTATATTCAACCACATGAACATGACATGAACTTGGCTCAAAATATATCGCACCAATTCACTTTCCTCAAATATGGGGAATTTCACAAATTGTGTGAACTTATTCTCTTCTAGGGTTTTGTATTCAGTGAAGTCCTCTCCAATTATATGGTTGGAATACAAAATCAGCATTTGCGAGCTCCCTAACTCTTCAATATTAGCATGAATGTAAGCCCTAATGTCTTCAGTATGCATCACACCGTACGGTATAGACAAAAACACACCTAGGGGCTCAGTCTCAATAGACTTAAAAGGATGCCACTTGAACTTCGAATGAGGTATATCCTTGACTTCAACTACCAATAAAGTGGCCATTTTTACAAATTCACAGGTTTTTCTGATAAATACCTTTTTCATCAGATTGGAGTTTGATTGTTGAATCTTCTTCACACTCGAATCTTGCCACAATTCAGTAAAGTTCACCCCATAGCTCTCCAATCTTCCAAAATGCAAAGTGACAAATGAAGGATAAAAATAAACTTTTATCATTCGCACACCTAACCCTTTTTTTCGCAATAAATGCTTTTACACTAACTCATCTAGTTACCCTATTTCTATGCACTGTGATAGATAATTCTTCTGTGGATCACCAATACTATATAATACTTTCTCCAATTGGTTAAACAACATCTGAAAAGCATCTATGCACCTACTGGAATTATCCACATTCTAGTGTCAGATATTGGTAGGGGTTTAAGAGATTTTCTTGATAGCTCCCCCTAGGCGAAAGGCCTAAAACTAATTCCTGTAGGAATTACCAGAAGTAGATTATGGTGTTGGCACATTTCTTTCAATAGAGGGATTCTTCTTCACCCATTTCTTTTGCATTTTCCTCTTGATCACATCTATAGTGACTTTACCTTTTCCCTTAACATCCTGCTGCATGTTTTGTTTTACCAGACCTCTTCTGCTCCAATAGAATCTAGCAGTGTGGCCAAATTTATTGTAGTTGTAACACACAACATTTCTTTGTATGGACCTACTGTTCCACTAATTTTTCCTTTATCTACACTGGTTAGCAATATGCCCAAGTCTATTGCATGCATAGCATCTGACATGTCTATGGAAGTTGTTCATCACATTTCTACATTCACTTGAATTATGACCAAACTTATTACAATTAAAGCACTGACCTGAGAATGATGGTCCACTTGGATTCATCATGCTTCTACATTGAGAAGCCATATGACCAAATTTATTGCAAGTAAAACAATAACCATTGAATCTTTGAGCATTTGGTTGTCTTACTGGATTCCTTCTAGCTCCATTCATCTGATTTCCTTGCCTAAATCTCCCTTGTTCGGATCTAGAACTTTCTACTTCTTCATAGCCAAGACCTCACATGTCACCATTAGTCCTCTGACCTTTAATCAGTTCATCAAGCTTGGCTGAGCTAGCTTTGAATTTCTCCTTGTACTCATTTGCAGCAATAAGTTCATTTTTGAGATCATCAAGCTATTTTTCAAGCACTTCCTCATTGTTTTTAGATTGTTCCGATTCATTATCCAATCGGTTGCATTCTTTATATTTTTCTTTCAAGGATTGAGCAAGCTTTTCTTCATTCTTCCTTCTATCTTTAATCTCCTTTTTCATTCTCATCATGATAGATTGCATCTCACGCTTCAAGGTAGCATTTTATCTAGAGAGCTTTTCACATTCTTCTATTTTCTCCTTCAAGGCATGACTCAGTAGTTCATCTTCCATGCTTCTATTCTTCTACTGAAGTTGATCACATAATTCCTTTCTTTTCTCCCTTGATTCATTTATTTTTTCCTTCAATGACTGAATGAATTTCTCTACATTCTCAAGACTTTCCTGCAGTTCCCGGTTCTCAGATTTTGACTAGTCAAGATCATCCAGGACCACCAAAAGTTGTTGTTGAAGACTGATTGTATCCATTGAAAACACTTTCCAAGATATCCCCAAGCTGTTAGACTTCTTTCAAGGAACTAACTCTAATACCAATTGTTGGAAACAAGCAACACTAAGAGGGGCGGTGAATCATTGTTCTATAAAAATTAAATTTATTATTCTGATCTTTAACCCACTTAAAACATTCAACCAAAAGAAATATGCATGAAAAAAAAGAAAAAAACCACAACACCATAACACAAGTATTTTTACGTGGAAACCATGTTAGGGGAAAAACCACGGTGGATTTCCAATCCACAATATGATCTAAGTATACTCAAAAGGAAGATTACAATGTGGGAATGCACTTGCATTCAGGCGCACTGCCTAGAGCTCACTGCTCAAAATAGAAAGGCACTCTACCTTACAAAGATTTGGATTAGATCCAAAAGAATGAACTGAGAGAGTAGCATGTACAAATGTTTGATTACAATTCTAGTTAGGCTCAGTAGTCAATCTTCTATCCTTCTGACTAATTTTGTACTTTTTCTCTGCTCTGCTCTAACTCGCATCAAAAAATCTTTAATGCACAAGTGAAACTATGCATAATCTCTCAATCACACTTATGATATTCACAACACATCGACACACCTTATTAACACACCAAAATGATATAATTGATCATTTATATATATCCGAGACTAAGAATTTAATTGCAACATGTTAGCTTCAATAAAACTTAAAAATATTTACAATTGACAGCTCAAATCATGAATAATATTCAATGCGCATTCACAATAGTCGGCCACAACTTAGCTTGGACCCAAATCAAAATGCTCGAACAAAAAAAAAATTGAGTAAACACTCCTCAAATATCCATGACATGTTATATCAACTGGGTCGACCACCAAACATTGTTGAACAAAAATATATCCAGCCGGATCTCCAAACTTACACACAACTTGATACTAGGCACTGAGATTTTTGGATAACAAAAGACATACATTGATCAACCTCCCATGAGATCCACAACTCAAAATAACAACAAAAAATCTGCATGTGAATCGATGAGCACAAAATTGTCGGATGCTTTGTTCTTCCTTGATTGTCTTTAATCTGTCTAGTAGTATGAGAAAATGATGGACGTGTGGATCCAATCAACGACTAGGGTTGCCATCAATGACAACACCATAAAATATTTACAGTGTCTCTTGCCAACAAAACCCTAACCCTAAAGCCTAAACCATGAACATCTAGAATAGACCTTGAATAAGGTGGATTCTATAAATGGTGTTACCAAGAATGTAATGCTTAACAAGCACGAGAAAACTTCACTAGGATTTCTATCTATTGAAGAAAACAACTAGGGTACTTTAAGGAAGAAATGTGTTAATGAAATTCTAGACTTAAATATGTAACTTGATAATCATATTCATCTACAAGAAGGTTTATCTACATAAAAAAAATAAAGGAAGGTTGCACATGTAAGAGAGGATGTCTCAAGAATAGAAAAACTAGAAATGAATATAATCCTATAAATAGAGTAAAATCTGAAGTTCAAAATAATCTATCTCCCATTCAAGATATCAATAGATACTATACTTATAAAAAGAGCAATTATTGCTCCTTTGATAATTTAGATACTACCAATATTCCCTCTTTTAATAGTGAGAAAGATGTTGAAAGGTGTGAAACTCATTTTCCTTCCATAGATTGTGAAAATTTAAGTCCAATTTTATTTAAGATTCACTCAATGCTAAATATTTTGCACACTAAATACATAAGTTTGGCCCCATTTGATAACCATAGAAAATTCTCTAATAATAAAATCATAGATCACTATGAACATTCCTCACATCCTTAATAGTGTAGATGTTGTGATCCACATAGTTTTAATGTGAATGCATCATCAAAGAGAGAGGAGTAAGAAGAGATGGAGGGAGAGGCAGATGTGGAGGGAATGGGATACTAGGGAAAGAGGAGATGGTGGTAAAGATAGGCGAGAGACCTACAAGGGGGAGAGAGGTGAGTTGGGGTTTAAAGATGGAGGGGTAGATAGAGAGGGGGAGAGGAAGAAAGATAAAGGACATCCAAAAGAGGGGAGGGATGAAGAAGAGGAGGGAAAAAAGAATAAAGAGAGAGGAGTAACAATGGATGGAGGTAGAGGTAGACATGGATGGAGTGAGATACCTAGGGAAGGAGGAGATAGAGAGGTGATGACCTAGAGAGGGGAGGGAGAAAGAAGAGGATAGTGAGAAGAACAAAGATAAAGAGAGGGCTAAGGAGGGATATAGAGCTAGAAAAGGAGTGATTTAGAGACCTAGAGAGAGGAGAGCTAGAGAGGAGAGGGAGAGAGAAGAAAATGAGAGAGAGAAGTTCACACAAAGGGAAATATGGGTAAGGAGGGAGGGAGAGAAGTGGAGAGGAGGGAAAATAACTAGAGAGGGGAGAGATATAGAGGCGAGAGACCTACAACCTAGAGAGAGAGGGATGAGAGACATAGGGAGAGAGATAGATGTGAGAGAGATAAGGGAGAGAGGTGGGTAATGAGATAAGGATGGAGAGGTAGAGAGGTAAAGAGGGAAGGATGGAGAGACCTAGAGATGGGGGAGAGAGAGGGTGGGAGGGAGAGGTAGTGATCAAGAGAATGGAGAGAGATGGGAGAGAAACAATAATATATGGATAGAGAATAAGAGAGAGGTAGGGAGGCATGGATAGAGATGGGTGTATGGAGGGAAGGAAAGGGAGAGAGGGAGAGAGGGTGGGAGAGACCTAGAGAGGAGAGAGAGTGGTGAGAGAGAGAAGAGAGGTAGAGAGAAATGGAAGTATTGGTAGAGAGGGAAGGAGGTAGAGAGGGAGTGAAAGGTAAAACATCAACTATCCATCATCAATCATAAACCCTAACTCTAAGTCTTAATCAAAGTGGGGTAGAGAGAGAAAGAGAAAGAGAATTTGGCTCTAGCATTCTAAAAATGATTTTTCATTTAGTGAGCACCAATTTTAATGCTCACCAAATGGTTTACATTGGGAAATACCAACCCTTTGGGTTGGATTTTCCTTTGGCATCCAACCGAAAGGGTTGGGTGACCATTTCATGCCAAAGACATGTTTTTTGAAAAGATAGAAAAAATTCACACATTTTTGGTCATGCTCTCCATCAAGTTTACACGTGTTTCAATGAAATTTTATAATTATACAATGATGAGGTTAAGCTTTATCTTAGCTATCTAACCATATAATTTATTTCATGTTTTGATTATGTTAAGTTTTCATCTTAAATTTATTTTGCTAGTGTGTCCACTTTTTTGTCAAAAACCAACATGTAGTATGTTAGGTATAGTTTTTTACTCATTCATCAAATTTTGAAACAAATTACACTTTTCAAAACTAGACTCCATTCTACACATGTTAAAAAAAAATAAAAATTGATTAGTTTTCAAAAAAATTAGGTGGGGGCATGCTTAAATTTATGGTTTTCAGGATGTGTCCAAGGTGATCCCACAAAGCTGGTTTACAATTCTGGGAGATTTTGATTTTTTCTAAAGTCACATATTTTTAGAAAATATAATGATTTAAGCCTTAAAAATTTCCATTCAAAGAATTTCAATTGAAGAGGGTTTGATCAAACTACCTTAGATCAAACCCTTGGATAGAACCCCACTAGTTTTAAACTATACCTATAACAGAGTTGCCTTTACACCTATCAAAATGTTGATAAAAAACCACATTTGATTTACCTTTTGGGGGATCAAATGAAATAATTTAAAATTTATTTTTTGCAAGTATGTAGTCCTTATTATAAGCTTCCCAAAAAGTATAATTTTAAATAAATTTAATTTAATTATTATATTTATTTTTTATTTCTTGTGAATGTAGGTTTTTCACAGAAAATCAAGCTCTATGTTCTATACATATGGAAAAATAGAAGATTATCAAAAAAATTGAAAAATATGAGTGCACCAGATATTGAAGTCCTTGATCCAACAAAAAAAAAATTGAATTTTGATACATACAAAAAAATTTATGTGTTATACAATATGCCTATTTCTAAATTGTAATTGGTTTAACTTTGAAACTTGATTAAGGAAAAAATATTTAATAAAACACTATGAAACCAATTGGAAGCACTAGATATTGTAGTCACAAATCTAAATTCAAAAAAAAAGACTTTTATCCTTCATGGAAAAAAAGTTATGTGTTATACGGTGAGTGTCACTTCTTAAAAATGGTATTTACTGAAAAAACTAGTTTTCAAAGGAGATGGAAAAAGAAGTGCAATCTGATTCCAAAATTTTTGAAAAAATATATATTTAGAATATAGAGACAAAATTTCACAAATCACTAGTTTGCATCATCTTCATATTCCTCATGGTTTAGCCGCTATAGGTTCCCGAATGTGAAGATTTAGTTAGAAAAAATTAGTTCAGTGTCTAGTTTGGCCAAAAATTGTAAACTAGTATTATGGGATTACCCTCCACTTCAATTTTTTTTTAAAAATCATATACTCATTAAAAAAATAGCCAGAAAATCTAGTATAAATTACATGATGTTAGCTAATTTCTCACTAAAGCTATTTTTGAAACTCTAAAAAAAAGTTAACATTTTAGAGGGAGCACACCAAATGCTATGTCATGTTTTCTTGAAAAAAATAGGACCAATTTGTGTTCTCACCCTTTTTGAAACCCTTAATATTCACCATTTAAAAAAAAAAAAGTAGTTTAGAAAGTAGATTCATAGCATTACAACTCTTGTTCTTGTTGCATCTACAAATTTTAGGCATAGCTATCTTCATTTTTTTGTCGAATATCAAGATTTGTTGATTTCAGAAAATAAGTGGCATCTTAAGACCCCCTTTTTGTATCATATATTGGTGCACTTACCCATATTATCATTACTTGAGAAGTATATCAATTTTTACTTAACATTATGTAATATAGGAGCTAGCTAAGTCCTCTATGTGTAGTACTATAGGTAGACTTGGTATTCCTTGATCTATTTTTAGATTTGACATTACTCACAAAGTGAGAGTTTTTGGATATATGCCTCATTATCCTTTATGATATCTTGGTTTGTTGGTTACTAATGTGATGATGAGTTTGCATGTTTTATTGGATTTGGATCTATGAGTTATGTAGGTTGTGAATTAGCTACCCATTTTAATGTAGTGGGATAACTCGGATGTGGAATATCTATATCCATGAGATTTTTTCAATTTATATAGAATTTCTTAGTTGGCCTTTTATATGGTCATTTGTCCATTGGTATTTTCATTGAAATAGGAGGATGGATAGATAGAGACTTGATTACAAATTTTGGGTTGGTATGTTGATGGCTTGAAGTTTTATCTATGTTTTGTATACCCTAGTTCGAGGTACAATTATCTTCAATAAATTGCAATCTATTATGGTTTATATTCTAGGTGGTATGAGTAAGGAAGCTACTCAAATCCTTTGTTATCATTTACATTTGATGTTTTTTATCATGTAAAGATTCTTGTAGGTTTTAGTGACAATTGATATGTTTTACCTTGGCATGTTCCTTTTTTTCCATAGGTTGCATGTTAGAGGATATGAAGGATTTTTTTGCTTGATGGTGGTTATCATGGTTGCTTTTATAGGTATCTTGTTGGAGCATAGGAACATGATGAAGATTCAGATGGTATATGTTTGGCTAAGATATTTTTTCTCTTATTTGTGATTCCTATGTGTGTATTTACAATGTTGATGTCAAGTGGGACAATATTAGAGGATTAATGTTCCATCCACCTTGTAAATCCTATGTCATGGTTCCAACATCCTTGGAAAGTGTCTCTAGGCACTTAGGGTGTACTAGGAAAATATTTGGTAATATTAATTCTCACCATTGTTTGTAATATACTAATATGAGGTGATGGGTCCACTAGCAGTAGTAAAGGTGTGTGGACATAAATATTTAATATTATTTCCCCACATGTGGGAACCTAGAATGGGATAATAAAAGATAAGGGAAATGATATATGAGTGACTATTGGGATTATCCAAGTGGGTGCTTGGAAAGAGGCAAGTGTCACTTGGTTTTCCATCATTTATTGCATTAAATATAATTTTTATCTTTCAAGTTTATGCACCCAAGTTGGAGGGAAAGTATTGAAGCCAAAATTAGTTGTCCTTTTGTATTTCTTGGAGTATTTCCAAGCTTGGGCCATTTGGATTGAAGATTAATCTTTGGAAGCCTTTTTTTGGGCTTAAGACCTCTTCACACAACTATAAACTGACTATTTAGATGTAGAAAGCATGAGCAACAATTAAATGTAGTGTTACTCCACAGGAGCAATGACAAGTTGAGGCAAAAGGAGTTTATTCATAATTACATAGGTTCTTCCATGTCGAATGCAAATAGGAGAATGGAAGTGGTTGCATTGCAATCTCATTTATTTGATGATAATTCATACTTGGCCTCTCTTCTTGGTGTCGTTTCTTTCCTGCAAGGGTTTCTCCATATAAATCTTGTGTTTCTGATTTGTGCCTCATTGTTGCTATCTTATGGTGATTTTATTCTTTATATATTTGTTTTATAAGTTCACATAAGATATTATTGATAAGCATGTTATTTTGGCTGATTTTTGGCATTATAGAAAAGATTGATCTATCATTGTATTTCCATATTAAGGAAACTTAATTTTTAAATTTGCATATAAGTTTCAGATTTTCATGTTGTTGTAATCCAAACCTTGAATCTCTTCCTTTGAATTCATATTTAGATAGAGATTGAATTTCCCAATAATTGGTATTGAACTTGTTTATTTCTCATCACCCTTCATGTAATTGTAATAATATTCACTATATCATTTATGTATTCGAGTGTGATCATCCCATATTGTGAAGTAGCCTCTATATTGTAATTATGTTGTGAATTCACTTAATTGTTGATTGTAACTTTTGTGAATAGGGTTCATGAGACCTTTGTATTTATTGTATAGTTTTACTTTCATATAATTTTTAATGTGAATTGTGTTTCATCTATATTTGGAATGAAACCATTTAAAGGAAATGATTTATTGTAAGCATTTGGAATTTTTCCATACCTCTTCTTATGAAGGTGTTGGCATGTTTGTAACACTCAAATATTAAAAATTGGGCATATTTGGATTAAGTTATTAAATATTGTAAACATGTTTATGAACTTTTATGGGTGAATATACATTATATTATTATCATATTCAAATTTCCTATTGTTTCTTCTAGCCCATTTTGACATTGGTGTCAAACAAGGATGGAATTTTATTTCAACTTTCCCATGTTTGGGCTTTGTAATTCCTTGTGTTAAGGAGATAGTGTAGCCATTTTTTCTTTTTATTGGGAACCATTCCTTTGGGAGGCTCTTGTGTGGCCAATTTAGTTCCCATAATCACTTGAACATTTATCTTGAACCATTTCTTAATATCTTGTAAATTGATGAAGTTATGCCTCATTAAGTATGAATTTTGAGCTTGATGATTTTTTTATCCCTCAGAGAATTTTTGTTTTGTCCTCCTTTAGAGAATTTTGGTTTTTTATCTATTTTTTAGGGCATCAAAAATATATGAATTTTGATACTAAAGTTTGAGGGTATCAAAATAAGGAGGATTTTATTATGAATATGTTGCATATGGTAAATTATACAATTCATATACCAAAGTATGAGGGTATCAAGATTTAGAGTATTTTGATACTAGTGCATTGTGTATCAAAAAATTTAGTGAGAAAAAATGGATAGAAGCATATGTGGTACTAGAATGAAGAATGAAAGGTGATAGCAATTCATAACAATGCAAGTTACAAGGAATCACAAGGCATAAGGAAGTACCCCAAGCCATAGGGAATTAGGAAAGAATAATAAAAAAGGCTACCAAGAACCATCATAAATGAACTAAGGTGTATTATATAAGTATTGTCACATAAAATTGCACCCTATTAAACAAGATTTTGGTGTTCTAATGACACAATGAAAACAACCTTGAGTTGTGGGACCTTGCACGAATGAGGCTGAATCTCTGCAGAAGGCTGAATTCCTCTTCTAAACTAAGTGAAAATGTTTTGGTCTAACCCAACAAATGAAACCTATTACTACCCTAATCTAACAAATCACAGAGGAAAAGGGATAGAAGGAGAACATGAAAATGAAAGAAGGTGATGCACCAAGATAGTAATGTGTTTCTTCTTTGCTTCAAATTGCACAAAATATCAACAAATCAGCTAAAACAAGCATTTAGACATGAAGGTAGTATATTTTTACTCAAACATGCAAGAAATACATATGATAATAGTAAGATGTTATTGATATTAGGTATAAAAGCTAGAATTTACAATGGAAGAATGCAATATGTAGGGTCTGCAAAAGAAAACTATGAGGGGAGCCCAAAAGAAGAACCCCCAAAAATGAATACAAGTGTTTCTTTTATAGTTTAAGCATAACTCAAAAGAACAAACTGATCCATAACCCTAACTAGGGTCAGCAATGAAGTCTATGCATGAAAGATCTAAGTTATCTCATTAAAAATGTGTCTAGGGCATAGATCCACCAATAAAGTACACAAGAGACAATGAATGAGCATGGGAACCCATACCTACTATGAAAATCATGCCAAGAAGAGCCTAGAGAAGACAAGGTTGCACACCATCCACCCTTCCATGAAGATTTGTAGGAAAATCCCTCCAGAATCCTCCATTAAATCTATTATTTGAGTAAGGGATTGTAAGAAATAATGAAGTAGTAGTAATGAATGAGTATGGACAAATACAAAATTACCTTGGAGGAGTCAAAAAGAGCAATAAAGTCATCCTCAAACCCTAAAAGATCAAGTTTGGTAGTTGGGAGTGGTTGCACATTAATGGTGCATTAAACAAAAAATGCACCATTCTGTGGATCGTCGGGACATTGAGCTTGAAAATTCACCTTTACAAGCCTTGGAATTAAATGGTTTGAAGCCCCCCAAAAATGTGTTTTTTGAGCACTAGGGTGATTAGGCAGTCAGAGGTCAGGTGTCAGGCTTAGAGCATGCTCAATGCTTGCAAACTTCACGTGCACTAGTGGTGAGCCATCAAAGGTTGGGCATCGGGCCTGCAACTTACCACGTACATAGAAGAAAGGAGGAGCAAGGAACCGTGAAGAAGAAAGAAACTTTAGGGGTCAGACCTCAGACTATCAGAGTTTGGAGGTCAGGAGGAAGGCTTACCTCTGAAAGTCAGAGGTAAGCAAGAAGCCATACCCTCGTTGCCCAAAAACATGACACTTAGACAAATTTTTGGAGAAAAGAGTGAAGGTGAGAATGAGAAGGAAGAAAGCAAGAGGCTCGAAGAAGATTTTAGAGGTTGAAACTTGGACCATCAAAGGTCGAAGGTCAGACTTATTGTGCCTATAGCACACACGCCTTGTTCAGAATAGGGACCCTCTCTTTTCGCTTAGCCAAGTCACTTTTTCCTTTGCCTTGTTTTGTGTGCCCCCTATTTTCAGTCCTAAGTGGTCAAGGAGTCTTAGAGATGTCATTTTAAGTTGACCAATTTTCACCAACCTCGATATTTCCAAGCCTTTGGCCTCTACGAAGTTCCCTTGGCAGTTTTCCTTCAAACCTTGAAATTGTCGTCCTTCATGCTATGCAGGTCCGCCCCTACGGGCCACCTTATGCGGAATTCTATAATGTCTTCACCATTCCAAATGACCGACTTACCACGTCTGCCCACTATGCAGAACCCATGACCTTCATTGTCACTTTCGTTGCTGACTCACCAAATGACCAACCTTCGATTATTGTCCACCTTGCGGACTCCACCATTTCCGCCACCGTCTCTTTTCAACTGTGTGCCGACCAACCTTGGCTACCTCCATACCCGCATTAATGGTGGGAATTTAATGCATTAAATTCAATAAATAAGTGCTCTGAAGGGCTATTTTCACTGACATTCCTCCTCCAAACTTGTCAAAGCTTGCAGTCATCGCCGCCTCCATGCCCGCAAACACTAGCTACCATCGGTGCATAGCCAACATTAGATTCTTTGTCAATTTGTCACAGGTCTGCTAAGTAGGACCTTCACCACCACTTGTTTGTGGGTTTCTCTTCATTTTTGCAAAATTATTAAAATCTTAAGAACTAAAAACCTTCAAACTAGTTAGAGGATACCACGGCAAACAAAACCCACATTTTAAAAACTTGAGAACCCTTCAAAATATGCCCCTGAAAACCATGTGGAAATTTCACCTTCCACAGCCTTTCTTGAACCAAAGCCATCAGGTCCTTACGGCCTACAAAATGCTCAACGTCATTGCCTTGTTCCTTAAAACACTAAACTCTAAATAGCGGCCTTCGTCCCCTTCGAGCCTGCATGCGTGGGAGGGTGCTTCCTCGTTGTCGTCACCATTCAAACTTAAATGAAAAATCATGAGTTAAACGAGAAATTTTCACCCCCGCAGGTCCGCAAAGGTAGCCCTCTGCTTGTAGTTCGCTCTTTGAGACTCACTATTTCAAATGGTAGATCTACCTGGACCTCCCACCTTGTGGGTCCCATGACGTCTTTATCTGACCACTGGTATGCATTCGAAATTCATTTGGGGTTCATATTATGTGGGCTTCCTCTGTCTCTTCGTTGTCGTTCAAATATTGTTTCCAAACAACAAAGCCTTAAGCTCCACCCGCTAGGTGGATACCGTGTCGATGACCTTCGTTCAACTTGTTGCACCGAAATAACTAAGTGTTGACTCCTGTAGGGGACCAATTGCAAAATTCTTTCCGTGGGCTTCCGTTGTGATTTTTCCGTTCCGAATGGCCTTGGTTTACCATTTGTCCACCTAACGGACCTCACCCTCACCGCCTTCATCTGAGGTTAAAATGAGATAACTAATTCACCAATTGCGGACCCTCCAATGTAGGTGTGGCTACCCCTCAACTGCCATTTCAAAACAGCCAATGGCCTCTGGCTTTCCACTCCATGGACCCCAATGCTTGCATTTCCCCCAAATGAAATAAAAACTACTAAGTAAAAAATTGATGTGGGTGGTCACTTGCAGGCCTCTACCCTGACCTTGTCATTTCTAGACTTCCAACGACCTCCGTCGGCCCGCTATGTGGGGCTTGACCTTGTTGCCTCCTTCTTTCCATTTGCAAATGAATAAGTAATTCCAAGGTTCCCTATGGACCCAATGGTGTGGGCCGCTACCTGAGCTCTGTCATCTAAACAACCAACACCTACCATCTTTCCATGGCTCCTCACCCACACTTTGTTAAATGAAATGAACTTCAAACATGAAAAGATTCCATCGTCCCTTGGTGTGGACCCTGTAGTACATGGCATTGCTTTGCTAGCATTGTTTCAAATGGTAGAGCTCAAAATAACTCAGATAACCCTTGCTCCCACATGCCAAAATCGTCAACTTAATTATTTCAAAACCTCAAAGGCGATCTAACCCACATGCTAAAATGACTCAACCTCCTCGTAGGCCCCACCTCATGATGAAAAACCTAATGTGGGTGGATCAATGCAGGCCATCATGCCCTATTTTCCATTCGTTTACAGCTGCCCTAAAAAATGGTTACCAGCCCAGAGAAGTCCCCACCCCTTGGCCCGCATTGCCATATCTCCCTTGAATGAAAGGAAAATGATGATTGGAGAAGAACGTTATGATCTTTGAATGATGAATTACTCAAACTAACGTGGATTTTGTAGAGTTTTTCTAACATTTCTCATTTTTTATGCATGAATATGCTTACTACTCCTTCGATTGCAAGATATATGGAATCAACTATAGGACATTCAAGGGAAACTACAGAGAAATAAAAGGGAAAGAAGGCTTCCGAAGCTCCAAGGGGAAAGGAGGACAACGATCAAATGAAGTACAAATTCTAAGGTGTGGAAATCAACAGTAGGGTCACTAAAGAATGGGATACTGTCTGAGATAGAAACCTAGGGCACATTGATATTGATGAATTCTGACAATGATTCATTGCCAATTCCATTACGGAAAATGCCAAGAAGATAATGAAAATTGGATTAGCTAAGGCAGTAGTTTTCCCACCTAGCCTAGTGGCTCCTAAGCTAGTAATGGCTTGTAGAGAAACATACCAAGAATCAACCAAGAGAATTGTGGATAGGGATGGCAACATATTGGTTGACTTGTCCTCCAAATCTATAAGACAAACTTTCAACATCCCCACCTTTGATGAAATGGGGAGACATCAAAGGAATATGCAGAGAGCACATGGAAAGTTGACCCCCTCAAATGTAAGAAACTGATCAATCAAATCTGGCTAAAGGAGAAGAGGGGTAGTGCAAATAAAGTGCCTCAAGAGCTTTTCAAAAGTGACTTCCATGAAGATTACCATGATTTGGTAACTTTATTAAGCAGGGTCATGGGCCTCCCAACTGCGACATATTTCTAGGAATGGATGTTGTATTTCATAGAAGAGATCATCAGGGGGAGGACCAAATTCACTGGGCAAGAATGATTAGAAACTGCTTGCATGAGCAGTTTGTGGCTATTAAAAAGAGCTCCCAATTCTATATGTCCTCGTACCTGGTCTATCTATTGGCTGACTGCGCTCAGTACAAACGTTTATTTGTGGCACAAGGGTAGACTCTGAGGAGGGAATTGAAGGTATATGATAGATACCCGCAAATCCAATACAAAAATTTCAAGAAGGATTACTATAGAGTGAATGATGCCTTCATCAGGCACATCATCAAATTACTTGGAGGTGACTTCAAAAGGAGAGTCACTCATAGTGAAAATTCCTTCATCTGCTGATTTGGATTTCTCTTCATCCAATTTCATAAATTTACTTACATCAAAATCAAGGGCTTCTCTGAGAAAAAGAAGAGAACACCATCATAGATCCAAGATATGATGTCGTTTCCAACCTACCACTACCCCTGATTGACTAGGATGAGGAAGAGGTCAATGACCTTGATATTTTGATGAAGCCAATAGAGGCAAGAACAAAGCAGTGGATTGATGGGAAAATTGCTTAGTTGAAACTTCAAGGAGCCACTTTGACATATGGAGAGCTCGAGGATTTGCTTGAGAGTGAGAACCATAGTGGAATAGCTGCTGCCCATCTAAAGAAACCTCAAAATCTCCTCTAGCTACCAAGTCAAAGAAGAGGAAAGAGGTGATGAAACTTCAGCCAAAACACAAGGTTTATTCCAGGAAAGCGTCAAAGGGCGAGCCCTCTAAGAAAGAAAATAAATTAGATGGTTTCATAGAGATGCCCACCATTCAGGAGGACCCCCTTCGTGAGGGAGAAGAAGAGGCCAAGCAACTGAAGTCTCCACCTTTCGCCTCTACTCTCACTACCACTACTATTGCAACTACCATTACTCCTCTGCTAGCATCTCAATCATTGCATGCTTCTTCTCCACCCATGGTGGACATATCAGTTCACCTTGCCTCCACCTCACCTACTGCACAAATTATGGTGATAGATTCTTCCTCTGCTACCACTTCTCCACTCTCTTCCTTGTTCATGTCTCCAACAGCTACTGATCCCTTGGCCTCAACAATAATAGTGCCTACCCTTACTCTACCTAAAGCTTTTTCCAAACATATGCAAAACATACCATTGGAACTCTCAGGAGTGTTGATGAACCCTAGAGTGTAGGCTGCCCTAGCACAAGTTGTCTCTAGCCTCCCTGTTCCTCCTCCCCCGATTGAACCACCTACGATGGAGGCAACAATGCAAATTTCTAAAGAACTTTAGAAACAAGAGAGGGAGGAAGCCAATGAGATGGAAGAGGAACCTGATGATTATCATGATCATCCCAAGCACCAACATCTGGTTATTGATGAAGTGGTGCATGAAGGGGAGGAAATACAATCCTCTAAGGAAGATATTGAGGACCTTGGGGCAAGGTACATTGTGGAAACTTCTAACCAGGAACTTGAAGAAGAGTTGGCTAAGCAACTCAGAGATGTTGGGGAAGAAGTTGAAAATCAGTCCTCTGAAGAGAAGAAAGAAATAGATGAAGAAATTGAGGTAACCACAGAACCTCCAACCGGGGAACAAGATAAGAGCCCTGATGATGTTGAAGAAATGCATCGCTCATGAGAAGAAGAAGAAAAGAAAGAGGAAAAGAAAGAAGAAGACAAGGTTGAAGAAGAGATTGAAATGAGAAGAAGCCCAGAAGTAGAACATCATGAAGAAAATGGGCAAGAAGAAGAAGACAAAGGGTCTAAAGGGGAAGATAGCCCCAAGGAAAACATAGCCACCACTAATTCACCAGAAGGAAAGTCTATATTTATATGGGATTTAGATGAGGAAGAGGATGAAAGGACAGAACAAGAGGCTCCAATCCATGAAGAACTAGAAATTCAGCATGCTCGAGAGGAGGAAGGTGATCATGAATCATTAAAAGAAGAATCGCAAATGCCTGAATGGTTGGATAAACAACTATAGAAGAAGGATCCCATACTAATGGATCCTAAGAAGATATTAGAAGCCATCTTGGCTCAACAATAGATAGGGGCAAAGAAGGAGATGAAACTGAGGGTTAGATCCCATCTGACAATTGATGCATCGGGATCACAAACTGGGAAAATAGATACTCCAGTGGTGGAAGGAGGAGTCAGTTATAATATCTCCACCATTGACTTAGGAACAGCCACGAGAAAGCAAAAAATTGATTACCTTCAAGGATTCATCACCACCATTGTGCACCAAAATGAATAAGGAAAACTTCTAGAACTAAAAGCACAAGTGGTAGATTTAACAGCCTACATCCAATAATGGTCCTTTGTTGAAGAACTGCCAACAACCTCATCGGCCTCACCTCATCTACTATCCAAAGATCATATCAGTAAGCTTGAAAGGAGAAAGAATTGGAATAAGGCTACAGAGGACTGGTTTTGATGGGTGGTATACAATGGAGATATGGGCATTGGCCATGCCACTTGGACAACAAACAAGTTTTGAGAGGTGCAAAAATAGCTCGAAGGAACAAGGAAATTCTATACTGACTTCTCAGAGATATATATAATTGCATACCCGAAGCCCAAGGCTATCCTCAAGATGCCCGAGAGAATGTGGGAAAAGAAGCTGGCACTAGTAAAGGATTATTATTGGCTTGTTAAGACCTAGAAATTGGTCCTCAACCACAAGAGAGAAATCTTGCAGTGGGTCCTCCATGAGGTAGAGCTTGACATAGATTGGGTCATAGAACATCTAGCAGTTTGTGCATAATATTTGAAGCTCATGATAGACTACGACATTCCTTCCATCGAGCTTCATCCTAATAAGATAAGGCTTTATTTCCATAAGAAGATGGAGAACATAGCCACAGAGACACTCACACTAGATTTTATGGACTTTGTTGCTCGAGCCTTCACCCAATCAAAACAAGTAATCAAGAACACATCGAAATGTGAGAAGGATTGGGATGTAATTACTAGTAGATCTAGAAAATTGAGCTTTCAAGTGCTCCAATTTGATATAATGGAGTGGAGCAAGCTTCAGGTACTAATTGGTAAGTTCATAGAATATGCTGCTATGAAGAAGAATGAAGGAAATCTAGTCATTGATGATGAGTTCCTCACAAAATAGTTGTAGCAAGGCAATTAGCTAAAAGACAAATTCCTATAGTGTTGGCCACTAGAAGACAAATTAGGCTAAAAAACAAAGATGTAATTTTAAATTGAAACATATTAAGGGGTAGGTGAAACCCTAATTTGTAGTGAATCTTGGTCACATAATGAGATTGAATCTTGGCCATTCATTTTTCTTTTTGGATACTATAAATAGGGGGCCTCCTCACATTTTCAAGAGAGAGTTGAGTTGTTGTAAAGACATGTTGAATTTCTAATAGAAATTAATTCCTTTTGGGTGGATTATTGAGTTTCATCTCATGTTTCATGATTCTTCTCTTCATAGTTAATAGATTTCAGTGGATGTACTTTGTTGTTATATGTATTTAGCATGTTCTAGTAGATTAGCTAATGTTGTTCATTGGTATTGAAGAATTCTGTCATGTTGATGCCCTTCCTTGTTCATGCTTTTTGTGGTTTATTGATGATAAATAGCAGTGTAAAGCTAGTCTAAACATCAATTGAATGTTGCACTTAAACTCTATCTTTTATTCATGCTTTATGGTGAATAAACGGTTAGAAATCTTTAGACCTTAGAATATTGCACTAGTTTCATGAGACTGTGAGTTATTTTGGTTAAGTGGAACTTGGTTTTTGGGAAGGATGTCCATTGTAGCATTCTCCATTATCATTGTTCATTGATAGCTTCAAGTCTAGGAACTTACTCTCTTCCCTACCCTTTTGAATTTTCTTTTAAATAGTAACTTTAGGAAAAGTTCAAGCAACATTGCACATTGTAAAGCCAAATTTGACGACAGAAGTGGAGTTTCAGATTGTTGTTCTGAACTTATAGCAATAGGACACAAGTTCAGGATTTTATAAACTTTATTCAAAGAACTGATTCCCCTCCAACTTAACATACATAAAGTTACCCTGTGTTTACCAACAAGATCACATTGACGTAATTAAGACATTCCAAGAAAGTCATGACCTAACACCCAAGAGACCTTGGGGTAATTTTCTACAACTAGTTTGTAGGAGGTTGTCTTTCAAGAGAGATAGTGCACCTATGCATTACCTGTGTTGAGAAGTGCTAAAACACCCATCAACAGAACTGGTGCTAGAAGGAGGGAGAGTTTGTGTTAAGATGGATCGAATTAGTTCATTCTCCCCTGATAGATTCCATAGAATTTTAAGATCTACTCCAAAAAAAGGGGAATTCCAAGAACTGCAACCCCCTACCAAGGCTAAGAGAGCCAAAAGAGGGGAAGCCACTTCATCTTCCTCATTCAACCTATTGACTTTGCTTCCATCTTCACCCCTCTCCTCCTCCCATCTGCCCCACAATCAGCCTCCCTCATCCATTTCAACCTCCTCCACTCAACCATCCTAGGCTTCCTTCCAACCTCTTACTTCCAAAGGATAGGGCACTTCCCCTATCCCTTCCCTTCAAGTCCAAGGTATAGTCCCAACTGCTACTACCCCTATGTAGCCCCAAGTTCTTGTTCAACAACAAATACAACCCCCGCCTCCCCCAATGGCTTGGCTAGGTAACAACCCTTCCCCATTGTCCTTCAATGCTTACCATGACATGCCAAAGAATCTAAAATTATTTTGCATGAAGTTTCATCCATGAGACCCTTTAAGGACAGTACAAGAACACATAAAAATATTCCAAACAACATTGAAAGATATGAAAATTGATCATGAGGACATGGCATGCAGAATTTTCCCTTATTCTTTGGGGGAAGAAGCTTTCTATTGGTCTATCAACTTGCTGGAAGGGTCTATTACTACTTGGGACCTTTTGAAGAATGCCTTCTTGAGGAAATACAAGATTCCAATCAGCCCTTCAAAACAATGTCAGCAGTTCATGTCTATGCGCAGAGAGGTCAACGAAACAATAAGCTCTTTCAATGATCGATTCCATCGGGCATACATGAGATTAAAAAATCCATATGTGCTTAATGATGTTGTTGTCCTTACTATCTACTATTCCTCTTTAGACAACCTCATTGCAACATTCATGAAAAGAATGAACCCACCACCCACCCGGTTGGTGGATGTTTACGCTAAGGCAGTCATAGCTAGCACTAATTTTGGACAAAACATTTCTGGTCTATTGCCTTCCATGGGACAGGTTTCTCATCCCATGTAGATCCAAGGGCTCACTCAATCTCTACAACATCTAACACCTCTTATGAATCAAGTTTCACAGCTACCCATAGTTCCTCACCCGGGACCCCCAATGAATCAGGCACCTCCAGTGCCTCACTATTTGCAGCCACAGTAGAAATAGGTCTATCCATAGCAACCCCAAATACCTGCATACCTACAAGGGACCGAATTTCTGCAAGCACAATAAAACCAACTAGTTGTGCAACTAGTTTTCCTTCAGAACCAAGTACCACAGCCAAGCAATGCAGAGAAGGATCGGTTCGATGAGCTCATCGAAATGATCAAAAAAATGTCCACAGAGATGACACAGTTGCAGAATCAGAATAATCAGTTGTAAGCTTCCCAATGTAGCATTCAGGCAAACCTCAATCGTGAGAATAGAAATAACTGTGATGCAGGTGCCTCATCCGAGTAGAATTACGAGAGAGGGTAGAACTCTAACTAGAATTTTGAGAGAAGGCCTTCCCAAAGATAGAATAGGACATGAAATACAAGGCCTAATAACAAGGGTATCCCTACACCTCTTGATCAGCCTGCCAATACAGAGAAGACAACTAGTGGAGTGTATCTCACCGAGACAACATTGTCTAGATGGTGTCAAATCCATAAAATGAATAGGCACTCTGAGTTGGATTGCCCTGAGTTCCTCATGGTAGAGTAGATATTTCAAGTAGAAGTTCAAAATGTTGCGGACAACACTGGTTGTTGAGATCTAGTCTCATCCAAACCGTATGATTCCTCGGTGCTCATGGTCAATCAGGCCCCATTCCCGTGAAGTGAGAGCAACAAACCTAAAAATGAGACTACTTCCCCAAAGAACGAATAAGTAAAAGAGGTAAGTAATGAAGAAACTTTATCTCAGCTCTTTGCTTCAGTAGATAATGGTCCAATAGATGAGGAAGAGTTTCGTGAAGATGAGGTCTAAATGTTTCATCAAAGAACATCCACATATAACTTAAGAAGTAGGCAAGCAAGAGGAGCTTTTACAACTTCCACTCCACCTAATAACTTTAGCACCTCACCTGATCTGAACGCTAGTAATAATCCAGGCTACCCCTATGTTCCTACCCAATATTTTAACAAGAAGATATAGTCAAATCAAATGCAAAACCATTCAGCTGTCTCTTCCCAAGGCAAGTCCTTTGAGGCCGAAATTGAGCAAATAGGTGAATATGTTGTTGATGAATTGAAGAAGGTCAAAATAAGCTTGTCTACCTTTGAGTTACTTAAAGTCCCTGTAGTTAAGAATGCCTTCTTTAAGATGATCAATGGGACTGCCTCTTCTAAGTCAACCCAAGAAATGCCAGCCAAGAGTCTCTTTCGAAGAGTCACCACATGAGCTTGTAATTCAGGAGAATATGGGTAATAATAGAGATGTCCCTTCAAATCAAAAAATTGGAAAACAACCCTCTAAGGAACAAAGTCAAGTGCAAGTTAAAGAAAATACCAATGAGAAGGATAAGAACCCAAGTAGCCCAAGCAGATACACCCATGAGATTATTTTAGGGAAAGTTAGAAATTCCACCTTTACTCACTACTATTAGCATATTCAGGAAAAACCTACACAACTGTTTGCTTGATTTAGGAGCATCGACCAATGTTATACCTCTCTCCATATGCAAAGCATTGGGAATAGTCCCCAACCCTTCTAGAAGAAAGGTGATCCAATTAGACAAAATGGAGGTCAACATAGTCAAAGAAATCAACTAGATTCCCATGTAGATTGCTGCAGACTCGAGGGTGCAGGAGGTTATTGATATACAAGTGGCGGATATCCCCAACACATATGGCATAATCTTGGGGCGAGAATTCACCTGAGCATTGAACAGATATGCTACAATTGACTTCTCTCATGTGTGCCTGCCATGGAAGGGACTGCCAAATCATATTTGCATAGATTGGGAGCCACACATGAAATTCATGATTATGGAGTATAACAACACCAATGAGGTGTTGTTTGCTGAAATCGAGCTGGGTAAATATTCTCCCAGGGCATACCAGGAAGAATCAGATCCCCCAGAAGAAGAGATGACTGAAGAGGTTCTCTTGATATTATGCAACCTGCCTGCCAACCTAGCATATATATCCAAAAGCATGAAAATATTGGTCGAATCAAACGACGATGAATCCTACAATAATGAGAATTTGGGACAACTAGATGGATTCCAGGATTTCATGGAGAAGTGTATCCAAGATCAACTTAACCTAGGGGAAATAATGGATTTCCAAGAGCTCTTGTTACCTAATTGGTACATGGTTCATAATTTTTCCCACTCATAATTCAAGTGTTGCTTATGTTAGATAGCAGTGGAACACATCAAAGGACAAGTTACGCCTCAAAAGGATCTACCAATTGGGAAGCTTGCCACCAGTCATGTTGAGTAAGTGTCCATTCCAAAAAGGGAATATGACAGTGTGCAACCAAGGATAAATGAATGCATGATTGGCCCCAAAGTTAAGGAACCTTCCAAGTTCTAGACATTGCGCTTTAACGGATCCAAATCCAAGCAAGGAGTAGGAGCTGAATTTGAACTCATCATCCCTATAGGAAAGACCTACTTCACTGCTTGTAGGCTCTAGTTTTATTGCACAAATAATGTAGCAAAGTATGAAGCACTAGTTCATGGTCTCTTAATGGGCCTAAGGAAGAAAGTTAAAATGTTACAAGTCTTTGGTGACTCAGAGCTAGTAGTGAAAAAAGTTAGAAAATTATATTCCTGTCATGATAGAAGACTAACAAACTATAGACATAGAGTTTGGGACTTGTTAGAAAGCCTAAATGCCTTTAATATTCAGTTGATCCCATGATCCCAAAATCATATTGCTAATGCTCTGGCCCAAGCAGCCAACACCCTTCAACCATTATCGTTGTTTGGCCTCAAAAGGTTCATCATTGACCTTACCTCCACCCCATTAGTGCCAGATAATGTCACCCACTTCTAGGTGTTTAATGTCGACAAGCACATGTTGGATTTCATCACAAGTTGTGATGTGTTTCCAACTTAGACAATTGATGAAACTAAGGCCAAAGAAGTTGAGTTAGATATAGAAGGGGTCATCAATCTCAAGAAGAACACTATCCCAAGGGGCATGGTCTAGCTTGAATGGATATTTGACCTAGATCAGACCTGAGACCATGATCAATAGGAAAATAAGGATTCCATTAACAATCAGTGTGACATTCACAACCTCATAACAACCCAAGATGTTAAAAATGTATTCATTGGAAAATTTTGCACGACAAAAGAGAAGGGAATCATTGATGCTTTACAAAAGTATCATGATGTAGTTGCATGGAGCTATGAGGATTTGAAGACATATGACACCTCAATCATCACACACACTATACGTCTTAAGCTAGATGTAAGATCATTTTGACAACAGTAGTGTCCTATCAATGTATTACTGGAGCCCATCATTTATAAGGAAGTACAAAAATTTCTATCAGTTAGGATCATATTTCCAATTAGGCACTCCACATGGGTGGCAAAATTGGTCCCGGTCAGGAAGAAAAATAGAGAAATCAAATTGTGTGTGGATTTCTGCAATATGAATAGATCCTCAGAGAAAGAAAAATACCCAATGCCCTTGTTGGATGAGGTGTTGCAGATCGTCAATGGTTCACATATGCTATCTTTCCTCGATGGATACTCCAGGTACAACCAAGTAATGGTGCAATGTGAAGATAGGCACAAGACAATGTTCACCACAAAGTGGGGAACCTTCGCTTACAGGAGGATGTCAATCGGGCTCATTAACACTGGTGCCACTTTCCAACATCCAATGGATATAGCCTTCAAAGATCTGATTGGAAAGTGCATAATCATCTACATGGATGATCTGACCGTGTTCTCAAAGAAATAGGGTGATCATGTTTCTGATCTATGCAAAGTATTTCAAAAGTGTAGAGAATTTGGGATGTCCCTTAATCCAAAGAAGTGTATCTTTGGAGTTACAGAAGGAAAGCTACTCAGACACGTTATTTTAGAGTGAGGAATCTCAATAGACCCTGAGCGTATTCAGTCTCTCTTAAAGATCTAGTTGTCTAGAAACAAGAAAGAGCTAAAAAATTTCTTTGAAATGATAAATTTTGTCAGGAAATTTATTATAGGCTTTACTGAAATAGTCAGGCCACTCAATGCCATGTTGAAGCAATATGCTAAAGTTGAGTGGAAACCGGAGGCAAAGAAGGCCTTTGAAGATATCAATAAATCAATCGTTGATGCACCTATATTAATCAGTCCTGATTAATTGAAGTCATTATATATTTACTTGTTTGCTTCATATCATTTATGCACCAACATATTGACCCAAATGAATGATGAGGGAAATGAGTACCCGATTTCCTTCATGAGTGCTCCTTTAAAGGATGCTAAACTGAGATATCACAATGTAGAAAAGAAAGCATATTCTCTAGTTAGGGGAGTTAAGAAATTTAGACATTACATCTTGAGGAACAAGGTATTTTCCATCATACCTAATCTAGTAGTGAAGACATTGCTGATGTAGAGTGAGTTAGGAGAAAGAAGAGAAAAATGGGTCACTTTTCTACAAGAATACAACATGGAAATTCATCCGATGAAACTAGTAAGAGGGTAGGCCCTCACTCAAACAATAGCTAAGACAGTGGCTAAAGCAAGACCCGGGCTCACGGTTCAACAATACCAGCTTGAAGATGTCTCTCCTGGAGAGTGGTATGATGATATCATCTACTACCTACTGAATAACAAGTGCCCATCTCGTCTATAGGGAATTCAAAATTGTTCTCTCTGACTAAAAAGTAGCAGCTACATGCTGCAAGGGTATATACTTTACACAAAGAATCATGAAGGGATTTACCTCAGATGCCTCAGAAAAGAAGAAGCAACACGAGTGCTGAAAGAATTTCATGATAAATTCAGCACTAGTCATGAATCTAGTCCTTCCACTGCTCATCAAATTTTGTGAGTAGGATATTATTGGAAAAGAGTCTTCAAGGATGTATATAGTCATGTCCGAATGTGCCACATCTTCTAGACTGCTGCAACCAAAGAAAGAAATGTTGTTGTCCTATTGCAACCAGTCCTAGAGGTAAGACCATTCGCACAATGGGGTCTTGACTTCATCGGTCCAGTAAACCCACCATCTTCTCCGGGTCAAAGGTACATTCTAATTGCCTCTGATTATTGTACTAGATGGACAAAAGCAATTGCATGTAGGCAATGTACCATAGAGGTAGTTGCTAATTTTCTTGAAAGTTTCATTTTAAATCATTCTGGTTGCCCATATGCTTTAGTTTGTGATAATGACCCAAATTTCTCCTTGTTCAAATTTTCCAGTTGGGACTTTGACTACAAAATTTCCCTCAAATTCTCATCCAATTATTTTCCCTAGGGTAATGGCCTAGCCAAATCCATGAATAAAAATTTAATCACCGTAATTAAAAAACTAATCGATAGGAACCCTAAAGACTGGCACACCCAGCTTTATTTCACCCTTTAGGTAGACCATACACACAACAAGGCTTCCCTAGGTGAATCCTTGTTCCATCTCATTTATGGCTTGGAGCTTGTGTTTCTTGTCCACCTTAAAATCCCAACCCTTCAATTTATTAACACTTTTTACGAAGAAGGAGATCGACAAAAATCCTACTTAGCTGAATTGCTCCACTTAGAAGAAGTGTGTGACCGAGCCATTGAATTTTTTTCCAAACATCAAGTCGTGGTCAAAATAGGGTTTAATCGAGGACCCAAAGTCAAAGCCTTTAGAATCACTAATCTAGTCCTATGTTGGGACAAGGCCCATGAAAAGAAAGGGGGACATGACAAATTTGACAAGCTCTAGCTTGGCCCCTTTCAGATTTCTAAAATCCTAGGAGATAATGCTTTCAACCTCAAGACCTTAACTAGTGAAGATGTCACATTACTTGTCAATGTGTAGCACCTCAAGCATTATTTCCTCACCTGAGCTCTTTTGAGCTAGATCTTTGTAAATACCTATACATAGGTTAGTTTAGATTTTCCTTTGTTTTGTTTTTTCATTGTTTTGCTTCACTTTTTTTTTTCTCGTCTCCTAGCCATCTTTTTTTGCCAAGGGTGTTCCTTGTTCTTGGTGCGGTGGTCATGCTCGGTTTGATGAATGGTTCACTTTGTTGCTTGATTTTAGTGTTCTCTGGATAAGTACTCACTCTCAACTATTGGTCTCTAACTGCTGCTATGGAATGGTATCCTTATCTGAACTACTGACTTGACCTAAAACACAACCCTTAGTTGAATCCTTTCACACTCATCTCAGATTGCACAAAACACATATTAATTATTTCTGAAGAGCTGTACAATAGTCAAAATGATGGTCTGGCAAGTGAAAATCTTAAGTCTGCTTCAGTGACCACTGTGATTCCAAACCCACAGTGAGCTTCAATGCTTACACGGTTGGGAAAAAGGAAGAAAATGTTAAATTCAAGCAACCATGTGGGTGTGCGAACAACTCTACCAGGGCTATGGATGCCCAACTGGCAGTAAGCAATGTTTGTGGGGTCACAACAACAACTCTGTCAGGGCTATGGATGCCTGACTGGTAGCAGGAAAATGTCCAGGTTACTTTTGGAGCTAGATGATTCAAGTAGCTTGCTCGGTTTGATTAGTGGTCATTTGTTATAGTCTCTAAGGAAACAAAATGAATTCACCATACACACACATTTCTGAGATGTTTGTGATTTGATTCAGTTAAGGATCATGTTCTCGTTTGAGCCTCATAGGTCACTTTTGGAAACCAGCCCCTAGTCTATGAAACCAAAGATTCTGGGTTTTGAATGAGCATTTATCCCTAGAACACTTAGGAGTGTTCCCCAATGAAGTCACCATTTGTTGTGCCTATAGCACACACACCTCATTCGAAATGGGGACCCTCTCTTTTCACTTTACCAGGTCGCTTTTTCCTTTTCCTCATTTTGTGTGCCCCCTATTTTGAGTTCTAAGTGGTCAAGGAGTCTTAGAGATGTCATTTTAATTTGACCAACTTTCACCAACCTCAAGATTTCCAAGCCTTTGGCCTCTGTGGAGTTCCCTTGGCATTTTTCCTTCAAACCTTCAAATTGTCATCCTTCAGACTATGCAGGTCCGCCCCTATGGGTCGCCTCATGCAGAATTTTGTAATGTCTTTGTCATTCCAAATGGCCGACTTAGCACATCTTCCCGCTATGTGGAACCCACAACCTTTGTTGCTTCTTCCGTTGCCAACTCTCCCGATGGCTAGCCTTCGACTATTTTCTGCCTTGCATACTCTCTCATTCCCACCACCATCTCTTTTGAACTGTGTGCTGACCAACCTAGGCTACCTCTGTACCCACATTAATGGTGACCATTTAATGCATGAAATTCTATAAATAGGTGCTCTGACGCATCATTTTCACCAACATTCCTCCTACAATCTTGTCAAAGCTTTCAGTCGTCGCTGCCTCCGCACCCACGAACTCCAACTTTCGTCGGTGCATAGCCAACATTAGATTCTTCATCAATTTCTCATGGGTCCACCAAGGAGGACCTCTGCCACTAATTGTTTGTGGGTTTTTCTTCATTTTGCAAAATTATTAAAATCTTAAGAACTAAAAACCTTCAAACTAGTTAGAGGATACCACGGCGAACAAAACCCACATTTTAAAAACTTGAGATCCCTTCGAAATCTACCCTTGAAAACCATACGAAAATTTCACCTTCCATGGCTATTCTTGAACCAAAGCCATTGGGTCCTTGCAGCCTGCAAAACACCTACCACCATTGCCTTGTTCCTTAAAACACTAAACTCTAAACAACAGCCTTTGTCCCCTTTGGGCCCGCCTACGCGAGAGGGTGCTTCCTCATTGCTTTCACTGTTCAGACTTAAACTAAAAACTATGAGTTAAATGAGAGCTTTTCACCCCCATGGGTCTATGAAGGTAGGCCTCTGCTTATAGTTCGCTCTTTGAGACTTGTCATTTAAAATAGCAGATCTACCCAGGCCTCCTGCCTTGTGGGTCCCATGATGTCTTTATCCAACCACCGGTATGCATTCAAACTTCATGTGCAGGTAATATTATGCAAGATTCCTCTGTCTCTTCACTGCCATTCAAAGATTGTTTCAAAACCACCGGCTATGCGGATCTCGCGCCGGTGACCTTCATTCAGCTCATTATGCTAAAATAACTAAGTGTTGACTCCTGCAAGTGAATGATTGTGTATTTCCATCCGTGGGGTTTCGTCATGGCTTTGTCATTCCGAATGGCCCCGGTTTAATATCCATCTTCCTAGCAGACCCCGCCCTCATCACCTCCATCTGAGCTTAAAACGAGACAACTAATTCACTGATTGCGGACCCTCCAATGTGGGTTGCCGCTATCCCTCAGCCGCCATTTCAAAATAGCCAATGGCCTCCATCTTTCCACTCCGTAGACCCTGATGCTTTCCTTTCCCCCAAACAAATTGAAAAATGCTAAGTAAAAATTTGATGCTGGTGGTCACTCGCGGGCCTTCGCCCTGACGTCACTATTTCTAGACTTCCAACAACCTCTATCAGCCCACTATGCGGGGCTCGACCCAACTGCTTCCTTTCCATTTGTGGACAAATAATTAATGTTAAGGTTCCCTGTGAACCTGGTGGTGTGGACCACTGCCTGAGCTCCACTGTCTGAAATAGCCAACAACTATTGTCTTTCCACGACTCCTCACCCACACTCTATTAAACAAAATGAACTTCAAACATGAAAATATGTTTTCCTCCCTTAGTGCAGACCCCACAGTGCAGGGTGTCACTTTGCCAATGCAATTTCAAATGGCAGAGCTCAAAATAGCTCAGATAACCCTTGCTACTACATGCCAAAATGATCAACTTAACGATTTCAAAACTTCAAAGGTGATCTAACCCACATGCTAAAATGACTCAACCTCCTCGTAGGCCCCACCTCATGACAGAAAACTAAATGCGGGTGGATCAATGTGGGCCATCTTGCCCTGTTTTTCGTCCGTTTGCAGCTGCCCTAAAAAACGGCTGCCAGCCCAGGGAAGTCTGCACCCCTGGGATCACATTTCCATATCTCCCCCGAATGAAAGGTAGATGATGATTGGAG
Source organism: Sequoia sempervirens (assembly GCA_007258455.2). NCBI lineage: Eukaryota > Viridiplantae > Streptophyta > Pinopsida > Cupressales > Cupressaceae > Sequoia > Sequoia sempervirens. The sequence continues at coordinate 212,266,899 of VDFB02281492.1, forward strand.
AAGAACGTTATGATCTTTGAATGATTAATTACTCAATCTAACATGGATTTTGTAGGGTTTTGCTAACATTTCTCGTGTTTTACGCATGAATATGCTTACTACTCATTCAATTACAGGATATACAGAATCAGTTGTAGGACCTTCAGGGGAAATTACAGAGAGAGAAAATGGAAAGAAGGCTCCTAAAGCCCCAAGGGGAAAATATGACAAGGATCAAATGAAGTACAAATTCCAAGGTGTGGAATTCAACACTAGGGTCACTACAAAATGGGACACTGTCTTAGATACAAACCTAGGGCACATTGATATTGATGAATTTAGGAAATGAGTCATTTCCAATCCCATTATGGTGAATGCCAAGAAGATAAGGAAAAGTGGATTGGCCAAGGCAGTAGCTTTCCCACCTGCCCTAGTGGCTCCTGAGCTGGTAATGTCCTGTAGAGAAGCATACCAAGAATCAACCAAGAGAATTGTGGGTAGGGATGGAAACATATTGGTTGACTTGTCCTCCAAATCTATAGGAAAAACTTTGACCATCCCCACCTTTGATGAGATGAAAGAGACATCAAAGGAATATGTAGAGAGTACATGGAACGTTGGCCCCCTCATATGTAAGAAATTGATCAATCATTTCTAGCTGAAGGAGAAGAGGGGTAGTGCAAATAAAGTGCCTCAAGATCTTTTTAGAAGCGACTTCCATAAACATTACCATGATTTGGTAAATTTATTAAGTAGGGTCATGGGCCTCCCAACTGCGGCATATTTCTAGGAATGGATGTTGTATTTCATAGAAGAGATCATCAAGGGGAAGACCAAATTTCATTGGGCAGGAATGATTAGCAACTACCTGCATGAGCAGTTTATGGTTATTAAAAAGAGCTCCCAATTCTACATGACATCATACTTGGTCTATCTGTTGGCTAACCGCGCTTAGTACAGAGGTTTATTTGTGGCACCAAGCCAAACTCTAGGGAGGGAATTGAGGGTATGTGATAGATACCCACAACTCTAGTACAAAAATTTCAAGAAGGATTACTGTAGAGTGAATAATTCCTTCATCGGGTACATCATCAGATTACTTGGAGGTGACTTCAAAAGGATAGTCACTCATAGTGAAAGTGCCTTCATCCACCAGTTTGGATTTCTCTTCATCCAATTTCCTAAATTTACTTACATCAAAACTGAGGGCTTCTCTAAGAGGCCATATAAGCTGCCCCATTACCCAAGTGACTGATTGGTGTTGCTCAAACTCTCCAGGCAATTGTAGCATGCACACACTCTACTAGGTGACAAACACAAGACAAGAATTCCATATCCTCTTACCTTCAGCCAAGGAATGTATCCAATCCCCGCATCCCAATGTACATAATATTTTGAAAAAGAGATAAATGAATACAACCTAGAGTTCCACACTTCCAAGCCATAGATGGATCCGTATGGCAACCTGGCAAAGATGGTTGGAAAATATTATGACCACCTACACAATGTTGAAGACTTTTGGGAAAACTACAAAGATGGTAAAGAAGTGTGCATGAGGCACTATATGCGCATGATGGAATACTTTTTTAAAATGGTTAACTTGTTCCCAGTGTCAGATCAAGTTGTGGAGGAAGAGAACACTGTCATAGATCCAAGATATGATGTCGTTTCCAACTTTATGCTGCCCCTGATTGACTGGGATGAGGAAGAGGTCAATGACCTCTTAATTTTGATGAAGCCAATAGAGGAAAGAACGAAGCAGTGGATTGATGGGAAAATTGCTTTTTTGAAACTTCAAGGAACCACTTTGACATATGGAGAGCTCAAGGATGAGCTCGGGAGTGAGACTGATAGTGGAATAGCTATTACCCCATCTAGGGAAACCTCAAAATCTCCTCCATCTACTAGGTCAAATAAGAGGAAAGAGGTGGCAGAACGCTAGCCAAAGCACAAGGTTTATTCTAGGAAAGCGTTAGAGGACGAGCCCTCTAAGAAAGTAAAGAAATCAAGTGGTTTCATAGAGATTCCTACCATTCAGGAGTACCCCCTTTGTGAGGGAGAAGAAGAAGAGGCCAAGCAACCGAAGTCTCTACCTACTGCCTCTCCTCTCGTTGCCACTACTATTGCCACTACCATTAATCCTCCACTAGCATCTCAAGCATTTCCTGCTTCTTCTCCACCCGTAGTGGACATATCAGTTCACCTTTCCTCCACCTCACCTACTGTACAAATTATGGTGATAGATTTTTCCTTTACTACCACTTCTCCACTCTCTTCCTCCTTCATGTATCCATCAACTACTACTCCCTTGGCCTTAGTAACAATAGTTCCTACCCTTACTCTACTTGAAGCTTTTTCCAAACATATGCAAAACATACCAATCGAGCTCTCAAGAGTGTTGATGAACCCTACAATGCAGGCTGCCCTAGCACAAGCCATCGCTAGCCTCCATGTTCCTCCTCCCCCAACTAAACCACCTACGATGGAGGCAATAATGTAGATTTCTGAAGAACTTGAGAAACAAAAGAGGGAGGCAACTAAGGTAATGGAAGAGGAACTTGATGATTATCATGAGCATCCCAAGCACTAGAATCTAGTTATTAATGAAGTGGTGCATGAAGGGGAGGAAACAAAATCATCTAAGATATTGAGGGCCTTGGAGAAAGGTACATTGTGGAAGATTCTGACTAGGAACTTGAAGAAGAGTTGGCTAAGAAACTCAAAGATGTTGGGGAAGAAGTTGAAAAGCAGTCCTCTGAAGAGAAGAGAGAAATAGATGAAGAAATGGAGGTAACCACATAACCTCTGACTGGGGAACAAGATAAGAGCCCTGATCATGATGAGGAAAGTCCTCCCTCAGGAGAACAAGAAGAAAAGAAAGAGGAAAATAAAGAAGAAGGTGAGCTTGGAGAAGAGGGTGAAATGAGAAGAAGCCCAGAAGTAGAACATCATGAAGAACATGGGAAAGAAGAAGAAGGAAAAGGGTCTAAAGGGGAAAATAGCCCAAAGGAAAACTGTTACCAATTTTTCACCACAACTGAATTGGTGGAGTTGGCTGAACATTGTAATATCTTAAGGTGAAATTATAGATTATGTTTAAGTATTTCTTGCATCATGTTCATTGTTCATCAAGTGATAGTTGTGCATTTAAAATGAGAAAACAAAATTTCAGAAGTGCTATTCGAGGTTCCAAGATTAAATGAAGTACAAAATCGAGCATATAAGCAACAAAGCATTTCAAATGCTTTCATTCATTTCATAAAGTAATTCATATTTACATAGTTTCATTTGATTTCAAGAATCCAAATGATATTACAACATTGCATTGAAATGCATTTTCTTTTCAAATGAAAAGCAAAAGATGAAATCAAATATCCACACAAGCCATGGATGTGGCAGTGCATAACTAATAGCACACTACACTATTGAAGATGCAAAAGAAGAAATCACATAATTAACGACATAATCATCATTTCCTGATTGGCCGATGGTCGACGCTGAAGTGGTGTACCTTTGTCTTCTCGAGTTCCGTTGACCTGCAGGAAGGAAAAGAGGGATGTCAGAGGCTCCAATTATCAAGACACCTATATGAATCACCAACAATAGTGTATCCTACTATCAATCATACACTGAAACAATCAAGAAAAGTACATAAGAAGTGAGCTGAAGGAGAAACATCAATATGATCATTATATCTTGTTTTTTATGCTAACATCGTTTGTTTCCTTGTGCAGGTATAGGGAAAATCATGATGTTGTTTATTATTCAAAGACCAAGCATGTGGAGAAAAATGGGCTCCCACAAGGGTAGAGCTCGGCATGTTTCCCTACTCATTACAAGTGGGCTAATAAAGAGATAAGAGATTACATCATCATATTCAGGAAAAGAAATGATATACAACTGAAAGAGTAAAATAGAATTGTCTATCAAGCATTAAACCAATTGTGCATTCATAACAATCAGGTGGATACTTTCTGAAAGCTACAAGTGAACAGTGAGTTTAACTCACTCAATTAATCCAACTGAGTACATTTATATCAAACATTGTTGTATGGTTTACATTATGTGTTATTTGTTCATCATGATCATACATGTCATGCAAGGTTCAGTTTATCAGTTTCTTTCTCACAACTAGGGATAGTGAATAGGCATACATTATGCCTTAATGAAGAAATTTGTTTTAATTTTCATCTTAGAAGCAAATAGATTTATGGAACAGTTTGTTAAGTGGAGCTTAAAAATGCATGAAGAGTGCCAAGTTGAAGCCCAAGAGTATGAAAGACAGACATTGCATTCAAATGGTAATACACAGTCAGTTCTAGTTTGGCTAATAATACAAATGCAGCATTGGGAATTGCAAGGTGAGAAATGATCTTTCGAGAATGACAACGAAATGACAAGCATAACAAAGGTGTCCCAAAAGTGTTAATCATGCACTAAAAAATCAAGTAAGATGTAGTCCATAGAGCTACAATGTTTCAATTAAAATTTCTGCATAAGTCTAAGAATAGAATCAAGAAAATCAATCATCCTGAGGTTCTTCAAGGAAAGTTAATAAGGAGGCAGAATCAAAGTGGCCTGGAAAATATAGATGCCACTGTTCTCATTAGTAAATGTGAAGTGCAAACATAGAAGCAAGGGCTTTCTAAAGATCAAATATGTGGATCTTCATCGAATACAGTGTACAGGTGCGGTAGACACAATCTTTTTGATTGACGATGGAGTAAAGTAATCCAAGTTTTCATTACTTTAGAGTCTTGTTTCTGTATTTTTCATGTCTTTTTTAAGCGGAGATAGAACAGGTAAGGTCATTTATGAATAATCAAATGGGTGACAGAGCATAAGGAAGTGGCAAAAGTGTTTCTGAAAGTGCCCATTTAGCTGAAAGAGGAAATACAGTTTTCAGAACTACAATACTTTAATTTAAATCTTTGCATGAAGTCAAAACAGAGTTGAGGTGTTGGCTAGTCTACAGATTCAATCCAAAAATTCTGTGTGCAAAGAAAGATAGATACAAAAATACAAATAAGTAAATCTTCATGGGTCGAACTAGTTTTTACATGAACATCAAAGCAAACAGATTTAATGTAGCATCCAGCCTACCCATGCAAGGGTTTTTCAATAGAATATCAAAGAATATCACCAGCCATCATGGGTCAAGCCCTTAAATGGAATAAAAAATAATATACAGTCTTATTTTCTATACACCCACATGGGGTTTTGTTTCTAAAGGAAAATAATACAGCAGACAGCAAGTACCCACGTTGGGGTTTCAAGAAAATGTATAGATTCTAATTGTTTCAGCTACCCATATGGGTATTTTGATCAGAACAACAAAATAATTTGTTTTATCAACCCATATGAGAATGTTATGTGAAATAACAGGTATACAGATGGAATTTTTTTCTTGGGTCGAGCTTTAGAGAAAGGAAATATAGTTTTCACTCAAATCTCATGATACCCATGAAGGGATTTGTCCTCAAATATACAAAAGTGTGAGATTCCTATTTTGGGGTGAACCCAGAAGTTTTAAAAATGATTTTCCTGAGATATACATGGTGTGGCCTGAGCATGGCCATAGATTCATAAATAAAAGAGGGGTTCTTTAAGTTTCTAAAGAATGAAGAAGGAAATACGTGCTTAGAGCAAAGCTTACCAGTTCATATCTGTGGGAAAGCACGCTGGCCGTGGCCAGAATATTCATCATAAGCTCCAAACTTGAAGTTTTTTACCAGGGCGGCTAGAGGAAAGCACAAAGAGCCCAAGCTCAAGGTTCGAGCTCTTTCAAATAAGCACATGAATGTAAGGAAAATCCAGAGATAAACATGAACAAGTTGCGGCCTTAATGGCCTTTCCTGTTTTTAAATTAAGTAAAGAACCACAATAGTATACAAGTCGAGTTTACCCATTGAAGATCTCGGCTATCTGAGGAAGAAGATGATGTTTCTCAAAGCACATGACCTCAGTCTGAGCTCAATCATGGGGGCATGCTCTCTCAGGCAAAGCTCATTTTCTTCAAAGTGATCATTGTAAAATGAAATCATGTCAGGGTTTGACTTCTTTTGTTCTTGCCCTAATTCGACCCAACATTATAATTGTCTAGAATATTCACCTTTGATAATGGCATGTGAGAAATTCAAAGTGGGGTTATCTTTGCATTGTAATTTATTCAAAGTCTGAAGTTTAATATTTGAGGGGGGGCCGAATTCATATGCCTAGGTCGATATATTAGGTCTTTAGGGCTTGTGTTTCTTATTGATACCCTTATGCCTTGGAGAAATTTGGAGACTTGAATATCCTAGCTTTATTGTTTTTGTGAGAAAACAATGAGAGTATAATGGTAAATATCTTTTGACCTAAGTTAATATCACTCATGACTTAGGTTTTTTGTTTGCAGCTGATTTTAGAGAAATAAATTAGAGATATTGATGAGAGAGTGATATTCATTGATATTTTTATGATTTTTTTTAGAAAAATCAAAGCATTGTATTGGTGAATAGGCATGTAATTCTTTTTGCAAAATATTTTCCAAATCTTTAATTGCAAAAATGGACAAATTATAAAATCTGCAATCATGTAAAGCAGAATCATAAAGCAATCTCTTATAAATTGTTTTGTGATTTCTTGCTATTTTTAGTAGATTATTGTTGACTTTTCTTCTTGGTCAAGTTTGAGCTTTATCTTGGAGAGATAAGATTTTTTTCTAGCTTTTAAAGAAGATTCAACCTATTTTTAGAGGCTTGACAGTTTGATCATAGAAGCAGTGTGCTTTTTTCTACTTTTATGTAGTTTTTGAGACAGTTTGAAGCTTTTTTTCCTTGAGCTTCTTTGTGAGCTTGGATTAGGGTTTCTTGGGTGACATATTTTTTAAAAGACTTAGTCTTTTCCTTCTTCTGACTAGTTCAGATTTTCAGTTCCGGCTCATACACATTTTGAGCTTGTGAACCCTTTTTGTACTCAGTTTTGAGAGTTTCACTCCTTGATCTAATTAAAAACAACATTCCTATCTCATATTTCTATTTCACTAGTAGTTTTAGTATGATATTGATGTTGTGATTATGTTTACAGATCCTCTTTATGTCCTAAGTATTGCAAATCATCGATGTAGAAAGTTCATTATTGCAGGTTGCATGCTGTGTTTACTTCTAAACCTTCATGCAAATCAATTTTGCACTATTATTCATGAGGGATTGTGAATTTGTGGTTGTTTTTCTGAAGATTGCTTTGTGAGAGAAATATCAAGTTGTTTTGTGAGAGAAATTATCAAAGTCATTGTTAAATTTTGTGGATCATTTTAAGTCATAGGTTTTACTTTCAAGTTATCTTTCTCTATCCCTTTCCTCAGAGATATTTAGAATAGGATTTATCATTCAGAGAACCAGCTCACTCTGGAGATTCCTTCTTCGTTCAAATCACCCACATCTGAAGAAGGTTTCCATGTTTTAGTAGATTGTTGAATCTTGCATTCAGCAGGGTGCAAATCTAATTGACAAAAAAACATAGCCACCACTGAATCATGGGAACAAGAGGCTCCAAGCCATGAAGAACTAGAAATTTAGCATGCTCGAGAGGAGGAAGGTGATCGTGAATCACTAAAAGAAGAATCTCAAATGCCTAAATGGATGGCTAAACAACTGTAGAAGAAGGCTCATGTCCTGATGGATCCTAAGAAGGGATTAGAAGCCATCTTGGCTTGAGTACAAATAGGGACAAAGAAGGAGAAGAAAACGAGGGTCAAATCCCATCTAACAATGGATGCATTGGGATCATGGACTGGGAAAATAGCTACTCTAGTGGTGGAAGGAGGAGTTAGTTATAATATCTTCACCATTGACTTAGGAATATCCACAAGGGAGTAGAAAATTGATCATCTTCAAGGATCCATCGCCACCATTATGCACCAAATGAATAAGGAAAATTCATCTAAGGAGGAATTAAAAGCACAAGTGGTAGATTTGATAGCCTACATCCAACAATGGTCCTCTGCTGAAGAACTGCCAACAACCTCATCGGCTCCACCTTAGCTACTGTCTAAGGATCATATCAGCAAGCTTGAAAGGAGAAATAATTAGACTAAGGATACATAGGACTAGTTCCAATAGGCGGTATACAAGGGAGATATGGGCATCGTCCATGCTGCTCATACAACAAACAAGTTTTGAGAGGTGTGAAAATAGCTTGAAGGCACAAGGAAATTTTGTACTAACTTCCTAGAGCTATATAGAATTACATACCCCAAGCTCAAGGCTATCCTCAAGATTCCCGAGAGAACGTGGGAAAAGGAGTTGGCACTAGTAAAGGATGATCATTGGCTCATCGAGACCAGGAAATTGGGCCTCGACCATAGGAGAGAAATGTTGAAGTGGGTGCTCCATGAGGTAGAGCTTCACATAGATTGGGTCAAAGAACATCTAGCGGTCTGTGGAGAATATGTGATGCTCATGACGGACTATGACATGCCTTTCGTTGAGCTTGATCCTCAAAAGATAAGGCCTTATTTCCATAAGAAGATGGAGAATGGATCCACAAACACCTTCACACTAGATTTTATGGACTTTGTTGCTCGATCCTTCGCCCAATCAGAGCAAGTAATCAATAATAAGTCAAAATGTGACAAGGATTGGGATGTAATTACTAGAAAATCCAAAAAATTGAGCTTTCAAGTGCTCCAATCTGATATAATGGAGTGGAGTAAGCTTCAGGTACTGATTGGCAAGTTTGTAGAATATGCTACTGTGAAGAAGAATGAAGGAAATCTAGTCATTGATGATGAGTTCCTCATAAAGTAACTACAACAAGGCAATCAACTAAAAGATAAAGTGCTACAGTGTTGGCCACTAGAAGACAAATTAGGTTGAAAGACAAAGATGTAATTTTAAATTCTAAAATATTAAGGGGTAGGTGAAACCCTAATTTGTAGTGAACCTTGGCCACACAATGAGATTGAATCTTGGCCATTCATTTTGCTTTTTGGACACTATAAATAGGGGGTCTCCTCTCATTTTCAAGAGAGAGTTGAGTTGTTGTAAGGACATGCTGTTGAAATTCTAATAGAAATTCATTACTTTTGGGTGGATTCTTGATTTTCATCTTATGTTTCATGATTCTTCTCTTCATAGTTAATAGATTTGAGTAGATTTACTTTGTTGTTCTATGTGTTTAGCATGTTCTAGTGGATTAGTTAATTTTGTTCATTGGTATTGAAGAATTTTGTCATGTTGATGCCCTTCCTTATTCATGCTTTTTGTTATTTATTCATGATAAATAGCAGTGTAAAGATAGTTTGAACATCAAGTGAATGTTGCACTTAAACTCTATCTTTTATTCATGCTTTATGGTGAATAAATGGTTAGAAATCTTTAGACCTTAGAATATTGTACTAGTTTCATGAGACTGTGAGTTATTTTGGTTAAGTGAAACTTGGTTTTGGGAAGGTTGTCCACTGTAGCATTCTCCATTATCACTATTCATTGATAGCTTTAGGTCTAGGAACTTACTCTCTTCCCTGCCCTTTTGAATTTTCTTTTAAATAATAACTTTAGGAAAATTTCAAGCATCATTGCACATTGTAAAGCCAAATCTGATGACATAAGTAGAGTTTCAGATTGTTATTCTCAACTTGCAACAATAGGAAAGAACTTTAGGATTTTATAAACTCCATTCAAAGAACCAGTTCCCCTCCAACTTAACATATGTAAATTTTCCCTTTGATTACCAGCAAGATCACATTGAACCAATTGAGACATTCTAAGAAAGTCATGACCTAACACCCAAGAGACCTTGGGGTAATTTTTTGCAACTAGTTCTTAGCAGGTTGCCTTTCAGGAGAGGTAGTGTACCTATGCATTACCTATGTTGAGAATTGCTAAAACACCCATCAACAAGACCGAAGCCTTACCTCTTACATAAAGAAGGTAAGAGGTAAGTGGTAAGAGCGAAGGCCGAAGACTAGAGAAGAAAGGTGTAAGGATGAATGAGGAAAGGGAAGAGGGAAGACAAAAGACTAACCCCTAAAGCCGAAAAATTTGACACAAACAAATTTTGAGAAAATCCAAGGCGAGCTTTGGTGGTTGGAGGTAAGGCCCGAGGCTTACCTTAATAAATCAATAGAAGGTAATGGGAAGAGTGAAGGCCGAAGGCCAATCAAAGAAAAGGGGAGGAATAGGAGAAGGAGAAAGCAAGCATGAAAGTAAGCAGGTAAGGGACAGTCCAAAAACCTAAAATTTTGGGACTTAAGCCAAATTTGGAACACTTCAAGGGAAACACATGCAAGATGACCCATGGAAGATCGCCCAGATCGGATTTCAGTGATGGGTCATCAAAGGGGGGAATGAAATGAATTTTTTTTGGAAATTTATGTGAGATGATTTCCTACTAATCATGTAGTCCAAAGGCCTTATCAATCCATTGGGAATAGGGTCATGAGGGTAAAACTTCAATAGTTGGGCCTTCTCAGAGCAAAAAAAAATTATGCAGCTACACTTGGAGGAAATCCTGGAAACTAGGAACATACATTCTCTTAAGGATAATTTAGGGTGAAAAAGGAACTTAATGGAAAATAAAAAATTAAGCTAATATGTACATGAAACTCAAAACTCATCATAAATAAGGTTTGAGATGAATCCCATTGACTAAGATTGGAAGAACCTCACCATCCAACTTGGAAAGATGGAATGCATTGGCCTCCTTGCAGCTAGTGATGATGTATGGACCACTCCACATGGCATAAAACTTGGAATGTATTCTAGATTTGGCTCTATCTACATCCCCTTTAAGCACTATATCTCCCTCTTGGATCATCCTATGAACTGCCTTCTTGTCAAAATTTCTTTTGACATGTGCTTGATATGTTTCTACGACTTGCATAGATTTTCCCCTTGTCTCCCCTAGTTCCAAGAGCTCAACCAACCTTACTATCATAGCATCATTTTCCTCTAACTCCAGCTAATGTGCCAACTCAAGGGAAGATGACTCCAATGACTATGGTAACCTTGCTCCCCTTCCATAAACAAACATGAAAGGAGAATTACCAATCACTCATTTAGGAGTAATCCTTTTAGCCCAAAGGGTTTTCTTCAACTTGCTATGTCAGACCCTTTGGTTGTCTTCAATGGTCCTTTTGATAATCTTGAAGAGATTTTTATTTGAAGAATCAGCTAGGCCATTACCCTGGGAATAGTAATTAGATGATTTTTTCAAGTAAATGTCGTGCTTCATTAACCAATCAAGGATTTGAGCACTAGTAAAAGCCTTGGAATTATCTAAAATAATGGTGGAAGGAGTGCCAAATCTTGTAACAATTCCATCAAGGAATTCTAAAACTAAAGCATCAGTGGCATCCTTCAAAGCAATTGCCTCTATCCACCTTGTAAAGTAATTTGTAGTTGTTAAAATCCACTTATGACCAACACTTGATCATGGATTTATCATGCCAATAAAATATAAAACCCATTGTGTAAATGGATAATCAACTTGAATGGGGTGAAGAAGGAGGGAAACCAACCTTTTCTTTGTAGAAAAGAAAGCACATTTTTTTACAATCTATCACCCATTTTTGGGTGTCATTAAACAAGTTTTGTCAATAATAACCAGCCCTCATAATAGTCCTTGCAGAAAAATGGCCACCTAATGAGCCATCATGGAATTCATTTAGCAATTTACTAAATTGATTGTCCTCTATGCATCTTAATAAGACTCCATTAAAGTCCTTTCTAAAGAGTATGCCATCCATTATGACATAGGGGATAGAATGTAATATTAAATGTCTCCTTTTGGACCTATATAGACCTATAAGATATTTTCCCTCTACTAAAAATGTAGTCATATCCTACACCCAACTACTTTGTATGTTTTCATTCGGTGCTTGTTGTTCTTGTAGCACAAGGGAAACCTCTGTAGGAGTCTCAAAAGTTGAGACAAGCTGCTCGGATAACCCTTTTCCTCTTACTAGCTTGGAAATTTTCATGTCAACGTCATACTCCCTCACCTTGGTGATCCAACCAACCCCTTTTCATTGATATTTCTGCTCAACAGGAACTCTTTAATGCTAACATGGGGCACCATTAGCTATATCTTTTTATTTGACAACATATGTCTAAATTTCTTCAATGCTCTAACAACATAAATATCTTTCTTTTCAACGTAGCTATACTTGACTTCATAATATTTGAGCCCTTCACTAAAGAAAGCAATGGGTTACTCCAAATTTTATTTATTTAGCTAGCTTATTACAGCTAATATACTTGCTTTACCTCCAAAGGTATAAAGAATGAAATCCTTATCGTAGCTAGGATTGAAAAGGGTAGGAGCTTGAGCAATTTCTTGTTTGATAGCTTCAAAACTATCTTTACCTTGTTTAGAACACTTGAAGACCATATTTTTCTTAAGCATAGAAGTAAGAGGCTTTACCAAAGCAGCAAGGTTTGCAATGAGCCTCCTCACAAAGTTAATTGTGCCCAAGAAAATTTGTAATCCTTTCTTGTGACTAGGAAGTGGGATGGCCAAGATAGATTTTACTCTTGCCAAATCAATGACCAAGCCATCCTTTGAAACAATGTTCCCAAGAAGCTTGCCTTGATCGGTGGAAAAGACACATTTATTTGGATTTAAGGAATACCATATTCCCTACATTTCTGAAATACTTGCTCAAGGTGACTAAAATGGTCACTTGCATGCTTTGAAAAAATTATGATATCATCCAAGTAGACCAAAACAAACTATATAAACACACATTGAAACACCATATCCATGGGTCTCTGAAAAGTGGCACCTACATTGTTTAGACCAAAAGGTATTTTACAATAAGCATAGGTGCCCCACTTTGTAGTAAACGTTGTCTTATGTTGATCAAATTCTTGGACCATAATTTGGTTGTAGCTTGAGTAATCATCCAAGAAAGGAAACCTTTTTGACCCACTGAATCTTTGTAAAATTTTCTCTATGGAACAAGATTTGCAACCCATGAAGAATCCTTGATGGGAAAAATGATTCTAGCCTCAATCAATTTGGCCAACTCCTTTCTCATTAAAGGCTCAATCTTAGGATTTATAGGACTTTGTTTTTATCTTATGGGTTTGGCATCTAGATATAAGTCCATAGTATGTTGGGAAAGGCTTGGTTCAAAAACCTTTAGGTCTTTATAAGTACAAGTAGCTACATCATTGTATCTATTGCAAAAATATATGAAAACATCATGTTCAATAATAGAGCATACCTTTCCCAAGTTTAGAGACTTGCCTTCTAAAATTTCTATTTCCTTGAAGTCACCATTCTTTGCAACTTAGTTCATATTTTTTTTCTTTAACTGATCATCAAGCATGAAAATACCCTCAAGGGTGATAGGGCCATTTGGTAGCTTGTTGATACTCAGCTATACAATTTGGTCACCATATTGATTTTGCAACTTGGACTGATTTATTTTAGAAAATTTTGCCTCATCTTGTAGAAAATTCACTATTTGTTGGTCACTATCAAATACTTGTCAGTGATCTTGATTATCTGGAATAGCATACCTTACCACAAGTCTAATATGCTACTCCTTTTTACTTGCAACATGTGCTGGTATGTCAAAATGAGCACCAACTGCTGCAATTCTATCATTGTTTTTATTCTATTTTCTTAGAATTGTTTGGATGTTAAAACCTTCAAATTCCTCAATTAAATCCCAAACCCTATGATTGTAGGATTTAAGAAGATTGTTCTTGGTTGATCTTTCAGTTTGGACTTGATGAACAACCAATTCACTATCACCAAAAACCTGTAATAATTTGATATTTCTTTTTTGTGCAAGTTGGAGACCTTGGATGAGTTCTTCATACTTAGCCATGTTGTTAGTGCAACTAAATTGAATCCTAAAAGAGAAATAATACTTTTCCTTGCTCGAAGATACTAGCATAACACCAGCACCAATACCAACACCATTTATGTTCCTAGAACCATCATAAAACATCTGCCACAGTCCCCCTACATCCTCTGGAGGTTTTATGAGATTGGGGATATGAGAATTCTCCTCATGAATGCAATAAGTGTCAAGACCAATCTCCTCTAATTCAACAACAACAAATGGATCAAATGTAAAGCATTTCCCCATTCATCCAACAAACAATCAGGTACATCCTCTAAAGGATTTGTAGACTCATGACTAGAACATCCCTCTTTTTTATAATGCAATGTAAGATTCATGTTATTGGAATAGGAGTGTTAGGCTCTAAACGATCCTTTTCTATAGGCTCATATTTGATCGTTACTTTAGTACCATATCTAGTTCTAAATAGCATGTGAGACCAATTAGCAGATAAGTACCCACCTATCTTAGCTGTGAAATCCCTATACAAGCAAATGGAAAAATGAGCAGGGAGGTCTATGGTTGAAATTTCTTGCAACACATCACAGCTGAGACATGCATGCAAGGAAAATTTTAAGTGTTTAATTACCCCCACCGTATTGAAAAAAATGCCATCCAATTGTAAAAAATGTCTAGTCATTGGTTCATACTTGATACCAAGCATGTCAGCAATCCCCTTAGGCATGAATAAAATACTTTCCCCTGAGTCTATCATACAATTATGCACTATATAATTCCCAATAATTAAAGAAAGATAGGAGGGAGGTGGCTTACTATTTTTTCTTGATTTTCCTTCCTATTTGGATTGCACCATGATGATTGATGTAGTCTACTCTTTTTCTTGCACATCCTCCATTTTTTTATGTTCCTTCAAATCCTGCTATAGTAAATCCCTTTGTGATGGTATAGATAGAGGTTCCAACATAGTAACATTCAGATTGGCTTTCTTCATTTTCTCTACTATGTTGAATGGAAGTTGACTAGATTTAGAAGGAACCTTTGGAACAAGGTCAACTCTTGTCACTTGTGTGATCTTAGGTTGCTCCACCACTTGTTTAGGCCTATTAAAAAGTTGATTTAATTGTTGAACCTCTTTTGTTCTACTTGTTGGTCTAGTATTTACAACATTTTGAGATGGTTGGGAAGATGATGGCTACCCAACCATGGAAGATGCACCACCCTCCATTGCTATTTTCTTTGATCTTGTATTATGTGCTATTGCATCAATATCTACTTGATTTACACCACAAAAATATTCTTGACCCCAAATGAAAAATGAAGAGACACCCCATGCATGAATTTGATTATTGCCACCTATTTGGTTCATGCCAATTTTCTGCTCTGAAGTAGAGGTCTCATTTTGAGCTACCAAAGTTTGCACAAACTCGCCATTTTGACAAGCATTTTTATTATGAGATTGGTCACAAGGTAACACCATTCTTGCTTTTGGGCTAGATTACTTTTCACTAGAACCAAAACATTAGAGTTGTTGGTAGTAGGCCAATGCATCTTATTCAATGGATTAGTATGATTCCACTGATTTTATCCTCGATAAGGTGGCCTATTTTGTTGATAATTTTGATTTTGAGGCTCATAAGGCCTATTGTTTTGAGCTTTCTGCCTCTTCATTGATAATAACTCATTATTCATACTTCGGAGAAGGTTCCCCAATCTTCTAGAAGTGTAGCAAAAGCAAAAGGTTGTTTTGTGGGAACCACTGGAGTAGTATCCACTGGGATAGGAGCCAATGTGGTTTGTGGAGGAAGCTTTGGAAATACTTAGACATTGGTGGTCTAGGAGCTATCTTCCAAGCTTGTATTAAACAATTTTCTACACTTATAGCAATATCATATGCTCCAGGTAAAGTGAAACCACCCAATGACTAAATCATAATAGTTATGTCATTGTTAAGATACCTCAAGAAATACAAAACATCATGCTCAGGTGAAGGCCTGATCGTGGTAGGAATTATATCCCAAGTCCTTTGAAATCTGTAATTGAATTCACTCATTAATTCATGGAATTCTCTTTTGATTGTTGTTAGCTATTCTACTAGGGATAGACGGTCCCTTTTTTCTTCAAAATTCTTGCATAACTTATCCCCTAATTCATCCCAGTTGTGAATGGTGTTAGGTGGAAGACCTTTATACCACTTTAATGCTTTTCCTTTCAGGGAAATGGTAAAAAACCTAACAACCATATTTTTTTTGTTACATCATGCACCGGGCATATTTTTTCCACATCTATGATATGTTCTACTAGAGTAGTAGACATGTCACCAGTAAAATGAGGAATATTTTTGTGGGCATTGACTGGTATATCATCCTTTTGGGATAAAATTAAGGGGCTGCCATCAGTAAAAGAGACAAAATATTAATTTCTAGCCATGTGGAATAAATTTCTATTTGTATGAGCAGTAAGTGTCCTAGTTTTAAATATCCTACTCACATGTGGTGTAGATTAAGCTCTAAGAGATGGGATATACTCCTATTTCTTCTTATAGATGACAAAGATTATCCTTTTCTTCTTCTAGAAGTGGAAAAAGAGAGTTGAATGTATTGGAAATTACCTGTAGAAGATGCTCTTGTTTGGATTCTTTGCATGAATGTGTAGGTTTGATCTTGAACCAAGAGTTCTAAGTAGTAGCAGGGTCACCAATTTGTATGTAGAGTCCTCCCTTGAAAGAAGAGTCACCAGGTACTTGTTTGAGAGCCTCTTCAAGGTTAGAATGTTGAGAGCAGCACCACTCTCTCAACAAAATAGAATTAAATTTCTTGCTTGTCCCACTAGATGTGCCAAAAACTATTGTCACATAAAACAACACCATATTGAACAAGATTTCACTTTTATAATGACATAATGGAAACAACCTCGAGGTGTGCAACCTTGCACAAATGAGGTTGAATCTCCAAAAAAGGTCATATTTTGCTTCTAAACTAAGTGAAAATGTGTTGGTATAACCCAACACATGAAACCTATTACTATCCTAATCGAACTGTGTGCAAGTGTTTTTCATAATCTAAAAATGCAAACCAAGATGAAATGCACAAAAAAAAGAACAAGAAAAGCACTCAAGATTAGCCTAGTTTAACTCCAAAAAAATGAACAATGCAAGACAAATATTACCTTGTTAGAGTTGTCTCCTTTGGTTGGCCCTTTCATGTTGTTTTTGTCTTTTCTTTCTTTGCAAAAATTGCCTAAAATGAGGCTTAAACTTATGTGCATGTGATGGCGGATGCAATGGAAGCCATGGATACGTGATTGGATGCAATATGAGGCTTCAACAGTGGTGTAACAATGGTGGTTTCAAAGCTTGGTTGTATGAGAGCTAAAGTTGGCTAAGTGTGTGATGTTGAAAATGAAATAAATTCACCATATTTAGGGAAAAGGCCTATAAAGGAATGGATGGCCAATTTTGGTCAAGATTAGAAGATCAAGGGCTAGGATAACTTGAGACCTCACAAGCCATCTCATGAAGACATGTGGAAGATGAGGTTTATAAGGGATGTCGATGTGGAGATGATGTGGAGATCAAGTCAAAAAATGTAAGTCTTGTCTCATCTACCCAAATCATGGGAGGATGTGACAATAGAAGAATTTTAAATTCTTCTAAAATATCCCTTGGTTTTAGAGATTTGACTTTGGGATTGGGAAGGGAATTTTAAATTAGGATTTTATTCCTCCAAGGTTGTTGTTGAAATAAAGTGGAATTAAAAATTCCACATATGATGCATGGGAGAAATAAAAAACAATTTTAAATTCCTTGGGGGTGGAGATAACTTCTCCAAAAGGAGAAAGCCTTAATGAGGGATTTGACTAGGGTACATGCCATAATTGGCGTTAGGTGGGATTAAGGGATAATTAGCCAAGATTTAAGGTTGTGCAAATGATTATGAGGGATAATGATGGATTAAGGGAAAGTGGATAAATATGGAGGATATGACACTAATCACTATTAGTGATGTGCACATCCTAATCACATATTAATTAGACTGATTTGAATTAAAAAGGGATTATGGAGGATGTTGACATGAAGAGAGAGAAGAATGAATTAAAAATTGATTTTAATTCATTGGGATAAAATGACTAAATTAAATAAATTGGACTATTTATCTAATTTAGAGAGGACTAAGGTAAGGTATTTAATTAATCAATTGAACACCTTAGGGGACATTAGGAATAGGACAAATAGTAATTAAATAATGAACTATTCACTTAATATGGGTTAGGGACACAGGATGGAAGAATGAAAAGGTGAATTTCACCATACGGGGGTGGTCAAATTTAGGTGTATACACTAACAAATCACAAAGGAAAAGGGATAGAAGGATAACTTGAAAATGAAAGAAGGTGATGCACCAAGATAGAAATGTGTTTCTTCTTTTCTTCAGATTGCACAAAATATCAACAAATCAACTAAAATAAGAATTCAAACATGAAGGTAGTGTTGGATGTTGTGGATGTGTTGCTGATATGTGGTTGTCATTGATGTCAACACTATTAGCATTTGGTGTATTGAAGGTTGTATATGTCAAGGATATTGAGAAAATTGTAAAAGAAAGTGTTCCAAGTTCCCAGTGGAACTATGTAGGTCATGAAGGTGTCTTGTTCTGTAAGTTGAAGATCAGTTGTTGTGGACTAGAGGATTTATTTTTTAGAGTATCTAGATCATCTACCAGAAGTTTTAGAGGTCTGTGTGAAGATTTGATTGTGTTGTGGTCTTTGTCAATGTTCTTGAGTGAAGTTTGTGTAATTCTGGTAATTCTAGTTGTTGCAGGTGTTTCTCTATTGTTTCTTGATGTTCTTGGATGTTTCTAGATCATGCTCTATCTTTGTGGTACGTCCACATTGATCGGTGTGCTCGTGGTCAAATATTTTTTCTCTATATGTTTAGTTTCTAATGTTCTTGGCTGACATGATGGGTGTAGCATGTGGTGGATCTTCGAGGTGAAATTAATTGAAGTATTTTCATGTTGGAGTTGTTAATTTGGGTCTCCACTATGTTGTGGCCGACCTTGGTGGATTCATATTAAAAATTTAATTGTAATTTTGGCCCGACATTGTACATATGTTTTATTTTTCTGGCCAACTAGGTTGTTGATGTAATCTCTTGTTGCGGATGAATAAGAGCGATTGTTTCATCAGTGTAAAGTGTGCTCGATGTGCTCTAATGTGTGTATGTACAAATATCATTAGATTGCAGAGCAGAGTGTGAAGAAGACTAAGCGAAGTGTAAAGAATTTTGAGCAAAGAGTGAAGAAGGTTTTTTTGTGCTTAACTGGAACTATAATCAGGCTTGTGTAGAAGCTATTTTCTCAGTTCACAATTTGGATGGTTTTAATCCCTTTTATGGATAGTGAGTCCTCTTTTGTATTTGAGCAATGAGCTCTAGGCAGTATGCCTAAATGCATATGAATTCCCATTATTTCTAATTATACTTTTAACAGGGTATAATATTGTGGACTAACATCCACCGTGGATTTCCCCATAACAGGGTTTCCACGTAAAAAAATCTTGGTGTTCTATGTCTCTCTGATGTGTTAATTGTTTTGGTTAATTGCTTACTCATCAAATCTGAAACTAAGTTAAGTAAAGTTTGAAAAGTTTAAATTTTTGTGACAACTGATTCACCCCCCCTCTTAGTTGTCTGTCCTTTTTTTCCAATAGGTAAGATATTTTTACTCAAACATGCAAGCAATTCCTATGATAATAATAATATTTTATTGATATTAGGCATAAAATCTAGACTTTACAATGGAAGAATGCAAGATGCAGGGTATGTAAAAGAAAGATATGAGAGGATCCCAAAAGAAGAACCCCCAAAAATGAATACAAGTGTTTTTTTTATAGTTTAAGCATAACTCAAAAGAACAAACTCAACCATAACCCTAACTAGGGTTAGCAATAAATTTTGGGCATGAAAGATCTGAGTTATCCCATAAAAAATGTGACTAGGGAATATATCCACTAGTAAGTCAACAAGAGACAATGAATGTGCATGGGTGCTCATACCTACTATGAAAATCATGCTAAGAATAGCTTGAAGAAGACAAGGTTGCACACCATCCACCCTATCATGAAGATTTCCAAGAAAATTCATCCAAAATCCTCCACTAAATCTATGATTTGAGTAAGGGATTTTCAAAAATAATGAAGTAACAGTAATGAATGAGTATAGTCACCTATAAAATTTCCTTGGAGGAGTCAAAAGAGCAATAAATTCATCCTCGAACCCTAAAAGATCAATTCTGGTAGTTAGGTGTGGTTGCACATTAATGGTGCCATTAAACAAAAAATGTGTCATTTCGTGGATCATTGGGGTGTCAGGCTCAAAATTTTTCCTTTACAGGCCTTGGAATTAAATAGTTTGAAGCCTTTAAAATTATTTTGTGGGGCATTGATGATTATGCAGTCAAAGGTTGAGATTCAAGCTTACATTGTGCACAATTCCTGCAAACTTCACGTGCATTGGTGATGAGCCATTAGAGGTCAATCGTCAGGCCTGCAGCTTACCACGTACATAGAAGAAAGGAGGAGAAAGGAACCATGAAGAAGAAATAAACTTCGAGGGTTAGACCTCAGACTGTCGAAGGGTGGAGGTTGGGAGGAAGGCTTACCTCTGAAAGTTGGAGGTAATGAGGAAGCCATACCCCCAAAGCCCATAAACATGACACTAAGTTGAATTTTTGGAGAAAAGAGTGAAGGTGAGATAGTCAAATTTTGGGAAAAAAGAGTGAAGGTGAGAAGGAGAAGGAAGAAAGTGAGAGGATCGAAGAATATTTTACAAGTCAAACCTTAGACCATTGAAGGTCGGAGGTCAGACTGAAGCCTTACCTCTTACCTAAAGAAGGTAAGAGGTAAGAGGTAAAAGTGAAAGCCGAAGGTTGAGGGTTGAAGGCTGAAGGCTGAGGGTTGAAAGCCAAGGGTCGAAGGCCGAAGAAGAAAGGTGTGAGGATGGAAGAGGAAAGGGAAGAGGGAAGAGGGAAGACCAACCCTCAAAGCTAAAGAATTTGACACTTAGAATTCTTTTAAGAAAAGTCAAGGCGAGCTTCAGTGGTTTGAGGTAAGGCCTGAGGCTTACCTTAAGAGATCAATAGAAGGTAATGTGGAAGAGAAAAGGATGAAGACTAGTGGAAGAAAAGGGAAGGAAGGGGAGAAGGAGAAAGAAAACATGAAGGCAAGTAGGTAAAGTGGCGAATGATAATTTTCCTTTGGGACAAAGGGGAAAACACAAGTTCGCCTCAAGGACAAAAGGGTGAATTCTCACTTGAGGAAAGAAAGATGCAAACTCTCCTACAAAACAAGAAAACCCACCAAGAGAAAGACGTAGAGGTGAATGCATGAGAAAAAGGGAATAGGTGAATTTGTATTGCATAGAGGAAAATTCTCCAAACCAGGGTAAGGGGAAAAAGAAAAGGGTAGAAGAGAAATGGTAAGAAAGGATTGACAAAATGGTTGGTATGGATGTAGAGCATAGAGTCCCTGAGGACCAAAGAGAGACACTCAACTATATTGGAGGTTACCCAAGAGGTGATGACTCCAGAGGATCATGAGGACCTAACGTAGGTAGGGCTACTTCATATGCTAGGATATCTAGCTATCAAAGTGGATAGACCATTGTTGATAGCACTTATGGAGAGATGGAGTTCCCAGATCTTGACCTTTCACCTTCCTATAGGGGAGATGACTATGACAATGAGGGACATTTGGCATATATAGAGATTACCTATTAGAAGACATTTGGTGAGCGCAATATCGAGCTGACCACTAGAGATAAGTTTGCGAGCTATTTTCAGTACCACAAAGCTTCCCTACAAGGGGAAGGAGCTTGACATAGATGCTTTCCTTGGAGTTACACCACCACTACCATTTTTTCTATGTGGTTTGATCAGCGGGATTCTCCTCCCTGATAGGAGTGGGAGATTCTTTAGTCATAATATGATTGAGGTTGTTAGGAATAACATGGAGTGGAGGGAGGGCGTATTTGCATGGGGGCTTGTGTGCTAGCACAACTATATAGATATATGCAAGTGGTGTGCTACAAGGAGGCTATGAGCATGATCCATGTCACACTATTATAGGTGTGGGTGTGGGAGAATATCAGGATTACCCACCTTGATATCCTCAGATTAGGGGATAGAGATGACTCCCTCCTAGTGGCATACTAGTATGGGAGAGAGCATGGATGGATGCTCCACTACAGGTAGGTAGAGAGCCTAGAGTACTAGCGCCAATTTCTGGATGACCTGACAAATGATTAGATTGTGTGGTGGTCATATATTGATCATTGATTCCAGTCCTAGAGAGCAGAGGATGGGTTGCACAGGGTGTATATTTTTTTGTGGTGCTATTTGATAGGGATGGATCCCTTCATTGTTGAGCTACATAGCCCAGAATGATTTGCTCGATAGTATGGTATATAGCCTAAGATATCCCAACAAGTGAGAAGATATTGCAATGGATCAGCTAGGAGGCAACAACACTATGGGGACAGGCCATTCTTGAAGATTATGCTCGACAGGAGTGGGAGCAACTGCCTCTGACCATATGGGGATAGAGAAGAGGCCCTGATGATGTCAATGTTATAGATAGATATAGTGCATGGTGGCAGGGGAGATGGCCCATGAGGATCACCATAGTGGATCTAATAGTACCATCAATTGGGTTCATAGGTGAGGCCCAAGAGGAGGAGGAGAAGGAAGTAGTCTAGGAGGAGGGGAGGCAAGAGATGGAGGTGGATGCATAGGTGGTGGAGGAGAGGATGATGGTAGTTTATTAGGGGCCACCTACAGAGGAACCTATAGTTAGATTATCATGAGCATAGGCTCATGTCCATATCTTGTAGCAAAGGTTACGATAGTCAGATGTAGAGAGGGAGTGGTTGCAGGCCGAGGTTGACTAATTTCACTAGGCATCGCCAATGTGAGAGGAGGCAAGGGAGAGACAGATAGGCTATAGGAAGAGATAAAGTAGCTATAGAGTTTGTTGGAGGCTGCATGAGGAGAGAGGGATGAGGTGGTAGCCATGGTAGAGCAGGCTATAGAGTAGGTGAAGGCCATACAAAGAGAGAGAGATGAGGTCCTGAGGAGGGTAGAGACCATAAAGGCCACAGCCAGGGATGGGGGACTACTACAGGAGAGGGCAGAGTAGGAAAAGACACAAGTGAAGAGCCTAGAGGCAGAGAGAGATGAGGTGGGAGGTGGGTGGCACATGAAAGGGGACAACTAGCATCAATGAGACTAGTGCAGGATTTCTAGGAGTTAGAGCAAAGGAGGCTATAGGGGCAGAGGGTTTGATATAGGATGGAGAGGGAGAAATTTTAAGCAAGGGTAGTAGGGGAGGAAGATTCCAGGATAGAGGCAAGATATTAAATGAGTGCATACTTTGGTACAGTACCTGATCTAGTATAGAGGGTCCCTCCCTACATTTGAGTAGTCCCATAGAAGCCAACACCCTCCCATTCAGGAGCCACACATACTAAAGGATACATTGATTACAAAGAGACCCCTCCACATGGCCAAAGACCTAAGGCAAACTCTCCTCAATGATCAGATGCGGGGAGCAGTGGTTAGGGGGACAAAGGGATAGACACAAGATCCTAGGTTTGATAGGTGCCCTAGCGGACAATGTACATACATGTAGAGTCAATATACAAATTCTTTCATACAGATTATTTAGCAGATTCATTTATTTTTTATTCTTTATTGTGTCAGATGTACCTATATTTATGTTATGATTCCTCTACACGTTTACTTTGTTATGTGATGGACTCTATATGGACTATGGGCACTATTATGGACTTTATGGACTTTTGATTATGGACTATGTGATGGACACTATTTTTTTGACATATATATACGATATGATGGATGTTGACAATTCTCTATGTATGATTTCTATGTGATATTTTGGATGTTTATTATGCATAGGCATATGATTATGATTATGATGAATGTATGTGATGATGATGATGGTTAATGTATTTATGATTCATGTGTGATATGGATGATATGTATTATGACTAACACTTTGTGATGTAGAATATGATGATTTATGTGTTGTTATTTTATGATGTGGATATGGGACTAATGGTTTGTGATGTAGACAGTGCTCTGAGTTGTGATTTATTACGTATGCATATGGGATTACGAGACATTTTTATGACATGTATTTATGGATGATGTGTTTATTATAGATGACATTGTAATGTTTAATTATGAATGTGTGATATGCATAATGTGATGGATGAACCACTAGAGGAATGTAATGTAATGAGATTCATATAAAAAAATGAACCTAATGCAATGAATTAATATGCTTAGATTAACAAATCTAAACAACTTAAAATGAAAATGAAAGTGTAAATGTAATGAAATGAAATGATAATGAAATGGATTTAAGATGCTTATAATAAAAAATCTATATTAATCTAAACAACTTAAAATGATAATGCAAAGAAATGAAATGATAATGAACTTAAGATGCTTAGACTAACATATCTATATTAATCTAAACAACTTAAAATGATAATGTAATTGGTAATGAACTAATTATGAAAGATAATGATGTGATTAATGCAACATAATGGGATGAAAATGAAATGGATCATGAAATTAATAAAAATGATAATGCAATGCAATAGAATGAGCCTAAATGATAGCAGCTATGCAAAGTGAAATGAGTAATGGTGTGTGTGATAGTGCACTTTTCAAAAACCATAGGGAACCTAATAGGAAGAAAAGGTGATGGGAATAACATTTACACAACCAAAAATTAATGACCATAGGCTAGGGAAAAGGGATGTGGATAAATGCAATGCAATGGGAAGGATGAATGAAATGCAAATCTAATATCATTCTATCATATTAGGAGCACTAAATTTTACAATAGCATAGGACACGATATGCCAAGGTATGAAGAACCAAGGCCAATTAGTGTCCAATGCATATGACTGACACATCAAACAAGAAGGTTATTCCAACACTCCAAAGTCACAAGGGCTTTGGTCGGGCTTGGTACTAGAATAACCACAAGCACAAAGGATGCCCCAGTATAACACAAGACCATGGGGACCTTGGTGGGTACTATAAGGGACAACCAGGAAGACAAGATCATGCCAAAAATAAAGATATGCCCCTATGTTGACCAGCCAAAGCACACCATGATATGATGGATCATGGTGACCCTAACAAGGTATAGTAGGAAGATCAAATGATAAACAAAATGCAAAAGCACCAAAAGATCACAAAAAAATTCAAATATCCTTCTCCATAGGACCAATAGGTGGGTGGGATTGATGTGGTCTGATTTAAGGAAGGATACATCCTGTTAAGACTGAAGATGAAGGGTAGATTAGTTGATCGACATGACTCAAGATACTCAAAACAGATTGAACCTCATTGTACCAATGGATTTTGTTGTTAGGAACTAGTTGGATAAGGACATACTTGATGACATGACAGAAAACTAGGACACGCCTTAAGGTCAGACCTAGGGTCTCAGGGATTGATCAAAATATTATCCTTGCCTACGTGAAAGCGTAGAGACCTCATAGCTTGATAAAAGATTGATGACTGGCCATGGATAAAAGCAAAAAGAGGATGATGGAGACTTAGATGGATGATGAGGACTAACACAGATGGATGGAAAAAATCCTAGGGAGCTCATCAAAGATGGCCTTACCTATGTTAAAGTGCAGAGGTAACATAGTTTGAAAAAAAGACCAAAGACAACATGGGACCTGATGATAATGGACATAATGGATGATCCTAGATGAGGATGTGAGATCGATGACATGATACCAATATACAGGTGATGAAAAGCTCAGGATTTTGGATAGAAGCTTAAGATTTAGGATACAAAATCTAAACTGTCCAATTCTCAAACAAAATATACCAAGTGGCAGATAATAGGATGTTGATGGAGGATGGGTGCAATAGGATGCAAGGATAAGATATGAGGATAGGATGGATGGAGATGCAAACAAATAGGAAAGTGGGATGCAAGGTAGATAATTATTAAGCCCCCTGTGAATGGTTCTTGTTGCCATATTTTCACCAATCGTACTTATCCAAGGTGCCAGGTGTGGTTTTCACCATAAGACGAATTATTTCTCTTTACTATTTTTTGGATTTTTTGACCTTTTTTTTTTGTATTTTTGTATTTTTTTTAATTTTTTGGTATTTTTGTAGGTAGGGTGACCTAGCTAACTATTTCAGGTGCATGATATTGATGGGTTCCTCCAAGGGTTCCCCCTCAAGTTTAGCAAGTTGATATGCCCCAGAATCATATTTTGCAGTGACGACATATGGACCCAAAAAAAATTCTTCAAACTTTCCCTTCTTTTCTCAATCTTGTTAGGTACATTGATTCTCTTTGAGGACTAGGTCACCAAATTCAAACTGGAAAGGATAGACTTTCTTATTGTAGCTTCTATTTAGTTGATGTTGGTAATCCTAAAGACGATTGTAAGATTTGAGATGCTTCTTGTACAAGAGCTCCAGTTGACTCAAATGTGCAACCTAAGAATCTTCATCACTAATCAAATTCTTTAGAGAGATGTAGAGTGATGGGATCTCGAATTCAATTGGCAAGATGGCATCTGCGCCATAGAAGATGGAATATGGGGTGGCACCAATAAGGGTGCAGACGGATGTGCGATAAGCTCAAAGGGTGGGATTAAGGTGGAGGTGCCAATCACGACCAGTATTATTGACAACCTTCTTGAGGATTTTGATGAGAGTTTTGTTGGTAGCCTCATCTTATCCATTACCTTGAGGGTAATAAGGAGTTGACCAACGATGTTGGATGTGGTATGTTTCACAAATGTGTCGCATGTACTAGTTTTTGAAAGGCTTGTCGTTATTGGTAATGATGGTGGAGGGTATACCATATCTACAAAGAATATGGTAGAGGATGGATTTGGATATCTAAATGCTAGTGATTTGGGAAAGTGGAATTGCTTCCACCTGTTTAGTGAAATATTAAGTGGCAGTTATTATGAAGGTATGACAATCGGATGAGGGAGGATAAATCTTACCGATTAAATCGAGGCCCCATTGTGAGAAAGGCCATGATGAAATGATGGGTTGTAGATCTTATGTAGGAGCATGAATTAGGTCCACATGTTGTTGACATGGTACACAATTCTTAACAATCTCACAAGCATTATGTTCCATAGTTGGCCAATAATAACTAGTTCTTAGAAGCTTCTTTTCCAAGGCCATCCCATTAGTATGGGCCCCACAAACACCACTATGGACTTCATTTAATGCCACATTAGATTCTGATTTGATTAGACATCAAAGAAGCATGCCATCATACCCTCTATGATAAAGTGTATCCCCTATGATTGTGTAATGGGAAGCACAATGGATAAATTACTTACATTGGTTTCAAGTTAGATCAGGTGGTAGAATATTATCATGGAGGTAGGCGTAAATGTCATGGTACTAGGGTGATTGGGGACCTACAATGTCACACGCCATCTCATTGTCTAGAATGTTATACACTAGGAATAATAATTGCTCCACTAAGAACTCACAATCCATTTGATCTTTAGGCATGTCTATGAGGGAACCAATTGTGGCCATTGCATCGGCTACCTTGTTCTATAATTGAGGGACCTGTTCAAACTAGATATGGCTAAAGTACTTCTTAAAATCATCTACCATGGACTTATAAGAGAGAATCATGTCATCTTTAGTCTAAAACTCGCCGTTGACCTATTTGATTATGAGTTGTGAATTTCTATAAACATGAAGACAAGTTATATTCCATTGAACTATGATTCTAAGGCCTGTGACCAAAGCTTCATATTCAATAATGTTGTTTGTGCATGGGAATTCCAATTTGAATGATTTCAAGATATAGTCACCTTAAGGGGTGAAAAAAAGAATACATGCACTAGCTCCATTTTGAGTGTATGATCCATCAAAATATTGCATCCAAGTATCTGATTCTGATACTATGAAGATTGATTCATCAGAAAATCCAGCCACTAATGGGTAAGCATCCACAAAGGGAGTGTCAACTAGCTGATCTGCTATGACTTGTCCTTTGATTTCTTTTCAATCCACACATTCAATGTCAAATTCACTAAGAAACATAACCCACTTAACCACGTAGCTAGTTAATGAAGTTCTTGATAATAGATATTTAAGTGGTTCAACCTTAGATATCAGTTTGATTACATGTCTGAGCATGTAATGATGAAGCTTCTAAGAACTAAAGATAACATCCAGGAAAGCTTTCTCCATGGGAGAATAGTTAAGCTCATATCCCACAAGTGTATGATTGATGTAGTAGATGGCTCATTCTTTGGAAAATTCATCATGTTGGGCCAAAAATGCCCCTAGTGCAATTGAAGTGGCTAAAACATATACCAGTGATGGCTTGCTAGGAATGGGAGGCATTAAGATTGGTGGGTTGGTGAGATACTTCTTGATCTTATCAAAGCCTTGCTAACATTGCAGATCCCATTTGAAAGTTTTATCTTTCTGCAGGAGGTGAATAAATGACTGACATTTGTCGACAAGTTGGGAAATGAATCACTTGATAGACTGCAACTTCCCTTATAGGCTTCTTAACTTTTTGAGATTTCTAGGTGGAGCATTTCCATTATAGCCTTAACTTTTGTTGGATCAACTTCGATACCCCTTTTGGACACAATGAAGCCTAATAGTTTGTTGAATGTGACACCAAAAACACACTTCTTATGATTTAAGTGTAGCTTATACTGTTCCAACTGCTCAAAGATCTACCTCAGGACCTTAGGATGATCCTCTCTAGTTTTTGACTTTCCTAGTAGATCATCAACATAGTCTTCCATTATAATGTGGATGAGATCATGGAAAATGACGTCATTGCACATTGATACATTGCCCCCACATTTTTAAGGCCAAAGGGCATGAAATTGTAACAAAATGTACATAGGCGGTAGTGAAATCAGTTTTGTGTTGGTCTTCAAGTGTATTTTTAATTTGGTTATACCCGAAAAATCCATCCATGAGGAATAGCATGGCGTGTTCGGTTGTAAGATCTACTAACATATCAATACTGGGAAGTGGAAAGTCATCTTTCAGACAAGATTTTTTGATATCCTTGAAGTTTGCATAGATTCTAATGCCTCCATTGGGCTTGTCCATAGGTATGATAATTGATATCCAATCTAAGTAATCAATTGGCCCGATA
The DNA here is from genome assembly GCA_007258455.2 of Sequoia sempervirens. NCBI lineage: Eukaryota > Viridiplantae > Streptophyta > Pinopsida > Cupressales > Cupressaceae > Sequoia > Sequoia sempervirens. The sequence continues at coordinate 212,295,913 of VDFB02281492.1, forward strand.
AATCCAAATGCCAACAATTTTTCTAGTTCCATCTTAACAAGAAAGGCCACTTGTGGCTGCATTTTTTGGAGATTTTATTTGACACGCTTCATTTCTAGATGCACATCAAGATGGTGGATGACTAAAGTAGGATCCAATCCTGGCATATCGAAATAAGACCATGCAAAATTGATGATTCCTTCTTTCAACAGATTAACAATGACATGATACTCCTCTTCAGACAATGATTTTTCCATGTAGGTGATTTTAGGTTCATCTTTTGTGCCTAGATTGACTTCTTATGTCTCTTCAATCAAGATTGAAGACCATTTAGAAAAATGAGTTTTGATAAGGGGAAGATGAAAATCCCCATCCTCTAGTGCCTTAGAGGTTTTCACTAGTGGATGCACCCTTTATTTTTAATTTTGTTGAGTCAAGAAGCACCTTAGAAAGGTTTTCACTAGATGAATCTTTTTTTTTTGTTTCTTCTTATTTTTGCAGTTAGGGAATTCATCTTCCCATTCATCTTCACCCAATCCCATAAGATGCACATATGCTTCCTCTAAAGGAAATGTATCGATTGGTGCACTCCCTCATAGGTCCCAATCAGTGAGGTCAAGGTGATAGAGTGAAAGGATAATGGAGAAAATGGATGTGGAATCAAAGAGGGAAGGAAGATCCACATCATTGTAAGAGAGTATGATAGCCTCTTCTTCAGTTATGTCCTCAAGAAAATTAGTTTCCAAGTTAATGTTGTTCAAAGTACTAGTGGACGTTATGGGATCCTTTTGTTTCTTGTCGTAGCCTAGCCCCAGGTGTTTAGGACGCACTAGTGTCTCAATGGGTTGTTGTCTTCCATGTTATTCAACACCAAGCCCTCTCCCCTAATATTTATATTTTTCTGCTAACTTAGAAGCACAAGGATAAAGTTCTTGGAAGTACTCAATAAGGGGAGGTGACGGTTCAGGTTCTTCTCTATAAACCCATTGACTGATGTCTTCATCTGTCTGATCTTGTAATGTGCCTAGGGACTGGAAGGTGGTGGGACCCACATTCTTGGAACTGATGGTTTTGGTCTTTTATTCTTCCTTCTATACAAACTCAGACGATTGGACATAAGTGCAGAGAGATGGGGGAATCATTGCCACATTAAGCACAATACACATCTCATACTCTCCATAACCCTTGTCAATGATCTGGACTTTGGTGATGGTGGAATTGGATGTAGAGGATGGAATGGAAGATGTATTAGATGATGGATTAGAAGATGGAATGAAAGGTGATGCTTGAGGAGCTCCCACTTCTACTCCTAGAAAATATCGTGGATATGGGAATGAGGTTTCAAGAGCACGATAATATTCAAAAGGCTAGGGGTCGGCATGGATGGTAACCTCAACCCCATTATATGGAAACTTTAGGAACTGATGGTATGTGGAGGGGATGGCTTCCATAGCATGGATCCATGGTCAATCGAGGAGAAGGTTATATGGTAAATCCACATCAAGTACATAGCAAGTAGTATATTGGGCAACTGGGTCAACCTGAATGGGAAGGCAAATAACACCTTATGAGTCTCTTTTTGCATTTTCATATGCCTTGATTATGATGGTTTGATTATCTAAGTCAGTGTGAGTATACCCCACCTATTTTATGAAATTCATAGTGCATAGATTTAGGGTAGAGCCATTATCTACCAAGAACCTCTTTACCTTATGTTCGGTGACAAGGACTTCAATGTGTAAGGTGTGATTGTAGGATGGATTAGTTGGTGGCATATCATTCTAGCTAAAACCTAGCTAGTAGTTAGATGATAGATGTCCCACGAGAGCTTGAAATTGAGTGGGTTTGATATCATTTAGTACATGTGTATCCTGTAAATCTTTTGTGAGAATCTCTTGATGAACTAGGGAAGACCTAAGCAAATCTAGGATAGATATTTGTGTAGGGATCTTGCCAAGGTGATCAAGGATATTATACTGTTAGCTCACAAGAGCTCATTGGGATAAGGTGGAAGGTTCAAGGACTAATATGCAAGTGCAATGAGTGGTAACAACACATTGGGGATCTTTTCCTTTGACATGAATCATGGATACACGTGGGTCCACTTGGGTAATGCACGTAACAATATTCTCATAGTTATATGGCACGTTGCTATAACTAATAGTATTTGTGTGGTTTTGATTGTTATTGTTGGACCCAATGTTTGCATTTAATGTGCTAGGACCTTGGTTATGCTTTGGAAAGGTGTTTTGATATATTTGCAACTGAGAATTGAATGAGGTAAATTGGTTTGCAGCCACTTCAATGTCTCCTCGATCAGTGAGATATTGGATGTAACTTTTAAGCCCTTGACATTTGTTGGTGGAGTGGCCCTTAATCTTATGGTAGTCACAATATTCATTCTCTCTATACTAGTTGGGCTTTGGATTTGAATCATCAAAAGTTTTAGTAACAGGATATGTAACCACATAATTAGCTTAAAGTAACCTCTTGAAGACTACATCTAGAGACTCTCCTAAAGGAGTGAATGTGCATTTAGTAGTCCCTTGATTAGTTTGGTTGGACTGTAGGGGAGGACAAGTTGCACCTTGTGGCATGGATATGACATTGGTAACTAGTGGTGGATGAGAGACATTTTGCGATCTTTGAGAAGTGTTAGCTACTTGGATATGCTTAGTTTCGGTGACACCATCATTAACAACATTTTTTTTCCTATTCCAATAGCTTGATTTGTCCCTAGATTATTTGTCTTTATGGACTCTTTAAAGATTTTGATGATCTCTTTAGCAATGAGGGACTTTTAAATAGTGGTACCCTTATCAATGACCTTAACAAAGGTGGTGATGCAATGAAGACATAAGTTATGAGACAACTCAGGATGGGAGTTGGTGAAGAAGATGTCAACTAACTCCTTTTCAAGAAGAGTGAACTTAAGATGGCTAGCTAAGGCTCACCACCTTTGCAGGTAGCTGGAAAATGTTTCTCCATCACGTTGTTTGTCTTTTAGGAGGTCCATGGTGTCAAATTCCTTCTCTAAATTGAAAGAGAAATGGGTGACAAACTTTTCTACCAAATCAGCAAAAGTAGAGATCGACCCTTGTAGAAGACCCATGAACCACTCTAGATCTTGTCCTATTAAGCTTCTAGAGAATAATTGAAGGAGGTAGTTATCATTATGTAGGACCTCCTAATAATGCATGTAGAACTCTTGTAAATGGTTTTGTGGATCACCCCTCCCCTTATACTTGTCAAATTTTGAGATTTCAAAATGTTTCAAAAAGGAGATGAGTGAAATGGATGGGTCAAACAGGTAGGGAAAAATGTCCTCAAACTTAAAGGATTTGTTCAATGTACTTGCTTGAAAGTCTCTTAAACCAACTTTCATATCTTCCCATTCCTTATTAATTGGTGTTGATGGGGAGGACCTACTAGATTAGACTGATCATATGGGGCATATTGTTGAAATGGCATCAGTGGAGGTAGAATGGATTGATCATATGATGGTGGAGGTGGATATCAAGGGATTTTCTGATATTGGTCAGTGTATGTGAATTGAGGATTGGTGTAAATCTGTTGGTGTGATGACGAGGGTTGGTAATATGATGAGGGGGCATCCTACTAATAGGATGGTGGTTGTTGATAGTAAGGTGGATTAGACTGGTAATAATATGTAGGTTGTTGTTGGGAAATGTATGGAGGTTGTTGAAGATTAGATTGATGATAATAAGTGTTTTGTTGCAGTTGTTAAGGATTAGTGTAAGGCGGTTGTTGCTAGGATTGTTGTGGATTGTAGTAGGAATAGTTTGGGTTGGGGTTGGACGTGGTAGATTTTGGTCTAGGGGTGCCTAGTGGAGGAGGCAACTAATAATAATGGTTGTGGGGAGGTGCTTGATGGTAATGAGGTGAGAAGTAATGTGAGTGAGGTTGCGAGTGGTATGAATACTATGCTATAGGGTTACCTTGGGTTTGTTAAGAGAGTTGTGGTTGTGGTGTGACTTTTGGCTAGTTGGGAGGTTGTGATGGATTTCCTTGGGGTTACCTTAGGTTTGTTAAGAGAGTTGTTGTGGTTGTGGTGTGACTTGTGCTTGGTCGGGAGGTTGTGATGAATTTCATTGGGGTTGATATAGAGGTTGTGATGGATTACCCTAAGGTTGATGTGGCAGTTGTGATGGATTACCTTGAGGTTGATAAGGTGGTTGCTATTGCGAGATGGAATGACCAGGATTAGGCAATAGATTTTGTTGTGGAAATGGTTGTATTCATATGAGAGGGATGTGAGGAGGTGTAGAAGCAAAAGGATTATATGTATTTCCCCCAATGTTCCTTGATGATTGGATCAATTGATTGGGTGGATGAGGTGGTGTAGATGGCACGAAGGGTGTGGGGGTAGGACCTTGTGGATTAATAGGACCAAGACCTTAAGGATTACTTGGATGTTGTAGATTGGTATGACTTGAACCTTGAGGATTGCTAGGACCAGGGCCTTTAGGATTGTTGGGATTAGGTGTTGTACCCTTGAATGAAATCTGAATAGAAGAGGTTGGGATTTGATAATAGACATCATTTCCAAATCTGGGTTGGTACCTATGTCCTACGGGGTAACCTAAGGGACTTGAGGGTCTGATGATCCTAGATTAACTTGAGAAATTTTTGGATCTTGTTTTGGAGGGGGTGTGATTTTGACATTCTATGACATATTGAATCATGGCGGTGGCCTAGTACCCCTCATAAGCATTTGGGCAAGGATCTTATCCCCACACTCAGCAAGGAGACAATCTATCATTTGAAAATTAGTAGAATCAATGATGTATTCATCTAAAGTTAACTCAGGTTTATTAACCATACCTTCCTCAAGGGAAGGGTGAGGGAGAAATTCTATGTTGGAGTGCGAGGATCCACTATTATTGGGCGGATTCAGAGGATGTTGAGGTTGACCAGCTTGGGACTACTATAGCTCCATTATTTTTTTGTCTTTTGATCAAGTAATGGGCATGAAAATGTAGGTGACTAGAAGACTAAGATGACACTAAGCCCTAAGATGCACCTAAGTGAGGGTTTCCTAGATGATTAACTAAGGGATTGATAGGATGATAGGTCAATTAGTTGATTGGATGATCAATAGGATGATTATGGGTTTTTGATTGGATAGGATAGGATAGGATTGATTGATTGGATAGGATGATTGATTGGATTGGATTCATAGGATTAACTTTGAACTAGATTCAGGAGCTCAATTGGATTATGTTGATAGGAATAGATGATAAAAGGGATGATTACAACACAAATCCACCTTGATATAAAAGTAGATTGATGAGGCAATAAAGGATTACTAACTCGGGATGGATGACAATCCTAAGTAAGTGTGGATGATACTGATTAGGGTTAGTTTCCTAACCCAATGGATAAAAAGTCCCTAAAATGACATCTAAGGGATTCATATTGATGGATTGATGATGGATATTCTATATAAGGATGTCCTAATATGAACCTATGTGATTAGATCAATGATTAGATGACTTTTGAAAAACATAGATACACGAAAATCATGATTATGGAAAAATGGAAGATGATAAAAAAAATTGATCATGAGAAAGGACTCAGAATGAAGCAGGCTTTTAGTGGTCAAGAGGATTCACTCTCTAGGTTTTGTATGGAGAGAATATTTTCCTCTATGCATAGTAGGTTTTCCTATATAGAAAGCGGGCTCACCCCTCTAGAAAATGGGTTTTCCTATCCACTACTTCACAGGTTCGCCCCTACGTATAGCAAGATCACCTATAAAGGATTCACAGGTTTTCCTATATCTTGGACTGTATGGTTGGGATTTGTAGGATTGGAAAAATAGACAACGATTTCACCTAAATAATACTTAGTATAGATAGGCAGAATTGGGATCACCTCTCGAGAAATCAAGTTCACCTATCTAGGTTGTAGGATCACATATTACTTCAGATGTATGGAGAATACATAGAAATTCTTATTGGCGGAGTGAGATTTCCTATTACCTCAAGTGTATGGATAAGTATGGTATAGAATCAAACATAGGGTCACCTATGTGTAGAGAAGGTTCATCTATCTAAGGGATGTATGGATGAAGGACTGGAATGACTCGAACTTAGATTTTCCTATTTGAGGGACAAGGTTTCCTATTTAGAGAATGGGCGTACGTGGATTCACCTACCTAAGGGATGTAGAGATGGAGGACTGGAAGGGCTTGGAATTGGATTCACCTCTACAAGAGATGGGTTTTCCTGTTCATTGAATATGAGGATGCAGGTTCGTCTAACTATTGATTGCACCAACAGATTCACCTCTGTAAAAGGTAGGTTCACTTATCGAGGATGACTAGACTAGACTGGACTCAAACATGTATTCACCCCTTGAAAGGTAGGATCACCCATCCACAGTGTAAATTCACCTCTTTAAGAAGAAAATTCACCTTTGAGGGTAGGGACATACTATGGAAAAGGACTAAAAAATAACAAACAATAAGTAGTGGGTAAGGACTGACTCAGACTAAAGACACTCACTAGTATCTCACAAGAAGACATGCCAGACAACATAAGCCTAAAATTAGTGATAAGGGTTTATAAAATCAGTGTAGGTCCACCACCTTGGGGGTTACCCAAGGTTAATACTCCATGATACTAGAGTACGTCACCCTTTCTCACAAAGGAAGATAGCTAAAGATCTAGTGGTGTAGGGTCATCATTAGATGCCACAAGCTCACCTTCTCTCTCTCTCTCTCAGGGGAAATATCATAGTTCACCATGAGGATTTTAATCTCAACCTAAGAGAGTATGTGGTGAGTAACTTCGGGGTTCCATCCACAATCCCTACACTACACCAAGTTGTGGCTAAAACATGGGTCTTATCTAGGCTATATAGGCTATCTCGTGAGTCCTCGATACACCAGGAGGTTGTGTGAGGCACAACTATGAACACTAGTCCATCACAAGCATGGGTCAAGATCCCCAATTAGGTATTGGAAACTCAGACCAACCCTACATGTCTTAACTAAGAATCACCCAAGTATTAACGCTTCGCTAAACACAATGTGATTGGATTGGGGTACAACTTTATCTCTCCTCCTTTATATACCCCATCAATAACACATGGTTGAGATCATCCCTTAGGTGATGAAATCCCAAGCATTTCTCCTAAAGGGTAGGAAATACTTGACATTTATGATCCCCAGGCTCACACGTAGCACAAGGGGAGAGCATACGCGTACTAGTACTCCTAGGTGGACTCAATTGGACTTGAGTTTGCTACGATTTTTGATCCCCATGCTCATCGTATGATGTAAGGGGAGAGCATACATCAATAGGAAAATCTATACATGACAAATAATATTAATTGACCCTTTAATAAAATAAAATGTTCCTAGATTAGTATGAAAATGAAACACACAATTTAACTAGGGGTCATCAACTGATCATCCTACAACAAACGAGTTAGTAATTTCATCACCAATCTTGGAAAAATGATACATTGCACAAACATTAGTGAAATATCACAAACACCAACAAACAAGTGAGCATATTAGTAGCTAAAACCAAATCCAAAAAAGAGTGAAAACTGCAAATTTCGGGTCTCTGGATTACCTCAGGTTCACCCCTATGTAGGGAAGATTCGCCCCTATCCAGATGTTAGGATCGCCCTTCTAGTGGATAGGCGAATTCAAAATTGGCCTTCGAGTGGACAGGCATATGCAAAATCACCTTTGTAAATCAATCAGGATCGCCCTTTCTATCAGCAAGTTTTTCTGTCCATACAACCTAAGGTGCATTCACCTCTAAAATTCTAGATATTGGTTTCTAGAAGCAAGTTTTCCATTTCTCCAAAATGGTAGATTCACAATCATCAAAGCCAAAGCAATTTTACCCCTGCGTTAGACATATTTTCCTGTCGAGGTGGACTCACCTCTGTACTCAAAATCTAAACTTACAAAATTTAAAACAACATAAAACATGAAAGTAGACCCATGACGTGGGTCCTACCAGTTGTGCTAGAAATGTGTGCAAGTGTTTTTCTTAATCTAAAAATGCAAAACAAGATGAAATGCGCAAAAGAAGAACACAAACAACCACTCAAGATTGACCTAGTTTAACTCCAATAAAATGAACAATGCAAGACAAATATTACCTTGTTAGAGTTGTCTCCTTTGGTTGGCCCTTTGATGTTCATTTTTTATGCTCTTTATTTGAAAAAATGGCCTAAAATGAGCCTTAAACTTATGTGCATGTGATGGTGGATACAATGGAAGCCATGGATGACTGATTGGGTGCAATATGAGGCTTCAAGAGTGTTGCCACAATGGTGCTTTCAAAGCTTGGGTGTATGAGAGATAAAGTTGGCTAAGTGTGTGATGATCAAAATGAAGCAAATTCACCATATTTAGGGAAAAAGCTCCTAAAGGAATGGATGGCTAGAATTGGGTCAAGATTAGAAGATCAAGGGCTAGGATAACTTGAGACCTCACAAGCCATCTCATGAAGACATGTGGAAGGTGAGGTGTACAAGGGATGGTTATCTAGAGATGATGTGGAGATCAAGTGGAAAAAACTAAGTCTTGTCTCATCTACCCAAATCATGGGAGGATGTCACAATAGAAGAATTTTAAATTCTTCTAAAATATCCCTTAGTTTTAGAGATTTGACTTTGGGATTGGGAAGGGAATTTTAAATTAGGATTTTATTCCTCCAAGGTTGTTGGAGAAAGAAAGTGGAATTAAAAATTCCAAATATGATGCATGGGAGAAACACAAAAGGAATTTTAAATTCCTTGGGGGTGGAGATAGCTTCTCCAAAAGGAGAAATCCTTAATGAGGGAGTTGACTAGGGTACATGCCATAATTGGAATTAGGTGGGATTAAGGGATAATTAGCCAATTTAAGTTTGTGAATATGATTAGGAGGGATAATGATGGATTAAGGGCAAGTGGAAAAATATGGGTATGTGCAGGATCATAATGGAAAAAATAGGCCCTTAAGTGGCGAAAAATTTAGAAAAATCAGAGTTAGGAAACTTGACATAAAAATTTGAATAAGTTATCTATATTATTTCAAAAATATGCAAGAATAGAATCTGTAGCAAATTGAATGTAGTTTCTTAACTACTAGGTTTATTTTTTTTAAAAACTATTCGGTGAAAATTTGAAATTTCAATGCAGTAGTACTTAAATTTCAGGGAAAAAATAAGAAGTAGGTGTCTGTCTGACCACCCTAACCACAATAAAATGATAATATTTTTTTATAATATTATAGATATAAGTAGAGGACCCATTTCACGATGTGATACATATTTTTTTGTAATTTTTTTCCAAGTAAATAATTAATTATGAATTTTTTTATTACAACTTTTAAAAAATATAAAAACTTGTATGTCTGACCACCTTAACTTGGTCAAAACTTCATGAAATTCAATTTTTATTTTTTAATCCTATAGTATGTGAAGCATAGAATGTGACACATGTTTCAGATTCAAAAAATGTGATACCCTTTGAAAGCTATAGATGTTTTTCAATCAGCCTATCAATCAAGATTTTAGTCATAATTCAAATAGAAAATGAATAATAATAATTTATTAAATTTAAAGTAAAGCATAATTTATATTGGTGGAAAGATGAAAATCTCCTTTAAAAACCCTTTTCATTTCATCAAATTTTGGTTAAAAAAAATTCGTCAGCCACATACCCATCATATCGCCACTTTTTGGCCCATCATGACCCTGCACATACCCATATGGAGGATGTGACACTAATCACTATTAGTGATGTGCACAACCTAATCACAGATTAATTAGACTGATCTAGATTAAAAAGGGATTATGGAGGATGTTGATATGAAGAGAGAGAAGAATGAATTAAAAATTGATTTTAATTCATTGGGATAAAAAGACTAAATTAAATAAATTGGACTATTTATTTAATTTAGAGAGGACTAAGGTAAGGTATTTAATTAATCAATCAAACACCTTAGGGGACATTAGGAATATGACAAATATTAATTGAATAATGAACTATTTAATTAATATGGTTTATGGACATGGGATGGAAGAATACAAAGGTGAATTTGACCATATGGGGGTGGTCAAATTTAGGTGTCTACACTAAAAAATCATAGAGGAAAAGGGACAGAAGGAGAAGTTGAAAATGATAGAAGGTGATGCACCAAGATAGAAATGTGTTTCTTCTTTGCTTCAAATTGCACCAAATATCAACAATCAGCTAAAACAAGCATTCATACATGAAAGTAAGATTTTTACTCAAACATGCAAGAAATACCTATGATAATAGTAAGATTTTACTGATATTAGGCATAAAAGCTAGACTTTACAATGGAAGAATACAAGATATAGGGTCTGCAAAAGAAAATTTTAGGAGGATCCCAAAAGAAGAACCCCCAAGAATGAATACAAGTGTTGCTTTTATAGTTTGAGTATAACTCAAAAGAAAAAACCAAGCCATAACCCTAACTAGGGTTAGCAATGAAGTCCGGGTGTGAAAGATCTAAGTTATCCCATAAAAAATGTGACTAGGGCATAGATCCACCAATAAATTCAACAAGAGACAATGAATCAACATGGGCGCCCATACCTACTATGAAAATAGTGCCAAGAAGGGCCTAGGGAAGACAAGGTTGTACACCATCCACCCTGCCGTGAAGATTTCTAGGAAAAGTCATCTAGAATCCTCCACTAAATCAATGATTTAAGTAAGGGATTTTCAAAAATAATGAAGTAGTAGCAATGAATGAATATGGCCTCCAGTAAAATTTCCTTGGAGGATTCAAAAAATCAATAAATTCATCCTCGAACCCTAAAAGATCAAGTCTGGTAGCTGGAGTGGTTCCAGTTTAATGGTGCCATTGAACAAAAAATGTGTCATTTCATGGATCGTCGGGGTGTTGGGCTCAAAAACATTCTTTTATAGGTGTTGGAACTAAATGGTCCCAAGCCCCAAAATTTATTTTGTTGGGCGTCGACGATTGGGTGGTCGGAGGTTGAGAGTTGGGCTTACAGCATGCTCAATGCTTGCAAACTTCATGCGCATCGGTAATCAGCCATTGGAGGTCAGGCATCGGGCCTACAAATTACCACGTACATAGAAGAAAGGAGGAGTAAGGAACTGTGAAGAAGAAAGAAACTTCAAGGGTTGGACCTCGTACCATTAGAGGTCAAAGGTTGGGAGGAAGGCTTACCTCTGAAAGTTAGAGGTAAGGAGGAAGCCATTCCCCCAAAGCCTGTAAACATGACACTTAGTCAAATTTTGGGAGAAAATATTGAAGGTGAGAAGGAGAAGGAAGAAAGTGAGAGGCTCAAAGAAGATTTTAGAGGTCAAACCTCAAACTATTGAAGGTCGGAGGTTAGACTAAATCCTTACCTCTTACCTAAAGAAGGTAAGAGGTAAGAGGTAAGAGTGAAGGCCGAGGGTTGAAGGCCGAAGAAGAAAGGTGTAAGGATGGAAGAGGAAAGGGAAGAGGGAAGAGGGAAGACCAACCCTCGAAGCCCAAAAATTTGACACTTAGAAATTTTTTGAGAAAAGCTAAGGTGAGCTTTGATGGTTTGAGGTAAGGCCTGAGGCTTACCTTAAGAGATCGATAGAAGGTAATGGGGAAGAGCGAAGGCCGAAGGCCAATGGAAGAAAATGGAAGGAAGGGGAGAAATAGAAATCAAGCATGATGGTAAGCAAGTAAAGGGGAAAATAAGAATTTCCCTCTAGGATAAAGGGGCAAACGTGAGTTTTCCTCAGGGAAAAAAGGGTGAATTCGTGCCTAGGGCAAGAAAGACGCGAACTCGCCTACAAAATAGGTGAACCCACCAAGAGAAAGATGTAGGGGTGAATGCACGAGAAAAAGGGAATAGGTGAATATGCACTGCATAGAGGTGAATTTTTCAAACCAGGGTAGGGGAAAAAAGAAAGGGTAGAAGAGAAATGGTAAGAAAGGACTGAAAAAATGGTTGATGTGGATGTAGAGCATAGAGCCCTTGAGGACCAAAGAGAGACACTCGGCTATACTGGAGGTTACCTAGGAGGCAATGATTTATCTTTGAGATGGTAAGCTTATAAAATTCTCATATATATATATATGAGAATTTTATAAGCTCACCATCTCAAAGATAAATCATCGCCTCTCGGGTAACCTCCAGTATATATATATATATAATTGGTTTATAAAATCTTTATAAGCAATTTAGAAGTATCTAATGGATGAATATATATATATATATATATTATTGGTTTATAAAATCTTTATAAGCAATTTAGAAGTATCTAATGGATGAATATGTGGGAGTTTAATTAGATTAGGACTCAACAAACTTTGAAATCATCATCAATAGATTCTTGAAGTGTAGTGAACATCCTAGGAGCATTTTTTTTCAAAGAAGGAAAAAAAAAGTATTATCCACTTGATTCACATTTTCCCTCTCAACACTACTTATTAAAAATAATTTCAATTTTTTATACAAAGATAGTAATTATGTTTAGTTTATGATCTATTTTTGAAAGTAATTTATTATAAGAAACTTAGATTTTGTATTCTTAACATGTGCATGGAAATCCATGAATGAAGAAAAACAATATGAGTACACATTATCTTTAATATTATTTAATTTTATGATAATAAATAAAATTAAATAATATGATGAGATGAGAGGAAAGGTATTATGATTGGAGGTCTTTTTATGAATTTCATATAATAAATATTCATGTTCGAACCACATATAAGGATATATAATGTATGAAAAATATTCCTATAAGAGAAGAGGTAAAAAAGATCTTAGATTCATTCTATTATATTGAGAGCATGTTATGGTGGTGGGTGAAAAGGAATTATCACTATTTCTACCATAGTGTAGTTTGCTAAGTTTTATAAATACTCTTAGTAGCAATAGAATCATGTGCTTAAGGAGGTCCTTGAGTGAGTTCAATTTTCTTACATTATTTTTCAAACCCTCTATTCATAGGAAAATTATAATCTCTATGAATTATAGCTTTAAAATTAGAATGTATGGTTGGGTAAGGATGTGTAAATTTAAACATATAAAAAGGCTAAATATGTTGGCATCATGAGATATCAAAATATAGTCAATTATGATAGCCTACCCTTTGTGGTTAAATAAATTCAATTGGTTTTTGAGGAATTTGTTAAATATCAAATTGAGAGGGAAAAGAGAATGTATTTTCAACTTTATGATTTAATTTATTAATTGCACAAAGTTGTCTTTTTCATTATCAACTTCAAACTCTTCCAATTTTTGAGTTTTTCATTAATTTCCTTGGTAGGATGTTGAATTCTATATTAATCTAATACAATTGGTCAAAGTAATAAAAATAATGATTTAAAAAAATCAATTTAAAATATTAAACATGAAAAAATATTCAAATTATTTAAAATATAAAAATAATGATTGATGAACAATCAAATCCAATTTAAAACACACAATTTTAATTTTCTACATCAATAGAAGAAGAAAATGTGATAGACTAGTCAAATAATTATTGTAATTTTTATTAAACTATGAAAAATGTATTTTTATGTCAAAGAGTGCATATTTTTTAGGGTAAAATAGACCAGGTGGGTGCAAAATTATGGGATGCACATGCTCTTTGATCATTTTCATTTTTTTAAATACAAATAAAAACACTCACATTATAGCACACTCACGATATAACTTGGCTTGAATATCATTAGTTCCCTTAGGTTGGATTTACCTTTGGCATCCAACCCAAAGGTTTGGACTTGCATTTTGAAGCCCAAAGATGTGTTTTCTACAAAATTTAGGAAAATAACTAAATATTGAGAGTTCTCTCCATCAAGTTTGTACATTTTTATGTTGATCTAAAAAATGTTATAATAACATTATTCTCTCTTACATTTCTTTATTTAATGTGTAATTATTTTCACATTTTAATACATTAAAGGTTTTTATCTTTAAAAAATTTCTAGTGTCTCCCTTTTTTTTACCAAAAACCTATGTACAATGTTTCTCGTGTCATTTTTATTCATTCATCCAAGTTTGAAATGAATCAATTTTTTACATTCTAGACTTTATTTTATACACATTTAAAAATTGAATTTTTATTAGTTTTGAAAAGGGGGAAAGCGCGTTTAACTTTTTATTTTTAGGATGTGTACAATTTGAAAATTAGTAAAAAAATAATATATTTATCAAAAAATTGTAGAATAATCAAGCATAAACTACATGATGTTAGCTAATTTTCCACTAAAGTGATTTTTGAAATAATTTAAAAATTCTACACTTTAGTGGAGGACACTAAATGTTATGTTATATTTTTCTAACAAAAATATGATCACTTTGTGTGAACGTCTTATTTAAATCTTTTAATCTCCACCATTAAAAAAAAAGAAATTAGCAGTTTAGAAACTATATTCCAAGTACTAAAAATCTATTTCTTGTCACATTTTCAAATTTTAAGTGTGACAATATTCAATTACTCAGCTAAGATCAATTTTAATTAATTTTAGAAAAAGGTGGCATATTTGACCCCCTTTTGGTACCCCATTTCCATGCACATACCCAAAATAATAAATTTTCCAAATATTTTTTTAGTAAATTGGCTCCAAAGTGATATTACATATGTATAAGTTGATAGTGCTTCTAGTTGGAAAATTCATGGACCATATCTAATTTAGTTATAATTAATCCAACTACACCATAGGTTTGACCAAAATTGACTTTTAATTAGAAATGCTTAAATTTAGTTGGCTTGAAGTGTGACATAACTTTGAAATTTGATCTTGGGACTCATATTTGCATATTTTCTCACTCCCTAAGTTTCAATTAAGGGACAAATTGGTATGAATGGGGTGCGTTACCTAAATATTTCACCATTTAGGTCCTCTCCACTCCTTGTAAAGCTTACTTAGGAACATTTGAACTTTATCCCATATCGGTTGTACATTTATCTCTTGGTGGTGTATCCTATATATGCCCCATATTTCTCTCATCTGAGTAATCTATTCACATGTATTTGTGCATCCTTTAGTAGAATATAAAATTTTACTCTCATTTTGGATCTTTCTTATGATTTCATTAAAGCTCCTTGATCTTGGGTTTCTATCTCTACATCTTACTTCAATTGTTTATTGATTTGATACATCTAGGGATGATCCCTTGTGTGGCGAGATTATATTTTATTTGTTTATTCATGATGATGTTGAACCTTATGATATTATTGTTTAAATACACATCATGGTATTTCTATTTCTAAACCCTTAGATTCATGTTCCTTGGGTGACATGCATCTTGTGAACAGCATAGGGGTAGTCGACTATGTTTGGCCTATTGATGATGGTGTGCCTATTAAGGGTGGTAATTTAGAATTTCATGTTGATTATGTATATATTCATGATGATTCATTTTTTTTGTGCATAGCATGATATTTCTTCTCTTAGTGAATAATTATTACTTGATGAATTTGATGACCTACAAGTGATAAATTTTTATATACTGTGCTATTTTTCTTGAAAATTATGAGTATTAGATGATATTGTATTATTTATGAGTCAAATTTGAAGTTCCTTAAATGGAAAGGCATTTGAATTGTTTGATTTATCTTGTATGATTGTAGTTCATTCATGATATCAATGTATGATTTTAATGCATCATTTCTTATCCTAAATTGAATAATGATAGGTTGGCCTTGTTTATATTTTCATGCTACATGTATTTAGATTATTATTCATAATCTCCTCTTGAAGATAATTTCTCACCTACTAGTGACTTTTCCTCATATGGTGATATTATAGTTCATCATGAGAAGGATTTTTGTTTATCCCTCACTTATATGGATACATTAGGTTTTCTAAATAATGTGATGATTCTCTTAAAACTAATGACGATGATAAAAATAAATCAAGGTAAAAAATTGGGAACATCTTCAAGTTAATATTTTTTTGTAGAAGAACCTTCATTGAAAGGTTCTATCTATTATACATGTTACTAACCTCTGATTGAAGGTACCTTTAATCCAATGTCTCTTTTTTAGTATTAAAATATTTTTAAGGTGCATCTTTTAAAATGACATTCTATTGAAGGTTATTCAATATAAGGTGCCTAAATGACACTTATGTTGCACCCATTCAAAATTTTCACATTCTAGATTAGAAATAAATTTCTGATTTGGGCCACCTTTTGTATAATCAAATAAAAGAATCATGACATGGTGTTTTCCATGAATATAGCCTTGAGTCATATTTTTGAAAATTATACTTTGTAATATTTTTTACTTGTTATCCTTATTTTTTATTTCAAAGAGCATAGAATTTTTAAAAAAACATAAATATCTCTATTCAATAAATAGAAAAATAGAAATGTGGATTTTTTAGAAAAAATATGACACCTTCCATATTGGTATCCCTGTTTCAACAATTTTGAAGCACATGCATGACTTCGAACTGGTTATCGTTGGTAACTTGTTTTTACGATATTTTTATTTGCTGCTTTCCTTGGTTAATAATTACCATTTTTGGGAAGATTTTGGGTTTTTCATCTTGGATTTTAGTTTTGGGAAGGAAGAACTTTGTCTGAAGAAATTATTTTATAGAATAAGTTGCATTTTATGAATTGTGTTGAAAGGAAATATTGAATTGGGAAAAGTGGATCGTTATTGAATTTTTTGAAGAGGTGGATCGTTGCGAACGTAACAGTTGATCTCGACACCATTTTTTGTTTTGTTTTAGTAGCATTGGAATCCAGGTTGATTTTTTTTGTGTAGTTTTTCACACACACGCCCTACTAAAATCAAGGACCCTCTTTTGCTTTCATTCGTAATGTTTTGGCTTTTTGATCTTAAGGATTTACCTCGCTTTGGCATGAGCTTGGATGTTTATCTTACCTACACTGGTGATCCCTCTGTGATATTGATTGAAAATGTCAAGTTTTAGACAATTTTTGGGTTTTTCGCTGTTCTCAGGAAAATCCACTCCTGGCGAAATTCCCCGGATAACTCTGAAAACCCGGTGGTGGCTACTTTGCACTATGATCCAAAGATTTTTGTCCTTCATGGAATTATGTGGTGACTAGATTTCTCTAAAATTTCGTCGTCCTATCGGGTTCCCAGGTTTTGGTCAAGGTTGTCTTTTCAACTGCATTAATGCTCTTTTGTATGATTTCTGCGATAGGTATTAAATCGATTTTGGGAAGTTTTATACCATTAAGTTTTATCATTTTCTCTCTATTGATCTAGAGTGCTTGGTCCTAAGTGCTTGGCTGTATTTAGCGTGTTGGATTTGTGAATTCTTAGATTTGGTGGTGATTTTCCTAGGCGTCATTTGTTGTTTGCTAAGGTGCTAAAGAATTGTTACCTGTCATTGTTGTAATCAAGTCTCACTTCATCAATGGTATGTACACGTTGCCTTGCTTTTGATTGTTGAATGTGAGTGATTCTTTGGTGTTCTAAGTATGCTTGGAGTCCGAATTTTTGTATGTTTGGGCATTGAACATCTGAAGTTAGGGTTGTTCGATTCTGTTAGATTGATGATCCCCAAGTGAGTTTTTCAAGCTTTTTTTTTTTATTTCATTATGAGGCAGCATGCTTGTGTAGGTCATAAAGAACCTTCTATAAACCTAGCAAACAAGTAAGTTGAGCCCAAGCTTTTCTTGTGCATTCATGGCAGAATTTTAAGGTTTGTGCTTAGGGCATCACCAATTCCTCTCGATTTACTTTAGGATGAGCCTTGAATTTAAAGATGATCTATAGGAGGTTTAAATCAAGCTAGTTGCAAGTCGAGGATCCTCAAATTTGTGATCGTTTTGATCAATTTGAGTAAAGTCGCGAGAAAACGTTGACATTCGATATTTCAAAGTCTTCGTGGAATTCCTTAACTGCTGAAATTCTCCGACTTTCCGTTTTCTCTTTGTTTTCCCGAAATATGCATTGATCCAGAGTTATGCCTACTTCGCGGATTTTCGTTCCCTCTAGATTTTACCAAAATTTCCTTTGTTCCTTCATTTTCCTGGAATTCGTAGACTATTGTTGTTTTCGCGGATTTCTGTCCTGAGTGGAATTCTCTGAAACTTTGTTGAAAATGAAGAACTGAGAGATAGCATGATTTATTAGCTAGTGATTATGCATTGTATGATCAATTTGAATTATTTAAAGATGTATCATGTTGTTTCTTGGTTAATGACAGTTGATTAAATGATTATTGGATGCTTTTATGTTTATTTCGCTAAAATTTGCCTCGTTGGGAATTTTCCAAAATTACTCTCTAGCCTGGATTCTGCAGGAGGACTAAAAACCCAAACTTTGAGATGATTAATTTTATGAGGTTTTAGATCATTTTTCTTATCTTGGGACTTATATTTAGGATGAATATGCCATTTGTGATTAATTAACTTGGGTTCCATGTGATCTTTATTATGGTTTCTTTGTTGAATGTGGGATGAGTCGAGTAAGGAAGTGACAAGTGGAACCAAGGGTAGAGTAATGGATCCAAGTGCAGAAGGGTCTTCTGTTTCTGAGGCAGAAAGAATCAAAATGGATATAAGGATTAGAATCCCTAAGAGCAAGATGACTTCCATCTGGTCAGAGGTAATTGATACAAATGTTGGACTGTGGGATTATGAAGAGTTCAAGACAAGGATGGCAACACAGGACCTTCCTTTGCTTGCTAGAAGGACATTGGAATCAGGGTTGGCGCATGTGGCTGGATTCCCTCCTATAGTACAATGTTATGAGTTAGTGCTCGAGTGTGCTAGACATTATGATAGAGGTACACAAAGGATAGTTGGTCCCCAAGGGAGAATTGTGGAAAATCTAAATCCTGTGTCTATAGCCCAAACCTTTGATATGCCATATAGGTCTCATGTGGTGGCTTTGATATAGATATGGCAAAGAATTTCTATGAGGAAGATACTATCAAGTCCCAACAGGTCATCAATTCCTGGTTGGAGAAGCCTAAGTCCCACTTTTCCAAGCTACCCAAGCAGCTATTCAGAGCTAAATTCAAGAAGGAATACTATGATGTTATCACCCTTCTCAGCAGGGTGGTAGGGTTGAAGAGTGCAGGACTATTTGAGAATTAGATGTTCCATGTCATTGTGAGGATGGGGCAGAATGTTAATTATCATTGGGCAGTCATTATAAGTGCCACGATTCATGAACAAATGTGTAATGTCCTATAGACAAAGACCTTCACGATGACCTCCTACTTGGTTTATGCGCTTGCAAGATTTCATCCATACAAAGGACTAAGTACAAGGGGTGTGTTTGGATAGGATGTAATCTATGAGGTTTATCCATAGCTACACCTGAGTAACTCAAGATATAGGAGGTTGAATGATGCATTCACCATGTACATCACTAAGTTGCTCCAAGGTGCAGAGCATGTAAGGATATTTGACAATGCCAAGGAGCTATTCAAAAGGTATGGGGCTTGGTTCATACAGTTTCCCACCTTTTCATATATAAGGATAGATGGTTATCAGAGGGCTCCATAGAAACTTCCTAGGTATCCCATGGATCACATTATACTTCTAGAAGTCACAAGGAAAATATGTGATTTTGATGCAATTGTGAAGAAGGATAAGCATAAGATTGGATTCGGTGGAGATTTTCCTCTGAGGATAGGCACTAGTGAGGCATTCCCTTCTATTAATTCGGCCTATGCTTCTAAAGAAGAAATGAGCACTCTTGGGTTATCCTTTCATTCCAAAATATCTAGGTTTGATAGGACCGGTGAAGCACAGAAGAAGGCCAATAGAGAATATAGTCACAAGGATGATATAGAGGACTATTGGGCCAATTGTAGTGATGAATTTAAGATTAGAAGGAAGAAGTTTTTTAGGCTACCTATTAACTTGGTTTGGCTATATAATGTGGAGGCCATTCCAGATCAAGTTAAGGATGATGGAGATTTGATTCAGGGCCATGATTATGAAGTGGTGAAGGATAAACCAGTGGGATAAATAGACTGGTTGGAGGAAGAGAAAATAGAGTTAGAGCAACTTATGACTTTGGTGATTAAATATACAAATTTGTGGCTCAAGCATAAGATGTGGGAACTGGAAAGTGAAGGTGTGCAATGCACCTATGATTTAATGGGAGACTTGGAGTCTCATTCCACTTCTGAGGAATCATTTGGGAAAGATCCTAAAGGTGATGGAAAGGTGAGCTCTCCTTTTAAGATCAAGATTAAAGATGTTCAAGTGGAGGAAGTATAGGAGGCAGAAAAATAAAGAAATCCTATTGCAAAGAAAAGGAGGCACATTTCAAGGACCAAGAAGTCATCAAAAGATGAAGTTGAAAGGGAAGATAAAGAGGTTAGTGTCATGATGCCCAAGAGAAGAAGGATAGTAAGATTGTTGCATAAGGAAAAGGAAAGCTCCAAGGCAGGGGAGGAAGTTGGCCCACCTATGATAAATGTGGAGAGCTCAGGAGAAAGGACACAGGTATATAAAAGGAGATCAAGAACTCCTTTTCCTAAGGACAGTGTGCCAAGGAAGTATGCTCCTCCAGTCACTCTTGCTACAGAACAACATGATAATATTCCTCTTTCTCATGAAGCTCATGGTGAACTAGGTGAATCCAAAGAAGTAGAAAGTCTTCAAGATTCAGAAGGAGAAGAATTTCAAGAAGGTGAGCTCTATAGTGTTGAAGCAGAAATAGAGAAGGTGTTACAGTCACCCCTGGTAACTTATGAGGATTCACCTGTTAGGAGTGAAGAAGATAGACATCCTCAGAGAGAGGAAATACCAGTTAGGACTCCATCTTCGGTGCATGAAGAAGAAGAGCATGATAAAAGAAAAGAAGATAAAGTTGAGGAGATTTATGAGAAATAAGATTTGAGCAAAGATACATCCAGGGATCAATAGAATGAAGTTGGACAGAGAAAATTACAATTAGAATCCACTATTTCGGGTTGGTTGGATAAAGAATTAAAGAGTAAAAAGATTGTTGTGGATGACACCCCTCCCAATTGGGATGAGCTATTGGAAAATATAGGAAAGGGTAAAGGAAAGAAGAAAGCAAGGGTCATCTCCAAGATTGAGAGAGATGAAGCAAATAACAAGGTGTTTCAAATTGCTATTCCTTCCCCTGATAAGAATAGGGATGATGTGACTGGAAGTGATTAAAATGTGTAGACCATCAACCTAGGGCCTACTTCCATGGAACAAGAGATTGAAGAATATGATGGCTCTTGTGTTGTGATCTTGGGTAGGTTGAGGAAAGAAGTACATAACAAGTAGGAATTAAAGAAGGAAAATGATAAACTCAAGAGATATTTGCAAGACTTGATGAATCATCTACAATCCATCAGTTCCTCATCATCTATTGCAAGTTTCCTACCACAAGAAATAGTATCAAAGTTGGAAAGAATGAAAAGCACCACACATGCTACAATTGGCTGGTTACAGGGGGTAAAAACAAAGGGAGATGATGCTATCAAGGAAATCCTTTTGACTGGAGGAGATGCAATGAGATCATTAGATTGGCTAAGAAGTGTGCTAGCACAAGATAAGATGGACATAGATATCCTGTTGCAAAAGACTAAGACCATCATGGAATATATTGAGGACAAATTGGTAAGTGATGGAATTCTTCCTTCCTCCAAAGTCGTCGAACCTTGGGAATGGTATGAAGCTTTGCAAATAAGGCAAAAGGTTTTAAAGAAAGTATATAAATAGGGGAATTATATTGAGGACACCTTGACTAAAATTTACAATAAGTGCATTTCCTTCTTTGAGGTGATGACAGGGAGAAAGAGATTTGTGCCAAAGCATCTTAGCTTGGAGAAGTTGAGAAATGGTGGTGAGATGTGTATTCACCTATTAATGAGGGTCCAGTCACTAAACATCAGTTGGATGATGCAGCTACTTACATTGTAGTTATTGATAAATATCAAACAAGGTAGATTGGGATAAAATGGTAAAACAGTCAAGAGATGACATCAAGTCCATTGAGAGGAGAGTTAAGATTTTACCTATGCCTCCTATGGCCGACTTGGACAAGGTATTTTTGATGGTACAGGATAAGATGGAGCGCGCTAAGGATAAAGGGGGAAGTAGTTAATGCAATGCTACATCAGAATTTGTGCTTCCCCATTATTTCTCTTCTCCTTCACATGCATTGGTCCAGATTATATTGGAGACCCAGGTCGACCTGAATGGAATACATGCATTTAATGCATATTTTATTTTATTTTGAATTCCTCTTGGCCGACTTGTTTTGTGTCCATTTATTATTGTAAACGGGTGGCTTTAGAATAGTGGTTTACAATTTATAAGAGGAAGGAAATTTCACTTTTTTCCTTTTCACCATATTCAATGGGTTTGGTCGAACCCAATGGTTCGACCAAACCTCATAAGGGGTTCAAACAAACACATATGTTCGGTCGAACCCCTGGTTCAACCAAACCCATATAACCTAAATAAAAAAATCATATTTAAATGGGTTCGGTCGAACATAGGTTCGACCGAACCCCTTAAATATGACAAAAACCAAAAATTCTCTCATTTTCAACTGTCACTTTTACTTTCTAATTTTACCAGTCACTTTCCCTGGTGTGTGCGGTAAACCGAGAGCGTGACGGCGACCAAATAGAGTTTTTCTTTTTGGCGAAAGAAAATTTAAGTTCATCTCTCCAAAGTTCATCATTCCAGTTTGCATATCGAGCACTATCAAGCACTAGGTATTTAAAATTCAATTTTTTTAGAGTTCAAAATGCATCTATTTGTTTAATTTTGAAACCCTAAATGCAATTTTTTTCAAATTTGTTGAATTCAAATTGCATTTGTTTGAAAGTTTTTAAAGCGTTTTCAACATACAGTATTTTGCTTCCCCATTTTGCATACATTTTTGTCTTGTGTAAATGAAATATGCCTTCCCATTTCAACAATCGAAGCTATGGATAAATAGATTTAATTTTAGTTACAAGAAAAATGTATAAATTATAAATTTATAACATAATTATGTACATGGGAAAATCCTCTTGGAAGAAAAATCCCACAACCAAAAACATGAACCAATTATATTATTTGATAATAATATCATTTACAATAAAATATTCATGTGCATACCCTTATAGTAGTATCATAAACATGTGAATATGGAGTAATTTCTAGTAGCATGATGATACCTACAAAATCATTATGCTTTCTCCATCTCAAGCACCCATAAATAGAAAAAATTTAAACCATAAAGAAAGTGTGGTTTAACCAAAGCCATGAGCCAAAATAATGACCTAAAAATGGCACCAAATTTGGCACAAATTTCAACATCATATTCCTTGACTTGGTTTATAGGATGTATTTAGCAAATGCTTTACATATTGTCAAAAAAATTCAAATCCTCCTCCTCATAACCGACACTCCATTTTTGACATATTCAAACCCATTATTTAAGATGATCTTGATGATTTTCATAATTCTAATCAATATTCTAGTGTAACCCCCCTCTTTTATTCTCTTATGTGTCATCTAACATTTCATAAGTAATTCCCATCTTACAATTTCATGCAATGCTCTTACAACTTCTTAAATATATAAAAGGGACAACCCTAGTTCAATTAGGATTATTTAATTATTATCACCTACATCCATTCATTACATGTTATTAGTTTTTAGTTGCACACATTATTAGGAAATATGCATTGTCTAAGCAATTGGGGTATATTGCATGTTTGAGAGTGTTTTCTTTGATCTTTTATCTAGTTAAATTAATATCCTTTAAAATCTTGTTTTATGGAGTTTTCATCTTAACTCTAATATGACTAGGAAATAAAATGACAATTGAATCATTTTTTCATATAATAGTTAATGACAACCATATAAAGAGCCACATTAAAGAAGATGAAAAATAATGATCACTTGAGACTATGATTTAGATACATATGTTGGTAAACAAGATATTTTCCTAAATTGATAATTACGTATTGATGCACCTCTCCACCCTAAATATCCTCACTCGTTGGCTAGTAATTTATATAATGTATTAGGTGGATATCCTTAGGGAATTAATACTATTCATAATATTACCACTCTAATGGATTTTAATAATGTTGTACCCTCTATGCATCCATCTACCCTTCATCCTCTTATAATGATTCCTCCTATCATACTATAGTTACCACTTCCATGGGATCCACCACCCATGTCCTACTGCCTTTCTCTCCACTAGTATTTTTCTTATCTCCCATCCTTTTCTATATGTTCACACCATTGTTACTACTAGTACTATCCTATACAGATATGTTCTTCATACCATTCCTCCTTATCCTATGAAAATCTAACCTTATAGTGTAACTTCTCCTTCCATTACCATGTCATTACCTTTCTAGACCTTCCCCTCTTTATACATTCTCCTTTTTATCCTACACTACTCTTACCACTAATATATCCCTATACCTTGGATATACTATTGAAGAAATTTAACTGACTTTCAATATCACAAAAATTAGACCCATATTTTTAAACATAAAATGTGTATAATAAAGCACAATCCATGCTTCCTAATTCAACTTCACTAATATCTATTGAATGAACTTAGGCTCATTACAATAAGATAATCATATAGCCATAATTAGTTGTCAAGATAATGGTAAAGTTTTCAATAGCCATATTTATCCTTCCACATGCCACCATTAGACATACACATAAGATTCATTAGGAAAAGTGGATGTGTGGATATGTGTCAAAAAAATGCTTTGATAAGATGTGTGTAAGGAAAAAATGGAGTTCAAGTGTTTGATTTATGTCTATATAATAGGTCATAAACTCTAGGGGAATTATTACCACTTTGCACAATATTGCACCATATATATATATATATATTTCAAAATGAGGCAAAAAATACAATAGGAATAATATGGATATGCAAATTTTATCATTACATTTTTTTCCACTTTAAGATGCATGTGCAGATTTTAAAATAATCGTGCATCTCAATTTATGTGGTATTCACAAACATGTATGGAAAGTAAATATTTAGACATCAAAAAACATGAAAAAGTGGTTTGTTGTCTTGTGCACAACACATGTCCTTTTTCTTTTGAGAAAATTATCTCACTTTGTAAAATCCTTGCTACATGTTGAGATTATTTAATTTTTTCCCTCCATATTTGTATTCCTTTTTATTTCTAGAAATATAATTTATGACATTTTTTCTTAATAAACATATGAATAAATTTTACGTGGTTGTAAATTTTACACATGGTTGTATGCAATCTCATATATATAGTACGTATGGTTGTGATTACAATGTTTATATTGTGTTTAGATTTGGTTTTATATTATCCTTCCAAAAAAATTTTGATGTTTATAATATTTTGATTTACCTTTGGATTTTGTAGACACTAAATCTCACATACACTCATATCCATACCGTGGTCCCCACCCGAACACCTAACATCCACTTATTAACAAAATTCATGATACCTTAATTCCTACACTTTATCAAAATCAAATAAATTTTTCTTTTTAGACCTAAAACGATCAAGGCCTAAACTAATTAAAATATTTATTGTAAAAATTTCCATAGTAAAGTACAAAATAGAGAAGGGCATGTCAACCCACAAATCATGAAGGTGTAGGGACAAAACCAAGAGACCCATCAAATAGGAATGTAGCAATCATATATAGACAAAATTGATTAAGAAAACCTACCATAAATGAAAAAAACCTAAAAAGAAGACATATATTACATATTTTTTGAGTGCCCATATATTAGTTTATATATCAATCAAATTATTTAACATATTTAATCAAATTAGATAAAAATTGAAAATAATTCAATCAATTCATTGATCAAAATAATTAAGAAATTTCATTAAATAAATAAATTAGTTAATTAGGTAATAATAGTAGCCACATTTTAATTGGGTTTTAAACTCATGATACATGATCAAATCCTAGCAATTTATCCATCATATAAAAAATCTATAAATTGAGATCAAATCCATCATTTCATCGTCTCAATTTTGAGCAAGTATATTTTATCTAGTTGGGCAATAAATGTTTTATCATTTGCAAGATATATCCATTTGTCAATATGTATTTCATTATAATTTTAGTTCATTTTTTGTGTAATTCATCTTTTCACTCTATTAGAGGTGATTTTTTAATTCAATTTGAAGTCTACATTTATTTTCCTCAATGCCTCATTTATTTAAATTCAATGCTTACAAATTGACATGCTTGGTGGGATGCAAACCCACAAATGCTCGGTTACATTTTATATTTTATACTATTAAAGTATTTGATTTATGCTTTATTTGTTATTTAATCTATGTTGATCACATTTTTCTATAGAAAAATTTGATTCTTGCGTTAAGAAAAGAGAATTTCATTATTTTAAATGTTTTTATTGGAATAATGTTTGAGATTCACGAGATTCATTACTTTTAACTCAACAATAATGGATGTATTTTTATCATAAACTCTTCGTACTCATAACAAAATCATGGCCTAGGTAGAGTATAAAAAATGTTGTTTCCAACCTCATATGTAAATCTAGAGTTAGAGTGTCAAAATTGTTGAATTTCATCCTATGTGCTATTAATTAGCTTCTTATCAACTCATGGAAGCCTACTGCTAAAAGCCCAAGTATGATTTTCAATAGGACTTTCTAATCATGATCTTATTGATAGTACTTTTGATAATGTTTTACAATTTAGGCTTAATTCAAGACAAGTTTACCTTAATAATTGAGCCTTTATAATTATTTAATTTGTTACTAATGATGTTATTAGTCTATGAGCAACTCTTTTATCTTTTTCCTTACTATTATTTACAATAGAATTGAATGCATTAAAAAAACTTTAACAACAATATTATTTCGATCAAACTTTTTGTTTACATGAATCTTTGAAATTTATTTAGTAAAGGTCTCATTTTGTACATCTTTAGTAATTGTATAAAAATTTGGAATATTTTGGTTAGTACATCTTATTGGAAAACCATTCATTGAAATTTTTTGAAGCCACAACCAAATGGTTTGTGATGACCTCTTGCCTTCAAGAATTTCTATTATGCTCATCAATTTCAAACCATTTTGGGGTTCTTGAATGTTTTTAAAATTTTAACAAATGCATTACAAAAAGATGGATTTTGAATTTCTTTTTCTTCTTCACATTTAGGTTCTCTCTTCTTATGTAATTTGGAGACACATTGAGTTTCATTGGTTCATGTGAGCTATCAATTTAATCATTGTTATCAACAAGTCGATTATTGAGTGCAATTTCAATGTCATAGGGTTCATATCCACATTAGTCAAGAAATTGTTGATGTATTTATTCTTCTTTTTCTTCTATGATGCTACTCTTATCAATAGGTGTTCCATCAAATTTTACAATATTTTCACATTCATGTTCAACATTTTTATTTTCAATATTATTGCCACTTTCATTTTTTAAACATTTCATTATATTGAACATTAAAATATCCAATTTAAATGTCATTTAAGGGTCAATAAGGACCTTCATCTTCTTTCAATAATTAACATTAGAAATTAATACTTGGTTCATATTGTATACCCACCTCCCAATGGTCTTGGAATGGATGCATTTAAATCTATTGCACTACCTTACTATGATCTTACAATAAGAATATGGCTAGAAAGAGATCTAGAATGGAAAAAAAATATGGATCCAAATAGAAAAAAAAAACTTGTTTTGGGTTTAGCACTTACTAATAACTTTTCTACAATGAGTGGTTGCTAAATCGTTGAAATAAAACTTAGAAGATTTGAACTTAATTGTGGTAGAGGATCTCAATTAAGAGATAGGCTACATTGGATGAAAGGATATAAGGGATACAAATTATTTTTTAGTTCTCTCGAACATATTTACATTCTCGAGAGTGGATAATATCTATCGTTGATTAAGAGAGGTAGTTACATGACAACTCTAATGATATTAAATCTATTTTCCTCCAACATTACAAATAATTTTTAATTGATCTAGTTGAAGGAGATCCACGTCAAGATATAGTAAAAAACTATGGGAATAACAATTATATATTTTTTAACATATATAAAATGTATGGTTGGATTAGTGAGATATTTATAACAAGTATGCAATGAAGTCAAACTTTATTAGATTTGATTCTTAATATAGAGATATTTATTTTTTCCTTTACAATCTATAATTTTTTGATGTTCTTAGCTATATAATTGAAGTTCATTTATGTTAACAACTATTAGATTAAATATTTTTATCCCCAATTATTTTCAAATGATTTTATACTTTAATCTTTGTATTCTTATTCTTTCTTTCATCGTTTCATTTAAAATTTGAACCATTTAAGGATGTTATGTTATAGATTATGGTTGTCTTCCAATTCTTTTTAAATCAAGTTAATAGTATGAAAATATTATTGATGAGTAGATGAATTAAATTAAAAGTTCTATTTTAGATTTGTATTC
>VDFB02281492.1:212324383-212355935 GCA_007258455.2 Sequoia sempervirens
CAATGATCTATCAAAGGGGAATGGGCATATGTCCTTCGTTGAAAATGATTTCTTAGTTGACAATGACGTGTTATCCATTTTGCGTTTGTAATGCATGCATTTGTGTTTGTAAGACGTCAACTTGGGTCAAAGATGTGCTAGGGGGATTATGTGGATCCATGTATGTGTTCTGAAATCCAAAGTCTCGTGATGGGTTTTGATTGAACATTGGCATATGAGGTGGATTTGGATTCAGAATGTTGGTAAATGTGTTCTGGTTTGGAATCTGCATAAATTGGTGTTGACCTGGGATCTGTGTAAATGGATTCTAAGTACCACTTTGGGAAAAGGGGTTCTGATTGGGAATCTATGTAAATGATTGGTGTCTTGGAATCTATGCAAATGGATCATGACCACCGATATGAGAGAATGGATTCTGAGTACCAGTTTGGGAGAATGGATTCTGACTCAGAATCTACATGAATGGATTCTGATTGCCATATGGGAAGGAGGGAATGCCCCCTATTTGTGTAATATGTGGTATAGTACTAGTGACTGCAGCACTAGGTATGGCCGTTGACTATGGTATGGTGCTCGTGATACTAGCATTAGGTATGACTATTGACTGTGAATTTGTGACACCGACATAAGGTGTAGAGGCTGAGGTTTTAGGCCTTTTACTCCCAACAAGAGGACCAAAGGGAGTGGATGATGAAGCCCCTATAGTGAAATTAAATCTCGATGTCATGCTAGATGTACCAAATGGGGACATATGGACTGTCGTACTCTATGTAGGTGTGCTAGATGGCATAGTTGTGCTGACCTGAGGTATAGTAGTACTAGCAGTCATGGTATTTGTCCCTTGTGTAGGTTGAGTCTGTAAGGTGCTGATATCAAATCTTGTAGGTAAGGTAGCGCCTTCAGCTAGCAATTTGGCTAAGTATCATTGTCGATCATTTGCTAGGTACTCATCTACGAAAGAGGTAAACTCAAGGTCCTGTGTGGCAGCCTCTATGTCCTCTACTGCAATATGTCCTTGAGTGTTTCTAGTGGTGAATTTGTCTAATAGAGTCTTATGAGGTCTTGAAGAAAATGGATTGATGAATTTGTTTGGGTTTGACATGTTTTCTCTCTCTCTTCTCTTAGACCTAGTTTCAACCATGTAAGACAAGCTCAATATGCAGGAAATGCAAAACTATATCTATGAAGAGTATGACCCTAGTCTATTTTTTTGGGATTTTCTGAATGCAAAATAAGGAATGTTCTAGGATGACACTAGCCTAAAATCTAAAGATGCAAGGCCTAAGAAAGGTTCTAAAATAATCAATTCTATAAACCTTAAAACGAAGGGACCAACTACCTAAAGTCTAACAAAGGCGTCAATTTAGTTTAAGTCAAGGAACCAATGTAGGACGAGGATCAAAGACAAGTTGAGTTTCCTAACTAGACTGATGAGCTAGGACTCTCTATAAGACAAAGGATAAACTGATAAAACAAGGTTCAATGATAGATTTCATTGACACTATGACTTTTCTAGAGTGTAGATGGTGAACTAATCGTAAAGTTTGTAAAAGTGACCTTTCTAGAAGTTTAATGCAAGGTAATATGTATTCTAAGATGAAACTAAACTCTGAATTAAGACAACTATGGTAATGACCGAATGAACCTAAAGGATGAAAAATTGAGCAAATCGTTTCAGGTTTCTGTTCAAGGACTGTTTGTGTAAAGACAACTGAAACTGGTATAATCGTGTTGACTTGATAGTGGCTATGAATTCTAGTTTTCTGATAATCAAACAAATGCATCGCGGGATTTCACAAATGTGGTTCAAGTTAATAGTTGTAGTTTTCTAGTGATCAATTGTGTTTCTCTGGTAAAGTTCAATGTGTGACTCTAACAGATGCGACTCATAATATGACATATGCAATTTTTCACAAAACAATTGCAAATTGATCTAGTAGATGAAATACTATGGTAAACAGTTGTGACTCGTAATAACAGATGCAACTCAAAGTTCAACAGATGCGACTCATAATAATAGATGTGACTCGTAATAACTGATGCGACTCAAAGTTAAACAGATGCTACTCTAAAAATCAATTGCAACCTTCTAGTGAATAGTTGCGACTCTATGTGTATTTTCAGTGATGAGATTTAAACTGACACCATTTTCTGTGATCAAATTCTGGCAATCAAAGACAATCATAAGACAAAGTGTTTTCAGTTTCAATTTTGGACTCAAAGAATGTTTAAGTTGATAACAGACAAGCACATCCTAATAGACCAAATGCCTAGGGTTTGTATACTTGGTATAGCCCACCGGAAATACCCTAGATTGGTGATAAACACCTTTCCTTCTTGAGAGTGGATAGCTTAGAAATTTGGTGGCATTGGCTCTTCTCCACAGCTCATTAACGTCTTTCGAGCACACCAATTTCAAATTATTTGGGCAATGACCTCCCAAGAACTACTATCTCTACTCAAGGGGATCAATAGTGAGTCTCTTCGGGCATGATACTGTACCCTGCACTATACCAAGCAATGGCCACAAATAGGTTGGTCTCTAAAACAAAAGGTATTTAGTATGGGCAGTTTATTCATGGGGCATGATCCATACGACGAGAGTCCCCTTTCAAATCCATCTCGTCGGAACCATACTCGCGATTCATGGGTTTTCCCCAAGAACCCACTTTTATATACCGCCGGAAGAAGTCCCCGGTTTAGGGCACAACCGAGTCGTCCTAGGTGAGTACTTTTCCCCAACTGTAATAGGCTCCAAGTTCTGCAGCCAGTGTCTGGCATTTCTGCCACCTGTGGGACGTACCTTGATGCTAAGGGGGAGAGTGGGATAATGATACCAAGTCGTGAGGGTAACCAAACTTGTGCTTTCACACCAAACACAGTAGACACTTGTTAATTTTAAACCAAACAAAAGATTTTCTACGCTACCAAACAATCTATTTCAAAAATTAACTAGGGTCTTCGACAAGCATCCTACAGAAAAACTCGTTAGTAGTTTTCAATATCGTCTTCGTCAATTGTCCTACAAAAAATTGTTAACTCCAAAAGGCCACATGCTGAAAATCAGATATTAGTAACACACTAATCAATTGAAAATTTTAGATTTCTAAAAATAGAAACAAAGGTTACCTATCGAGTGCCTCGCTGTGTTACTAGTCAGATGCGTCGATATTCTCTTCAATTACGTCTCGGTATTCACTAGTCAATTGCGGTTTAGGAATTTTTAGATGCGTCGTAGCTTTTCAAATGCATCGTTTCTGGTGTCAAATGCGGTTCAAGAAGTCAATTGTGTCGCTTCATCAAACTGATGCATCTGTGAATGTCAATTGTGGCGTTTCATCAAGCTAATGTGTCATTCTGTACGAAACCTACAAAAATAAAATGAAAGTCTACAGATACGCGAAGATGGCGTCTTCACATCGAGTTCACCAAATGTAATGCCAAGAAAGTGCACAACAGATTAAGAGCAAACATGCAATGCTAAATCTAAATGCAAATCTAATGTTAAGAAACAAAGAACAAAGGAAGTAATAACGTGAACAAAATGAAACAATCTCACCAATTTTCTACGTATTTCCATGATTCATCTCAATTGCCCTTCTCCATTTTGCTTGTGTAGTATAATTGCCCTCAAATTTCTCGTAAGTTCACGCAAGTATAGCCTAAGATAATGATTTAGCAAAACATCGAAGATTCAAGACAAGTGCTCGCAAGATTCGAAAAGAGATTTCGATTTCGAGAGAGATTGGAATGAAGAATGACAGATCAATTTATAGAAAATTGATCATTCGGATGACAGGCCGAGATCGAAAGATCAATGGACGGTTGAGATTGACTGATTAGACATGCATTATGATAACTGTCAGTGATGACATGAGTGATACAAATTAGAATTAGAATTAAAGATTAAATAAATGATTTAATCTTCCAATTTGGTATTCAAAAACAAAAGAATTATCTTTGCATGACAAAGATGAAGATGGATTAAAGCAACTCTTGTTCGAATGCACGCACAAGATTTAATTAATTAAATAGGAATATTTAACTAATCCGCATGTACATGCAAATGATTTAGAACTAGACAATTGAATGATTTGACAAAGAGATTACTCGAGACATCCACTCAGACATTAAATCAAGAGTTAACTGAGCAATTAAAATAGATGTTGAGTCGAGTAAAAGTGAATACTTAGATAACTCACATAATTATCTAAATATAGATGAATGCGTTAAAATAGAATTTATGAATTAAATAATTCATTTCATTCAATACTTGATACTTGAAGAATAATCAAATAAATAAGATTTATTTAATTAAGTAATGAAGGGATTTAAATGAATAATTAAATAAATAAAGAATTTATTTAATTATATTTGAAGTATGATAAAGAGTAAATTAAAAAAGAATTTATTTAATTTGACAAGAAGGATAAGGTTAATTAGTAACATAATTAAATAAAAAGCGTTTATTTAATTAATCAGATAGAATAAAGAAAAGTGTGAATTAATTAAATAATTAAGATTATTTAATTAATAGAAGAAATAACAGAAGACTATAGAGAATAATTAAATAATTGACATTATTTAATCAATAGAAGAATATGAATTATGAAGAATATTGAAGTCGCAGGCTTAAACCAGATTTTGGTGTCTACAGGTAGAGGATAGTTGTAGAGGATTGAGTTCTAAAAGAGATTGTTGCAGGTGAGAAGAGACTTGCAACTATAGAGGGCTTGAACACTAAAGATATTTGTTGTAGGAAGGACCTATAACTGTAGAGGATTGATACTCTAAGATAAAAATTGTTGCAAGGAGTACTTGTGACTGTAGAGGGACTTGCCAGTCTTTTAAGGTGTTGAAGCTTTGTAAATAGATCACTAAACTGGAGGTAGTTTACATTTGTGAGAAAAATTTGAGAATGCATGGCTAGTGTTGAAAAAATAACAAAGAAGAAAGGAAATAAGTTTTTCATAGTTGTGTAAGTAGGTGAACATGAGGGGGAGAATACTGCAAAAGTATATTTTGGGGATAACACGAAAGAGGATGAGATGAAGGATGTAGTTGTTACAAATACTGAGATTGTAGCAGTTGAGGGTGATGTAGTGATGAATGAGGGTCTAATGTTCAATAAAGAACCTGATGAAGATCTAGAGCTTCTTGAGGAAGAGATCACAGAGATAAAGAGGTTATTCGATGTAACAACAAAGGAAATAGAATTTAGTATAATGAATATCTCCATGAAGAAAAAGGAAGAAAAGGATGAGTCCTTTGATTACACAACTAATGCTAGTGTGGATGCGGATGAGGAAATGATTTTAGCTAGAAAATGTCTTTTAGAAGGCATAAAAAATGAGGAGTACAGTGTTGTACTCGAGGATGATGATGGACAAGTGGATGCAGAGTTACCTGAGAAGGAGGTAATGCATAACGTTTTTCATGTTAAATCAGTGAATACAAATGTAAGTTAGTGGAAGTGGATGCATGATGGTGGGTTGAATCCCACAAGATCATATATGAATGAGAGATGGATTCAGAGGAGGTGGTCAGGTTCTAGTGGATTTGATTCCACATCTAGGAGGTTGAGTGCAGAGAAAAGATTTTAGAAGAGGAGGTTGCTTGTTTTGGAAAGATGATGGAAGAGGAGGAGAAAGAAGGATGGAATTAAGCATGCATGTGTAGGAGCACATGGAATTTTATTCACCTATGGAGTCTAATGTAGGAGTATCATGCTCCTACCCCACTTGGCCAACATTTTTTCCTTGTTGGTAGGACTTTTCTTTATCGACGTGACATTTCCCCCATTCCAGCAATGGAATGATGAATTAGAAGAAATTGGAGTTCATCAATGTATGGTGTTCCATTGATGGCCCAATGGTGGCAGAAGTAACAGGCTCATCAGTGTGAGCAAGTGATATCAATAGGACATCAACCTTTGTCCCAACGATAGGGTGACATCCGCGTGATTGGGTAGTATCATCGTGACTTTTGGAGGAGTTCTAGCAATGGGCTAAAAATGGTGATCAATGAGATGAAGGTGTATCATTGGAAGAAGAGTTGGGGTCCCAATGATAGAGTGATGGAAGGTTGAGGACCATGGTGGGACCAATAGGATAAGGATGATATGTTAGATGAGTAGATGCATGTCATGATAGGATTGAGTAATCCACATGCTTATTGTGGATTATGATGCGTGACATGGTGACATGGTGGAACCACATTCAAATGATGTGTTGATTGGTGTGATAGGATTTCATTGGTGGGAATCTTGAGATGGTCTCCTCGATACATTGATGAGGAGGCACTGATTAAGGGTTGGTTGATTGGATGGTGTAGAATCTTGGTGGGACCCATTTGGGGTACAAGATGATAGAAGATGTCAAAGCAGACATGTGGCATGATGAGATTGGATGAATAATGAATAGAATGTAAGGTTTCATCTATAGGATGCCTATGTATCGGTGGAAGGTGATTTGTGGTTCCCCCAATAGACTAATGAGTGGTATCGGTGAAGCATGATGATATCAGTGGAAGAGAAGTTGGAGTCTGGCTAATAGGAAAATGGTGGACTCAGTAGTCTGGGCAGTATGATTGGTGTGATGGTCAATGGAGGTGGATGGTGAATGAGATCACAACACCTAGCAGAACAAGATTCAATGGATTTCCACATTATTGATGTGGAATACATGTTGATTGGTTAATGATTGGAAGCTACAAATAGCAAGGTAACCAAATGGTTATACTACGACACGGAGAAGATAGAACATCATGGCTAACCTGATGAAGGTGTACAATATAAAGAGATAGTTTGAGACTGGGAAGAGACACGAGGGATAGAGAGCGAGCATCTAGGAGCTCATAGAGTAGAGAAAGGAGGTGGTCAAGTAGCCAACCAAAAGTAAGGAGTGAGGAACTAAAACAGAAGCCAATAGGAGTGTGTGAGAAGTAGTTCCAAGGAAGTGCCATGTAGATACATAAATGTCTGAATGTAATTCTATAATATTGTTCTAAATCAATAAAAGAGAGTTGCTAACTAGTTTTGTGTCAATTTGTGTGTGTATGTCTATGTTGGTTGCGAGATTGTGATGACCTAATAAGGTCCTCAACTATCGACCCCATCAATATGCCTAAATGAATGCTTTGAATACTTTCAAATTTGATTTCAAATTTTATATGATCTAATGCAAATTTACCAATGTAATCATGAATTAAATCTTCTTTGCAATGACTAAAATTAAACTTAGATGTCTTTTAGATGCAAAATGTAAAGCAATTTTTCACTTTTTTTTATGCTTTTCATAATGAATATGAAAGTCTAAATGATGAATACAAACACCCTAAGATATAATTTAGATTTTAAAATGATATGTTTAATATTTAAGAAGGTTAAAAATGTAAGAAATGGTTAGTTTCACCAAAACTTTTGGTGAGAAAAATGATCTAGGGTATAGAACACACTCTTCCCAATTTTTGGTTGGAGGATTTGAATTGATCTCAAATCCAAATGAATACAAAACCTCCAAGGAAGAGTTTTAATGTTGGATTAGGGATCCAATCCTTGTGGGTGTGTGATGATGATGATTTTGTGATGTGGTTGATTAGTTTTGAATGATGCAATAAAATGACTGCAAAATATGAAAATGTAGTAGTCTATTATGATTTATGATAAAATAAATACAACCAAACAAAAATAGAATCCAAAAATACAAAAAGGTAGGCACAAAGGATCCTAGGATTAAAATGTGATCTTGAATTAGCTAGTCTAGGGTGCAGTGCACATTGGATTGTCCTCCTTCCTTACTAGATATGAAGGTATAGGCATGATGTTACTAGTATGTAGCTTTTCATGAGAAAATAAAGATTTTGACTTGAAAAATTTTTATGGTTTGAATGCATGAATGAATAAATAGCCTTTAATCTTCCTATAATTTGCTTTAGATCTACAATTTGCACACATGAAAAGAGAGGAAGGGTTGTTCCATATTGGGGCTTTCCTAAGTCAAACCCTATGTTGGTATTTCTACCCCCATAATGGAAAATTATGATATAAAAAGAGCTTATCCTTAGTTTGATAGAGGCTAATGATAAACAAGTAATGAGTTGATAACTTGCTAAAACTCACCACTCAAATATGATCTCCTTGATGGACTAAAGTCACACTCATCACCTTAAAGGATCCATTGTTTCTTGACTTGAATTGATTTGAATTCCTATAATTGTTGGTGATCACAAATAAAATGCATTCAAAAACATTAATAGAACTTACTTAACATATGGCATGATGCTTGAATGATAAAAAGATACAATAATCTTGATAATTCTACTCTTGAATTTTCTTGAATGTATTTTAAGACACTCAAATTTGTCAATCAATTACCTTTGATTTGAAATGGTAAAATACATTGTATTTTATATGAAATTCTTCTAATTTCCTAAAATCAAATGTCAATAGTCAAAAATTCAAATAAAAAATTCAAATAATAAATTACCAACATAAACATATTCAAATTTGGAGGAAAAATAGATGATTGAGGGCACAATGCACCCTAGACTAGATTCCTAATTTTTAGGGATCAAATGTATCATACGTGTTAGCCAAAAAATAGGAAAATGAAGACGTGAAATATTAGAACATACTGCATTTTAGGACATAAGATTTGTGAAGCATAATATTGTAAAGCTATCATCAATACTAGGGGTATCATGGATGGATCATGTCCCATATCATGGATATGGGAATAAAAGAATATATGAATGACAAAATTTAATAGGCTAGGAGAGGATATATAGTAGACAAAGAGAAATATATATGTACTAGAGACTAATTTATGGCAAGATAAAAGGTATAGAGATTAGATAAGAGTTAAACAAGAGTATAGGGGAATATATTATATATTATACCAATTTTGATCTAATTAATAGAATGGATACCTAAGTTTTATTTATATAATGTGGTCTACTATTCTATGAATGTATAAACACTTAATCCTATGTTTGGTTTCCTTGGTGTTCATCTTTATACTATTGATTTTGGGGTATAAACTATAACACTTCAAAAATATTTGGGGCTCAAAATTTTGTTCTATGTTTCCCCAAATTTCTTGCTAACATTAGTTATATTGTTGGCACACTAGCTAGGTGATATAAAGAAGAGAGCACCCAAAAATTTTGGAAAAAAATAAAAGCGGACATCAGAACAAAGAGATACTTAATAGAGGTATGAAAATTTGAAGGACTATCCTTTTGGTTCTTATCCTATGAGAGGGGGTTAGTAACCAAGGTTATGGAGAATGGAAAGGGGGAAGATTCTGAAAGGAATCTCTAGAGAGATGTGACTCCTAAGAGAAAGGATACGAAGTAACTACCATGGAAAGTGATAAAAGGGTTAATCAACTACACCCATGGAAATAGGAGATACAATAAACACAAAAAAGATTAGAGAGAAATTTGAGTATGTAAGAAAAGTAAGCATGGGTAGCTCAAATAGAGAGGAGATAAGACACCATTAAATAATAGAGAGAGAGTACCAATAAGGGTGCTATTAAGTGCATCAAAGTGGGTGCTACCAAAGAAAAAGGGAAGGAGAACAAATAAAGAGAATGGGGAAATCTTGAAAGATTTAAAAATTGTTGAGAAAAAGAAAGACAACAAATAACTAGTTTAAAGAAGAATATTAATGACTATGGAGAATATAGAAGATTTTATTAGAATCGAAAAACTACACTTTTCACCCTATTCCAAGGATTCAAAGGTCCTTAATTTTTAGTTTGAAACTTCATTGTAGAAATTCCTTAGGATGGAAAATTTAATATCTTCCAAACGGTACAAGATTTTGAGATGAATCTTTTACCAATAATTTTATTTTTCAATTTCATTTCTTGGGGTCAACTTTCATGTCCATAAGAACCATAATAGGCCAAATTACTAAAAATAGTAGGTGATTATTTTTTATTGTTTCAAACTTTTGACTATCGCAAAGATTGCATATGTCACCATGGGCCCCCAAAAAACTAAAGAAAACTACAAAATAGAATGATAATACAATATGTTTGGGTGATGCAAGGTTGCCCTTACACCACTAGATGCTCCTACATTACACAATTGTATAATAAAATACACACTTATGAAAGTGATCTAAGATCATAATCAGATATTTCAATTCTTCAAAAATATTTATCCAAACATCATTGATATTTTCACATGAAAAGACATTATGCGGTGGCATAAAAATGTCTAATGAATAGTGTATTTGCATTACTTACAATATACAAATATATTACTCTAATATTACTTATATATATACATTATATAATTAAATGTATAATTATGAGCATTACAATAGTTATTTTAGGAAAATCCTCTTTGTAATTTTTTTTAAAATAATATATTATATTCCCATGCCAAACTTACAACTCCTTACTATCATTAATTTATAAATCATTTATATATAATTACTACATATCTTATCTTCACTCAAAAAAGTGCTAAATAAAATTAGGTTGGGCACCACCTAAGCTCAATTATTATTTAAGTGTTAATGCATACATTTTTCCTTTCAATTCGGAGGCCAAAGTAGCCATGTGAACACGGGATGAATTCATTGTTACTTAAGGTTTTAATGATTGAGCTATAACAAGTTTTCTCATCCCATTAGTTTTCATCTATATAAAATAATAATTAATCACACATATATATCTACCTAAGCTTTTTTCCTCCACTAACCCATTTTCTTGACTTTTTACTATCCAATATGCACATGGATGGTAATGAGAAGACATCAATGTTAGTGTTGTATTAATACTGTCAAAAATTTAAAAAATAAAATAAAATAAATTTAAAATCCTTTACCAACATTAAAGCCATAGTCAAAGTCATATTTAGAGCTATTTTTTATGAATGTATGATACTTCACTAATTAGTAAATTTATTTAGATCCATTTTATAGGTTGAATTTTTTTTTTTTGTTTGTCTCTCTAGATTCTTCTTCCTCAATTTTTATTGTAAAATCAATTTTTTAAAAGCATCTTGCATGTTTTGTTATCATTTTGGAAAATTTGTGAAGAAACTAACTCTTATGTTTTTTTCCAATCTTCATAAACTTATACTATCTTGGTGAGGAAACTAACTCTTGGATTTTATTCTTTAGTTCTTGATACATGTATGTTAAGCACATGCATATATACATATATAAAAAAAATTATAGTATGCTATGTGTGGAGGTCAAAATATGCAAATTAGGGCTTGAACACCTTGGAAAGATCTTATGTAACACTTACTTTCCTTTCTATTTTATATATAGGTGTCACATTACTTAAATTTAGGTATAGTAAATGGTTTTATGCCTATTGATTATTCGATTTAAATAAATTATATTTATTTATTTTTTGAAACATATCTATCATTTATTCCTTTTTTCTATTTTCTACTTTTCATGTACATAATTACTATTTGCCTTGTTTCTTAGATAGTAGACTAAATCATGGTCACTTTATGTCTTGATACCATACTTTTTCATTTTTCAAACTAGCAACTCTTTAATTGCTTCACTAAACCATCTAGCAACTCCACTTTATAAAATTTCCACACAAATATAAATATTCTAGTTTCATAGATATTACTATCTTTTAAACATTTAAATTGAGTAACATAAATAAATCTCATTCTTTTTTTCATTTTGGAGCTCAATCCTATTTGTATTAGGATTCTAGCTTCAATATGCCACTTTTAGTAATTGAAATAAATTATCAAATAACATATTATTTAGCTTGTAAAAATATTTTTTATGATTTCTTAACTTTATGTTGACTCTTTTATATTGGATTTCTATTTGAACAATAAATTAGGTAATTAGAGATAAGTTGCTCTATTAATCTATTTAGTTTATCTATTCTTATCTATAATCACGTTAGTTATTTTTTTGGGTTAATGAACTCTATTTTATAATGATTTCCATATTTTAATCATTTTATAATTCCTTTTATAACTATTTTGTGAGAAAAATATTTAGATAGTAGGATGATTACTATAATTATTTACATACATACTAAACCACAAAAGATATGTGTTATCCTTATGTTCCAAATAAAAACAAGAAAGCAAGAGTTGGCTAG
Source organism: Sequoia sempervirens (assembly GCA_007258455.2). Classification (NCBI taxonomy): domain Eukaryota; kingdom Viridiplantae; phylum Streptophyta; class Pinopsida; order Cupressales; family Cupressaceae; genus Sequoia; species Sequoia sempervirens. The sequence goes on from VDFB02281492.1 coordinate 212,336,491, forward strand.
AATACATCCATATTGGTTGGATAGAAAAATAAAATATTCCAAAGACACAACTAGATCACTCTCCCCTAATATAATATCTGTAGTGCCCCTCCGCAATCCGTCTTTCTCCATGTTTGATAATGATTTCCTTGGGTTGATTTATTTAAATTTGTTATTAATGTTGTTTTGATTAATCAAGATATTAATTAAGTTATTGAATTAAGTGGGAAGTTGGATAACATAAATATATTTAAGTTTATAATTTATGCCGAAGGCATATCCTATTTGAAAGGAACAAAGCTAACTTTGGCAATCGACGGTCTGAAATGCTGGAGAAGGGTTGCCAACGATTGAAATGATCTACTCCATTGAAAATTTAATGCTTGACAGTTGAAAAGTGAATGCCTGACAATTGAACGACCAGAACTCGAACCCCACGGTTATTTTTTTAGCGAGGTCCTTGGCCACTGTCAGAATCGTACCTCCGACAAAGTAGCCCTTCTGGTACATTACTCTCTTATTTCTGGGCTGCAGGACCAAAAGCTTGGTGAGCTAATAGTCTACGACAGGCATGTCCAATCTGTTGGTAGTGCAGAAGAGCAAGTGGGTAACCTTAGACTTGGGCTATCCCCATTCTTTGATGGCCTTGGCAGCCCCCTCTTTTCTGAGCCGCGGAATTGCGACCACCACCATGTCTTGCCGAGCATCCAGCGAGGGGCCATGTAAGCACACACATTGGGGTTCTCCTTCAAGATCTCCTTCGTTGATACGCTTCTGAAATGGTGTTATGAGATATGAGGATTTTTTGTTTTTTCAGACATAATTCCAAAATGGTTAGTTTTTTAGGCATATCCCACTTCAGGGGAAGCCTTTTCTGAACAAGATTCGCCCATTTGTACCCTTTGGTACTTATATGTTCTGTTCAACCCATGGCGCAGCTTGCATTGAGGATTCTGAAGCTGTACTCAAGATGCTATATTTGATTATGCAAAGCCAAGAAGGAATACCAGATGATCCAATTGCACGTGTCTGTATTTTAGAGCACACAAATTATGGTCGCATGTTGGAAGTTATCACTGAAGAGTTGTTAAATGCAAGTCAGATTGCGAACTTCGGTGCAAACTCCTCCTTTGAGTTCGGAATAGCCCTGGACTTGGAAGCAATGGGTGTTGGAGCTCAAGTACTCTCATTACTTATTCTTATTTTTTTTGTATATCATAGTTGCATGATTCATAAGATCATAGATACAATTGCGGACACACCACATGACAGTCCTTGACCGTCTACATACACGGAAAGTAAGAAACAAAGCAACCAACACAAAGAATCCTGTTCAGAAAAGGCTTCCCCTGAAGTGGGATATGCCTAAAAAAATAACCATTTTGGAATTATGTCTACAAAAATAAAAACACCTATCAAGACCTATTAAATTATATTTATTAGTTCAATCCTACCATTGGTCTCTATAGGTCTGTTTCTTTTCACTTAACGTTGTTTCCTTTGTTTAGACACTGAGATTGTCGACTTCTAATTTTTAAGCAGGACAATCATGCATTTCTTGCACTTAGAGAAAGATGGAAATAGTATTATAAGGACCAAAAAGAACAAAAACAAAGAACACCCCTTGTGAGCTTCTAGCAGAGAGGGCTGGCATACCAAATTATAAATTATGTCCTTCAAATATAAAACTAAAAACTGACATGTAAAAGTAAAAACGTTTTTGCCCTTACCAGAGGGTCAAACAATTCCCTCACCCTAAAACAATCCCTTCCTCATAAGACAATGGTCTCATGGGCTTCTAGCAGGTGGGCTGAGACAACAATTTTGTACCCTTTGGCAGTGATCTGAAAAAGTAAAAAATATCTTTAGCTTTGAGAGATTCAACACTTCCACAGTCAATAGGTAATAGCAAGAAAAGGTCCATTGTCAACTGTGTAAGTTGAATGAAATGTCTGTGAATGTTAGTCCATCCAACTACCTTAGGAAGTGCCAAGGACTTCCAGGTCTTGAAAAACAATCATAGTCTCCTTATTTGTTTTTATTAAGAAACTCATTTTGTTCGCTATATCGGCTCTGTTGTGATGGAGTAAACAGGGCCTGTTAAGTCTGTGGAAATTTACATTGTTTTGCTGGGAGAGCATTCCTCTGCATGCTCTTGTGCTGTCCGGTACAAGTTCTGTACATAAGAGTCGCTCGCATAGTCAAAGGGACTCGAGATTGAAGAAATATTTTAGTGCTATCTAAAGTTTATGGATGCCCTCAAAGCTTTCTAAAGCTTCTGCTCTGTGCAAACAACCTACAACTAGCTTTTTGCCAAGAAGATATTACAGTGCATGTTGCTCACTACTCTCTCCAATCTGCCAACGATCCAAAAGTACCCTCTCCATGTATATGAGCTCCTGGGTAAATAATAAGTATATCTCTTATTCTCTCAAACCCATCTCAATATCAGTTTTGTTCTAAAAGGAACTAAGAAGATAGTTGTAGATTAATTAGTGATTTATATGTTCTTTCTATACTAGAAACTGGTATATGCAGGTATAGAAGGACGAAACCATCATTGACCATCAGAAGCATTGAAAGACCAACAAATGCTATCACATTGTTGCTATTATTAATATAAATAGCATTTTCCCTTTATAAAATAACCATCCAACATATACACATATCTGGAGTCCTTCAACACATTTTCTTGTTGTCAATGACAGAATGTCAAACTACCATTTCAATATGTTAGATCAAATTCTTCTAGAACCATCTTAGGGGCAATCTGGCTATGCTTAAATATATTTGCACAGAAGAACTAGCATTCAAATTTCATGATTTCATGCTAATGTACATATTAAGACACTCTGTTGTTGAAGGGGGCACTCTCTTTTGCATCATTCTTTCAACCTATTTTGAGGGATCCAACATGTCCATGTTAATAATCTCTTTAGAAAGTTCTTACTGCAAATCTTTGTCAAATGTAGTGTCTTTTTCCTTTTTCTCTAACACATCAATTCATGTATAGCCTCCATGATCTTATAAAGAGGATGCAGTTTAGCATCAAAGCTGGGAGAGTATATCCATGGACTTCATTACTGGATTGCCTAGAGTGCAAGGAAAATATTGTATCTATGTTGTAGTTGATAGGCTGACTAAGTATGCTCATTTCTTTGCTTTCCTCTGTCTTCACATACTAGTCATGACTCCCCTCCTCACCTTTCTTTCAATCATGCATTCTATTATTTACTTGGATTTGTTTGTACTTCATTTCCATCTACCAATTAAGGATGATATGGGGGTATAGTTTTCACTTAATTTTTTTCTTCTAATTTTCATGGCACAACCTCCTTTTTATCTCCCCTCCTTGTGCATTATGTTCTTCTTGGTTTTGGATTGCTTTTCCTCCATTCCCATTCATTAAATATATGTTATTTATTTTTTGTTCTTACATCTTTCTCCCTTACACACTTCCCTTCCTCCTCTCATTTTTTTCATTTTATTATATTTTATCTTCTCTTGTTTTGTGTGCCTCTTCATATTCTTTAGCATTGATCATTTGAATTTTTTAAAACTACCTTCAAAATGAAACAACCTCCCTTATCTTCTTTCACCATGGTTTTTATCATCCTCTGTAATCTGATTTTACTTACCGTGCACACTGTAAATGTATTATGATTACATGTTTTCTAATCGAGTATAACAATTGATTGCAGAATTTAAATTTTGACAAATTTGATGAAATCACGTTTTCAAATTTAAGAATAACTGTAAAAAGTGAAGCTCCCCTATTTGGGTGGTTAAAAAAGGTAAACAAGCACCAACAGATACAAATAAATAAATAAATAAATAAGCTTTCACCACTAACATTTTAGAAAACTCTCACCTGCAATACAAAATATTAGATTTTTTTTTTTCTAAATTACTACTTTATCTAAAATAGATGTAATGTTAAGCATACTCATGGACACAATTTTTTAAGGGTTTTAATTTGTGTTCTTTGATGTGTATTTTGGCTTAGGGAATGAGTTGAATGATTCCTAAACACAATTGAAGTGAGGGATTGCATGTTAAGATGAATGGAGAAACATAAAATCAAAATCTCTCCCTCTCTCCATTGAATCTCTAAATTAATTAATATCTTCTTGATTTATGCTTTTTTTTTTCAATTGTGTTTCGGTCATTTACATTTATCACTTCTCCATTGCCCTACCAATTAAACTCATGTATGTAAAAAAAAACCAAAAAATTCCCTAATTGAACTTCCACACCTCTTCGGCGTACCCATTGCACACCAAGGTGCAATTGCTAGTAAATTAAGAATGAGATGAAATATAATACTATGTAATAAAGATAGTGGGTAATTAATATATATAAATATATATATATATATATATAAGTAAATAAATAAGTCAATTTTCTCCTTGGCAATTACAGCTTGCATGTAGTTCCAAAATTAACTATTTGTTAATTAATGAATTGGACATGACTTTTGGCATGCATGTTAGTTACTCTTTCCTTGTTTTGGCATCCAACCTCCTGGAGCGCCCATTCTATCAAGAGTTCATTTGCCTAATGTTGGTGTACGAAGGATCATTGCAAGAAAAGGATGTTTGAATTCTCCATTTCGTTTGTATTGAGTTTCAATCGAAACATATGTGTTTACCAACAAGCTGGAGTAAAGAGAAGAATCCTTCATCAGAGTATCGGATATCTTCATCAGGGTTTCTCAGGTAGCAATAATACTCATGTCATCTAATTGTAAGTGTATACATCTAATTTGACCACTTCCATAGGATCAAAGACGTCTCCTTATTCATCCAGTTGCTTATCCCCTCTGTTAGTATTAATTAAAATATTTTTTAATTAATACCTTGCATCTTACATAGGGTTCAGAAAGTATTTAATTTAATAAATACTTTACCCCTCTTCCCCCTCTAAACTAAATAAATACACCATTTTATTTAATTTAGTCATATTCCCCTTTTAGAGTTAAAATTCATTTTTTAATTCCTCTTTTCTCTCTCATTGTCACATCCTCCAACTTTTGCAAGTTGGTCTCTAATCCATCTTAACTTCTTCATCTTCCTCTAATTAACTATGGTTAACATATGCACACCCCTAATCATCATTAGGGTCACATCCTCCATAATCTCCCACTTGCTTCTAATTAGTCATTAGTCCATCTAATTAAGTACTTGCACAACCTTAATCATATGGTTAGTCCAACCTAATCCCCTTCCCATTTATGGCATGTGTCCTTAAGTCAACCTTATTAAAGGCTTTCTCCTTTTGGGCAAGGCACTCCACTTCCCCATGTGAATTTTTAATTCACTTTTAATCCCCCAATGCACTCAAAAGGAATTTTTAATTCCTTCACTTCGTCCCACATGTCCTCTCTTTAATCTTTATTCTTTCCCATCTCCCCATGAGAATATTTGAGGAATTTTTAATCCTTCACATGTCTTCTCACCCACATGGGGACAAAGACCTCCTTTATGAGGAGATCTTGTCCAATCCCAAGGTACTTTGTACCCGCCTCCATGTCATGTACCATCCTTCCACCTCATGTCCACTTCACCTTTTAGGGCTATATCACATGCCACATGTCAATATGTGAGGGCTTGTGAATTCTCAACTCACCTTGGCCCTACATCTTGATCATTGGTGGCTCAATCTTGGCCATCCATTTCTTCTAGGAATTCTCAAAATTCCTATAAATACCCCCTCCTTTCTCTCATTTGAGGAGAGATCATTTTGCTAGCCAAACTCTTGAAATTTTATTTCTCAATCTACACTTAGCCATTTTCATGCTTTCATCCATTTCCATCCATCCTCACATCATCATCTAGTTTGCATATCTTGCCATCCAAGGAACATACATATCAAAGATCGAAGGGCCAACCAAAGGATCGATTCGACACAAGGTATAAAGTTCCATTTGTTGCTTTCATCTTATGTTGATTCCAACTTAGGCTAATCTTGAGGTGTAGGTTGTTTTGGTGTTTATTTTCACTCTTTAGTTTGTTGCTCATTTTCTAACGCATATATTTGACTTATCACATTTCTGGCACGCCTGGTGGGACCCACAAACAGGTCTCTTTCTTTTACGTTTACTTTTTTTTGCATTTTTGCAGGTGCAGGTTATAGAGTGGCGGACCTGACCCTCCGATGGCGGACCTAACCCTCCGGTGGCAGACCTGACCTCTCTGTTGACATAACTGACCTTCCGGTGGCAGACCCAACCTTTCGATGGCGGACCTGACCCTTGGGTGGCGGACCTGACCTTCCGGTGGTGGACCTGACCTTCCGGTGGCAGACTTGACCCTCTGGTGGCAGACTTGACCCTCCGGTGGCGGACCTGATCCTCCGGTGGCGGACCTGACCTGCCTTGGCGGACCTGACCTCCCAAAGATGAAATTTAAAGTTTTTACCAATTGTACTTTGGTAAATTAGGCACATAGTTTATTTAGAGGGGTCAACAAACCTTGTTTGGTGTGCTTGTGGAAGGCTATTTGACGTATCCAATCCCCTTGCGCCATTTGGTGATCCTGGGTGACGAGAAATTGTAGCCTTCCAAGTCCTTTGAGTCACCCTATTTTCATTTTCTTAGTGGGACCTGCTTGGGCATTTCATCACCCCAAGGGACGATTCCAACCACGCGTACTGGAAGGGTATATAAAGGGGGGAGAGTGAAAGCTATACCTCAATCCAACCATGTTGTAATTGGAGAAGCGTCGGGATGACGTGAAGAGTTGGTCCGAGCTTTTAGTATCTCGCTAAGGTTCTCGACTCACGCTTGTAACAGGTTGGTGTTCATGGTTTGGGCCTCATGTACCAAGTGTATATCGAGGACTCCTTAGCAACCATGTTCATCCTAGAGTAGAAAACTTTGTTGGCCATACCCGTTTCTACTAATCTTAGGGTTGTGCTGTTTGAATTGTCTCTCTCGTGCAAAACTAGTCATTATCAGTTTGGCCAAATCTTTTCATGTTTGTTATATTTTGGGTCCTTTGCCTTACTTGACCACCAAAAACATCAAGCTTAAAACTTATCCTTTGGCAGACTTGACCTTATCCTTTGACGGACCTAACCACATGCTGTGGCGGACCTGACCTTATGCTACGGCGGACCTGACCACGTGTTGTGGCAGACCTGACCACATGCTGTGGTGGACCTGACCTCATGCTGTGGCAGACCTAACCTTATGCTATGGCGGACCTGACATTATGTTGTGGCGGACCTGACCTTATGCTGTGGCAGACCTGACCTTTGGCCAGCCTATATTATCACTTGGAATCCCTTGTCTCTCTGTTTTGAATGTTCGTTCCAAGTCTTCATCCCCTCATTCTGAGAGTCATTCATTCTAAGCACTCTTTTGCTTGTTCTGAGAGTCATTCATCTGTCCTGAGATGCTCCCCATCCGTCCCGAATCTGCTTTCATCTCCGATCTCCGCTGTTCCATATAAGCCCCATTGGAGTAGTCATCTGAGTTGACTTATGTGTTCATCCCTAATCATAATCATCGTAACTGACTTAGGATTGCTATCCGTCTTAAGTTAGTCATCCTTTCCGACCTAGTCAATCCGCTTCTATCTCAAGTTGGATTCGGTGTCGTTATCATACATCCACCCATCAATCAATACCTAGTGTTACCAAGGATCCTTCTTAAACTCGGTTGTGAATTTCAGTCTTCATTACATTTATCATCAAAGCAATCCTAATCACCAGATCGATCCAAATCCCACATCATCAAATCTATCCGGATCAAAATCCAAAATCTAGATTAATCCAGTGTCTACCAATCAATCTGATCCAATTTCATCAAATCAATCCACGTCGGTCTGACTGATCATCATCAGCTAATCTCCCATCCAATCGAATCAATCTTTCATCATCCAGGTCTTTCTAATATCTTGATCCATCTCATCATCTTGCATGCCTGTTCAGACTCGATCACAGGCAAAGAAAATGGCCGACCAACAAGCCCAGAATGCCCAATAAAACAACCCTCAAGATCCCAACAACACAATGAACTTTTTATCAGATCCTAATTATGGTGCTAACATCCCTCATGATCCCCACAATGGTACCTCATCACAATCCAATGTGGATGGTCAAAACACATCACCACCTGGGGAGGAAAACATGGCTAATCAACCTGAGCTCACATTCAAAGAACACTTCAGTAACCCTGTTAATGCACAAATGACAGAATGCCTTCTTGAAAAACATGGCAAGGAAATCTTGGCTCACTTGATTGACAAAGGTGTCAAGTTTTCATTAGGTGTCGACTTATCCAAGTATGGCACCTCCACATCTAATATACCCCAAGGTTCACATGACATCCCAAGTAGCTCATACGTCCCCAATGTTCCTTCCGTGGAAGGTTGGCATCAACCTGAATTTGGCAACGCTATTCTGTATCCCGTTGGAAATCCCATGCATCCCATCATCTTGGTCATAGGGACACCCCAAACCACTGACCCCAATGACCCTTTCACTTACGGCATGCCTCAAAACATCTCACAATCGCAACCTCTAATGCTACTGGCACCACCCCCCTCAAATCCGCCTCTTGTCAATACTAGAGGTAGCCCTTTTGCTACCTTGCCTCCACTTCCTGGGGCTACGAATCCTCCACCATCATCATTCATACCCCAACAACCTCCCCAATCCAACATCCCTCCACAAAATACATCCCAATCCAATGCTCCCACTAGTGCTCAACACCCCCCCTCGCAAAACATCTCAGCCACACCTCGACCTCAACAACAACCATTGGTCAATCCTTTATTCTCAACACAACCACCACTGCATCAACCGCAAGGAAATCAACCTCGGCCTTCAGCCCTGACTATATTTCCATTCCTTGCATCCATCTTATGCCCGCAAGCGCAACCACCACATAACATCCCATCTTGCCCACCATAGCCGCCAACAATGCATCAACAACCACCCCATCATTACAATTATTATAACCAGCAACAATATCAACAACAACCATCCTATGTGGCATCACAACAGTCACATCAGCACCCCCAATATCCACAAACTAATCAACAACACCTTCTCCATACTTCCCAACAGTACGCCACCCATAACTACCCAACCAATCCATATCCCGCCTCACAACAACCTCTTTATCAACAAGGTCCCTTGGCATATCAACAAGGGATACTGCCTCCTCATTATCCATACGACCATCCCCAAGCGTCATCTTAGAATCCACAATCATCCTACCATCAATACCCATCCAACACACCAGCCAGTGCAGACATACTAGAAATCAAAGCCGCTCTGAAAGATCTTCAGGCATGGACTGACAAACAATCATTCAAGTTCAAAGATATATGCCCATACCCGTTTGATCCCTCCATCTCATTGATTCCCTTCTCTAAACATTTTGAGATGCCAAAGTTTGACAAATATAAGGGGAACAAAGATCCTAAGGCCCACTTACAAGAGTTTTACTCCTAGTGTCAAGAAGTTATCCACAATGACAACTATATCTTGCACCTATTCCCTCGGAGTCTGGCAAGCAACGCCCTAGGGTGGTTCATGACCCTCGAAAAGGGATCCATAAAATCTTTTGCAGACCTGTCAGAAAAATTTGTCTCCTACTTCTCCTTCAATTTGGAGAAAGATACTGATACCTTGGATCTCCTTAAAGAAAAGCAACGTGAAGGGGAAACCTTTACTAACTACCTCCAAAGGTGGTGTGCACTAGCAAGCTGAATGAAAACCCCTTTGAAAGAAAAGGACATGGTCACCCTCTTCGTGGAGAACTCTCATCCCGACATGGCTCATAACTTTAGATTACATTGTGTCACCACTTTCGCAGAGGTAGTAGAGAAGGGACCCATCCTTGAGCGTGCCCTTGTTGCCAAGGGGCACATCAAAATATATAATCCAGATAAGGAAAGGTCATTCAACGACAAGCCATGTTTTTGGAACAAGAACAAAAATGTAGTAAATGATGGCATTACTAATACTAAACATGTCCACGTGGCTAACACATCCCAGAGACAGCAACAATCCATACCTAACGCCATATCTATACTGCAGGGGACACCCCGTCCTCCCCAACAGTCCAATCAAAATAACCAAGGGAACACTAAATGCCAGTATGCCCAACTAGGAGAACCTCTGAGCGTCCTCTTCAATAAGCTATTAGAGATCAACTATCCGATCACGTACCCTGTCACCAAGCCACTCGACGAATCCAAACCTAAGCCCGCATTGTTTAGGGAAAATGAATATTGTGAGTTCCATAAAATCAAAGGACACTCTTTGAATAAGTGTCAGGGTCTGAAAAACTATGTCCAAGATCTCATAGATCGAGGTGATATCAAGGTTGACCCCAGTCAAGCTCCGTCGTCCAATGCTCAATTGTAGATATATCAAAACGCCTTTCCAAACCATAATCAAGGCCCGAGCACCTCTAACAGTAACCCTCAAAACAATAGCACAAATAACGTGAGCTATAAGAATGTACCCCTCAATTACGAGGGTATTATTCATTACATTGAGCAAGTAGAACCTCGTGTATCCATGATACATGTCAAGGCTAGGGACCCTCAATGTGCTATTACTACACGACAAGCCCGTATCACTGTCCCCGCAGCCTTTGCACCCGCCCAATCAACTCCTGTAAGCTCTCAGTACAACATCCTTGATCACTTAAGAAAGACCCCTGCTCATATATCCATTTTGGATTTTCTTAAGTCTTCCCCGGTACATCAAGAAATCCTCAATAGAGCCCTACAGGAAACCCATGTGCCAAATGATATCGACCCCACACAATTCCAAGCTTTGGTCGGACACTTGGCTTTGTCGCATCACCTGCACTTCAGCCAAAATGATATGCCAAACATTGATGTCAATCATAATCGCCCCTTACATATTGAAGTCATGGTTGCTCGCCATAAAATAAAAATAGTCTTGGTAGATAATGGCTCTGCCCTCAATTTGTGTACTTTGAAATTTATAAAATAGGTGAGGTATACTCAAGCGGATTTAAGTAATCAGATCATCACAATCAAAGCCTATGATAGTGTAGAAAGGAATTCAGAAGGGATTATCAATCTTCCTATCCAAGTAGGACCTGTGGTTCAGTACATTACCTGTCATGTCCTTGATCTTGACTTGCCATATAATCTCCTCCTCGGTCGTCTGTGGCTCCATGCTATGCAAGCCATCCCCTCCACATACTGTAGACACCTAAAAATGACCTAGGCCTGCAAGCTTCATTTTTACCACTTTCGTCCTAGCATAATTAAGACATTTAATTATGTCCTTGGTCCACATTCGACTATTGATTAAATAATTCATAATTGTTTAATTAATTCATGTCCTTTCATTCCTCTTGATTATTAAATAAATAAATTTCATTTATTTATTAAATATGCCGTTAACTGCCTAAGTCTTTCTTTAATTAAATAAATTTCTTAATTTATTTAATTCCCTTTGTCATTTAATTCTTTTTATTATTAAAGAAATAAATTTCATTTATTTATTAAATACGCTATTGATCGCCTTAATTAAATAAATTGATTAATTTATTTAATTAATTAATCTCATCTCCTAAATTAAATAATTAAATTTAATTATTTAATTGCCAATTAATATTCTTCTCATTTTAAATAAATTAAATTATTTAAAATGTCATGTCAATCTTATCTGTCAGTCCTTTTTGATAAATAATCTGAAAAAGATTATTTATTATCTCTTAAAATCCATAATTTGAATTATTTTAATTCAAATTAGTAATTAATCTTCCAAAAATCAAGCAATCGGGCAAATTCTTGATTTTCCAAATCTTATCTTCAGTCTACATCTTATCTCTTTGATTTTTCGAATCTTGCAAATCAGGCAATCTCCTCTTGATTTTTCAAAAATCTTTATTTTCTAATTAATTTGTCCCATTTATTCTCCACCGTCGATCCGATTTTATCTTGACCGTTCGATTAAGGATTTTGCCCTAACCCTAATTAGGGATTCTCAGGTTTAATCTGGATCGCTCATTCTAGGTTCTTATCATTAATTTATCTCATCCGTCCTTTCGAAATGGCCTTTTCTATAAACTGCCATCTTCTTCTCATTTTTCGAACACACACAGACACACACATGCTGACATTTTGCATAGTTATTATAGGAATTTGCTTTCACACTTAGTTCTTCATAGGCAATTTTAAATCATTATTATAGTCATTTAATCAAGTCATGGCATTGTTTTAGACATAAGCATTGGCAATAGGCATAGGAATTTAGATTTTGAATAAATCCTTCAAAACTTGCTTTAGTCTTGTCATTTGTCATAATTGCTCATACACAAATCTGAGGGCAACATTTTACTGCAAGCTAGGAGGTGTAACGAAGGTGAAGCATGGAAGAGGAAGACTTATGGTAATATCGTTCCTTTTGTTTTCATCATTATTCCTTTGTACTTCATTATTTTCAATGGATTTTAGTGTTATTGATCTAACCATCTAACAAATCTGATTTTTCCCTTGATTACACATACCATCAGTGCCTAAAATTCCTAGTCAACGGACAAGAAGTCACCATTTATGTTGACCCCCAACCATTTGAATGTTGTCGTGCTTTAGAAGCGTCATTTCCCCACTTACATTATTGTCCTAGGGTTGAAATGGGGGCATCCCAGTCATCATCCGCTAATCCACCCTCCATCATGATAACCTCTCCATCTTCCGCCACCGATCCTACGATCACCAAAGTCTAGATCATTGACAAAGGGTGTGGCGAGTATGAAATGCATACTGCTCTTAATGTAGCAACCATGCCACCATCACCACACGAGTATGGTCAACCTTCACATGCTACTCCAAAGGAAGACAAGATTATCACCTTCGATGCTAAGAACATCCCTACCACCACTTTTAGATCCCCAAGTGTCAAGATAGATGCACCAGAAGAGGACATAAGCTAATGGGTCTACCGAGAAGAACCCCAGCCGAAAACTCCTCTAAAGGAATATTTTCAAGAAAAGTATCCCTGGCCAACAAAGTTTGTGGAAAAACATAACTATCAGGGCAGGAGCCTAGGTAAAGAAGAGCAAGGGCGGTTACAACCCATTGATACATCATAGCTACCAAAAAAAATAGGCATTGGGTATGACAAAAAACAAAAAGGCCCTGAAACATTGTCTAATACTTCCAATAGTGTCGCCACGGACAATGGCTCATTGGAAGACATACTCGAGGAGGAATCCATCATATGTGCGTATGATGACGTCGATCACACCGACCTATCATCCATGTTCAAATGCTTATCCGTCCACACTATTAGCCTATCCCTTTGCCACCCTGAGCTCATTGATTGGGACCTCTATAATAGCACACCTGTCAGTATGTCTACGGATACATATGTCAACCTTATGGGATTGGGGGAAGATGAACACTCCAGTCACAAAAATAAGAATAAGAAAAGTAAAAAGCAGTCATCTAGTGAAAACCTACCTGAGGCACTTCCTGACCTTGAAAAAGTAAAAATAAAGGACGCATCTGATGGCGAAAACCTTGAAGAGGCGCTGGAAGATGGAGATGTTCATCTTCCCCTTATGGGAACTCAGTTATCTGCCTGATCATCTATTCTAATTGAAGAAAAGAAGTTAATCCGGGAACTATTGAAAGTCCTAAAATCACCTATGTAGCTAAGTCAGTCTCAGAGCAAGAGTATCCGGTCATCGTGCAGCTACTCCAAGAGGGAATTATTAACTTTGCTTGGTCATACTCAGACATGCCAGGCTTAGACCCCGCTTTAGTGGTTCATCACTTAGACATTCACCCAGACGCCAAGCCTGTCAAACAAAAGCTCCACAAGATGCATCCAGAGGTCGCATTATTAGTCAAGAAAGAGTTGGAGAAGTTACTAGAGGCAGGTTTTATCAGACTGCTTGACTACTCTGAGTGGATCTCCAATATAGTGCCAGTCACCAAACCAAATGGAGACATTCAAGTCTGCACAGACTTCAGGGATCTTAACAAAGCCTGCCCAAAAGATGATTTCCCTCTGCCTAATATTGACATGTTGGTCAACCTGATAGCAGGACATGAGATGTTATCCCTTATGGATGGCTTCTTTGGTTATAATCAGATTTGAATCGCACCTAAAGACCAACACAAGACCTCCTTCACAATTCCTTGGGGCACTTTCTGTTACAATGTTATGCCCTTTGGTCTCAAAAATGTGGGGGCAACATATCAGAGGGCAATGACAGTCATCTTCCATGACCTCATACATATCATCATGGAGGATTATGTCGACGACCTACTAGGGAAATCCAGAACATGAGTAGAACATCCTGCCATCCTGAAAAAGATATTTGAGCAGTTAGAGCATTACAAGTTGTGGCTAAATCCAAAAAAGTGTGTCTTTGGGGTCACGTCAGGGAAGTTGTTGGGTTTCATAGTCTCTCGCAGGGGCATTGAGGTTGATCCTACCAAGGTAAAGGCTATCCTAGACATGCCACCTCTATGCAATCTGAAACAGTTAAGAAGCCTCAAAGGGAGGATGCAGTCCATCCGTCGATTCATAGCCCAACTAGCAGATAAGTGTCAACCATTCACTCAACTTCTGAAGAAAGATTCCACCTTCCGATGGAACCAGCAATGTCAGATGGGTTTCGATAAAATCAAGGAATATTTAGCTTATCCGCCGATCTTGATGCCACCTATTCTAGGCAAACCCCTCTTACTTTACATCTCTGCCACTTCAGTCGCATTGGGGGCATTGTTGGCACAACATGATGAATCATCGTAAGAGAGGGCAATATACTACATCAGTCGGACGTTGGTTGGCTACGAATTAAACTACTCCCCCATGGAAAAAGCCCGCCTTGCACTCATATTCAACACATAGAAATTCTGACATTACATGCTCAGCCATCCAGTCAAATTAATCGCCAAAATTGATCCCTTGAAGTTTTTGTTATCTAGAACCACTCTGGCTAGCCACATGGCCAAGTGGGTCATGCTCCTAAGTGAATTCGACATAGAATATGTGGACCGCAAGGCTATTAAAGGACAGATAATCGCAGATCAGTTAGCAGAAGCTCCTTTAGTTGATGCTCATCCATTGATCATAGAATTCCCTAATGAACAAGTCTTCTCCATTGATGAGACTGCCATGTGGACACTATATTTTGATGGATCATATACACACAATGGATTGGGGGCAGGAATTTTATTAGTTACCCCTCAAGGTGACTACATTCCAAAGTCATTCAGGATAGCATTCCCATGTACCAACAATATGGCAGAATACGAAGCTCTCCTCACCAGCCTCAGAATTGCAAAGCAGTGGTACATAACTCATTTGAAAGTCTTTGGTAATTCTTTGCTAGTTATTAGAGAAGTTAATGATGAGTTCCTAACCAAGGATGATAAGATATTACCCTACAAGCGCATGGTGGATGATTTCAAAAAATATTTCACCTCTATACAGTTTGAACAAATTCCTAGGGTACGAAACAAAGCAGCTGATGCAATGGCCACTATTGGTTCCCTGCTTGACATGCCTAAAGATCACACAGAATGTGAGTTCCTTGTGGAACACATTTTAATCCCAGCGTATGATATCCCTGAGACTGACATGGTGTGTGACATTGTGGGTCCCACTTCCCCATGGTACCAAGACATCTACACCTACCTCCATGATAATATTATACCCCCAGATCTCACATGTAATCAACGCAAATCCTTCGTTCATCGCTCTTCTCGATACATCATCGTCGCGGGTATGATGGAATCCTCCTTAGATGTCTGAATGAGACCGAAGCCCATGCTACACTAACAGAAGTACATGGCGGTGTTTATGGAGCCCATTCAAATGGTATGGCTCTAGCCAAAAGGATCCTATGAGCTGGGTATTATTGGCCTACATTGGGACACGATGCTTGTGAGTTTGTGAAGAAGTGTCTTCCATGCCAACAACATGCAGATTTGATTCACACCCCAACACAAGATCTTCAACCCCTCCTGGCACCATGGCCGTTTTCTCAATGGAGTTTTGACTTGATTGGCAAGATTTACCCGCCATCATCTGATGGCCATACATTCATAATTACCACCACTGAGTACTTCACCAAGTGGGTGGAGGCAATGCCCCTTTCACAAATCACTGGTACTCAGATTTCCAAATTCATCCTCTACCATATTCTCTGCAGATATGGTATCCCATCCACCATCCTCTCTGATAATGGAAAACCCTTCAAAAACCAAGCCATGAAACACCTTTGTGACACCTTCCATATCCAACACCATTGGTCAACGCCTTATTACCCCCAAGGTAATGGTCAAGCAGAAGCAACCAATAAAACCCTTATCCGTATCCTCAAAAAGGATGTCAATAACACTGGACAAGATTGGCACCTCCATATTCATCCTGCCCTCTGGGCATATCGCACATCCATCCGCACCTTGACAGGTGCCACCCCCTACTCTTTAGTGTATGGTGCTGAAGCCGTCTTGCCAATCGAAGTTGAACTTCCATCATTGAGGATTTCTCTAAAGAATCTTATCAGTGAAGAAGATGCTTGAGTTGCACAGCTTGCATAGTTAGAATTACTGGATGAACGAAGAATAAAAGCCTATGATCATCTACAAGCATACCAAAACCACCTCAAATGTAATTACAATAAGAAGGTTCATCCTCAACAATTTCAGGTGGGCAAGCTTGTTCTTAAGGAGAACCATCGCACTCAGCAGGACCAAGACAAGAAAGTAAAATTTGAGGCAAATTAGTTGGGACCCTATATCATAGCTGCTAAATATGGGTCTGGAGCATATAGGTTGACTACTCTTGAAGGAGAACCCCTTGACGAACCCATCAATATTATGCATATGAAGAAGTTCTACACCTAAATCTGCTTGGTAACCCCAAAAAGTCAAAAAAGTCAAAAAAGTCAAAAAAAAAAAAGTAATAAAAAATCCAAAAAAATAGTAAAAGAAAAATAAGTTCGTCCGATGGTGAAAACCACCTCTTGGTGGCGCCTTGGATAGGTATGGATGGTGAAAACCTGGTAGCAAGCGTCATCCATAGAGGGCTTAATCATTATCTACTGGACATCCTAGTTATTTTATACTTTCATCTGCACTATTGTCCCCCCCCATCTCATCCTGGGCCGCTTGGTATATATTGATTGAGCATTGGATGACCCATCTAGACTATTCCCCATCTTGAGCTTTTCAGTATCCCACTTTGAGCTTACGCCTTTCCTTCCCTTTGTCGATCGGTCTGTTTCATCATGTAGGATCATCCATCGTGTCGGTCTTCACCTAGATCACATCCTGTCACATCCGTCAGTCGAACTACATTGCCCCTGCATTGTCACGTAGGCAAGGTTGATCATTTGATTCACCCCCGGGGCATTTGTCCATCATCATCGGTCATCATCATATTATTTTCGCTTTATCCATGGTCTTTTCTAGAACTACGAGGGCTCTGCACTTTCACGTAGGCAAGGCTAATCTATGATTGGCCCCTGAGCCCCTAGATTTGTAGGTTGTGTCAGTCTTTTGTGCTTCGTCATCAAGTTATGCCTGCATCTAACCGGTTCTTAATAAACAAAATTCCCTCGTGTTACAAGATTTTGTCCCTAGGTAACATCCCGAGTCAACTGGGTCATTCTATTTTAGCATCCATCTTTGGTCTCAACAGGATGAATCCTTCCTAGCAGACCTCGTCAATCCCATCCATCACCTTGATCCTATGGCAAAGGACCTGTTGTCTTGATTGTGATCTCTTGATGCATTTGAATTTTGTTTATCATTTGGGTTCCTTACCATCACTTGTCAGGGTCACCTTGGTCCACCATACCATGGCGTACCTTGACTTGCTGACATGGGGGCATACCTTGATCATTTGTTTTGACTGCTATCTTCTCGATTATCCCTCTTAAGACCCACGAAGACCTCTAAGGTCTTATGTTATGCCAAGACAACTTTGTGTGTTTGTGGTTATCTCAACACCAGGCCCGACCGAGGTCATCGCGACTTCGGGGTGTCAGGATAACCTTCTTGTTTGTTATGTTTGTTTCATGCGTAGAATACTCATTCGCCTTGATCTTCCATATCAAGGTGCTTGGTATCCAACGCTATAGTAAAAATCAATGCTCCAAGGATGGAAAAATCTCTTTTTTTTTTGCATTTTCATCACTTCACATGCATCCTTCATTTCCATCATGACCATTACCATGACTTATGATTTCGGTTGTGCAAGTACTCTCGTTCTTTCTTCTCTTAAGTCCTCTTCTTCTCATGATATTAATGATTTTTTTGGAAAATGCACTCTCCCATACGCCTATCACCTATCCGCATTCTCATAACGATCTTTATTGACACTTAGTGCATTATAAACATTTACCTTTCATTCATATTCCACATAAACATGTGCATCCATAAATCATAAATATAAAAAATATGCATAAATCATCCATCCACATGTGCATCCATAAATCATAAATCATAAAAACATGCATAAATCGTCCATCCACATGTGCATCCATCAATCATAATCATAAAATCATTTACATAATCACTCATCCATCATCATAATCATCATAAATATGTGCATCCATAAATCATATATCATAAAACATACACAATTATCCATTTTCATAAACAACTATACATCCATCATCATAATCATAATGACATACATGTGCATCTATAAAGCATAATCATAAAGCATAAATCATCCATCTATATAAACATGTGTATATATATGAAACTACATCATAAATCATCCCATATAGTCGCATAAAAGAAATATCATGCCTAGTGTCAATAAAGGCCCTCGCATAATCAAAATAATAAATATCATATCATAATACAATGCATCTCCATCATATATCCCCAAATAAGATACAAAATCCAGAGATGTCGATCACCTCTAACCTCTGGTGTCATGAACAAAACATCAATCCTGTATAAATGTCCTACATCTGCCCACTCTACTGTGAGCTACCCACATCTGATCTTTGCGAAAAGTTAGGTATTGGCCCTCTGTGCAGTAGGGTCCCCTGGTACTCACAGGTGGGGGTCCCTTGGTAACCGCCATATGGAGACGGAGTCCACCGATAGTCACTAAATCCCCTGGTGCGTGTCCCTGATGACTAAGATGACCCTGGTGGTTGTGGAGCCTGACTGATGTAGCGCGTCGTGTGCTGCATTGCATCCGGAACAACCTGCTCATATACACCTCTCCAATAGCTCGCCTGCTGCATGAACTCATCCCTCTGCCCAGCTATCAGTCTCACGGCATTCCGCTCATGCCTATACCAATCCCGATCTGCACTGATAGCCCGCCGCTCCTGTACCCAGGCCTCCTGAGCTAGTATTAACTGTCATATCTGCTCTGAGCCTCTATCCCTCTCCGCCTGCAACGCCTATAACTATGTGTGTAGCTCCTGAACATGTGTCCCTGGCCCTCCCCCCTCAACTAGCCCCCTCTACAAC
>VDFB02281492.1:212357060-212682040 GCA_007258455.2 Sequoia sempervirens
CTCGGCCCTCGATGATGTGATGGATCACCTTGATCATCCTCATATGAAGAAACCAACCACTCCGGTCTGGCAGAAGTATACCACTAATCAACCCTACCAGGTATAGTGATAGTACCGATACCCTACACGCCACCATCTTATCCACATCCAACTGACTTCGCTGCACCAGTAGCTCATCACTACCAAAAATAATGCACACAGACTCATCTAGTGCCTCATCCTCTGACCAACACTCGCTAATTGGGAGCCCTGATATCGGGAGCCTCAGGATCCGCCATACATCCTCCAGTGTCACCGTCATCTCCCCTGTCGGTAGGTGAAAGGTCGATGTCGCCGAATCCCACCGCTCTATCAATGCTGTCAACATGGCCCCATGGGCCTTAATCATCGGATATTTCATCATATGAAGTAGTCTTGCCTCTGCTAGTCTCTGGTGATCCTCCCCGGTCATCATCACTATGCATCTCCTCAGCACCTCTGATCGTCTCTCTCGCACCTGCAAAATTCATGTTTTCTGCATGCATGCAATAAATTTTTGTGATTTTCATTATTTTTTTTCCCCTCGTCATTCTCGGGTTTCCCATCCCTGTCATTGTTTCCCCCCGTCCATCACCTTGTCCCCCCATCCTTCACCCTCGGTGGTCCCACCCGGTCGGTGGACCCGCCCTCACGGTGGTGGACCCGCCTGCGGCGGCGGACTCGCCCCCACAGCGGCGAACCCATCTGCCTGCGGCGGCGGACCCGCCTCTGCGGTGGCGGACTTGTCCACCCCCACGGTAGCAGACCCGTCTGCCCGCGGCGACGGACCCACCTCCGCGATGGCAGACCTGTCTGCCCCCGCAGCTGTGGACGTGTCCGCCCGCGGTGGCGGACCTGTCTGCCCCCGCGGTGGCGGACCTGTCTGCCCCCGCGGCGGCGGACCCATCTGCCCGTGGCGGCGATGGACCCATCCACATGGTGGCTGCCCAATCTCCCCCCTCGGCGTGAATCCCAATAAAAATAAAAAACATCTTAAAAATCCGCCTCCTACCCATTTTTCTTCCCGCCGTCCTGGACAAAACCCATGTTTTCATTTTTCCAAAACATTTGCATAAATGACTCAAAATTAAAAGTTACTTTTTGGACTAACTTGGCGTGGTATGGCACGGTGGGTGAAGAATATCTGCCTCTCGTCCGCCCGATGGATGATGTCACTCTCGTACTCCGGCATCATGCCCGATCTCTCTCGCCTCCTCTTCTTCTTCTCCTCCTTCTCCACACTTGTCAGCTGTCACAATGATAAAAGGTAATTCTCCAATTACCTTTTATTTCCTTTTCCCTCCTTTTTCAAATTAAAGTATTTTCTTTCTTTTTTTATCACAAATTCCTCCAATTAATTCATCCATCCTCTTTCTTTCCGGGGCCGCCATTCGCACACTGTTTACCCAATTGACTCCATTCAAACACCATTCTTCTTGTTTTTCCGTGCTCTTTCCAACAACATCTACCACTCCTTACTTTCGAGAAGTTTCCTAGGACCCCTTTTTCCTCCCCTGTCTACCTTCTCGAGGGGGCATACCCTACCATCCTCTCCTAACCCATCGCTCTAAGCCTACCTTCACTGGACTGGGGCATCCTCTCCACATTCCCTTCATTTGGGGCAGCTCACACATTCCCCCATGCTGGGCACCTCCTTTCTGATCTCTTCTTCTATAAAGTCATCTGCATTCTATTTTTCTTCGAAACCCTATTATCCTAATAGTATTTCAAAGAGGGGCAAAATATACACATCTAATTTGACCACTTCCATAAGATCAAAGACGTCTCCTTATTCATCTAGTTGCTTATCCCCTCTGTTAGTATTAATTAAATCATTTATTTAATTAATACCTTGCATTTTACATAGGGTTCATAAAGTATTTAATTTAATAAATACTTTACCCCTCTTCCCCCTCTAAATTAAATAAATACACCATTTTATTTAATTTAGTCATATTCCCATTTTGGAGTTAAAATTCATTTTTTAATTCCTCTTTTCACTCTCATTGTCACATCCTCCAACTTTTGCAAGTTGGTCTCTAATCCATCTTAACTTCTTCATCTTCCTCTAATTAACTATGGTTAACATATGCACACCCGTAATCATCATTAAGGTCACATCCTCCATAATCTCCCACTTGCTTCTAATTAGTCATTAGTCCATCTAATTAAGTACTTGCACAACCTTAATCATATGGTTAGTCCAACCTAATCCCCTTCCCATTTATGGCATGTGTCCTTAAGTCAACCTTATTAAAGGCTTTCTCCTTTTGGGCAAGGCACTCCACTTCCCCATGTGAATTTTTAATTCACTTTTAATCCCCCAATGCACTCAAAAGGAATTTTTAATTCCTTCACTTCTTCCCACATGTCCTCTATTTATTCTTTATTCTTTCCCATCTGCCCATGAGAATATTTGAGGAATTTTTAATCCCTCACATGTCCTCTCACCCACACAGGGACAAGGACCTCCTTTATGAGGAGATCTTGTCCAATCCCAAGGTACTTTGTACCCCCCTCCATGTCATATACCATCCTTCCACCTCATGTCCACTTCACCTTTTAGGGCTATATCACATGCCACATGTCAAGATGTGAGGGCTTGTGAATTCTCAACTCACCTTGGCCCTACATCTTGATCATTGGTGGCTCAATCTTGGCCATCTATTTCTTCTAGGAATTCTCAAAATTCTTATAAATACCCCCTCTTTTCTCTCATTTGAGGAGAGATCATTTTGCTAGCCAAACTCTTGCAATTTTATTTCTTAATCTACACTTAGCCATTTTCATGCTTTCATCCATTTCCATCCATCCTCACATCATCATCTAGTTTGCATATCTTGCCATCCAAGGAGCATACACATCAAAGATCGAAGGGCCAACCAAAGGATTGATTCAACACAAGGTATAAAGTTCCATTTGTTGCTTTCATCTTGTGTTGATTCCAACTTAGGCTAATCTTGAGGTGTAGGTTATTTTGGTGTTTATTTGCACTCTTTAGTTTGTTGCTCATTTTCTAATGCATATATTCAACCTATCACAGTAAGTATTCGACCTAGGATTATTATACATCTCTGTGAAAGTACTTTAGTTGTTGTTGTTGAATAAAAACATGCTTATACTTTCACCTTCGAATTTGATTCATCATTTTAAGTTTGTGCCTTATTCCTTTTTGTCTGAGATATCAATGAACTGAGTATCTAGTTACGTATCAATTTGCTATGAATCCTTGTCCGAGATTGAATTGTCGACCTTTAGTCTTGATCAAATAGCTAACTTAAAACAATATCTGAGAGGTCTTGGTACTGTTTTAAAGGCAGATTCACATTCAACATTGCTAACCTTTCAGCTTGGATTTATTCAATCATTTATACTGTTTCTCTAGTAGTTGTGACAATGTTGATCATTTTCTTTGCAATCTGAATCATGTTCCCCTTTGAAACAAGTGTATTCATCTTCTATACCAGTTCCCCTAAAACCAATCTTCTTTTTGAGTCCACATTCTTTTGCCTTATGAGTCCTACCTGGTGTTACCGCTATTTCTCTTCTTTAGTCGCCTCCTGTTTATCAGATTGTAATGTTGCCTTGGAGATGCCTGATTCTCCTCCATTCATCTCAACCTTGGGTTTTTGTTTCACATCCTCATCTTCATTTTCGATGTTAAATGGGTATGTAGCATTAGTGTATGCTTTGGAGCTAACCCTAGTTGCATTTTCTAGCCCTTTTATCCTTAACAACCTCGATGTCAGCAAGAAACAAGGAATAGTTCGATTTCTTTCCTATAGTTACACTTGAGATTGGATTTGGCACTTTGTGTCTCATTTAGCATCACCAGTATTATCCTCAAGAATGAGGTCCCCATTTAAATAAGCTCCTTGATTCTTTTGGCTAACTGTCACAACTGCAACACTCGAACAAAGAAGGGAGTGGACGTTTGAATAAGCTCCCTGATTCCTTTTGCAACCTATTGCAGCGGCAGCGCTCGAACATGGTAGGGAATATAGATTTAAATAACCTCCCTGATTCTTTGGCAACTTGTAACATCTACAACAGTTGAAAATAGAATTTTGTAGGGGTTTAAATAATTTCCCTAATTCATTGGCAATCTATCATAACTGAAGCACTTGAAATTTTAAAGGTTTGAATAATCCTTTTGTTACCATTGTCAATCTAACGCAGCTGCTACACTTGAGCATAATAGGAAGTTTAAAGATTTAAATAAACCCATTGATACCACTAGTAAACAATTGGCATGTTATTTATATTGTAAATGTCAATTATCATCTTCCTTATAGCCGTGAGTGCATAGGCGAGCTACAAATGTACCAAATTTTTACTAGGGCAGAAGCTGTGAATGCAACAATTTACATCCTTAACAGAAGTCCTCGTAAAGAATAGGAGAATGTCACTTCCAAGGAATCTTGATCAAACAACTAAATGTCTCTATGAACAAATTGTGATTAACAGAGAGGTTGAAGATGAGAAAATACCTTTCTTTTAGTTAATGGCTTTAGACACCTAAAAATGACCTAGGCCTACAAGCTTCATTTTTACCACTTTCGTCCTAGCATAATTATGTCATTTAATTATGTCCTTGGTCCACATTCGGCTATTGATTAATTAATTCAAAATTATTTAATTAATTCATGTCATTTATTCTTCATGATTATTAAATAAATAAATTTTATTTATTTATTAAATACGTCATTAACTGTCTAGGTCTTTCTTTAATTAAATAAATTTCCTAATTTATTTAATTCCCCTTTGTTATTTAATTCTTCCTGATTATTAAATAAATGAATTACATTTATTTATTTAATATGTCACTAACTATCTTAATTAAATAAATGGATTAATTTATTTAATTAATTAATCTTATCTTTTAAATTAAATAATTAAATTTAATTATTTAATTACCAATTAATATTCTTCTCATTTTAAATAAATTAAATTATTTAAAATGTCATGTCAATCTTAACTGTCATCATTTTTAAATAATCTGAAAAGATTATTTATTATCTCTCAAAATCCATAATTTGAATTATTTTAATTCAAATTAGTAATTGATCTTCTAAAAATCAAGCAATCAAGTAGATTCTTGATTTTTCAAATCTTATCTTCAGCTCACATCTTATCTCTTTGATTTTTTGAATCTTGCAAATCAGGCAATCTTATCTTCTTGATTTTTTGAAAATCTTTATTTTCTAATTAATTATCTCATTTATTCTCCATTGTCGATCCGATTTTATTCTGACCATTTGATTAAAGATTTTTCCCTAACCCTAATTAGGGATTCTCAGGTTTAATCTAGATCGCTCATTTTAGGTTCTCATCATTAATTTATCTCGTCCATCCATTCGAAATGGCATTTTCTATAAAATGCCATCTTCTCACTTTTCAATTACACAGACACACATACATACTGACATTTTGCATAGTTATTATAGGCATTTGCTTTCACACTTAGTTCTTCATAGGCAATTTTAATTTATTATTATAGTCATTTAATCAAGTCATGGCATTGTTTTAGGCATAGACATTGGCAATAGGTATAGGCATTTAGAGTTTATGCAAATCCTTCAAGGAATGTTGTAGGTCTTAGGCATTTTCAGATTGCTCGAACAAAGAATCTGAGGGCAACAATATCCAGCAAGTAAGAAGGTGCTACAAAAATGAATCATGGAGACTTTGGCGATCAGGTATAATTGTTCTTTTATGTATTTCCATTGTGTTTTGTAGCTACTTTGGGTTTTTATCTTTTGCTTTTGATTTAGCTAATCCAATCTAATAATCTAGAAATTACCCTCAGTTACGTTGGTGAACCTGACTCTGTTTTCTCATTCCGTACGGTTTTTTATTGTTTTCTATTATTTTGCAGGTACAGGTACGGATCGCCACAAGTGTCTTTTTTAAAATATCGTGATGCATTTGATGCGTCACAACGCATCTGCTTATAGAAGCGCCGCAATTGCCCTGACAAGCCGCAACTAACAACCATAACGACGCATATGATCTATCGAGCCGCATCTAAAGACCCGAACGACGCATCTGCCAGGTCAAGCCGCATCTGTCTGGTAAAATTTTTCTTTCAGTTTCGAGGTTCTGATTTTTGGATTTTTGGGTTTTTCTGGTTTCTAGTTTTCTGGTTTTCTATTTTTTTTTCTGTGTTTTTTATTTCTGCATGTTGGATAGATTAGATTTTTTGTATTACTAATCTTTTTCTTGTAGCGTGTGGTGATCTCCATTCGTGTGTCGAAGACCATTGCTTAAAAAGACTACTAATTCATTGTTTGCAGATTTGAATGTCAAAGAAGGAATAAACAAATTTTGTGGTTGTTTTTCTTAGATTAGCAAATAATTGATTTTAGTGCACATAAAAAGAACTCATGTCTTTTATGTTTGATTGTTCTTACAGAATGGTAGGTGAGTATGCTCTCACTTGGTGAAAACCTTATGATCAGAAAAACCAGACCCATTCTTATTTGTTATTTACCCTGACTTGGTATATCGGAGTATCCTCTCCCCTCGCGCTTTCGAGCGATCTTGGATGTAAGAGAAACGGTTACCAACTCTAGAAATTGGGCCTACCTAGGGATTTCATCACCCCAATGTGACTCAAACCGGCAACGGAGCTAAAGCCAAGCTACCCCCAACTGGTATATAAATGTAAACCTTAAGGGAAAACCTAAGGTTGCTTGTGTGGATGTGTCATACGGACGGAGTTGTACTCCCTTAAACCCTGTTGAGCTTAACCTCTTCAGGCTGGAGTGCCACCTTAATGGTGATTAATCTCTTGCCCCATGTATGGCCACTCGAATGGGGGTCCCGAACTAAAAACTCTTGTATAGAAAGCCAAAATCCTTCTATTTGCTAGCGCAGCAACAGTCGGTGTGAAGGCATCCACACTTTCGCAGTTTGTAGTAGAGGTGATCAGCTCGCCATGGGAGTTTCATGGGGGTTGGAAGCTTGGTTGGCCTGAGAAGAGAGTGCACTGTAAGGGGGAGCCCGTGCAGCCAAGTTTCTGAATTCACACGCTACAGATATGCAGTTGGGGAAACCCGCGTGGAATCTAGCAAATATTGTCATGGCCTAACCTAGGATCGTGCTTATCTGATGTGTGTTTGGTTACTTTTAAAACGTTATGTTTGTCAAGTGTATTCTGGTTCTATCACATTTTGAAACAAAACATTCACCAAACAGATCAAAATTTTCATCAAAACAACAAGAAAATCATGTTGAAATTAAACTGAGTCACATCTGTCGAACTGCAAGTGATTTTTTGCAACACAAACGCTCTGTTAAACAGCATCTAAAACTTAGAATGCCACAACTGTAGGCATCACAACACATTGGTCAACTGAAAATCTGCATATGCTAAATTGAGTCACATTTGACAGACCGAAAGCCGCATTTGCTAAACTATGACACATTTGCCAAACTATGACACATTTGCCAAACTGTGACGCATTTGTCTGTCAAAATTTTAAACTTCACAATCAAAACCTGAGGTCTTCAAATTGTCAACCATTTGTCAAACACTGTCATCAAGAAGATTCTGTCAGAAACCAAACTTGATATTGCTCAAAGTCTTGTCTATTAGCTTGCATTAGTCACCATAGGTTTCATACCTCATTCCTTTTAGTTTCATACATTCAACATTACTTTGTCCCTAGGTTCATATTTTGCATACTTAGGATTAGGAAAATCTTAAGCACACTTTGCAAAGTCATTGTTTTCGAAATTAAACCCTCTTGGACCAAGTTATCAAATCACCCTTTTACTCATTGTCCTCTTTTGTGAGATTTCTTCCAACTCAAAAGTCTAGTTAGGAAGACTCACTAGTCATTTAGACCTTGTCAACTTGTCATTTCAAACAAAGTTCGAGCTTAGAAGTGCTTAGACAACCTTGTCTTACATTGCATATACATTGCATATCCTATTCACAAAAAAACAAAAAACATTAGTCATTCTAGTTGTCATTTTGAAATTAGACTTCACATAGTGTCATACTCGCATTTAGTCGTCATTCCCATTTGAGCAATCTCATTTATGGTTGAAACCAGACTTCAAAAACAAAAGAGACAAATGGAAAACTTTAGACAAGACCCCCCGTTTACTGCCAACAATCCTCCACATGACTCAAACTAGACCTTGTACAATCCATTTTCCAATTTAGACAATCAACCTCCAGTGACAACACAATCCTCATTAAACAGTACATTTGAACTCTACTTGTAAAGAGATGAAAATGGTCAGCTACTTCAGGAAAACATAGAGGCATTGACACAAGACCTAGAGGCCTATCAGCTTGCTGAAACAATAGCTCGTCAGGACAGAGACAGATTCGTAGCTATGCTCTTGAGTGAAGGAGCTAAGTTAACACGAGGATTTGATGTTAACACACCAAATTTGACACTTCATGACCCTAATGCCAACAATGCACATAACATGTCACATAGTGGTCAACTTCTAAATGCTGCGAGCAATACTTCCTTTGGGACCACAGCGACAGTACATACCACACCCAACATCTCAAACATCTCCAACACAATAAATGCTACATCTATTGGGGGATCACAATCATCCACAATGCCCACAACATCCACAACACTACCTCAATCGGATGGAACCACTCTTGGCTCCTCAACAATATGGGCAAATTATTCCAATCCTCTTTTTACCGCGACAGTAAATACCATGGGGGCATCATCAAGTCACCACAATCCCCCCTTGACAACTTCATCTACTACCATGAACACAACTTCGACAAATCCGTTCAGTAGTAATTCACAAAATCCTCTGGGAGGAGCCACAGGACGTATCTTTATCCAAGGACAACAACAAAACATTAACACGACAACACAGTCAAATGTCATTGCCTCCCAAGGTACAAACACAAATGTCCCCCTTGTACAAAACCAACAATTTACACAAGGTGGCCAAATAACACAACCCATGACATCATTGACACACTATAACAGTCATGGTCACAACATCCCCCAAATAATGACGCACATGGCTGGGGGACACATCCCAACACATTCATCCAACATTCATACTCATCAACATGCACCAAATCATAACTTACAATACCAACAACATACCACTCCACACATGTCATACGTACCACAACAACCCATACCACCACAATACACCAACATTCACGCACACCAGGCAGGAACACATGGTGTACTAGGCAATCCAACATATGGAAACAAAAATGACCCTACCATAGATGAACTCAAAGAAAGAATGAGGGATATGGAGAAAACTATGCAAAACATGTACATTTTAGGCAGGAAATCAGAAATATCATATGACCTGGATGTATACCCATTCGACACGAACTTACATATGCCTGCATTTCTGCCAGGATACATGTCACCCAACTTCACAAAATATAGAGGCAAGACAAATCCCATTGAACATGTTCGCGAATTCACAACCAACTGTATGGATATCGCCTATGAACCAACATACTTGATGAGACTTTTTTCCAAAAGTTTGGCGGGTCAAGCCCTTGAATGGTTTTCAACTCAAACAGATATCCAAACATGGGATGAGCTCAAACGAAAACTCATAAGAAATTACGCGTACAACATTGACATGGATACCTCTATCACTAGCTTGTGCAAACTCACACAAGAAGATTCTGGTGAGACATTTATTCCATTCTTTCAAAAATGGAGAAGCCTTGCTAGTCGATGTCACATTGACATTCCCGAAAGAAAAAAAGTCGACATGTTTGTCCAAACACTTCTAGGGCCCCTAAAATTTGCATTGCAAATACATTGTTGCACAAACTTCACAGAGTTACTTGAAAAAGGGGTCCAAATTGAGAAATCCCTTATCGCAAAGGGAGAACTGAGATATGGCTCCAAAAACACAAACGTCAATCCACCCGCTAACAAAAACAAATATTGGGTTAAAAATAAGCACATTACAAACAACGGTGTTGTCGACCCCAAGACTGCAAACACTGTAGGTCCTGTATTGGCCCTGAAAGGAGTTCAACAACAAAACAGACAAACAACGACATTGACACCTCCTCCCAATACTTCTTCAAACAATCAAAGTGGTCAAAACAATCAGGGACAATATCGTCAGATGAGACAATTTCCTAGGGGTCGCACATACACCCATTTGGGTGAACCCATTGAAGAAGTCCTTAAGAAATGCATTCAACATGGGGTAATCATACTTCCGGAAGTAAAACCATATGACCTGGGACAATTCAAACCAGCATGGTGGAATGACAATGCACTTTGCGAATACCATTGAGCAAAAGGGCATACAACCTCTAACTGTCGACAATTGAAAAACCTAATACAGGATCTTATCAAAAATCATACCATCAAAGTAGGTGGATCGCAATTCACCTCCAACTCCAATCATACTATCCACAAGAATCCACTGCAGGATCATGGTTCTCATAATGCGTCCACTTCAGGTTCACAGAATCAAGCTAACTTTGCCCGAGTCAAGTACAACTATTCTAGTGGACCTATTATAAACAATGTCCGAACTGAAAATGAATACATCAATACCATTACGGTTAGAAGAGCACCCCAATGTAATGCTACAACTCGCAGTGACAAGGTCACTATAGCTGGTCCACCTTCCGCTAGACAAGCCAAAATCACTATACCGGGCCCATCGACTAAACAATCACAACCTAACCCATCTGCTAAACAGCTAAAACCTATCCCAACTACACAGCAGTGGAAACCCAAAAGTCAGTTCAACCTCATTGACCAGCTAGGAAAGACTCCCGCTCAAATATCTATCCTTGAGTTGCTTCGTATCTCTCCTGTGCACAAACAAATCCTAGA
This sequence comes from Sequoia sempervirens, assembly GCA_007258455.2. Taxonomy (NCBI): domain Eukaryota; kingdom Viridiplantae; phylum Streptophyta; class Pinopsida; order Cupressales; family Cupressaceae; genus Sequoia; species Sequoia sempervirens. The sequence goes on from VDFB02281492.1 coordinate 212,367,911, forward strand.
TCAAACTCTCCTAGAGTCGTCGGTCCCCAAGGATATTGATGTCAATCAGTTTGAAACTATGGTGGGATATCTCACCATGCTGCACAATGTCACCTTCTCGGATCAAGACTACTCATCACATAAAACCAACCACAATGATGCATTACATAGAAACTTTTGTCCACAAGCACAAAGTTAGACGGGTTTTAGTAGATGGAAGAGCAGGGTTGAACATATGCTCCCTCAAATTGGTTAAAGCTATAGGATTCTCTGATGCATGCGTAGACCCAACGAAAAGCATAGTGATCAAAGCATACGATGATGAGGAACACTCTTCACGGGGTGTTATCTCTCTCCCTATCAGAGTGGGACCGGTCATTATAGACACAACCTGCCAGGTCCTAGATTTGGAACTACCATATAACACTTACTTGGCCATCCATGGATTCACGCCTTAAAATTCGTTCCATCTACATACCATCAATGCCTCAAGTTTCCTTTTGACGGCACAGAAGTAACCATTTACAAAGACCCCGACCCTTTCCAATATTATACCAATTTAAGGGGTATCTCCAAAAATCGAGTACCTATTAACCGAGAAGCACCTGGCTCCTCATCATCCAAATACATCGACCCTGCTACACTCATGTCATCTTCCACATCCACTCCATCCATGTCTTCCGCCGTACCACCACCTTCCACCAACCCTAAGACTGAATCAACTGTCAAAATACAGGACCTCGACTGCGGAGAGTTCAAACTAAATACAACATACAGCATAACTACAATACCCACTCCTCCAAAGATATATGGTCGGCCATGTTTCAGAATGAAACCTCAAGAAACTTTCAAAGTTCCACCGAATACAATTTTTACCAAGTGGGGAGACATGAGTGATGAAGACCTTGCTGACATCACGGGATGGATCTATAAGGATACAGTCACATTACCCCTATTACCAGTTCAAATATATGGCAAAGGTTATGACTTCATGAAGGCTAAAGGCTACGATGGTACTAGTAGCCTAGGAAAAGACAAAACTGGCCGAAGGGAACCCATATAAACTTTTCAAATTCTGAAGTATCTTGGATTAGGGTTTGGGTCACCCGCCAATGACGATCGACGTACCTCTGGACTTTCAAATGAGCGAGTACATGCTTCGAAAAGTGTTGAGACTACTAGGGAAACCCGAACCGAAACTGACTCCCACGAGTGGGAATTTGGCTCAGAACGATCCCTCAGTGACCATTGTCTCGATGATTTGTTTGTCGAACCAGGGGAACTAACCTTTGAACAACGATTTTGGAAAAAATTCAAAATTGAACAAGCACCCAATAGTCAAAGTCCCACTACCACCTCCCATGTGATACAACACCCGTCATCTGAACCCCATCAGTCCAATCCATCTAAGGTATCAGACGACATTGACAACCAGGGCTCTACAACCTTCACTCCTTATTTTGACAACGAATATGACACTAGTGAAGGAGAATATTGGATAGAGTCTGATGTCGAGTTGGATGATGATAACCTCATTTACAGCATTACTAAATCCATCTGCATGTTGTCTACATCCTCACCCCAATTCACTAGCCTTGACGATGGCATCTCTTTATTTTACCCTGAACTAGTCGATTGGGACCAACAACGACCACCAGTTCTGGACACATTTTAGAATGATGAGGCAATAGCTGAATTCATGGGATTACGAGAAGGCATACCCAATGGGGACCACAAATCCGGATTCACCATTGATTTAGACTGCACTGCATACTTCAGCGAGATTGTTCAGTCCTCTAGTCGCAAAAGTAAAAATAAAAGAAAAAGTGAAACGTCTCTAGGTGAAAACCGAAAGGCACCTCTTGACGATAAAATAGTAAAAATAAAGGACGTATCTGTGGGTGAAAACCTCCCTGAGGTGCCCAAAGATGGAGGACTGGACTTTCTCCCCATGCAATAGGAGAAATTGACCATGCTTATTGAGGACACAATAGAAGATAACATTTCAACTACAGAAGACCCCAAGATGGTCCTATTTGCTGCATCATTGACTGACGAAGAGAAACTAGAATTTCATAAATTCTTTGCAGAACGAAAAATCAATTTCGCGTGGTCCTATGCTGACATGCCAGGATTGGACCCTGAACTGGTTCTACATCATCTGCCACTATTACCCAATGCTAAACCAGTCAAACAGAAGTTGCGCAAGATGCATCCCCAAGTTGCTCTATTGGTCAAGGCCAAGTTAAAGAAATTACTGGATGCTAGATTCATAAGGTCTATAGATTATGTAGAATGGATTTCCAACCTAGTGCCAGTGACAAAGCCAAATGGGCTGATTCGTGTATGCACAGACTTTCAGGATCTAAATAAAGCATGTCCAAAGGATGACTTTCCTTTGCCCAACATTGACAACATAGTTGACCTAACTGTAGGATATGAGATGCTATCCCTCATGGATGGTTTCTCTGGTTATAATCAAATCTGCATTGCTCCTGAGGATCAACACAAAACAACATTTACTTGCCCATGGGGTACATACTATTGGAACGTCATGCCCTTTGGTCTCAAAAATGTAGGTGCCACGTATCAAAGGGCTATGACCATGATCTTCCATGACATGATGCACAAAATAATGGAGGATTATGTAGATGACCTCTTGGCCAAATAAGCAACAAGGAAAGATCATTTGAAGGTACTCGACATAATTTTCAAAAGACTTGAAGAGTACAAAGTTCGGCTGAACCCTAAGAAGTGTGTTTTTGGGGTCACATCAGGTAAAATATTAGGGTACATAGTTTCCCAAAGAGGCATAGAGGTCAACCTGGCAAAGGTCAAAGCAATCATAGACATGCCTCTGCCCAGAGGGATTAGTGAACTCAGAACTCTACAAGGCAGAGTGCAATCTATTCGTCGTTTCATAGCCCAATTGGCAGATAAGTGCCACCCATTCCAGTACTTGTTGCGCAAAGGTGTCCCCTTTGTATGGACGGATAAATGTCAAGAGGCCTTCTAGTAAATAAAAGATTACCTGCTATCAACACCAGTCCTCATGCCTCCTATTCATGGAAAGCCATTAATTCTTTACATCTCGACTACTAGTTCAGCACTGGGGGCATTGCTGGCCCAAAATGATCATGAAGAAAAAGAAAGAGCAATCTATTACATCAGCCGCACACTAATAGGCTATGAGTTAAATTACACATACATTGAACGTGCATGTCTCACTGTTGTCTTTGTATCCCAGAAATTAAGACACTATATGCTCAGTCATCAGACACAATTGGTTGCCAAGATTGATTCATTGAAATATCTACTAAGTCGAGCAACATTAACAGGCCGGTTGGCAAAATGGGTCATGATACTAAGCGAGTATGACATACAATATGTTGAGCGTAAGGCAATAAAAGGGCAAGTAATAGCAGATCAACTAGCAGATGCACCGATCCAAGCCACTCATCCATTAGTAACTGATTTTCCCAATGAGTCCATTTTTCATGCAGAACCGACAACACCATGGAAGCTATATTTTGATGGGTCTCATACTGGTCATGGCTCAGGCGCTAGAATCTTGTTTATCACACCATAGGGGGATTCAATTCCTAAGTCATTCAGGATCGCTTTCCCTTGTACAAATAACATTGCCGAATATGAAGCGCTAGTCACAGGTCTCAAGTTGGCAATCAAATGGAAAATTCAGACATTATTTGTATTCGAGGATTCCCATCTCGTGATCAACCAAGTGAATGATGAATATGAAACAAAGGATGAGAAGTTTCTTCCCTACAAGAGGATGGTGGATAGTTTCCTAACATACTTCCAATTGATTTCTTTTGAACAAATCCCCAGGGCACATAACAAGGTAGTTGATGCAATGGCTACTATTAGTTCTCTCTTGGACATCCCTAAAAATGTGTCACAATTTGAGTTCTTAGTAGAACAGCTTTTGATACCGGCATATGATTTCCCAGAATTAGAAATGGTTTGTGAACTCGTTGGTCCCAACTCTCCTTGGTATCAGGACATTTACGATTACCTAAAATCCCAAACCCTTCCACCGAACCTGTCCAATAACCAAAGGAAGTCCTTCATTAGAAAATCTGCAAGATATGCCATTGTCAGTGACACCCTATACTGCCGTAGTTTCGACGATACCCTCCTTAGATGTCTTGACACCGATGAAGCATGTACGACCTTACGAGAAGTGCACAACGGTATATGCGGATCTCATTCGAGTGGTCCTACTCTGGCTAAGAAACTAATGAGACTTAGGTATTATTGGCCGACAATGGAAAAAGATGCAATTAAATATGTCAGGACTTGTCGCAAATGTCAAATACACAGTGACTTGGTACATGCTCCAGCACAAGAACTCTGGCTGATCACTTCTCCTTGGCCTTTCGCTTAATGGGGACTCGACCTCGTGGGTAAGATTCATCCAACCTCATCCAACGGCCATAAATTCATTATTACCGCCATCAAGTATTTCACAAAGTGGATTGAAGCCATCCCATTGACATACATTACTGGCAAACAAATATCAAAGTTCATCCTCAACTACATCATTTGCCGGTATGGCCTTCCACAGTCATTCATCACTGACAATGGACGTCTATTCAAAAACCAAGACATACATGAGTTATGTGAGAAATTCCATATCCAGCACCACTTTTCATCTCCATATTACCCCCAAGGAAATGACCAAGCTGAGGCGTCGAATAAAACCATTGTCAAAATTCTAAAAAAGACTGTTAATGACGCTGGCCGCGACTGGCACATACAACTTAACCCTGCTCTGTGGGCTTACCGAAATAGCATTCGTACACCTACAAGAGCTACACCATTTGCCCTAGTCTTTGGCGCTAAAGCCATCTTACCCATTGAGGTCGAAATTCCTTCGCTACGAGTTTCCTTGAAGGGTCTAACCAATGAAGAGGAGTACCAACAATCACGCTTGCATGAGCTGGAAATGTTGGAAGAAAGAAGACAAAACTCACTGAATCATCTCCAAGCATACCAGAACTGCCTTTGTCGCAGCTACAATAAAAAGGTTATGGTCAGAAAATTTGACATCGGCGACCTAGTTCTCATGCAGAACCCCAAGAACCAAGCAAACAGAGAAAAGCCAGGAAAATTTGAACCAAACTGGCTGGGTCCCTATATTATCATATCTTCTTTGGTTCTGGAGCTTATCAATTGGAAACTCCATATGGGGAACAATTGATAGAACCCATCAATAGTTTACATCTCTGAAAGTTCTATGCATAGCATCAGAGGATGGAGCTGAAAGCCATAAAATACAAAAAAATTGAAAAAATTAAAAAATCAGTCACCCGATGAAAACCTAGCAAGGCATCCTGGTGACACCAAAAAAATAAAAAATTCAAGAAAATAGTAAAGAGAAAAATGATGATTCGTTCAATAGTGAAAACCTGGAAACAGGCGCTTTGGACAAGTACCATGGTGAAAACCTAGCAAATAGAGCCATGCGTAATCAATCATTGCTCTGCCATCTACTATCACTTTGTCTAACTTGGCCTAGGATGAAAGGTATTTCTGCCATTATTCTGCAAATTGCCATCACACCTATCCTACCTGTCATAGTAGATAAATGATTGGCATCAAGTCCTGATGATTGTCCGTCTAGCAAGTCAGTAGCATCCCGTCCATATTCCTTACAAATGGCTAAGTCTTAGACATGACTGGGGGAAAAATGTTTATCATGAAAACTTCACCGATTAGGATATCACACATGATCTTAGAAATTGGCAGAGATCCTGAAAAGGGCAAAACATCATAAAAAAGTCTTGAAAAAAAAAGGCATAAACATTTGTTATAAAAGATCTTGAAAAGACAAAAAACATCATAAAAAAAGTCTTGAAAAAGACAAAGAAACATCATAAAAGATGAAAAAAAGGAACAAACGATTCATAAAGGATCACGAGAAAAAAGACAAAGAAACATCCCACAAAAGTCCTAAAAAGACAAAAACATCGCGTGTCGCGAAAAAGACCACAAAATGCGTAAAGCGATCGAGAGAGCCCATAAAGCAAAAACATATTGAGGAATTTTACTTCGAAGCACACAAGCACACTGTCATCTCTTTTCAAAAGTCAATCAAGTCAATCAGTCCTTGTCATCTGTCCGAACTACGTTGTCTCTGCGCATTTGCTATGTAGGCAAGACTCATATTTGAGTCCCCGAGACATTAGGTCGGTCCTTTTAGGTTTGTCAAAATAAATCATGACTCAATCTTTTGTCATCAAAATAATGTCATTGGTCATGTTGAGCTATGAGGTCTCTGAGTGTATGACGTAGGCAAGGCCATCTATCGATAAGCCCTCGAGGCCGCACTAGGTCAGTCCATTAGGGTTCATGACACTACACTGGCACACACGTCAAAAGTCTTCAATCATTTTCCACATGGGAAAACTCCTAAAACAAAGTAAAACAATCAGTTTTTCAGCATGGCAATCTCATCAGCATGTCACTCATATCATTAAGGCAATATCGACATATGGTCAAACACAAGTCAAACTCGGGCAAAGCAAGTCAAATCGTCATAAACCGGTCAAACTGTCAAATTTCGTTTAGTCTTCAGATGAGTCCTTCTGAATGATAACCTATGTCATTTATGCCTTAGGATGTGTCCTTCCTAGGCATCGTCATCGTCATTCGACATTTTGAGTGATCCTCTTGACATCTAAAGATCACTCTTTATGACATCAGTATTCTTCAGATGTGTCCTTCTGAAGAACCAACTCTGTCATTTATGCCTTAGGATGTGTCCTTCCTAGGCATCGTCATTATTTTGAGGGACCCCTTACGACCATTAAGGATCAAATACTCTAGTCATCGGCATTATTCAGGATGTGTCCTTCCTAAATTCACCAAGTCTCGACATTTTTCAAGGTCATCAAAACTTTAAACATTTCGACATATTGACATTATCAAACATGGCATCTTGACATCAAAACAATGGATATCCAGACGCACTTGGCAAACACTTGACAATTGTCTTTTGATCTTTTATCATGTTATTAGTTTTTCAGTGAGATCCCACTAAGCAGGATTTAGAGAAGCAACGACGTAGCATGACAATTGATACACATGACTACTAGCTTCTCAGCGAGGTCCTGATTCTGGGATTTAGAAAAGCAACGACATATCATGGTAGGGATTTTATTTTATTTTTTATTTTATTTTGGGAATCATGTCACTAGTTTCTCAAGGATGTCCTGGAAATAGGATTTAGAGATGCAGCGACGTTTCATGATTTGTCCTTGTCTTTTTCTGCTTGTGGAGGATTATGACAAAAAGACTAGGGCAGTCACGCTCCTGGTATGAGTCATGATCATCCTTGTCTGTGACTGTTTGTCTTACGTAATGGTACGACCTTGCACACCTTGATCTATGTCATATCATGGTGTTTGTGGGCCATTACAATAGTCTACCCAATGATGATTAAGAGCAATAAGTACTAATGTCCTATGGTAAAGTTTTGAAGGATTTGGTCTAGGAATTAACATGCATTTTTCATTAGTCTGGTCATCTTCTCTTCTTCGATCTGGTCATCTTCTCTCATCAGTCTCGTCATCTTCTCTCGTCCATTTCATGATGATATCCTCTGACATCCAAAAACATAAGTGCATACATGATCATATACATTGCATTATGTCCATACATCATCCATGGCATTAAAGCATATACATAAGCACCAGCATTGCATTAACATAATCATCAGCATTGCATCTTTTACATAAATACATCATAAACATAATCATATAAATAAGCATTACATCATCATGGCATCAATATCACAACATAGGCATCATATCACATACATGATACATCACAAATCATACATTAGACATGTCATAATACATAAAGCAAAAAGCATCACATAACACATGTAGGCCACATCAAAACTACATCATCATATACTATCATCTCAAAAAGGTACAATGTCATAGGATAAAGTCATGGGATATCCCAAAAATGGAGCTCGCAGGCTCAATAATATACATAGTGTGTCAAAATACAAGTATGCCCCTAAGGTAGGTTCTCATCATCCCCTCGAGGTGAGGAATGTGGTGGCTGAGGCCCTGTCACTGGCTCTGAAGCAATAGGTGGTCCTGTAGCAGCCTCTATCTGTGAAACTGATGGAACCATGAGTGAAGATATCATCCTGACGCTGGTAAACATCTGTGAGGTCAATGCTGCCGGACTCTAGGAGGTAGACATATCTATCACTGGCGGCTAATCCTGTACTGACCTCTGCGCTGAAACTGTCACAACCTCTACCTGTGCCACTGATGAAACTGCAAAGGACGGTGCCATCTCAACAGTATAGAACATCTATGAGGTCACTGCTGCTGGACTCTGAGAGATAGAAGGATCTATCACTGGTGGCTGTACCTGTCCTGATCTCTATACTGAACCAGTTGACCTAGGACTAGGAGTATTCCGACACGAATGATGTGACCTGTGACCTGAAGTATGCCCTGTCGAGGTAGACCCTCCGACACTAGTATGGCTCCTGGTACCACTGCCACTGCCTGACCTGTGCCCACTGCCTATCCTCGACTGTGACCGGGACAAGGTAGGATCCCGTTGCTCTGGTGGCACTACCTGCTCGTACAAGGTCCTGTACTACTCCAGTCTCATTCTAACCCTAGCCAACTCCCGAGCCATGTCTCCCATGGGCCCTGTGCATAAGGCTACAAACTCTGTACACCACTGGGTTGCATCCTATTGGCGGATCACCGCCTAGTCTCGCTCTACATGGGCTACCTCTAGTGCTGACTGTCTCGCTCTAGTGCATCCAATCTCTGCTGAAGGTCTAACACCCTCTGATCTGCTGTAGCATTTGGCGGCAACCCTGAAGTGGACGGTATCTCCTCCTCCCCTTCTACCATCTGCCATCGGAGTAGTCACTCAGACTTGCCTATGGCATCATCCTCATCATCATCATTGACATCCTCCTAACCTGCCACCTCCACCTCCTCATCCTGCCCTGCCACCTCCACATCATCCTGCCCTCCCACCTCCACATCCTCCTATCCTCTAACCTCCACCTCCTCATGCCTCTCTGCCTCTGCCTCCTCCTCCTGTCTCTCCCCCTCTGCCTCCTCATGTCTCTCCTCCCGTCTCTCCTCACCCTCTCCCTCCTGTTTGGGCTGCTCCTCTCTCTCCCTCCTCACCAACCTCGGGGATGGAATCTAAGGCAACCCTCGCCACGCGTGGGCGCACCCTCCGGCCCTGTGCTTGGCCGTGTCGCCTCCACCTCTGGCCGTCTTCACCATCATCCCAACCTCTGGCTCCACCCCTGCCTTCGTCCCCACCTCTCCCTCCATCTTCGTCCCTGCCTCTGCCTCTACCTCCATCTCTGCCTCGACCACCTCATCTAGCTTGTGGCACCTCTTGCAGATAGCCCGGTACTTTGTCGGTAGGGTGTGGCCCGTCGGGGATCTGTCGATAGCCGCGGGTCTGGCGATCGCACGCCACCATAAAATCGCCATGCCGACAGCCGATTACCCGAGGGATCACTGCTCCTCCTCTCAACCCTAGGCTGGGGCTGCCTAGCTTCGTCTCTATCTGGCTGGCTGTCCTTGAGGCCAGCGGAATATTTCACCCATACTCTCTAGGGGACGACATACTCTGCCCAGATCCCCATGGATCATCTGCTCCGGCTGCCCTAAGGGCTTTGCTTTGTGGGAGGGTACATCTCAATAATAGGGATATGCACGCGGTCCGGCCCGTCGAATGCCTACTTTTGCAAAAGGCGAGGTGCTGCGCCCTCGTAAGTCCCACATCTTTGCGCACAATTACTGTATGGCCTCCGGATGAATGTTGCCGTAGATTACATGCGATCTGATGCCGCCACCACCACGTCTCACACACATATGGGGTTTCAGCTGGCGTGTCGGCATGAGAGTAGTAAGAGTAGGGAATCCCCTCGGCTAGCTGTAGTATGTCAATAGGAGGGCGGAATATGGCAATGTGCTCCCACGCCTAGATCATCATAAGAGTGGTCCCGCAGAAGATACTCTCTCCTCTCCTGTACGTGACGTCATGAAGCTGATGGTAAAGCATCCCAAGCAAACAGGGACCCCAAGCATACACTGTCCTGTCTCGTCTCATGCCAAACAGGACGTCTCCCCAACCAATTAGAAATCCATGTCCTCGACGGTCAGGAATCAAGATACCTACGATCATAGTCGCCAGGAATGCATCAAACTGCCCGTAGTGCTCCGCAAGGAACTCCCATCGGATCTCATACCCCTGGATACCCAGTCCAGCACCCTGATCCTGATAATAGGCACGGAAGGTCTGCTCGCCATGCTGCAGATCATAGACGATCTGCTCCCCTCGAATAGGAACTCAGAGAATCCAATAGACGTCCTCCAAGGTAATGGTGGCCTCACCTGTCGGCAGGTGGAAGGAATAGGTCTCAGAATGCCATCGCTCGCAAAGTGCAGTCAATAATCCCTTGTTCGCCCGAATGGCAGGCATGAATGCAGCATAGAATAAACCCAAGCGCATCAATCGTCGCCGCTCTTGCGGGCCCAACTAATCGGCAAACCGAAAGGTGGTCGGTCTGCTCTCTCTCGTATAAATAGGGGCAAGCTGCCTCTGCAAAAAGACGAACACTGCATTAGCACTTTTTGGACAATTGTCAACATCATGAAAAGCAACTAAGGTCACACAAACATCAAAACAAGTTTTCATAAAGAAACAGGCAAATGCGTCGCAACCAAGCAATTGCGTCGCGGAAAGACAACTGCGTCGTTCAAAACATCACTTGCGTCTCAATTTGTCAATTGTGTCTCAATATCACATTTGCGTCATGAAATTTTGCGAATGCGTTGCAACATTACAAATGCGACACGACTTAACAATTGCGACTTTCAAAAACGCAACTGCGTCTCAAATTGGCAATTGCGACTTTCCAGTGGTCACATGTGACTCGATAAGTCACTTGCGTTGCACGAAATTTCAAATGCGGCAAAAACCACCGGTGCAGCCTTTTTGGCCTTTGCACTTGCATCGTGACGCATCAAATGCATCGAACGCGAAGGCAATTGCGGCTTACGTGAATGCATATGCATCGCGGTGCAGGCGATGACTATCCTAGAAAGCATTAAATGGCATGCAAAACGATAAAATGACAAAGTGAGTTTAATGTACATACCGCCAGCTCTGAGCCCTCTGGCCATCTAAAAGTCCTCACGATCTCCCCACGGTGTTCTGACACTGGAATAACCATCATCGCTACTACGCCTTTCACTCTAAGATCTCAAGTTTTGCAAGGTAAATAGTAAAAATGAATTGACTTTTACCCCTTTGTCAACCTATTTATAAGGTCAACATGACATTTTTCAAATCAGGTCAATACTGGAGGCTCATTTGAACACCTTTGACTTCCTCGTAAGTTGCTTTAAACATGTCAGAATCCTAAACCGACTGCGCCGTTATTTTTTTGGTCATCAAATTGATTTATCGGGACCCTTTGCAAATTTTTCTGGCACCGGCCAAAATTTGAAAATTTCCCGAGGGGGCAATGATACTCCGTACCCTCGCCGGGGCATATTCTTGGCTTATTTTTCTTTGTCACAATGCGACAAGTGACATTATGACAAAGAGGGGCAAAATGTAGACACCTAAAAATGACCTAGGCCTGCAAGCTTCATTTTTACCACTTTCGTCCTAGCATAATTATGTCATTTAATTATGTCCTTGGTCCACATTCGACTATTGATTAAATAATTTAAAAATTATTTAATTAATTCATGTCATTTATTCTTCATGATTATTAAATTAATAAATTTCATTTATTTATTAAATAATACATTAATTGGCTAAGTCTTCTTTAATAAAATAAATTTCTTAATTTATTTAATTCCCCTTTATCATTTAATTCTTCTTGATTATTAAATAAATGAATTACATTTATTTATTTAATACGTCACTAACTGTCTTTAATTAAATAAATTGATTAATTTATTTAATTAATTAATCTTATCTCCTAAATTAAATAATTAAATTTAATTATTTAATTGCTAATTAATATTCTTCTCATTTTAAATAAATTAAATTATTTAAAATGTCATGTCAATCTTAACTGTCAGTCCTTTTTGATAAATAATCTGAAAAAGATTATTTATTATCTCTCAAAATCCATAATTTGAATTATTTTAATTCAAATTAGTAATTAATCTTCTAAAAATCAAGCAATCGGGCAAATTCTTGATTTTTCAAATCTTATCTTCAGTCCACATCTTATCTCTTTGATTTTTTGAATCTTGCAAATTAGGCAATCTTATCTTCTTGATTTTTCAAAAATCTTATTTCTTTAATTAATTTTCTCATTTATTCTCCACCGTCGATCCGATTTTATTCTGACCATTCGATTAAAGATTTTTCCCTAACCCTAATTAGGGATTCTCAGGTTTAATTTGGATCGCTCATTTTAGGTTCTCATTAATTTATCTCGTCCGTCCATTTGAAATGGCATTTTCTATAAAATGCCATCTTCTTCTCACTTTTTGATTACACAGACACACGCACATACTGACATTTTGCATAGTTATTATAGGCATTTGCTTTCACACTTAGTTCTTCATAGGCAATTTTAATTCATTATTATAGTCATTTAATCAAGTCATGGCATTGTTTTAGGCATAGACATTGGCAATAGGCATAGGCATTTAGACTTTATGCAAATCCTTCAAGGCTTGTTGTAGGACTTAGGCATTTTCAGATTGCTCGAACAAAGAATCTGAGGGCAACAATATCCAGCAAGTAAGAAGGTGCTACAAAAATGAATCATGGAGACTTCGGCGATCAGGTATAATCGTTCTTTTATGTATTTCCATTGTGTTTTGTAGCTACTTTGGGTTTTTATCTTTTGCTTTTGATTTAGCTAATCCAATCTAATAATCCAGAAATTACCCTCGCCAATTTGTTCATCCATCACTATAGGAATAAGTACAAATATAGCCCAATTTCAAACCCATGGAATTTGAATCTAGGAAAACTTGTGATGCCAAATGTTTTTGTGAACATATAACTAATTAAAGCACTAACAAAGAGTTATAATCCCAAAAGAGGGAAATTCACTTGCACGATGGGTCACATTTCATGACTATAACATGAGATTATATTTGTATGGTTTTCCAATTGGACACCTCCCTAAAAATAAAAGTGCAGATGAGAGACTTGTTGGAGGAGTACTACTCTATGGATACAAACTAGAAGAGGTGGAAGCTGCCTCTACATAGGCCCAAAGGTCTAGGGAATCAACCTAGGATATTTTATAGTGATGAGAGGCCCCCATTCTCTATAGATTTGTTTGAAGAATACTATGAATACATATATTAATAAGTTTGGAAAGTACTGGGAGTTGATGCCCCTGCTAACATGACTATAGCTCCCATGGTTCTAGCTCTGGATATTCAAAGCCAAGATGCCAGGCCCTTTGACTATGTAGAGTATCTATTTGAGGTCATTAATAGTGATCTTAATGCTATTAACAACAATAGTGAAGCTATCAACTTCAAACACTATTCACTTATGCATATGATACTATATGAAGTGGAAGTGATGGGAACATGGGGAGAACAATTGAGAATAAAATATCTAGATAGTGATGGTAATTCTAGACTAGTACAAATGTGGACATTAGTTTGCGATAGTGGGTATGGGAGATCCCACTACTTCTACTTTGAAAAATATTTTGTCAAACCCTTATACAAATTGCTTAGCCACAAGTGTGACTATAATCTATCCCTAGAAGTAAAAAGGTTTCTCTTACCAAAGGAGAAGGGCCATGATGGAAAGATAAATTACAATTGGGTAGATTTGTATGTGTTTACAAATTGTACTATTATTAAAGTATATGGATTTGAGGCAGCACCATATTTACTGCCTAAGACTATGCCAGATAGGGTTGCATACCTGGAGATCATGAGACAATTGTCTTACTCATATTTCATGCATTTGAAAAGCTATGGAAGGAAAATTTTCATTCCTTCCACTTTTTATTTTGGTGACTTCACTATTATTATTGATACAAGGTATGATTTGGATAGAAGCAAGTTAAATTATTATGGCTTGCTGATGGGAAACAAGAGAGAAAAAATTGACCCTGAACATTTCATCTATGATGCTAAAATTTCTCAAAAACTAAAAGTATATGAGAATGAGTTCCATGCTAATGATGTCATCAGGAACTATGAGGAAAGTTAGGTGATCATGAGAACAAATTCATACAATAGAATTATTATGGATGAGGCCTAGAGAATGAATACTAACCCATCCTTTGTGGAAGCCTTTCATGAAATTCAAGATCCTATGAAAAGAGTTGAGCAATTTCTCTTGCATGAAGAAGAAATAATAAAGGATGTACCTCTAGTGGAATTTGAGAGGAGAAAAAATGTTGGCTATAGGAGGCAAGTAGAAAATATAACACCACTGGGTCATTTGTCACCACAACCTACTCTAGAGGTAAGGTTCTTAGTTGATGCCCCAATCATGGTTGAAGATGATATTGAGGGGGGAAGGGAGGTCACATAGATCAACACTCCTATCATTTACCAATATGAAATTCCACTAGAAAGGAGTGTGATTAACCTTGAAGCTTCTAACAAGCTATATGATGATGTGAGACACTATTCCAGTCAGGAATTCATTGTAGATGATGCATTTGTCTAGACTTCTAAATTTAATGCTTTCATCTATGAGTATAAAGGAAAGGTGGTAAGGGAAAGGATAAAAGACATTGACCCTGAGAAGGAAGCATATGCTTTGAAAGAGCTTCAACATGAAATTGATAGAGAGATGAAGAACATGACTGCCAAGAGAGGAAGAGCATTGTTGTAAGAAGTTGGGGTTATGTTTCTTCTAGGATGGGATATCAGTTTAACCATTGTATTTGATAGCTTTATGAAGAAAAAGAATAAATACTTTCACTTGATAGATGAAGCTGGTGATAAGATCTATACTAGATCAGGATATAATCCTAATAATAGTACTCTATAGATATGGCTGCTTTACCCATTAGGAAAAAAGCCTTCCCTTGTTGATCATGATCAAATTTTTGGACATCTTTTGGTGCAAAGAGTAGGAAAGACACATCCTATGGAAACTATTGATTTGAATGTGAATGTGGCCAAGTTCACAAAGGCTCAAATTTAGAAACTCGTAAGGGATAACGGACTAATAGAAGAGAATGAAAGGTTGAAATAGGAGCTGATCAGCTATAGAGATAAATTTCCTTCTTCCTCAGGGATTTATTCCCCATTGGTTGAACATGAAAGAAAGGTACTAGAAGAATTGTTGGAAACTACTTACTAGTAGTGAAAAGATGTGAAGGTTCAGAAGGGACAAGAGTTAAAAGGAAAGCTCAAGACCTATATCTTTGAAATGGCATCATAAATAGTTTGCATGAGATTTGAAGATATGTGTAAGCATGTTGAATAAGTCTAGCATATTCATGAAAAAACACATGCAACACTACTCGAAAACACTAGATTGAGTGACATAATGAAAGAAGTGGAGTATCACATCATAAAAAAAAAAGGATGATAACACTATTCTGCTACAAGAATATGATTATTTGATGAAAGCACATAAAAATTTCCATAACATCTTGACATAGGAGTTAAGTGACTTTAGTCAGCTGCTAAGTATGGCCTTGCTCAACTTCTTTGAGGAAATAGAATTGAAGGATCAATATACAAGGAATGATGAGATAGCCCACTATTTTCTAGTTGCTCTTGGTACAATCAATGATGAAGATGAATTTCTTAAGAAAACACATCAACAACTTTAAAGAATCTTCGAATTGGAATATTCCATGAAATATATTATACATAATGCAGAAACTCATGCCAAAAGTGGGTACATTAAGCACTTGTCGAAGGTTAACTCATTCATTGCACAGGCCAAGTAAGAGAAGAGTAACATGGACTCGACTTTGATGGTTTTAGATACACAATCATGGTGCATGAGCCTTGAATAGATCTTAGGTGATCATGGGTGCCTACTAGAGATTTACGGACTGTAGTGCATCCAGCAACAAACTCTTATTATTTTTTCTAATTATATTTTAGTTATGAAGCGATATAACTTTTTTTAAATAGGCCTAAATCTTGTTGCTTCCCATAAAAATAGGGAAACCAAGGTTGAATTTTATCATCATCATCATATCATATCATATCCCATTCCATTAGAATAGGAATTAGTAAGAAGATAGGTTGCACAATCTGCCCATCCATATCATATCAAATTAATTATGTTACAAATGCATATATTTTGAAGTAATACAATGGAGTAGACTACTTATAAATTGTAATCTATTTTTAGTGTTCAATTATTGTGTCAATTCTCATCATTATCTATTACTTTATTGTCTCCAAATTAGTCTTTTCAAGTTATTTAAGTCTGCAAGATTTATCAGAACAAATTTTTCTTTATTGTGTGGATGATTTGATTGGTTTCTAGTTGATGTGAATTAAAATCCTTTTAAATAGTTTACTTTAATTGGTCCCTTCCTAGGGTTAAAATCCTTTTAAGGAAGTTGTTTTGGTTGGTTTTTGTTAACTTAAGAATTGAAAGTCCTTTCATGCTTTAACACTCACTCATATTGTTGTGGTGTGATAGAGGTAAGCATGGATTGAGGTAGATCAGTTCCTTTAACAAATTGGTGTTTGAAAGAGGCAAGAATTGATTCCTCTTTTTCATTTGGTGGCCTGGGGTCACCAAGTGAGTTTAAAAAAAGTGGTTGAATAAAGGAGTAGTTTTAGAACACCCAATGGACTCAACATTTGGTCTACTCCCCAGAGATCTAGATTCTTGCTATGCCCACAGGGGGCGTACATCCCCAATTGAATCCACTATTGGGACTTCAAAATTTTGCAAAATTTTAAGTGCCCATATTGAAAATTTTCCTTTGCACTCAGAAGTGCACCTGAAAAATATGCCCAAGTGACCTACTTTGGAGGGTCACAATTCAGAGCTAGTTAATTTTCAAGCCAAACCCCTTGGTGTACATACTCAATTGACATATTTGAACACGTATTTCAATTTTTAGCTTCCCATGATGAGTTTTGACAAGGTTTTGAAAAGCGAAGTTGGAGGGTTCTAGCACTGTTTTGTAGTTTGCAAACTTTCTATCTTGCAAAGTAGCCTCCTGTTCGAGCTGATATTTCATAGCTGGATGATTTTCATGACAAATGGATTGTTTCTCTCCATTATCCCCACATTCATATTCTCCCTAGTCCATTTTCAAAGCCTCATGATCTAATTTTCTATTTTTTCGAGATCAAAAGCAAATGTAGTTTGTTCTGATTTTGTATCTGCATTTCTGAGATGTTTCAAGGTGGTTAACTTTGACCCCTAATATATCATGAAGAATAATTATTGAAGGAAATCCCTCTTGAAAACATATTCAATGGACCTAAATTAGTTTGTGTTTCTAGTGGCAGCTTCTCAGAAGTTGATTTGGTATTTTTTCAAGGAGGTGACTGGGTGAGTCATAATTGGTTTTGAATAGGTGCAATTGCATAAAAGTTTGACTAAGCACTTTTGACATTGAATATCTTGCACCTAGTGATCTATTTTTCCAAGCCCTTTGTTACACTGCATTATTGGGTCAAATATCTACATGTGTGAATTTTTATGCCCCAAGAAGTCATTTCACTAGTTTCGCAAGGTGATTCTAGAGGCAACCTAGCCAGTTTTGACCATTGTGCAAATATGCTTGAAAGAAGATTTTAATGAAAACTCAGTCCATTGTTTCACCTTAGATGCATTCAGAGGTAGTCTCAAGGTCAATTGAAGATGAAACTTGTTTCAAAACAAAAATAATTCTAGTCGGGCCCATATGGGGACCCAACTTGTGTCACACAAGTGTTGTTGGTGAAGGCCTATAAATAGAATTCATAAGAAATTTTCTCATGCCAATTCTCCTCTTGTAATGAATGAAATGGATCAAAAATTCACAAATTTTGTAGGCATTATACACTTGAAGGATCAAAAGGTATGGAGAAAAAAAATTAGTTTCCTGCCATCAAAGTGAAAAATTCACAATTGCATTTGATTTGTTTAACAAACTACATCTAACAACTATTGTTGTTAGGAGTTTTTGAGAGAAAATGCATGGAGGCGTAAAAGAAAGGAGGTTCTAGACAAGGAAATTCCTCTAGATAGGCACATAAAATTTTCCAAGGAACTATTATTTGAAAGATACAAATTTTAAAATCCTAAGGCTAGGAAGCCTGAGGAATATAGTGTTTCACTTGAGTTACTATGAGACAAAGTCACAACACCGTTTAAGCTCATTGGGTTATTTGAACAACAATATGATATGAAAAATGACAAGGCTCTAGTGACCACAACAAAATTATTCAAGGAAGTCATAAAAGGTGAAATTGATAATGATATTGTTGCAAGTATGAGAAAGTTTGGTGGTGTTGTCATTAATGTTGTCATTGATTTCAACATGATTTAGAATGTTGCAGATTGTGCATGTATAGTTGATATGTTGGTTAGATATTGTGAGTACATGGAGCTATCCTTATGATGTTGCAGATGTGCTGAAATGATGGGCTTCCAAGTGCTTTTGAGAAAATTAATAAAGAGTGAAGTTAGAGTTATGTATGTGTTCAAAATGTGCTCTTGTATGTGATCTGCATTTCTTTTGTGTTGATCATATGGTCATGTGGATCTAAAGGTTTTTTGTTGGTGATTTGTTGGTGATATCTCCTGATTCTTGCTGCTTGTTTGATGGAAGGTGAAAGTTGTGTTCACCGGTGTGTGAAATGTTTTGGTAGAGCTGGTTATCTATGTACTAGGAGAATTATTTTTGCTCTGTAGTCCTCCTCTCCTTTGTTTCAAGTATTTCAGATCTGGAATAGGTCTTGTAATGATTTTCTCTAGGTTTTGGTAGAGATGTTCAAGTTTTGGTGCTCTGGAAGATGAGCTTCAGAGTTGTATGTGTTTGCATAGTCTAAATGGACTATTGGAAAGAGTTTTGTGCTTGTAGGTTGTTGCACCTACTATGTATGTATCTGGAAGTACCTAAGATGTGTTATCATGCATGATGAAGCATGTTACATCATTCACATGTTAACTTCTTGTTGGAAAACATGTACTTCGATGTTCATTTGTGTTTTCATTAGGTCTATCCGACCTAGTGTTTACACTTCATATGAAGAATTTAAAATTGAATTAAGGAAGCATGTGGTTGATCCAAGAATGTTTCTTTTGGTCTTGGTTAAGTGTTTTATTGGTCCACTCTCATTATTTTCCACCGCAAAAATGTTGAGTTGCCGACCTAATTTGAATTTATGAAATGAAGCATATGTGGATGACCTTAGAGAATGTTTTTAAGGTTGAAGATGGTATAAATGCAAGTTGAGATGAAAAGGATTAGATGATAGAAAAGTAACGAAGTAAGCCATAGGTGAAAAGAAGAGTTGTGCAAAAGTGAGTTAGGGCAGCAGTACTTCATTTTGTTAGATTCCTAAAAGCAGTGAGCTGAAGGTTTTTGCAATCTTCTGATCAAGGTTGTGGATGTGTGTAAATTGTTGTGGTGGATCTTTTTGTTATATTTTATATCCATAGGAAGTGATCCTTACTATTGGACAGTGATTCCTTTTTGTAGGAAGTGAGCCTTTGTATGTGGAAAATGAGTCCTATTCTAGGTAGTGAGCCTCTTATATTTGATTTTTCTATCAATTAATCCTCACCGTGGTTTTTCTCTTATTGGGTTTTCCACGTGAAATTTGGTGTTCATTATGTTGATTTTACTTTTTGTTATCTGCATTTCATGTTCATACTTAATAATAGAATAGTGTGGTTGTGAAGTTGATAAGTACTAGGAGTTTTATGTTTGAATTTAGTGACAATTGATTCACCCCCCCTCTCAGTCATCCTGTACCCTTTAACAATTTGTATCAGAGCTTTCGTTCCTTGCTGTAGAGCTTAACCGCTTAAGGAAGATCTTATGGTGCATAAGTTGGTGATCCCTATGTTTTATGGATCTAATTATAGTGACTAGAAAGTGTAGATGAGAGGATATATTATCTCTCTTGGTTACACAATCTAGAAGGTTGTTGAGATGAAGTATGTTGCTTTGGCAAGTGGTCCTACTACTGTAGATGAGGTTTTTGCTCATGAGGAAAATGAAAAAGTGAGGTATGCTATTTACAGTGCTTTATCCAAGTCCAAGTGAACAAAATTTATCTCTCTAGGAACTTCTTATGAAGTTTGGAAGAAGTTGGAAGATATTTATGAAGGAAATGATAGAGTGAAATTGACAAAGAAGTTGATAGAAAAGCATAAATATGAGAATATGAAAATGGAAGAAGGAGAAGAGATTGCAAGCTATTTTTACATAATTGATCTGGAAGAAAATTAAGTTATAAATCAAGGGGGTACTCTAACTAATGAAGATATAATTGAGAAGACTCTAATGACACTACCAGAATGTTATAGTGAAAAATTTTCAGTTATTGAGGAAACATATCATCCTAAGAAATATACTAAAGAAGAGTTGTTTGGCACCTTGACTACATTTGAGATGAGAAAGTTTTGAAAGAAAGATGAAAAGATAGAAATGACATTTAAAGAAAAAAATATTAGAGATGATCTAGATAGTGATGGTTCAGATGAGTTGGAAGTGAGCTTTACAAGGAAGTTGAAGAAAGGTACCGGTAAGTATAAAGGTATGTTTCCCTTTAAATGTTCAGTTGTGGTAATATTGGTCATTATGCTTCAAGATTTCCAAATAGAACTATACATAAGAAGAACAAAGATCATCAAGATAGAAAGGATAAGAAATACAAAAAGTTGTACTATGTTAGAGAAGAAGCCAAAATCTCTGATGATGAATTTGAGTAAGAGAATGATGATAGTGAATGCTTGTTCTTAGCTTTGGAGAGTAAATATTTGTCTACTAACTTTGGAAAATGTGCAAGAAAAAGTGATTCAGAGAACAAGAAGGATGAGATAGAAGGTACTTTGGTCACCGCATTTCATGCTAGATAGGATGAAGACTATTGGGTGATTGGCAATGGATTTTCAAATCACATGACCAGAGATAAAAGTAAGTTTACTAAACTTGAAAAGTATGATGGTGGTTTGCTCATGTTTGGTGATGATTCAAGAGAAAATATTGTTAGGAAAGGTACAATTAGTTTTGATGGAATACACAACACTGATGATGTATATTATGTAAAGGGTCTAAGGCATAACCTTTTGAGTGTTGGAAAGATGTGTAGCAAAGGTTTTAAACTCATGTTTCAGGATAATACTTATGAAATCAAAAAAGGATCCGGAGCTATGGTTGCTACAAGAAGGAAAAATCATGGAAAAATCTACCAACTTAAGGGTGTTGATGGTTAGTGCCTTGTATCTCAAGTTAATGAAAGTTGGTTGAGGTACCAAAGAATGGAACATGTAAACTTTGATAATTTGGTCAAGATCAACTTAAGAGATGTTGTCTGAGGTCTGCCTTAAATCATAAAGCCTGCTAATACTATTTGTAGAAGTTTTCAGCTAGGAAAACAAACAAGATGCAGTTTCAAAGGAAAAGAGAAAACTACTATCAGAATGTTGGAATTAATTCATATAGACCTATATGGTCCTACTAGAACAAGAAGCCTAAATGGTGACATGTATTTTAAGCTCCTTATTGATGATTATTCTCGAATGACATGGGTTTCTTTTCTTAGAGAAAAGACTCAAGCTTTCGATAGGTTTAAAGTGTTCAAAGCAAGAGTAGAAAATGAAATCAACCTAAGAATCAAATGTTTGAGATTTGATAGAGGTGGAAAATTCACTTCTAGTGAGTTTAATGCATTTTGTGAAGAACATGGCATAAAGAGACACTTTCCTTCTCCAAGAACCCCTCAACAAAATGGAGTGGTTGAGAGAAAGAACTGAACTATATAGGAAGCTAGAAGAGCCATGATGAAGGAAGAAAATTTACCTAATGTGTACTAGAGAGAGGCAATACACATGACTGTTTATGTTCTTAACAAAGTTCAAATTAGAAGCAAAAACAAAAAAACTCCTTATGAGTTATGGATTAGTAAGGCTCCTACTGTGAAATACTTGAAGGTGTTTGGAAGTAGATGTTACATTAAAAGATATGATGAAAATCTTGGGAAGTGTGATGCTATATGTGATGAAGGTATTTTCCTTGGATATTCGACTACTAGCAAAGCATATCGATGCTTTAATAAAAGATTGAGGAAGATTGTTGAGAGTGATAATGTGAAGGTTGATGAGGATATACATAGACCCATTGAGATAAGTGAAGTTGAATATGATGATCCTATCCATAGATAGGTACCTGAAGAGAATAAGGAGGAGGAAGAAGAAGAAGAAGAAACTCCAGAACCAACTCTTAAGAATCCTAAGTATGTCCAAAAGAATCATCCAAAAGAATAAATAATTTGAGATAAGAGTGAAGATGTGAAGATAAGAAGTAAATTAGTAGTTAAGGTAAATTTGTGCTTACTTTTTGAAATTGAACCTAAGTTTGTATGTGAAGCATGTGAAGATGAAATTTGGGTTAGAGCTATGAAAGAAGAGTTACAGCAAATAGAGAAGAATTAGACATGGGATCTGGTTCCTATACCTATGAATAAGAAAGTAATTGGTTCAAAGTGGGTGTTCAGGAATAAGTTGAATGAAAATGGTGAAGTTATAAGAAACAAAGCAAGAATTGTATGCAAGGGATACTCACAAGTTGAAGGCATAAACTTTGAAGAGACATTTTCCCTAATGGCAAGAATGTAAGCTATTAGGATGTTTTGGGAATTTTTTTCCCACAAGGATTTCAAGGTATATTAGATGGATGTCAAGTTTGCATTTCTAAATGATGATTTGGAAGAAGTATACATGGAAAAACCTGAAGGATTTTAGTTATAAAAAAAATTAGATATGGTTTACAAATTAAAGAAGGCATTGTATGGACTAAACTAATCTCCTAGAGCATGGTATGCAAGATTGGATAGATACCTAA
Organism: Sequoia sempervirens; assembly: GCA_007258455.2. Taxonomy (NCBI): domain Eukaryota; kingdom Viridiplantae; phylum Streptophyta; class Pinopsida; order Cupressales; family Cupressaceae; genus Sequoia; species Sequoia sempervirens. Next base: position 212,390,928 of record VDFB02281492.1, read on the forward strand.
CACAACAAGGATTTAGTAAAGGCTCTACTGACAACAATCTCTACTTCAAAGTGCAAGGTAACAAAATGTTGATAGTAGTAGTATATGTTGATGATATCATCTTTGGAGGAAATGAAAGTATGTGTAAGAGATTTGTAGAGGAAATGCAAAAAGAATTTGAAATGTCCATGATTGGTGAGTTTAATTTCTTTCTTGGTCTTCAAGAAAATCAAATTGATAAAGGGATATTCATTTCACAATCTAAGTATGTGAAAGATTGTTAAAGAAGTTTGGAATTGATGACTCCAAATTGGTTAGTACTCCTATGGTGACTAGATATAAGCTAAGTAAAGATGATGAATTTCCTAAAGCTGATCAGAGCAAATACAGATCTATGATTGGTGGACTAATGTATCTTACTGCTACCAGACTAGATATTATGCATGTAGTATCTTTAGTTTCCATATTTCAAGTAGATCCTAAAGAAGCACATGTTACAACTATAAAGAGAATATTCAAATATCTTAAAGGTACACTGGATTTTGGCTTATGGTATCCTAAGGATGCTGATTTTACTTTAAGTGCTTATACTAATGTAGATTGGGTTGGTTGTATGGATGATCGGAAGAGTACTAGTGGAGGTGCTTTCTTTCTTAGTAGAAAATTAGTTTCTTGGTTAAGTAAGAAACAAGACTCAATTTTTTTATCCACTATAGAAGCAAAGTATATTGTTGTAGCATCCTATTGCACATAGGTTTTGTGGATGATGCAAACTCTGAAAGATATTAGAGTGGTATGTGATGAGCCTATTCCTATTTTATGTGATAATACAAGTGCTATAAACATCTAAAAGAATCTTGTAAAGAATTCAATAACAAAACATATATCTATTAGACATCATTTCTTGAGAGAGAAGGTGTTTGAGAACAATGTCAGGCTAGAGTATGTGTCAACAAAGGAAAAAATTGTAGATATATTCACTAAGGCTCTACCAAAGGATAATTTTGAGTATCTTAGGGAGAGATTGGGGGTCATTTGCCCTTCGAACTAGCTGCACATGGAGGTTCATTAGTCCAGTGGATTCACAAATTATTCATTTATCTAGACTGATGAATGGGTCTACTCCGCAGGGGGAGTAGAAATTTTTCATTGTTGTAGTATGAGTTGAATGGGTGCACTCCTAATGGGGAGTGATCTACACTTTTTATATTTTCCATTGATGTCAAAGGGGGAGAGAGAGTCATGTGAAAAATAGTAAAAGAGAAAGATAAAAGGTGTTTTCCCAAAATATTGTGTAGGGTTTTTAAAGGAGAATGTGGTCTTTGATGGTTTTTCACATAATGTGTTGCCATCAATGAAAAAGGGGGAGATTGTTGCAAGTATGAGAAATTTTGGTGGTGTTGTCATTAATGTTGTCATTGATGTCAACATAGTTCAGAATGTTGTAGATTGTGTGTGTATAGTTGATATGTTGTTGAGATGTTGTGAGTACATGGATCTATCCTTATGGTTTTGCAGATGTGTTGAAATGATGGGTTTCCAAGTGCTTTTGAGAAAATTAATAAAGAGTGAAGTCAAAGCTATGTATGTGTTCAAAATGTTCTATGATATGTGTTGTGTTTCTTTCATGTTAATCCTATGTTTGTGTGGATCTAAAGGTTTGTTGTTGGTGATTTATTGGTGATATCTCTTGATTTGTTGTTGTTGGTTTGATGGAAGGTGAAAGTTGTGTTCACTAGTGTGTGAATTGTTTTGGAAAACCAAGTTATCTATGGACTGGGATGAATGATTCTACTCAATAGTCCTCTGTTTTCTTGTTTTAGGTCTTTCAAATCTGCAATATGTCTTGTAATGATGTTCTCTAGGTTTTGAAAGAGATGTTCAAGTTTTGGTGCTTTGGAAGATGAGCTTCAAAGTTTTTGTATGTGTTTGCATAGTCTAGATGGACTATTGGAAAGAGTTTTGTGTTGAAAGTTTTTTATACCTACTACAGATGTATTTGGAAGTATCTAAGATGTGTTCTTGTGCATGATGAAGCGTGTTACATCATTTGCACGTTATCTTCTTGTTGGAAAGCATGTACTTCAATGTTCATTTGTGTTTTCATTAGGTTTGGCCAACCTGGTGTTTACATTTCAGATGAAGAATTTAAAATTTAATTAAGGAAGCATGTGGTTGATCTAAGATGTTACTTTTGGTCTTCGTTAAGTGTTTAATTGGTCCACTCTCATTCTTTTCCACTAAGGGAATGTTGAATTGTTGACCTAGTTTGAATTTATGAAATGAAGTATATGTGGATGACCTTGGAGAATGTTTCCAAGGTTGAAGATGGTATAAATGAAAGTCGAGATGCGAAGGATTAGATGATAGAAAAGTAATGAAGTAAGCCACAAGTGAAGAGAAAAGTTGTGTGAAAGTGAGTTAAGGCAGCAGTACTTCATTGTGTTGGATTCCTGAAAGCAATGAGCTGAAGGTTTCTGTAATCTTCTAAGCAAGGTTTTGCATGTGTGTAAATTGTTGTGGTCGATCTTTCTATTATCTTGTGTATCCATAGGTAGTGAGCCTCCCTATTGGACAGTGATTCCTTTCTATAAGCAATGAGCCTTTGTATTTGGATAGCAAGTCCTATTCTGGGAAGTGAGCTCTGGGCAGTGAGCCTCTTGAATTCAGTTTTGCTATCACTTTATATTGTGAGTTAATCCTCACCATGGTTTTTCTCTTATTGGGTTTTCCACGTAAAATATGGTGTTCATTTTTTTTATTTTACTTTCTATTATCTGCATTTCATGTTCATACTTAACAACAAAATAGTGTGGTTGTGAAGTTGATAAGTGTTAGGAGTTTTATGTTTGAATTTGGTGACAACTCATTCACCCGAACATCTCAGTTTTCCTATGCATTTTAATAGATACCACTCTTGAAATGTAAAAAAGGATTTATGAACTATCTATAGAAGCTAAGGACTATAGAAAGGTGTGATACTTTCTAGCATATGAAATAAAGTAACTAGAATACAAATATGAGGCTCTGGTATGTGAACTTGAGAAACATGTGTAATATTTAGGGAACTCAGAGAAGTAGTTGTAAGAATAGTTGGAAAATCTAAGAGATGGGCATAGAGCTTTTATTTGTATAGTATTACCACTCTTGAAATTCAATAGGAAAGATCAAGGAAGAGCTTGATCAACAAGCAACAACGTATTCAGCAAAAAGAGATAAAATAGTCTCATATAAAGTTGAACTAAAGAATGAGCCAACAAAGTAACATGGAAATGGAAAATGTTATGTACTTTTTCCAGTAAGAGGATGATTCCAAAGGGTGGTTGTTGTGCATCATAGTAATCAAGAAATTCCCAGCCATATGCAACAAATGGTATTATTTGGATACTTTATTCTGCACCACCTTGGAGAGAGGAGACATCATAGCCAGAGTTAATATTGAACCCAGATTTGGAGTGAATCAATTGTATGAGCTAATACATTTTGTAGTCATTGCTTTGGGCCTTGAATGAAACCCAATTACACCTATACTTGATTGGGGATGTAGCCAATATGGATTTAAATGCATCAACTATATTCTGTGTAAACTTGGCATTATGGAACTCAAAATGGGGACTAGCGTACAATAGAAGCAATTAAGGTTGCAAGGAGTGAATCAAGTAATAGCTAAAGAAATGGCATAGAAGCTTGAGGGAGCTCGAAATCTATATGATGGTGTTGGCATAAAAAACAAAAGTGTTTATGCAGAATAGGTACAACCAGTGTGCCAACTATAGTGTAGCACACTTGGTGGGAGCTTGTCACCTTGATGTAGCCTATAAACATTTCAAAGAAAATTATTTCAAAGGCTACATAATTTCATCTATAAGATGTTGCAGATAAATTTATTTTTGGGAAGAGATGGAGACTGAGGGATGTAAGCTAGATTTTTTTCTTTCTCTTCATTACTCCTATCAATGCCCTCCACACAAGAAGAGTTTTGATGTCGAGGTGCCCAATGTGCTCACTAGAGGTCATGGCTCAAGCTTAGAAAAATGTGAACAGAGGAATGGATCCTCAGTTTAAATTTGAAATCTATGTGCTTGCTTGGACACATGGAGGGATCTAGGGGATGTGACTTAAGGCAGATAAAACACAATAATTGTTTTGTGTAGGCTTGGCAACATGGTCCTACAAACAAATGGTGGTGTTTTCTGTTGCAAATGTACAACCATTGGGCTAGCTCAATAGGGTTTGTTTGACAATGAAAAGGAAATTGCAACAAAGGTAAAAGAAAATAATGCAGGAAACATCCATGTTTAGATGGTCAATGTGTGGGTAAATCTAGCACATGTTTACTTTGCTGAAGGATTGCTCGAGCCAGATGAAGGAGTAATGGAAGCCAGCTTGTAGTGAGAGTGTATCAAAATTGTATTAGGAAATTATTTCCACCACGGTTCAAGTAGAGAACAAACTAGAAGATGAGGATTTAGGGAAACCTAAGATCAACAGCTTATAGTGAACCAAGATTAGGGATACATCACCACTGTTGATCACAAACCCCATAGAAGGAAGGGTGACATCATAAAACATGCTATGAGGTCTGCAAGAAAGAGCCATGTGACTCATGGTGGGCCCAATAGAAATTTAAAGGCTCAAATAAAGCCTTCTATTTGCCCGATGGTGTAATATTTTAAAGCCTCCATTTTAAAAGAAAATTTGTCTGATCAAATAAATCAATGTTTTAAGTGTGAAATGGGAAAATATTTAAGGGGCATGGGGTGAAAAGCATAGGTGAATAATGTTGTGATCCAATAAAATATTAAAAGGGGCCCCCACCTCTTTAAAAATGAAAAATAGTATCCTTTGCTAGAAAATAGTGGTGAAAGGTAAAAGGCCTGACATTAAAAAATTAAAATTATCACCCTAAGTCATAAATGTAAAATGAAAATAAGGAGTGCATAGGAAAATGTTTTCAATGAAGCAAAAAGTGAAATATTCTAAAAATCCTTCACTTTGTAAAATAAAATATTTTAAATAAAGTATACAAGGAAGTTCACGTGAAATTGTCAAAAGTTTCACATAAAACAAATATTATTTATTGCAAGATATTAAAGGACACAAGGGGGAAAAGGTTTAAGTAGGCATGAAAAGTAAGAATGGCATGGGAAATAATTTTATTTTTCTTGGTAAATTGAATGAAATATTCATTGTTGAAACTAAAATTTTGCTGTGAAGTGAAATAATAAAGTGTAGCTACAACAAAATAAGAGCAGAATGAAGGGTATTTCATGGGAAGGTAAATTTTATGTTGAGGAATTAATGTGAAGGCAAGAAAAATATAGATGCAAAGTTTTCTATTGAAATTTATGAGAGATGAGAGAGGCTTTTCTAGTTTCCTGATTGAAGAAAGAAGCTTCCAAGTGTCATCATCAAATCAATTTTGGAGCTCATTCTTCTTCTTCTTCTTCTTCTTCTTCTCTTCTTTTCTCATTTGTAAGGGGTTCCATTTTTTCTAAAAATTTTGCAAGGTAGACAAAAGCTCTATAAAAATTGTAAAGACAGGGTGAAGTATGACTGTTAGTCACTAATCTGAAGTGTTTTTTTGTTATAAATTGGGTTTCATGAATATATTTTATTTTGTGACTATCTACATGGCTGAGATGTAATACTCTTTTGAATTCAATAATCAAAGATTATCTGGGTTTTCTCATACACATTTGTTGCATTTGAGTTACAATTGTTATTGCTTTCTATTGAGAGAATAGTGTAATTTCTTTAATGAATGTTAGTTTCCTTTGTTATTTCCTATTGTTCAAAGAATGGAGTAATTACTTTAGTGAATGTAATAGGAGTGTTATGTTTCCAGGTGAATTTGCAAGAATGGTTATTTGATAAAGCTTTAGTGGTCTTGTTGTCATAATGTGATAAAATTTTCAAATATCTTCAAGACATGTTTAACATTGTAGGATGAAGTGAGGATTATATGACTCAATAGCCCTCTTCTTGGCACTGGTCAATCTTTATGCATCTTCTATTTTCAGTTTGGTCCCAAATCTTAAAATTAAAAACCAATTCAATTCTATTTTCTAAGTTATTTGTATCTTCCATTTTCTCCATGCTGGTTAATGAAATTCACCCAATGTCATAGCCAATTTTGAGTGATGTTTTATGTTTCCTACCATATTCTTGTGGGAGCATCATCCATTAAGCAATACCCTTTTGTGTGTCTAAAGCTTTAGGTGTTGCTAAAGGGTCATCCCCCTATGTCCTACAAGGCCTAAAGTGTAGGGGAAATGTGTTCCAATCTCATTTCTTGTCAGTTGACCAAATCCTACACTTCATCTGAGTATGAAGTGTGGCTTACTTCTAGGATTTAGTGAATCGGTAAATTTGGAACACCAATAAACCCAAAGGCTCTCAAGGTAGATCAAGGGAGAATGCAAGCAACGAACTTGGAAAAGTCACCATAGTTGCAATGATGATGAAGGGAGGTCTCACAAGACTCCAAGATCACAACTTCTTTGGTAGCACAACATGTGAAAAAGTGAAGTTGGTGGAGTAACAAAGTGCTACAATGCTCAATGGAGTTTTCTAGATTTCTAGAATGGAATGCTCCAAAGAATTTTGAAGGTGGATGAGTGTGTAGAGAATTGCTAAAGAGATGAAGTCAGTGTGAAATGAATTCCTTTGAAGATCCAAATGGGAGGGAAAGGAGCTATTTTGGGTTGGTTGGTCACATAGAGGCATTAAAATTTATCCCCAATGAGGAGTGTAACGTCCCTATGGACTCTAAAGGCAAGAATATGTTAGGGACAATAGTGTACCACTCAGACGTCTGCGCGCTGACTCGTGTCCTTGATGAAAATTCCCCCATTGACACACAAAAATGCACCAAGTGGATGGGATGCAGGTGGGTGATGTGGAATTTCACCTTTGGGTTTGATTTTCTAAGGTAAGGGTATGAAAAAGGGGAATTTACACAAGGGGTGCAAAGTCACACCTATACAGTTGGCAATACTTTAAAATTTCCTTGCTCAAATTCATGTTCCTTGGTTCCCAAAGGTTGATCATGTGATTTTTTCCCCTTAGGCCAATGGATTCTTTTCAATCTTTGTTTCCTTTATTATTTCTCTTGTTAAGCCTAACCCCTACCCTTTCTAGGGGAATCTTTGGAACAAGCCACTTATTCCTAAGGTGAACATCTTTTTCTAGCTCTAGATGAAAAAAAAAAGATTTTGATTCTGGACACTCTTCGTAGAAGGGGATTTTCTATTCCTAATGGAAGTGTGCTTTGTGAGTGTGATGTGGAAATTTATTTCCATTTTTTTCTTGGTTGTAATTTTTCCTCTCTTATTTGGAGCAAGTCCCTTTCTCTTTGGAACCTCGATTGGATTTTGTTGATTCTTTACATGGTTTTGTTGATCAATGGGATTTCCCTTTGCATAATCCTTCTCTTCAGTTTCTCTAGTCCCTTATGGCCCCCCATAATTCTTGCGGTTTATGGAAAGAGAGAAATAACATTGTTTTTTAGGAAACTAAATTGAAAGAGGAAATTGTCTTTCTAAAAAATTGGAGGGCTATTGATGAGAAATTTTCTCTTTAGATTTCAGACTCTCCTCAAGGTGCTCTATCCAATTCACTATTTGGCTATGATATTTTGGTTTCTACTAATTGGAGCCTCACACTCAACTTTATTTTTTGGTTAAATCTAGTAACAGTGCTAGAGAAAAAAGTACGTGGAACTACCCTTCTTTGGGGTGGGTCAATTTTAATTTTTATGGGGTGGCCAAGGGAAATCTTGGGCCTGTAGGTTGTGGGGGGGGGGTGTTGAGGAATGAGGAAGGTAAGTTATGAGGCATGGTGGCACTCCCATTGGGAAACCAAACTAATCATCATGATGAGGACAAAGCTACTTACATCAGCATCAAAGCTATGTTGGAAAGGGGTGTTTCTAAATTATGGATTGAGGGTGACCCCCTTAATATTGTCAAGTTCTTGAATAGAAATTTGAATCCAAGCTGAACAATCGAGCCACTTACTTATGATTCCATCATGATGTTGAGATCTTTCGATGAGACTCATGCCAATCATACTTATAGGGAAGGAAATTCCATTGCTTATTTTTTTGCTAATGAGGTTGTTAGTCTTAATAATTTCAAGGTATACGATGAGTACTCTTCCCTTCCCAAGAGGACTAATCTTTTATTGCAAGATGATAGCTAAATTTGGGTTTTTGATTTGGGGTGATCGAGTAATTATTGCTCCCTTGTATATCACATGCTTTATGGTTTATGTTTTACCCATCATCATGTTTAGTTTTATCCTCACAAGTGTTGCTTGGCTCTAGTTTCTATTATTGTTTGGAATTGCTACAATGGTTAGAGATAAGATCAAGATTGAGCCCATCTCTTGTAATAAATGGAAGAACAAGCACAGATTATGGCGGATTCTTAGACATGGGCATATCACGCCTTATTTGGAAAGGCTTCATGGTTATGACCATGAAGCCTCTGCAAAGTTTGTTCATTGCTAGTATAATAGCTTCTTGAAGGTGAATGGTATTGAGTTTAACTTAAATGAATATTTTATTTCCTTCATTACTAGATTACTGATGGAGGGGCATAAATTCTACAAAGAAAGGAAGAGTAATTAAGATGCTATGGAGCAGGATTTCAAGGGAAATGAGAAGATGACCTGGTGAAGCTTCCTTTGTGAGGATATGAATAGCTCTCTCTTAAGCACTTCTGGGTCGACATAGCAAAAGTTATAATGCGGTATGTGACTCTTGATGTCCAGTTTACTACTATCTTAGGGCATATTTTACTCTATTAAACCACTTCAAGCATGATTTGCATGTTTCCTTCAATTATTTCTTCTTTCTTCTCTAGAGGTTTTGATTTATGCCCACCTCAAGAATTGTAGGTTTCCTATGCTCCATGAAGGGCTCATTTTTCTTATCATGGAGCATGTGAGAGCTAACACTTTAGCTAAGTCAGTTAAGGGTAAATAGAATACCATTAGTGATGATTCAATTTTTGGAACACAACAATCTATTGAGAGGGGGTGAATCAGTAGATCTTAAAACTTCACTTTAATAATCTTTTTTGTAGACTAACTCCTTAAAATCTTTATGTAGATTAATTCCTTAAATCCTTAATGTTCAGATTGAAGACTTAAGATGTAGCAACATAAAAATGCAATCATACAATCAACACATAAAATCCCATAACACCAGATATACATGGAAAACCCAAGATGGGAAAAAACATGGTGAGAAATGTTGCTAGGATCTACTATCCTAATCTAGCCTCACAAGCAATAATTTTCTATTACAAGGTTTAAGGGAACAAACCCTAAGGATACACAAATCCCCTATTTTTAGGAGCACCAACTCAATTATTTGATGACACCAACCAATTAGATTTACAATGAAAATATTACAAATTATTCTATTCAACACAAATTAATGTTGCAACTTACTTTACAACTGCAAAAAACTTTGTTGCATTCTCTGCAACTCACTTTCTCCTATTGTCACTACAATCTCAGCAATACATCCCCTCTGCTCTACACTCACTCTCTTTCTCTTTTTCACTTCTCTTTCTTCTAGAGTTAGAAAATTAACTATTCTATTTGTTGCACTAAACTCTACACCATTAATGTTAACCCAAATAAGATCTTTTTTTTGGGTTATACTCACACAAAAATAATGCATTCTCTATCTACAACTTTACTATCCTCTTTCTTCCATTCTATCTCAGCTATATACTCAGCAAGAAATTAATTTGTTCTGGACTCTCTACAACAATAGGCTATTCTTTTTGTTCTCTCTTTTCTTGCAAATTCAACACACCATGCTTGCAAACCCTATAGAATTACTACTTTCTGATTGAATTCTCCTTTTTCTTTACTCCACTAATCTACAATCATTTTCTTGAGATGTGCACCATCGTCCAGACCATCTCAAACCTTTTGTTAGGGATTTCCTTTATTTTCAAGCTTCTCCAACAAGTTGTCTATTTATCTCAAGCCAAATTCCATCATCCAACTCATCATAAAATCATATGATAGGGTTTAGGCTATGTGCAAGATCATCATGGAAAAAAAGGGCCCTTAAGTGGCAAAAAATTTAGAAAAATCAGAGTTAGGCAATTTGATGTAAAAATTTGAATTAGTTATATATATTATTTCAAAAATATGTAAGAATAGAATTTGTAGAAAATTGAATGTAGTTTCTAAACTACTAGGTTTATTTTAAAAAAATCTATTTGGAAAAAATTGAAATTTCAATGCAAGAGTACTTAAATTTTAGGAAAAATAAGTAGGTGTCTGTCTAACCACCCTAACCAAAATAAAATGATAATATTTTTTTATAATATTTTAGATATAAGTAGAGGACTCATGTCTCGATGTGATGCATATATTTTTGTAATTTTTTTCCAAGTAAATAATTAATTATGATTTTTTATTACAATTTTTAGAAAATATAAAACTCATATGTCGACCACCTTAACTTGGTCACAACTTCATGAAATTCATTTTTTGTTTTTAATCCTATAGTATGTGAAGCATAGAATGTGACACATATTTTGGATTCAAAACATGTGATACCATTTGAAAGGTATAGATGTTTTTCAATTAGCCTATCAATTAAGACTTTCATCGTAATTCAAATAGAAAATGAATAATAATTATTTATTAAATTCAAAGTAAAGAATAATTTATATTGGTGGAAAACTAAGAATCTCCTTTAAAAATCCCTTTTTTTCATCAATTTTGGGTAAAAAAAAAGTCGTCAGCCACATACCCATCATAACACCACTTTTTGGCCCATGATGATCTTGCACATACCCTTTATCAGATATATTTATCATCATATTACCTTGAATTGAGCCACATGCCATCATCTATTTTAAATCAGATTCATTGGTGATCATGGCATTCTACAAAAACCCTAAAATTGAATGCATTAAATTTTATTCCCTATTCATTTGATCTAATTATAATCTTCATCAATATGGCTATCTCTTGATTGGATGGATTGATCCTAGTCTCAATCACCTCTGCAATCTATGCCACCGACCTGACTATTTGTGATCTTCATCATTGAACTTTGGTTGTCGATCATCTCTTTCACACTAAGATTTAATGATCTCTTTTCACCTTCATATGGAATCACGCCATTCACCTGCACCATGAAATCATGCCCCTAATTTTTGCATATGCGCCATCCTTCAAACCCTAGCTATATCATTTTACTTCATTATTTGATTGAGGTCATGCTTTCAATTATCACTATAAGATTTAATTTGTTTTAAATCACAACCACATAATTTAGGGTTTCAATCACCTTTTAATTCGTTGACCATAAAAATGCATGTTGATTTACAACGAAGATGTAAAATCAACCAATAAAAATGTGCCACATGTCAGCCTCTTACTTGATCATCCTTTGCCACTTATCTACACATGTCACCAAACTCCATTGTCAGCCTATGTGTCATCCCTATCATCATCATACAACAAACATCATCATTGTAACTTGATATATCAACCAAACACTCATCGCCACATGTCCTACTAACATCATCCTTCATTTTTGTTTGGTCCCACCTTATCGGCATGTCACATGTCATAACTTGATTTGACCTCAAATACTACACCTTAAGTCTTCTACTGATTCATTCATGCCATGTGTCAAACTTCTACTATCCTATGAGGTCAACCTGAGTCAACACCTTCATTTATTGGGATGGTGGGTAGCTCTATCAGCTATCAAGCATTAGGGATCCCATGTTCTTCATGCTAAATTGATGAACTTATATTTGAGCTACAAAGAACAAAAGATACATTAGATTGTTAGAAGTTGAGATTCGAACATACTTCATACCTTTAAATATGCCTTTTAGTAAGGCACAAAACTTCATCTTGACCTGTGAACACTGATGCCTTTCCGAGGGTCAGGGTTCGCTCTTCCTACGTACACCATGCACCAAAATTTCCATTCAGAAGGCACAATCAATACCGCTAACTCATGACTCCTGATAAAGTCCTTTGCAAGTGTTGTTAGTCATAACCCTATTGGCTTTTAGGCTTTCCTCCTTCACCACACTTTATAACCTATGAAGGCCTTAATTTTGACTTGAGATGCCCAAATCCACTTTGGGGTTTAGAGAACTTCCATTCCCATTCCTTTGAACACAAAGGTAAGATGTATATGCAAAGTATAAACTCAAAAATACACTAGACAGTGGATTTTACTTCATCCCTTTGCAACTAGTATGAGGTATAATCAATACCCAATGTCCGAAACCATTTTGAGGTTCAGAGGTCAGGATTCCTTCATGCCTCCTTCCATAAACTTAATGTTAAGGCATAAGCCTTAACCCTGATGCTTGATTCTTGATACCATTAGCATACTATAAGCCTTAATTCTGAAGTTCGTAACCCAATTAGACTTAGTTGAAAATGACTAACTCTTTCTCTACTTAGCAAGCAATATGTGTAACTAGGGGAAATATTTAGGTTAGCAGATTTTTGCATAAATAAAAAAAACCTAAAGTAAATAATGAATCACAAAGGAGGAAAACATGAAAACAAAAGGAATAATCTCACCAAATATCTTCAAACTTCATGATTGACCTCCATTACACCTTCTCTATTTGTTGCAATATGTAGTTTTCCCTCAGATTTTATGTGAGGAACCTATGACTATGCCAAAACCTAAGAAAATGTTGAAGGATTTAATGAAAAATGCTACACTATGCAACTATGAAACTATGCAACTAGTAAGAAACTATGAAATGAGCCTAGAGTATGCCAAAATTACAAAATGTATGAAGTCAAGAGCATGAGAGATGTGGAAATGAGACCAAAATTGGCATTTTATAGAAAATATAATTTTGGATAAATGGCCAAGATTGAAGATTGACAAATGCCCTAGAATTAGTGGACAAGATTCATTATGACAATCCATAATTAGGGTTAGGGAAACATTAGGGAAATTTAAAATGAGTGGACAAAATTTGATTTGAGAAATTAAAATCAAGGGTTGAAAATGCATGTGACAAGGAGATAAGAACGACACAGAAAAAGAGAGCTAGAAAATCGAATAATATTAGAAATTACTTGATTTATAGAAGAAAAATGCTATTTTGAATTAAAAATTAATTTAATTCAAAAAGGTGGGGTCATGTGATAGTAAATAATTAATTTGAATTATTTACTAACAAAGGGAAAATTAGAAAGTGAGACTATTTTAAATAAATGACTTTATTTAAAATTGGGAAAAATGCCAAGGTGAACCATAATTAAATAAATTGGAGAATTTATTTAATTATAAGAAGACATTAGAAATTAATGACGTATATAAATAAATAACTAAAATTTATTTATTTAAATAATTAGGAGGAAATAATGGAAAAAGATAATTAAATAAATTAAGGAATTTATTTACTTATGGAAGGAAATTAGAGAATTAGTGACACATTTAAATAAATATATATATATTTTTTATTTAAATAATCAAGAGGAATAAAGATATGAATTAATTAAATAATTGTTTTAGATGGAACATTTTGTTACAAAAAAATCCTCTAAAAGTTAATCAAGCTGATGTGGATATTTGTAGTTTATGCAGGACTCTTGAGACACTCTTACTAGTTTAAAAGTTAATCAAGCTGATGTGGATATGGACTAAAAATGGAAATCTAAACTAGTATAAGATTTTATTTAATTCTAGAAAACTAATAAATGATTACTAGTTTTTTTGGGATTGCCTCACTACTGAAATCCTTTGGTTTCTATGGAAAGCTAGGAATGAAGAGAAGTTTCAGGGGAGTTCCAGGAGGCTTACTAAGTCTAATAAGAGACTCGTGCATTCTTATCTATTGTTTTGCAGGTCTCAGTGTCTATGGAAATCTCATTGGACAAATTTATGAAGCTGGTAAAGGATGGGGGTATCAGTGAACGAGGAGATTAAGCATGGGCTCATATGACATCATAACGAGACTAACTCAAAGACTTTCCTTAGTTTTGTAAGTGTGTTCCAGAGAGTCTTCAATAAGGTGGTTGCTGGGAGTGATAAAGCTAAACCTAAGTCAAGGGGGATCTATATTGTTGTGTGGCTCCCAAAGGTTGTTTTTGGTATGCCACCTGATGCACAGGAAGCTAAAAGTGTTGGTTCTAATGTAACCAACAATTAGATGCAATACAAAACATGAGGTGTTGAAGTTATATTTTGCATTGAGGCATCTAGGGTTACTTCTTTCATTCTCCATAATGCTCATTGTAGCACGCTGAAAGTTTAACGTTTGTGTAACAAGCTAGCGGTTTAACATTTGTGGGTTATTCTAAGAGTTGAATTCTCTCTCAACATGATCTAATTTGTTAAACTATTATTAATACAAAAAAATTAGTTGAAAGTGGACCATAGGACATAATTAAATGTTTTAATTATGCTAGGAGGAATGTGACAAAAATAAAGTTTGTAGGCCTAGGTCATTTTTATGTGTCTACATTTTTCCCCTCTTTGTCATAATGTAGCATGTTGCATTGTGACTAAGAAAATTCAGTCAAAAACATGACCTAGTGAAGGTATAGAGTATTTATGCCCCCTCGCGAAAATATTCAAATTTTGTCCTGGTGATAGAAAAATTTGGAAAGTGTCTTGACAAGCTAATTTGATGACCAAAAAAGCAATGGCTAAAGCGATTTTAGATTTTGACATGTTTAAAGTAGCTAAAAGGGTTGGTCAAAGTTGGTCAAATGAGCCTCCAATAATAATAGCTTGAAGAAAATTCCACTTTGACCCTATAAATAGGTTGAAAATGGGTAAAAGTCAATTCATTTTCACTTTCACACTTGTAAAATTGGAGAGCTCAGAGCTAGGAGACCTCACGAAAAGATGGTGATACTAGTGACCAAGCACTATGGATACATCATCTGGACTTTCAAATGGCAAGATGGTGTGAACCCATCAGTATGTACCCCATATCCACTTTGTAATTTTATCATTTTTCATGCTTTTTTAGGGTTTTAATGTAGATTAACAAATGCTCCATGATGCATATGCATGCGCGTAAATCACATTCCAATTCATGTTCAATGCATTTGATGCGTCACAATGCAAACACGACAGTTCCATTAGGGGTTCGGTTAGGTGTGATGAATTTTCCAATTATCAAGATGCATTCACCATTTCGCACTTGAAGTGAAAGGTATAGTGATGCATTTGCAAGATTGCAACGCATATGAGGAGCCATGTGACACATTTGACTATAAGTGATGCATTTGATGGGTGGTTCGATGCAAGCTATTGAGGGTGACACATTTGCAAGTCAAAACAATGCAAGTGCCAAAATGTGATGCAAATACTGGATGGAATGACACAAACACCAAACCACGACACAAATGAAGTCAACACGATGCATTTGACTTTGACCAAGGTTGACCAGAGTTGACTTAGTTTTAGGCTCACTTTTTGGTTATGTTTAATTAGATAGATGGTAATAGTGATTTTTAAAAGTGTGTTAACACTCATTTTTGCATGTGTAGACATGATTACCACCGATTTATACTCACAAGTTTAGGCCATCTATGTACACATTTCAGGATCAACTGACCAACTAGGAGCAAAGGTGATTGATTCAACTGGGGTTGTATTATGTCACCTATATGCCCATTATCTAGGCTAATAGGGGGTTGTTGACATCACTGGACAAGAGATGGAACTCTGAGACCTGTTCCTTCCACTTGTTGATAGGGGAGGCCACTATTACTCTAGAGGACGTGTATCAGATTTTGCATATTCTTATCAGAGGGGCATGAGTGGTGTATGATCGACACTAGGGAGTGTAGGCTATGACCAAGTTATATGAGGTAGATGATGGCACATGCCTTGGTGTTGAGTGATATGAGATTCGATGGGAGTATATAGCTTAGCACTATCCATGGTGGGATGCCATGTTATGCACCTTGATTGTTAGAGTCCTCATTCTAGATCACTGGGGACATGGGTTCCTGATCGGATGGGGAGATGTGATAGTGCAGATGTGAAGGGGTAGGACAATCTTTGCATGGGGGCCCTATTTGATTGGTATGTTATATCACCAGTTACATGAGGTAGCCTATATAAGAGTGCATAGTATCAGCTACGACATGACATTGCTTATGATCTGGGCTTGGGAGCACATTCCTATCTTTCACCCACCTATTCAGAGGCCACAACTAGTTGAGGGTATGCCATCTGTGTTCTTATATGTGGATTCTCTTTAGCAGACAAGAGTCAGAGAGACTGGATTCTGGGGGCATCAGATAGACACCATGACTTCATTTGTCTGGAGGTCGTATAGGGATTGTGCACAATGGCCTGATGAGGGTGATCATTTGCCATTTTGTAGATAATTTTGATATTTGATTGGGTAGACTATGTAGTCACAACTAATTATTAAGATGTACCCACCCCAATAGCTACTACAACAGTTCAGGGAGCAGTAGGGTGTGCCTATGGGGATTGCAGAGTATGCTAGATCATTGTGAGAGCCTACTTGGGGTCCCACCATATCAACACCATTTTCCAAGTAGTAGATAGATGGGTTGGTGGCACAACTGTGGGAATGGAGTGGAGGTCTAGTAGATCTAGGGACATCTACAAATTATGACATGTGGTGGTAGACACACATACCTATGCCCTCGACAGATCTCGATGGACCAACACCTGTTGATTGCAGATTAGTTATACTACAGGTGTAGTGAGGAGGTCAAAGAGGTAGGGGTAGAGGGAGAGATGGAGGCCAAGGAGATAAGGGGAGAGGAGATGGGGGGAGAGGTGGTCAAGATGGAGGAGGAGATGATGGGGGAGATGGTGGTGGTTGCAAGAGGAGGAGGAGAGGAGGGGATAGAGGGAGATAGGTGAGGAGGGTTAGACAACTAGTCAAGAAGGTTTCCCTAGATGTCATTCACGAGGTTCTAGAGGAGGAGAAGAGAGATGAGGGGCCCAGATAGGAGGAGATGAGATAGGAGGAGGTGAGACAGGAGGAGGTGAGGCAAGAGAAGGAGAGACAATTGAAGGTGGAGGTTAGGGAAGAGGAGGTGAGGTAGGAGGAGGAGAGATAGCCAGAGATAGAGGGGAGACAAGAGGAGGAGAGGCAGGAGGTGCACATAGTAGAGGAGACTCTGTATGTTGGTAGGGAGGAGGAGGCCATTGGGGGTGAGGAGGAGCTGTACATTGGTGATGAGATGGATGAGGCTGAGAGGCAGTTCCAAGAGAGGATGATAGATGAAGAGCCAAATATATCTAGGGTTCCTCCATTGTTGTGAGATGCCATAGTGGACTAGACACTAGCAGACATGTAGAGGAGACTAGATGAGGCAAATGTAGAGATTAGTTCCCTACAGTCAGAGCTCGATGTTACGTGTGTTGAGCCAGATCAGGTAGAGATTCAGTGAAAAGAGACAGAGAGCTAGTGTGATAGATTTGCTTAGTTATGTTTAGGGCTAGTTGGAGATGTTTCTAGGGAGCTAGCCAGGGTTAGCATGACTAGGGGATAGTATTGCATGTTACATGAGAGGGAAGTGTTGACTGATCAGAGGGAGCTTGGGTTGTCTAGATTATACAACAGGACAGGGACAGGGTCAAGGAGTAATAGTCGCACTCACAATAGTCATAGTGAGAGCAACGTGGGTGGCTCTACATCCTTAGGACATTCATCAAGCTATAGGTATCATCATTCCCACAAGCATTCTTCAGGGCATATGTCTAGCCACAACCATGGGTCATTTGGTTTAGGGCACAGGTCAATGCACAGTTAGCTTCTAGTTTCAAACCCATCAGCCTTTCAAACTCAGCCTGTCATTACCATGATGGCATCAGTATCAGTTCCTATCACCAGGCATCAGTCACCTCGGTCTTCTCCTTGAGGGCATGGGGAGAGTTCAGCTTATGGTAATTTTTACATTATTATCTTATCATTATGTTATAGACATTATGTTATGACACTTTATATTTCGACCATCGAGCTTGCAAGCTCTATTTTTTGGGATATCTCATGACTCTATCCTGTGACAAGATTTTTTTGAGATTATATATTATAGACATGGAAAATGTACTACTTAACACTGCACATTCGATCCTAACTACTAACACCGCTTCATCCTAAATCATCCCTTGGTCTAACCATTTAATCAAATACCCTTATGTGATTAAATTCATCAATCATCCTCTCTTAATAAAATAAATCATCTTATTTGATTAAGTCATTCCATTCTATTAATTAAATCAATCAACCTAATCTAATTATCTCTATTTAACTAAATAATTCATTTTATTTGATTTAATCTCTAAAGTCATCCTATTAAATTAAATAAATTAATAATTTATTTAATTTAATCTAACTTTCACCCTCTCTAGTTAAATAAACCAAAAATATTTATTTAACTATCTCTAAAACCTTTTCCTCTCATATTTGATTTAAATAAACCCATAAATCTAAATCAATATGTCAAATCATTTTAATCCTCATTAAATTAATTAACCCTTAATTAATTTAATCCTAGTCCATGTCCCATCCTCTAACTTTTGCAACTTGCACATGAAAATAGATTTAATTCATTTATTAAATCTCTATTTTCTCTCAAAAGGCATAATAAAGGAATATTCTTCAAATTTGAATTCAAAATCTAAGTGAACTTTGTCCTTCCAACAAGGCATTTACTCCACCTAATAAGTCCTTTTTCCTTGATCCAAGTGGCATTCAATGTATTTTCTTTCCCTCTTACATGTCATTTCAACAATTTCAAATTCCACCTAATTGCATTTATTGACACATTCTTCAAAACTTGCACATCCTTCATCCATTCACATGTTGACAAGTGGCATCTTGCCATTGGTAGAATCGTAGTCCCACATTTCTCTCTTTTGGGAATTCTTCCATCTCAACATTCTATAAATAATAGGTTTTATTCCTCAGTTCATATATCCACAACTCGAGTAAACTTACTATACTCAAATTCATAGCAATCTATCATCAATTTCATCCAAGTATAGTTAGGATTTTTGCATATTTTCAACATGGAGCTCCATTGAAGTCATCACCACAAGCATACATCCTTCATCAATCATCTTCATCACATCATTGGAGTTGGGAAATGGTCAATTTTCACATCAAATTGGCAGCAATTCCCCCATGGGATCAAGAATTTGCATTGCTTTTAATAGGATTTAGCTTACTTTCTTGTTCTTTCATTTTATTCTTGTTTTCTTTCCTATTTGGAGTTTTGCTAATGGATTTCATGGGGAATCCTTGTTCTTACTTGCATATGACCTTCTAATAAGTTCCTTCATTGTGTTTTGCAGGTATTTGGATTGGGGTTCTACATTTGGCACTAGAAGGAGGGCACTTTTGAAAATCTAATCATGTTTTTGCACTAAATTGTTTTTTCTTTGATGTTTTTATGCCTACAAAAAACTCCACCTCTGGAAGCTCAACGTCACTATTTAGCACCGCTGAGAACTTAGTGTTGCTATATTGCACCATTGCAAATTTCAAACTCTAACGCTGCATGTTTCCCGCCTAGAATTTAAATTTTCAAACAGCACTGCTAAATCTTTCTAGCGTGCTAGAATCTTTTTAAAGTCCAAACTACACCATTGACCTGAACAACAATGTGTTCATGCTCACTAGTTTAGCTATAGAGTGGTGCTGACTTGTAAGAAAAACTATACAACACTGCTGGTAAGTTTAAACTACGATGCCTTCATGGGTTGCACCACTGGAGGGAAGTAGAAAGTAAAAAGTTATTTTTGACACATGCTTTTTAT
The DNA here is from genome assembly GCA_007258455.2 of Sequoia sempervirens. Classification (NCBI taxonomy): domain Eukaryota; kingdom Viridiplantae; phylum Streptophyta; class Pinopsida; order Cupressales; family Cupressaceae; genus Sequoia; species Sequoia sempervirens. The sequence continues at coordinate 212,410,708 of VDFB02281492.1, forward strand.
CAAATTCTAGTTATTTGGTCTATTTTTTGATTTCTTGACCTCTAATTTTGCAGAACCTAACTGATTTTCTTGTAGGTTGGATTGATCAAAGGGGAAGACGAAAAGAAGCATGTTGACCTCATTTCATGATACCAAGTGTTTTTGAACACTCTAGTGTTTGTTTAACACTCTTAGAAGATTCACTAATACTCTTGAAGAAATTTTGTTATCTTCCATGCTTAGGAACTTACTAGTTTTCATTTTGGGCTCTAAAAATAACTCTTTAAATTCTTGTTATAAAAGGGCTTAAAATGAACATTAGGACTCAAACTTACTAGAGTTTTTTTTGGATTTAATAAATGAACAAGGAAAATTATCACACTTATTTTGGTGCTTAAAAATAAGTCATTATTTCTTTGTGGGATTAAAAAGAACATGTGCTAATTTGTTTTGTGATTGCTTACTCAAACGTACTAACACCATTGAAAATATGTATGCGCTTCTCTTGCACCTCACGATGATCTTGAGAATCAAAAGTAATTTTGGTGGTCTTAGGTTGGGATAAAGTAGTTGCCTCCACACTTCATTTTAGGCTATAAAATTGAACAAAACACTGTGTGAGTGTGAGTAAACCTATTGTGTGTATTCTCTCTTTGTTTGTCAACAAAGATCGATCAAGTTACATATATGTTTGCTTGCTTTTTTTTATCTTAGAGGGCCTACCTTGGGGAAAAAGTACTCACCCAAGGGAATGACTCAACTAGTAACACTCTAAATCCAAGAGTATTTCTATCCAGGATATAAAAGTGTGTACTGGAACAAAGGCCAGTATCACACAGTTAGCTCTGATGAGAAGAGTAGCAATGGTCTCTCACCACATTAGGTCAACTCTTATGAATGAAAAGTCTGAATTAAAACCCTTGTTGTAGAAAGGCCAAAATCCCTATCTATTTGTTGCTGCAAGAACAATAGTTTTGAAGCCACCCCACACTTTTATGGTTTTTAGTAGAAATGGAAAGTATGCCATGGGATTTTCATGGGTATTGATGCTTGGATTCCCTGAGAAGTGAGTGTCGTGGAGGGGAGCCAATGGGGTCAAGCATCTAGCCATTCACTAAAAATAAGCATAGCTGGACTTGTCCAAGTGGAGATTCAACAAATACAGTCTTTCATATCCATAGGGTTGTACTTGTTCTTGGTTACAAAACACTTTTCTTGATTGAAAACATTGGAAAAACAAACATTTAACATGAGCGTCAAATTTCAAACCCTTTAGGAGAAGCAAATATCCTTGAAACAAATTCAAGTGCTATTGCTTGCCCTTGGGATTCTATCCTCAGAGGCATCTAAGTACTTGGGTTTATATCTCCATTTTCTCCTACTAAAGTCAACATAGGAAAATTGTGCCTTTGGTTCCTTGATTTTCACATAATGGACCTTGTGGGATGAAAAGGAATTGAGACATAGACATCTAGTTTCAAAGCTTAATCAAGAAGTGTTTGTGGTAAAATCAATTAAGAATTGTTTGTGGTAAAAGCAATTCATTAATCAGGATGGAAACAATTGAACCCCACACATGTGCTTGTTTATCTTTTGTCTTATGGTCTTTTGAGCAAAAATTGATCTTTTGGTTTGAAGTACTCTTAGGGAAAAACATGTTCTTCAAAACCTTGGTATTACAAACAAGTCCTTATTATGTTCATTTAGGATTAAAACAACCAATTATTTCATCCATCTCAAACATTAATCAAAACCCATATCACAAACAACTTTTGAACCCTTGGAAAAACCATTCATACTAGGATTTTGGAAAAATCCTCTTGAATTCAAAACAAAATCATCTTGTTTGACTAGGTGTGTGTAGATGAATCCTTCTTCATACACTTAGTTGAATTATCATCTTGTGGACAAGTTTATTCCAAGAAAACATCTAACCTCTTGGAGTTTATAAGTTCATTATCAAATCCAAATCAAATCAAATCCAATCCAAAGAGTCCTAAAGTCTAGTATTCCTCCAAGGTTCCTAAAAATTCAACACCCATATCACTCACCTTTTCATCCTTCATCTCATCATTGGTCCTAAACATCTTAGGGGTCACTTTTGCAACAAGGTCAAAACACAAGAAGGACATGGAATATAAACTTGATTCATTCATCATGAGTGTTCTAAATCAACCAAATTATCAAAGCCTTACAATGCCAATTGATTTTCAAAACTCACATTTATACAATCCATACATGGGATCATTATCTCCTACAAACCTCAATGGTACAAAAAATGTGAGTATACCCAATCTAAATTTTGAAACACCTTTTCTGATGGTAGATTTAAATCCAAGTCCAAACTTACAAATCTATCAACCAAATACTCAATGCATGAGTCTTCAACAAAACAACATTATCCCAAAAAATCCATATATGCCAAATGAGAATATACCAAGTACAACTATACCAAACATGAACATTTTGAATCCACACATGGTAAACTTTTGGATAGATATGTTTGCAAATCACATGAATGTTGTTCAAAATCCATCACACCCCTATGCCCCCCTCACCTTTCACAATGACCCATCATCATCATCATTTAATGCAACACTGCAACCTCTCTTCCCATGACCTCACAAGGAGAAGGTGACCTATTTGGACCAGGGGGAATTTTTGATCAAACATCATCATTTCCCCAAGGGAGAATGCCACTCACTCTCCCATGACTCCCACCCTTTCCATTAACATATGTATCACCTCTTGGTTTGGGACTACCTTCGTTACCACTTCCCATCCAAAACATCACCCCAACCATCAATCAAGGTGTAAGGACCCTCCCTTTATATCAACATCATAACCCTTTTCATTCTAAACTTATGCTACTCTTTTGTGTAGACTTGGGGTGCATGATTTAGATGATACAAGACCCAATAGTATTTGAGTGCCACTATACTTTTAGTCATTTGATTCTAAGAGTAGATTAGTTAAATTCTTATGTGAATACTTCTATTAAAGTATGCGACTAAATCTACATTGATAGTGTCGTTGATATTTAATTAACACAACAATCTTGACAATAACAATATGAATAATAAACGAGTGAATTGCCAGTTGTATTTAATCTAGATTTAAGCATCTATCACCCAGTAATAATATTATCATTAGTTCTCACCAATGAGAGTATAATTTCTCATCATCTAACTTTTAAAAGTGAAAACAATGGGGACTAACTAAGTTTAACCAATTCAAACAAGGTCATTATATGGTTGCCACTTAGCTTCTTAATAATAGCATCCTTATTGTCTAATAAATAAACAATCCTTATTCTATCGAAAGTCTAAACTTAGAGTACATATTAGTTTTATCTAATTCTTTTAGGAAATAATAATATTGTCTCAATAATAATCCTTCGACTAGAATATTATTTACTTACTTGAGACATAATAATGCCATTGAATAAAGCATGATTAAATATGAATTCTACTATCGCTAAATTTTTATTGGCACCTAACCTTGTGATACTAGTGTGCTATTATCGTCATATATATATATTCATTATTTATTTATTTATATTTCTCCTTCTTAAATCCATAGTCAAGTCTTGGCTATGTCATCAAGTAACCACAAGTTAATCTTTAAATGTAACTTCTTGTTGTTTGCTTAATCTTTCAAACAATAAATTTATATTATTTATTTATTTACTCCACCGACAAGCTAGGTTCAAAAGCTTGTTCCTTCTACAGGTGTTGATGAGAGACTTAACTCATCTGATCAGGACAAAACTTCTAACGCATGGTTAAATGGTTGGTAGTATCTAACCAGATTTAATTTCTTGATATGCACAACAACCGCATCCCTTTTTGCATTTATTTTGTGGTTATACGAATCGTGCTTATGGTGTATTGCTACTTTGTGGAAGTTATCTATTGAAGAATTTAATTTTGTCTTCAATTGACAAGATTGTGCTTTCAAGTAATCCTGACATTCCTTGTATGGGCTTAAGGAAAATCAACGAGGTAATCAAGAAAATGAAATGAGCCAGCGGTTCCTTCCATTAACTTGGTGGGGCAGTAGTTTCATCAAAATTCACAATCAATGCAATTGAGAACTCCATTAATGTTCTTGTAATGCAAGTTGAAAGAGTAGATGCCATAATTATTAAACCCACACATACACGATGCCCCGAGGAGTTTAAGCAGTAAAGTTTCAAAATCTCATTAAGTAGCTTTCACAGAGGGATGAATTTTGTTCGGGTACATAAAGTTGAAACACCACCAACCTCCTGACAAAAAGTCATATATCACCCATCTTGAATGCTGGTGAACTTGCTTTTCGTTAAACTATGCATCCCTAGAATTGAATTGGATTTTATCCCATTTATCAGGCGAGAGTAGGCGCTGAAGAAGGAGGTTAGATTTTATCTGTTTTAATTCCTTTTGGTGGGGGAGGTGTATCTGTTCTCTCCAGACTCAAGGGAGATGGTAACAGAGTGCCCAACAATCTTTCCCCACCCAGAGACTGAGAGGAGAGATGGAAACATCTCCTCCTCAAAAGGAAAGAGTATCGATGCAATGATGTTGGTTACCCTGCAGCAAGGGGGGGGGGGGGGAACGGATTCCTGATGGAGAGCATGGTGCAGGCATCGGTGCCCTAAAACCGGATGGAAAAGCACTAACAAAGGAAGTAAGGGAAATATATGTAAAGGACAGTTTCCTGTCAATGCACAGACAGAGGATTTGAGGAGGTCTAGTGTTCGATTATGGCGCAGGGAGGTTATGGGTGGTTTTCAAAAGCCATAAGCGAAGTAGTCAATAGAAGGAAAAATACATATAGATATATATTAGAAACAGTAAATTTTAGTTTTAAGGAATGACAGTAGCTGTGGGGAAAGCTTCGACAGAACATATCACCCTACTCTTGATTGGCAACAATGGTATGTACCTTCATCAAGTCTCACGGCTTTATTGTTTTTAATATATGCACCTCGATTCCAGCTTATACCTTCGCTTACTTTCTTGATCTGGTTCTTCTTTAAATAAATGCACACTAGTTCATTTGTGTATAGTGGAGGAAAATAATATGTAAACTCTGTGACCTGCCAAATGGTAAACTTGTTGCAGATCGACAAAGAGAAATTCTCAAAAATAGAAAACGTGTGATTATTGTGAAACTAATGTTCTTCAGTTCGCATGCGTGTTTTGTAAGGTAGTCACTGTCTTAAATATCTCTCTTTAAGCTTATTCTTTCAGAAAACAAGCCGGTTGCCTTTAACTTAATATTATAATCTTTAAACAATATGTCAAAATCTAGAACCTAGATACTTAATTGTAATTTCTGGATAATATTTTCTTTAAAAGGGGCAAGTCATTATAATATAATAAATATCATTTTCTACGTAAAAGAGCTAGGTAACTCTTATCACCGTGCTCACATTGAAAGCGCTTCATGATGGCAACGAGCTGAACTCACTAAATTTGGTCTTTTTGCACTTGTCCATTCCATTTGCGTGGAAGTTACTTCAACCTTTCAGCAAATATATTAGTGCTTATCCTGTTATCATAGAATTCCTCGAAGCGTAATCTCCTTGGGCCATTCTGTCACTTGGTTCCTTGGGTTAGTTTCAGATCGTAAAGCTTAGTTTAAGAAAAGAACATTATCAGTTTGCCTTCTATATATGTTTTGAGACAGGTTTAATGGGTTGAGGTTTGAAGTTAAGTTTATCATAGAGTGATGATGGGTTCAGCTTGAAGAAGCCCAGCGAGCTTTTTGTTCTCTGCAAGGCTGAAATTGGTCACATCGTTCTCTTGGATTGAATGATTAATAACTCTTCGTTAACTGATAGATACTGCATAACGCTTCACAGTTTTGTGCATCTCGCTATTGGCCCGTGTACTTCATAGACCAAATGTCACAAGGCATCAGATTGGCGTGACATAAAATGACTGAAATTCAAAAAAGATTATGTTGAATAAGTGACAAATATCTTGGTTTCCCAAATGGGAACATCCCTTGCCCTGCGCCTGAAAACAAATTCTAACTCGCAACCAATAGTTTTGTTTGAAAGGCTGCAAAAATATTGTCTTGAGCTCAGTAGTCTAGTAGCTCAAGAACCACGATATTTTTAGATCTGCCTTCCATTTACTGTGGATAGATTGGTTTTGGGTTGTCTCATTTAAAAAAATAATAATAATAAATAAATAAATTCTGAAAATGCTGACTGCTCTGCTTGAAAAAGCTCGAAGGGCAATCCGTTTATTATTTTGTGAAGACCCATTCCATTACCACCACACTGTTAAATATTCAAAATTCCTATCTACTTGTCTCTGCCCTCCTTTTCTTGATAAGCTTAGTTTCATCACAAGCACTGTGATGTTTATTTTCTTGTTTATATCAGATCATCTTTTTCAATAATAGTTTTGGTTAAATGATAGAGAGTTGGGAAATAAAAATTCAGAGATCAATACACATTAAAATTAACTAAGTAATAAACACATGGATTAATTTAGATAAATAGAATTGTGAATAATGAATATTAGAAAACTGAATTATTAAATGTTAAATTAGAGAAGTAAATTTAAAACATAAAGTATTTAGTTTTAGGAAGGTCTTTTCCTTAAGCTTATTGTAGATGTTGAATTTGAAATACTGTGAATTCACCTCACTTATATGATAAGAATTAGGCCTAAGGAGAATTCTTGCACAACTATTATAATTTGCATAACTATTCATTTTACGGAGATTAAAATTTGAAATTGATTTGTAAGGGTAAATATTTTTCCTAAATATTGTTTATGGTTAGTTTCTTATAATTATTCTCCACTTTCTTGTTGAGACTTACTTCCCTATATTTGAAATGTATTCCTAATGCCCCCATGTGTCTTTCCTTTAGTTCCAAAACTCTAGTTAACAGTGCTCTTTATTTACACTTAAGTCAGATATTTGATATACATTATTTAACATTTAGGACACTTAAGTTAATTTTAGTTTTCCTAAAACCATAATGAAGTTGTTGTAGTTGAAAGAAAGAAAATTAATGACACATTTTATCCAGGTTTAATTATTGGATGCTTCTTAGGATACGTTACTAAGCGCACTTTATGTTGCATGGAAAATAGTTTCCGTTGTTTAGTAATTGTTTTGTTTCCTTTCATTATACCTATTTATTCTTCATGTGTGTTATAATACGATAATCGTTATTTGAATTCATGAGGAATATTTCCAAATTATATTTGAACATGTATAATAAATGTAATATTTTAGCGTGATTTGTTTTTACCATGTCTCATTTTTTGGAAAGAGACAAGAAATTAAATTGTTAAGAGGTGACAATACCAATGATTATATAATAGTACTAATATCTCTTATCATATCCTCTATCGAGCTGTAGGTGTCTATTAGAAATTTTATTGGGAATTTTAATGGGATTAGGTGAGAAGGTTAATAGTTTAATTTAAAATAAGTTGTATCGGTAGACCAAATTTTATTTTGAGCTTAGGGAATGAAATATTAAACTTTTTGCTATAAAATCTTAAAGTGGAAATTGTTATGATAAATTTCTAACTTATTTAATATCAACTTTTCTTCTCCATTCAATCATATGAAAGTGGAATGCCAGTCTAATTAGATTAATGTTCTATTTACAATAGGCTTTAACCCACCTTAGAATGTGTTGGTTCTTTTGGTACCATGCATGATCAAAATCAATTTAAATTGGGGAAAATCAATGTGGTTGTACATAAGGGGTGTATGCACCATCTAGAACTTATTTTTTTATAAGTTCTCGGGTTACCCTATTTGTGGGGTTAGTCATAATATTTGACCTTAAACTATTGCTTCCTTCTATTATTGTGAGGAGAGGAGTTGTGGTTGGTGATTGGAGTTGATGTTAAGCCATAATTTAGTCTTGCGGTTATACCCCTTTGTTATCCAACCATGTGGGAGATGGTTGAAGTTTAGTTGTCGAACTACGGTGCCTCTGCGAAATATATACGTAGGCAAGGCCGTCTTAGACGAGCCCCCGAGGACTAGGTCTAGCCCCTAGGATTTATTATCTTATTATTCTTGTGATTACTACTAACATACATAAATACATACAAATATATATATATATATATATATTATTTATACATTAGTATTTACATGTGACTTATATAATGTTTCAAATTCATTTGCGGTTGGTTGAGCTATTTAAGTCTACCTCGGAGATGTGGATTCCATGTCTCCTATCACACTGACCATGATGGTCTAAATGATTTAGTTATCTAACTAAAATAATTATAGTTTATGGTTGGTCAAAATTTGTATGCCTTCTTGTAGTGCCTTCTTTGGTAACAAACTTTGAGAGTTTTGCAAGTGTAAGTGAACGAAATTTTGAATTTGTGTTTTTCCTTAACTGTATTTCTAGTGTTAATTTTAGGGCATTACACAAGGCATCATACCAAATCCTCCCCCCTTACCATTGATATCACAACAATAGATGGTGACCATCCCCATAGTACAAGCAACCAACACATCATCTATCATCCCTCAAAACATGGTCTCTCAAGGACTAACCATATCGATCGTACCATCCACCACTCAAATCCCAATCATCAATATGATGGTACCTCTAATCACCACAACAAGCACTATTCCAAAACCACCACCACCACCACCTAACCAAACACATCAAACCAATACAACATTACATTGTAAGGCACTTAGCAAGCTGCTTATCAAAAGGCACTCCAACAAAACCAAAATCGACAAGCTGCTCAAGTTGCCCAAGCCACACTACAAGCCCAACAAGCACAAGCCCAGGCTCAAGCGCGATCACAAGCTCAAGCCCAATACCAAGCCCAGCAAGAAAATGTTATCCAAATTCTCAACAAAATATTAACAACTCCATGTATCGATCCAAGTCAAAAATCACATGATCAAGACCTATCCATCAATGAACACATGGAAGATGTTCCTACCTCATTCAAAGATCAAATCAACATACATCAAGAGTCACTTTTTGATCATGATAAGAATCCCTCAACAATATTCAACAATGATCTATTTCAAGGAGTGTTGACATTCTTTGATTGTGTAATCAATGATCCATCAACTAATGATCATATTGAAAATGTCTCTATATCACCTAATGAGTTAGAGGACATATCTCAAAAATTTATTCTAAAGCATGATCAACATCTCTCACCAAAGTCTAGCAATGGTCCTTTCAAAGAAATATTGACATCCTTTGACTTCATGATTGCTGATATTGAAGGAATATTCAACTCAACACTTAATCCAAATTCACTCAAAGATCAAGAGGATATTGAGCCACTTCCTGTGCCTAATGAGGACATCCAAGAACCCTTCGTAAGCAATCCATCATTTCAAACCGACCCATGTCAAGAACTTGATCCAAAGCATCTCGTAATCAAATCCAAAATCATTCAAGATAAAGAATTTGTATCTCCAAGATACTACAATGATCTAATGCATACTCTCCTATCTATACAACATGATCATATCCACATAGCACATACTCCTCCATCTACCCTGTTAGTTCTCAAAAATGCAGGTTGGATGCCTCAAGAGGTTGCCAATCTCTTGATACGCTTTAGGGTAACATACAAGGTCAAGATAACTCAACCTTCTACTCTTTAGGTGCTGCTAAACCCAGGCGGGTGTACCTTTCTGAATAGTACAAAATTTAACTTGTGATTATCTTTCTGAAATGCTTTGTCCACAATGGTAGATAACAATGAACAAATGAAACCAAACTTGATAGCTATCTTCTAATCTAAATCCTAGAATGCTCAATTAATTGATAAAAAGAGATTGAATGAATTAAAATAATGAAATTATAGAGACCAGTGCCTTATTGGGTATGTGGAGTCAAATGAGACAAAAGTGGGTAACTTATTCTGATAGAAAATCAAATTGCAAGCATATGATCTATTCATAACTTTTATAAACAATGCAAGACTATGATCACTGAGCTCTTCTTTAATAATCCAAATGAATCTTCCTGATTACTATGATCAACGAAAAGGATTTAATCTCTACTTGAGAGAACCAGTCAATTAATCACACAAATACAACAAATGTGCATTGATAAACTAAAAGTAAACTTGTTACATCCATTTAAACAAACAGAAAGAATCAACTTAGAGACACCTTCAGCAATACTTTTCAATAAGTTCAACATATAATTGACACCAGAAATAACCTGCCACACCAGTTGATTTTCATTGAACTCGCCATTTTAAAACATGTACAGTCTCTGATAAGAGAAATTATTCTACCATAGCCATTCCTAACTACTATCTATGATCTAAAATCTCCTCTTTTCAATTACAATCAGGATGTATATATATACACCAGCATTAGGAATCATATCGCTTCAAATTCATGTCGGCCCCCGCGCCAAATTTGGGCTCCAATCGAGCTGCCAAGCAATGGTAATTAACATTCACACGTTGGCCAACAACATTTGAAATTTTCTTTTATTCACCAACCAATTGCCAAGACAGTCCACAAGTATGCCGAAGGAAAAATAACGTCAATCGCCACCTTCTAGTGTTCCCCTATTCCTCGCATTTGCCGTGACCCTGTGACATTGGGGAGATATCATACTGAGAACCTTATGTAATACTGAGAGCAAATTTGCATTATGTTTGCATTTAATCGATATGCTCCTTTGGCATCATTCATATTTGTTGTAGCTCAACTGGGTCAGTGAGATGTCACGCGGATCATTTTAAGTTTCACCGAGAACTAAAAATCATTTCGAGTTGCCAAGACAACCTATCTGTTACAATGAAGTCACAAAATTTTCCTATGTTCCTTCGTTGTAACACTATGGGATCAGGGATACCACATACCGAGATCAACATGTTAGGCCAAACGACATTCAATATATCCAAGTTGCCTGGACATAAGAAAACTCCCACCAAACAACACTTTTTATTCTATCTGATTCACTATAGTTCACAGGTATCAGGGGAACCCTATGTCGATAGCTTATGTTTCACTGAGAAGTCCACATGACCAAAACTTTTCGTCGTGACCCATGACCTTTCTTGCTGAAAAATCCATCAGTCACTATAACATGCAATCCTCGGCGAGATGTCACATAGAGTGCATTGTTATACCGAAATCCATCCAATCCCACACCTATTTGCAAAGATGAGTCCAACCCTCTGCCGAAAGAAAATCATAAGACACCATCGACAAGACCAGAGAAACTTGCCATGACACAACGCCGATACCCATAGCCTTCGCCGATAAAACCATAGTATATGTCGAAATGTGTGTCATCCCTGATCATCGAAACAATACCAAGGTCTCGCTGAGAACCACCTGTAAGTAAAATCCAGTTGCTATGACAAATAATAAGTCTTGCTGATAGGCAATATAGACTTATGCAAGTAGACAATGCTTAATGGGTCGGGGAGACAATGGTGTTCTCATGCCGATATGAACTAGAATGCAAAAAATGCATGAATCAATGGATTCAAAGGGGAAAAATGGCAAGATACAAGTGGAATATGCACATGGTAGGACCAAAACTAGAAGTTTATAAGAGTGCACAATATTTAAAATCACCAATTTTTTATAGCTCCAACATTGGCTCTGTCTGGGGATGAATGATAGTCAGATCATTGCAAGGATCTAGAAACTTTGGGTGAGTAGACTATACCAAAATGATGAACCAGTGAGCAGAAATGCAATGAATGCAAAGCGAAGAGTGAAATGGAGATGGATGCAAATCCCTAAACTACTGTGCATGGAAAATAATTTTAAAGAGGACAAGTAAGAGTTGTCCATGCACTGGCAACCCTCAATCCTCTGTGTGTTAACTTCTCTTGTCTTGAGCAGTTACAATTTCATACTTTCCCCTGTCAAATACCTGATTTTCTCTTGAGTTCATTATCCTTCTCTTGAAGACATAGATGCAATCTTTCCTATCACTGTTAGTGCAAGTTTTGAGAAAATCATCAAGCTCAGCCTGGACCAATCTCCCAATAGTATTTCGTAGTTTTAATTCTCCATCATCAGATATAACTCTATTATCTTCAACATAAAAAATATATGCATATGAAATACAACATTTTATATTATCTCTCTCACTGATATGAATTGTGAAACATTTACCCAGCTATATTGAAAATTTATCATCAAAGTGCTTCACTTAAGAAACAAAATGTTCTATTATATCAACACTTTCTGAAACACACAAATCTGAAACCTTTTGCACCTCTTTAGTATCATTATTTGGAATCAACGTTAGATCATGACTCATATCCTCAATATTATGCATATGTGAAATAAAATCTGGACTTCTATCATCCTTGGTATGCAAATAAATGTCTTCTTCACATGAATTAGCAAATTCAAAACCACATACCTCCTTTTGAACAAACACAGAATTTTGATCAACACCAAAAGTATCACCATCATTCCAAGAAATACATAGGGAGTCATAAGAATCTTTACACAAAGATTTTTCACTGTCAAAACAAAAGTAAGTTGGAGACAAAACTTCAAAATCATCATCATGTGCACATCCATGGTATTCAGAAGTAAACAAATCTGCAATTTGTTCACTAACTAGTGAACAAGTCTCAACATTTTCTTCACTACAGTCATGCCTTTTACTTTTATCATCATCAAACAAAAATCCAATACCATCAGAGAATATGAAATCGGAAACATAATTAGTGCAATTATTTATTCCATCATTTTGCTTGTCTGAAATTATTTCATCATTTTCATAGAATGGATTTGAAAATATCTGAAACTTACTTATTGACACACCTTGGCAAAAAATCATTTGATCTTTATTTAACTCTTCATCATACAACAAGTTTGAAAAAAATTGGAAATCACTTTCAAATGTACAAACCTCATCATGATCAAATGTATCTTCATAACTTTCAACTATAGGAAAAGGTATTGTATACTTACAATTTGACGAATCAACATCTCCCACTGCCTCTTCATCTTGACCTTCATAGGAGATAGAAGAATCCCTTGATAGCAAAACAAAATCCTCAGGTTCATCATAAGAATCAAAATATTCACTAGATTCAACACTACTCTCTTTGTGACAATCTGTTATGCAAGAGAAATCTCTTGTACCTTCATCTTTCTCATGTAGGCTATCATAGGAATCATTCTTGCTTGCATATGTATTGTCTTCGATTGGATGCATCATCTGATCAATTTCTCTATACTCATGAAAAATATAGCTATTGGATTCAACATTGATAGTGTTCTAATAACTTATTCCCTAAGACCACACTTGGTTCACAGTTCCTTGTGTCTCCTTTTGATCAGCAACAATTAGTCTCTCCATCTCTTCTTCAATAAGTCTCTTTCATACTGTATTGAGTAGGAACCTCAACAGAATGTGGCTCTGCATAATCTTCTTCAAAGTCAGAAAGCACCTGCTGCTCTGGTATATGACCATTGTATTTTTGATTTGAAAAATCATACTGATAACCATCATCCTCTAGAGATGAGTACCTTCCCACAACATGGTGAAAGGTATTTGAAGCCAAATAAACTTTGTGATCCTCTTCATTTTTTTCCCTCAGCATTCCCTCCTCTTGTATTCTTTGGGCTACAACAAAATGATCTGGGGAATGTGGCTTATCACAAAAATCACAAAAGTAATTGTTACTTACCATGTAGGTTCCTTTCTTGCTCAATGGATCTGGATCTCCCTCGCTTCCAGGCCTAGCTCTTATAAGTTTGTTGTCCTTCCAATCTGTATTATAAGGCATGTCATGCAACCTCAGTATTTTTTTCCTGTATGTGTTCTCCTGTCTGTACTGATAATTTCTGCTTTGCTGAAGAACCTTGGGGTTGCCTCTTTTATTAATTATACCAGCAACCTTCCTATTGTTTTCAATTGTTTGCGCCATATTTTGTGCCTCAACAAAACTTCTTAGGAATTTATTTCTCAGCTCATACCCTATCTTTGGATCAAAAGCATTCAAATAAATACTCAGTGCTACAGAATCTGGTAACTTTGATCCAAGAGGTATCTTATTCTGCAACTTACTGAATCTCTGATTGAAATCATAAATTGTATCACTTTGATCTTTTTGAATGTGTAATAATTCACAAAGAGCATAATCTAGTACACTTAGATTCCCAAACTGATTAAGGAATTGATCTTGAAATCCTTGGAGAGAATTAATAGAGATAGCTGGTAAGTTGTTGAACCAATCCCTAACATCTTCAACAAGTGATATCATGAATAGCTTCATGTGTAAATCTTCGTATGGCACATCCAAATCTTGGCTAAAAACATTGAAATTTCTCAAATGATCTTCAGTAGTGATTGCATCACACCCTGTAAACTTTGGAACAATACTTCTCCAACTACCATCCATTGGATAAGGGGATAATGGAATCCCTGCCAAATCAAACTATTTGATTATTGTTGTATACTGATGAGGGGGGGCACTAGGTGGGTACTGATGTTGGTACATCAGACCATAGTGATGTGTATGATGATATGGCATATACTGCTGACCATGAGGAGCTCCAACATGACCTCCCTATAACTAAGATCTTCTTTCATTCATGTTTGAACAAATTCAAAAATTCTTTCAAAGCCGCCACCTACTTTTCCAAAAGTAGGAAAATCATTATTTCTGATCTTTTTTCCCAGTGGAATCACCTTTTCTAAAACTTCTCAAATAACAAATCTTTTCTTCCAATGACTCTATAATGTAGTGTTCAACCGAATTTTTGGATATAGTCCCCAGTAGAGTTGCCAATTTGTTAGTTCTAAAAAACATAGGCTAGATGCATCAAGAGGTTGCCAATCTCTTGATACGCTTTAGGGTAATAGACATGGTCAAGAGAACTCAACCTTCTACTCTTTAGGTGTTGCTAAACCAAGGCATGTGTACCTTTTTGAATAGTGCAAACTAAACTTGTGATTATCTTTCTGAAATGATTTGTCCACAATGGCAGATAACAGTGAACAAATGAAACCAAACTTGATAGCTATCTTCTGATCTAAATCCTAGAATGCTCAATTAACTGATAAAAAGAGATTGAATGAATTTAAATAATGAAATTATAGAGACCAGTGCCTTATTGGGTATGCGGAGTCAAATGAGACAAAAGTGGGCAACTTATTCTGGCAGAAAATCAAATTACAAACATATGATATGTTCATAACTTGTATAAACAATGCAAGACTATGACCACTGAGCTCTTCTTTAATAATCCAGATGAATCTTCCTGATTAATGTGATCAATGAAAAGGATTTAATCTCTACTTGAGAGAACCAGTCAATGAATCACACAAATACAACAAATGTGCATTGATAAACTAAAAGTAAACTTGTTACATCCATTTAAACAACTAGAAAAAAATCAACTAGGAGACAGTTTCAGGAATACTTTTCAATAAGTTCAACATACAATTGACACCAAAAATAACCTGCCACACTAGTTGATTTTCATTGAACTCACCATTTTAAAACATGCACATAGTCTCTGATAAGAGAAATTATTTTACTGTAGCCATTCCTAACTAGTATCTCTGATCTAAAATATCCTCTTTTCAATTACAATCAGGATGTATATATATACACCAGCATTAGGAATCATATGGCTTCAAATTCATGTCGGCCCCCGCACCAAATTTGGGCTCCAATAGAACTGGAAAGCAATGGTAATTAACATTCACACGTCGGCAAACAGCATTTGAAATTCTATTTTATTCACCAACCAATCACCAAGACAGTCCGCAAGTATGCCAAAGGAAAAATAACGTCAATCGTCACCTTTCAGTGTTCCCCTGTTCCTCGCATTCACTGTGACCCTGTGACATTGGGGAGATATCATACCAAGAACCTTATGTAATACCGAGAGCACATTTGTGTTATGTTTGCATTCAATTGATACACTTCTTTGGTGTTGTTCATATTCGTTGTAGCGCAATCGGGTCAGTGAGATGTCATGTAGATCATTTTAAGTTTCACTGAGAGCTAAAAATCATTTCAGGTCACCAAGACAACCTACCCATTACACCGAAGTCACAGAATTTTCCTATGTTCCTTCATTGTAACACTGTGGGATCTGGGAGACCACATACCAAGATCAACATGTTAGGATGAAAGGCATTCAATATATCCAGGTCACCAAGACATAAGAAAACTCCCACCAAACAACACATTTTATTCTATCCACTTTGCTATGGTTCATAGGTATCGGGGGAACCCTATGTTGATAGCTTATGTTTCACCAAGAAGTCCACGTGACCAAAACTTGTCACCATGACCCACAACCTTTCTTGCCAACAAATCCATCAGTTGCTATAACATGCAATCCTCAGCAAGATGTCACATAGAGTGCATTGTTATACCGAAATCCATCCAATCCCACACATATTCGCCAAGACGAGTCCAACCCTCCACCGAAAGAAAATCAGAAGACACCGTCGGCAAGACTAGAGAAACTCGCCATGACACAATGTCAATACCCGTAGCCTTCATCGATAAAACTCGACTATATACCAAAATGTGTGTCATCCCTTATCGCTGAAACAATACCAAGATCTCACTGACAACCACCTGTAAGTAAAATCCAGTTTCTATGACAAATAGTAAGTCTTGCTGATAGGCAATATAGACTTATGCAAGTAAAAAATGCTTAATGGGTTGGGGAGACAATGGTGTTCTCACACCAATATGAACCAGAATTTAAAAAATGCATGACTCAATGGATTCAAAGGGGAAAAATGGCAAGATATGAGTGGAATATGCACAGGGTAGGATGAAAACTAGAAGTTTATGAGAGTGGACAATATGTAAAATCACCAGATTTTTATAGCTCCAACATTGGCTCCATCTGGGGATGAATGATAGTCAGATCATTGCAAGGATCCAAAAAATTTGGGTGAGCAAACTAGACCAAAATGATGAACCAGTGAGTAGAAATGGAATGAATGGCAATGGAAATGAATGCAAGGTGGAGAGTGAAATGGAGATGGATGCAAAGCCCTAAACTACTGTGCATGGAAAATAATTTTAAAGAGGACAAGTAAGAGTTGTCCATGCATTGGCAACCCTCAATCCTCTGTGTTTTAACTTCTCCTTTCTTGAGCTATTACAATTTCATACTTTCCCCTGTCAAATACCTAATTTTCTTTTGAGTTCATTAGGCTTCTCTTGAAGAGACAGATGCAATCTTTCCTATCACTATTAGTGCAAGTTTTGAGAAAATCATCAAAATCATCTTGGACCAATCTCCTAATAGTATTTAGCAGTTTGAATTCTCCATCATCAAATAAAACTATGTTATCTTCAACATATAAAATATATGCATATGAAATACAACATTTTATATTATCTCTCTCACTAATATGAATTGTGAAACATTCACCCAGCTGTATTGAAAATTTATCATCAAAGTGCTTCACTTGAGAAACAAAATGTTTTGTTATATCAACATTGTCTAAAACACACAAATCTGAAACCTTTTGCACCTCTTTAGTATCATTATTTGGAATGTGGATTCAAATGAGACAAAAGTGGGCAACTTATTCTGACAGAAAATCAAACTGTATGAATATGATCTGTTCATAACTTGAATAAACAATGCAAGACTATGACCACTGAGCTCTTCTTTAATAATCCAAATGAATCTTCCTGATTATTGTGATCAATGAAAAGGATTTAATCTCTACTTGAGAGAACTAGTCAATTAATCACACAAATACAACAAATGTGCATTGATAAACTGAAAGTAAATTTGTTACATCCATTTAAACAACCAAAATGAATCAACTTGGAGACAGCTTCAGCAATACTTTTCAATAAGTTCAACATACAATTGACACTAGAAATAACTTGCCACACTAGCTGATTTTCATTGAACTCACCATTTTAAAACATGCACATAATCTCTGATAAGAGAAATTATTCTACTGTAGCCATTCCTAACTACTATTTGTGATCTAAAATCTCCTCTTTTCAATTACAATCGGGATGTATATATATACACCAACATTAGGAATCATATCGCTTCAAATTCATGTCAGCCCGCGCACCAAATTCGGGCTCCAATCGAGCTGGCAAGTGATGGTAATTAACATTCACACATCGGCCAACAACATTTGAAATTCTATTTTATTCACCAACCAATCACCAAGATAGTCTGCACATGTGCCGAAGGCAAAATAACATCAATCGCCACCTTCCAGTGTTCCCCTATTCCTCGCATTTTCCATGACCCTATGACATCGAGGAGATATCATACTGAGAGCCTTATGTAATACCAAGAGCACATTTTCATTATGTTTGCATTCAATCGATACGCTCCTTTGGCATCGTTCATAGTCGTTGTAGCTCAACCAGGTCGGTGAGATGTCACATAGATCATTTTAAGTTTCACCAAGACCTAAAAATCATTTCGGGTTGCCAAGACAACCTGTCCATTACACCGAAGACATAGAATCTGCCTATGTTCCTTCATTGTAACACTGTGGGATTGGGGAGACCACATACCGAGATCAATATGTTAGGCCAAAAGGCATTCAATATATCCAAGTTGCCAGGACATAAGAAAACTCCCACCGGACAACACATTTTATTCTATCATCTTCGCTATAGTTCATAGGTATCGGGGGAACCCTATGTCGATAGCTTATGTTTCACCGAGAAGTCCACATGACCAAAACTTGTCACCATGACCCACAACCTTTCTTTCTGACAAATCGATCCATCGCTATAACATGCAATCCTCAACGAGATGTCACATAGAGTGTGTTGTTATACCGAAATCCATCCAATCCAACACCTGTTCGCTAAGACGAGTCCAACCCTCTGCCGAAAGCAAATCATAAGACATTGTCGGCAAGACTAGAGAAACTTGCAATGACACAATGCTAATACTCGTAGCCTTCGCCGATAAAACCCGAGTATATGCCGAAATGTGTGTCATCCCTGATCACCAAAACAATACCAAGGTCTCGCTGACAACCAAATGTAAGTAAAATCTAGTTGCTATGACAATTAATAAGTCTTGCCGATAGGCAATATAGACTTATGCAAACAAAAAATGCTTAATGGGTTAGGGAGACAATGGTGTTCTCATGCCGATATGAACCAGAATCTAAAAAATGCATGACTCAATGGATTCAAAGGGGAAAAATGGCAAGATATGAGTGGAATATGCACACGATAGGACCAAAATTGGAAGTTTATGAGAGTGGACAATATGTAAACTCACTAGATTTTTACAGCTCCAACATTGGCTCTGTCTAGGGATGAATGATAGTTAGATCATTGCAAGGATCCAAAAACTTTGGGTGAGCAGACAAGACCAAAATGATGAACCAATGAGTGGAAATGGAATGAATGGAAATGGAAATGAATGCAGAGCAGAGAGTGAAATGGAGATGGATGCAAAGCCCTAAACTACTGTGCATGGAAAAGAATTTTAAAGAGGACAAGTAAGAGTTGTCCATGCACTGGCAACCCTCAATCCTTTGTGTGTTAACTTCTCCTATCTTGAGCTGTTAAAATTTCATACTTTCCACTGTCAAATACTTGATTTTCTCTTGAGTTCATTAGCCTTCTCTTGAAGAAACAGATGCAATCTTTCCTGTCACTGTTTGTGCAAGTTTTGAGAAAATCACCAAGCTCAGCCTGGACCAATCTCCCAATAGTATTCAGTAGTTTGAATTCTCCATCATCAGATAAAACTCTATTATCTTCAACATAAAAAATATATGCATCTGAAATACAACATTTTATATTATCTCTCTCACTGATATGAATTGTGAAACATTTGTGTAGCTATATTGAAAATTTATTATCAAAGTGATTCACATGAGAAACAAAATGTTATGTTATATCAACACTATCTGAAACACACAAATTTGAAACCTTTTGCACCTCTTTACTATCATTATTTGGAATCAACATTAGATCATGACTGATATCCTCAATATCATGCATATGTGAAATAAAATATGGACTTCTATCATCCTTGGTATGTAAATGAATGTCTTCTTCACATGAATTTACAAATTCAAAACCACATAACTCCTTTTAAACAAACATAGAATTTTGATCAACACCAAAAGTATCACCATCATTCCAAGAAATACACAAGGAGTCATAAGAATCTTTACGTAAAGATTTTTCACTGTCAAAACAAAAGTAAGTTGGAGACAAAACTTCAAAATCATCATCATGTGCACATCCTTGCTATTCAAAAGTAAACAAATCTGCAATCTGTTCACTAACTAGTGAACAAGTCTCAACATTTTAATCACTATAGTCATGCCTTTCACTTTTATCATCATCAAACAAAAATCCAATACCATCAGAGAATAGGAAATCAGAAACATCATGAGTGCAGTTATTTATTCCATCATATTGCTTGTCTGAAATTATTTCCTCCTTTTCATAAAATGGATTTGAAATTATCTGAAACTTACTTATTGACACACCTTGGTAAAAAATCATCTCATCTTTATTTAACTCTTCATCATACAATGAGTTTGAAAAAAATTGGAAATCACTTTCAAATGTGCAAACCTCATAATTATCAAATGTATCTTCATAACTTTCAACTGCAGCCAAAGGTATTGTATACTTACTATCTGATTAATCAACATCTCCCACAGCCTCTTAATCCTGACCTTCATAAGAGATAGAAGAATCTCTTAACTACAGATCAAAATCCTCAGGTTCATCATAAGAATCAAAATATTCACTGGATTCAACACTGCTCTCTCTATGACAATCTATTATGCAAGAGAAATCTCTTGTACCTTCATCTTTATCATGTAGGAAATCATAGCAATCTTTCTTGCTTGCACATGTCTTATCTTTGATTGGATGCATCATCTGATCAATTTCTCTATACTCATAAAAATTATAGCTATTGGATTCAACATTGATAGTGTTCTCATACCTTATTCCCTGGGACCATGCTTGGTTTGCAATTCCTTGTGTCTCCTTTTGATCAGCAACAGTTAGTCTCTCCATCTCTTCTTCAGTAAGTCTCTTCATACTGTATTGAGTAGGCTCTTCAATAGAATGTAGCTCTGTATAATCTTCTTCAGAGTCAGAAAGGACCTGCTCCTTTGGCATATGAACATTGTATTTTTTATTTGAAAAATCATACTGATAACCATCATCCTTCAGAGATGAGTATCTTCCCACAACATGATGAAAGGTATTTGAAGTCAAATAAACTTTGTGATCCTCTACATTGTTTTCCCTCAGCATTCCCTCCTCTTGTATTCTTTTGGCTACAACATAATGATCTGGGGAATGTGGCTTATCACAAAAATCACAAAAGTAATTGTTACTTACCATGTAGGTTCCTTTCTTGCTCAGTGGATCAGAAGCTCCCTCGCTTCCAAGCCTAGCTGTTATAGGTTTGTTGTCCTTCCAATCTATATTATAAGGCATGTCATGCAACCTCGGCCTTTTGTTCCTATATGTGTTCTCTTGTCTGTACTGATAATTTCTGCTTTGCTAAAGAACCCTGGGGTTGTCTCTTTTACTGATTATACCAATAGCCTTCCTATTGTTTTCAATTGTTTGTGCCATCTTTTATGCCTCAGCCAAACTTCTTTGGAATTTATTTCTCAGCTCATACCCTGTCTTTGGATCAAAAGCATTCAAATAAATACTCAGTGCTACAGAATCTAGTAACTTTGATCCTAGAGGTATCTTATTCTGAAACTTACTGAATCTTCGATTGAAATCATAGATTGTATCACTTTGATCTTTCTGAATGTGTAATAATTCATGAAGAGCATAATATGGTACACTTAGATTCCCAAATTGATCGAGGAATTGATCTTGAAATCCTTGGAGAGAATCAATAGAGATAGCTAGTAAGCTCTTGAACCAATCCCTAGCATCTTCAACAAGTGATATCATGAATAGCTTCATGCGTAAATCTTCATATGGCACATCCAAATCTTGGATGAAAACATCAAAACTTCTTAAATGATCTTTAGCAGTGATTGCATCACGCCCTGTAAACTTTCAAACAATACTTCTCCAACTACCATCCATTGGATAAGTGGATAATGGAATCCCTACCAAATCAAACTATTTGATCATTGTTGTATGTTGATGAGGGGGGCACTAGGTGGGTACCGATGCTGGTACATCGGACCATAGTGATGTGTATGATGATATGGCATAAACTGTTAACCATGAGGAGCTTCAACATGACCTCCCAAGAACTGAGATCTTCTTTCATTCATCTTTGAACAAATACAAAAATTATTTCAGAGTAGCCAGCTACTTTTCCAAAAGTAGGAAAATCATTATTTCTGATCTTTTTTCTAGCAGAATCACCTTTTCTGAAACTTCTCAAATAACAAATCTTTTCTTCCAATGACTCTATAATGTTGTCTTTGACCGAATTTTTTGATATAGTCCCCAGTAGAGTCATGAATTTGTTATTTCTCAAAAATGCAGGCTAGATGCCTCAAGAGATTGCCAATCTCTTGATACGCTTTAGGGTAATAGACAAGGTCAAGAGAACTCAACCTTCTACTCTTTAGGTGCTGCTAAACCTAGGCAGGTGTACCTTTCTGAATAGTGCAAAGTTAACTTTTGATCATCTTTCTGAAATGCTTTGTCCACAATGGTAGATAACAATGAACAAATGAAACCAAACTTGATAGCTATCTTTTGATCTAAATCCTAGAATGCTTAATTAACTAATAAAAAGAGATTGAATGAATTCAAATAATGAAATTACAGAGACCAGTGCCTTATTGGGTATGCGGAGTCAAATGAGACAAAAGTGGGCAACTTATTTTGGAAAAAAATCAAATTGTAGGCATATGATCTATTCATAACTTGTATAAACAATGCAAGACTATGACCACTGAGCTCTTCTTTAATAATCTAGATGAATCTTCTTGATTACTATGATCAACAAAAAGGATTTAATCTCTACTTGAGAGAACCAGACAATTAATCACACAAATACAAAAAATGTGTATTGATAAACCGAAAGTAAACTTGTTACATCCATTTAAACAACCAGAAAGAATCAACTTGGAGATAGCTTGAACAATACTTTTCAATAAGTTCAACATATAATTGACACCAGAAATAACCTGCCACACAAGCTCATTTTCATTGAACTCGCCATTTTAAAACATGCACATAGTCTCTGATAAGAGAAATTATTCTACTGTAGCCATTCCTAACTACTATCTGTGATCTAAAATCTCCTCTTTTCAATTACAATTAGGATGTATATCTATACAGTAGCATTAGAAATCATATCGCTTCAAATTTTGGTCAGCCCCCGCACCAAATTTGGGCTCCAATCGAGCTAGCAAGCAATGGTAATTAACATTCACATGTTGGCCAACAACATTTGAAATTCTATTTTATTCACCAACCAATCACCAAGACAGTCTGCAAGTATGCCAAAGGCAAAATAATGTCAATCGCCACCTTCCAATGTTCCCCTGTTCCTCGTATTTTTAGTGACCTTGTGACATCGGGGAGATATCATACCAAGAACCTTATGTAATACCAAGAGAACATTTGCATTATGTTTGCATTCAATCGATACGCTCCTTTGGCGTCATTCATATTCGTTGTAGCTCAACCGGGTTTGTGAGATGTCACACAGATCATTTTAAGTTTCACCAAGAGCTAAAAATCATTTTAGGTCACTAAGACAACCTGTCCATTACACTAAAGTCACAGAGTTTTCCTATGTTCCTTTGTTGTAACACTGTGGGATCGGGGATACCACATATCAAGATCAACATGTTAGGCTAAAAGGCATTCAATATATCCAAGTTGCTAGGACATAAGAAAACTCCCATCAAACAACACATTTTATTCTATCCGCTTTGCTATAGTTAACAGGTATCGGGGGAACCCTATGTTGATAGCTTATGTTTCATCGAGAAGTCCACATGACCAAAACTTGTCACCGTGACCCACGACCTTTCTTGTCGACAAATACATCGATTGCTATAACATGCAATCCTCAGTGAGATGTCACATAGAGTGCGTTGTTATACCGAAATCCATCTGATCCCACACCTATTCACCAAGACAAGTCCAACCCTCTGCCGAAAGCAAATCATAAGACACCGTCGGCAAGACCAGAGATACTTGCCATGACACAATGCCAATACCTGTAGCCTTCGCTGATAAAACCTGAGTATATGTTGAAATGTGTATCATCCCTGATTGTCAAAACAATACCAAGGTCTCGCTGACAAACACCTATCAGTAAAATCCAGTTGCTATGACTAATAATAAGTCTTGCCGATAGGCAATATAGACTTATGCAAGCAGAAAACGCTTAATGGGTCTGGGAGACAATGGTGTTCTCACACCGATATGAACCAGAATATAAAAAATGCATGACTCAATGGATTCAAAGGGGAAAAATGGCAAGATATGAGTGCAATATGCACACGGTAGGACCAAAACTAGAAGTTTATGAGAGTGGACAATATGTAAAATCACCAGATTTTTACAGCTTCAACATTGGCTCCATCTGGGGATGAATGATAGTCAGATCATTGCAAGGATCTAGAAACATTGGGTGAGCAGACCAGACCAAAATGATGAACTAGTGAGTTGAAATGGAATGAATGGTAATGAAAATGAATGCAGAGCGGAGAGTGAAATGGAGATGGATGCAAATCCCTAAACTACTGTGCATGGAAAAGAATTTTAAAGAGGACAAGTAAGAGTTGTACATGCACTAGCAACCCTCAATCCTCTATGTGTTAACTTCTCCTGTCTTGAGCTGTTAAAATTTCATACTTTCCCCTTTAAAATACCTAATTTTCTCTTGAGTTCATTAGCCTTCTCTTGAAGACACAGATGCAATCTTTCCTGTAATTGTTAGTGCAAGTTTTGAGAAAATCACCAAGCTCAGCTTGGACCAATCTCCCAATAGTATTCGGTAGTTTGAATTCTCCATCATTAGATAAAACTCTATTATCTTCAACATACAAAAAATATGCATATGAAATACAACATTTTATATTATCTCTCTCACTGATATGAATTGTGAAACATTCACCCAGTTGTATTGAAAATTTATCATCAAAGTGCTTCACTTGAGAAACAAAATGTTCTGTTATATCAACACTGTCTAAAACACACAAATCTAAAACCTTTTGCACCTCTTTAGTATCATTATTTGGAATCAACATTAGATCATGACTCATATCCTCAATATCATGCATATGTGAAATAAAATATGGACTTCTATCATCCTTTGTATGTAAATAAATGTCTTCTTCACATGAATTAGCAAATTCAAAACCACATACCTCCTTCTGAACAAACACAAAATTTTGATCAACACCAAAAGTATCACCATCATTACATGAAATACACAGGGAGTCATAAGAATCTTTACACAAAGATTTTTCACTGTCAAAACAAAAGTAAGTTGTAGACAAAACTTCAAAATCATCATCATGTGCACATCCATGGTATTCAGAAGCAAACAAATCTATAATCTGTTCACTGACTAGTGAACAAGTCTCAACATTTTCACCACTACAATCATTCCTTTGAGTTTTATCATCATCAAACAAAAATCCAATACCATGAGAGAATAGGAAATCGGAAATATCATCAGTGCAGTTATTTATTCCAGCATTTTTCTTGTTTGAAATTATTTCCTCCTTTTCATAGAATGGATTTGAAAATATCTGAAACTTACTTATTGACACACCTTGGCAAAAAATCATCTAATCTTTATTTAACTCTTCATCATACAATGAGTTAGAAAAAATTTGGAAATCACTTTCAAATGTAAAAACCTCATCATGATCAAATGTATCTTCATAACTTTCAACTGTAGCCAAAGGTATTGTATACTTACTATATGATGAATCAACATCTCCCACTGTCTCTTCATCTTGACCTTCATAAGAGATAGAAGAATCCCTTGACTGTAGATCAAAATCGTTAGGTTCATCATAAGAATCAAAATATTCACTAGATTCAACACTGCTCTGTCTGTGACAATCTATTATGCAAGAGAAATCTCTTATATGTTCATCTTTCTCATGTAGGAAATCATAGGAATCATTCTTGCTTGCACATGTCTTATCTTCGATTGGATGCATCATCTGATCAATTTCTCTATACTCATAAAAAATATAGCTATTGGATTCAACATTGATAGTGTTCTCATACCTTATTCCCTGGGACCACACCTTGTTCACAATTCCTTGTGTCTCCTTTTGATCAACAACAGTCAGTCTCTTCATCTCTTCTTCAGTAAGTCTCTTCATACTGTATTGAGTAGGCAGCTCAACAGAATGTGGCTCTACATAATCTTCTTCAGAATCAGAAAGGACCTGCTGCTCTAGCATATGAACATTGTATTTTTGATTTGAAAAATCATGTTGATAACCATTATCCTTCGGAGATGAGTACCTTCCCACAACATGGTGAAAGGTATTTGAAGTCAAATAAACTTTGTGATCCTATTCATTGTTTTCCTTCAGCATTCCCTACTCCTATATTCTTTGGGCTACAACACAATGATCTGGGGAATGTGGCTTATCACAAAAATCACAAAAGTAATTGTTACTTACCATGAAGGTTCCTTTCTTGCTCAATGGATCAGGAGCTCCCTTGCTTCTAGGCCTAGTTGTTATAGGTTTGTTGTCCTTCCAATTTGTATTATAAGGCATGTCATGCAACCTTGGCCTTTTGTTCCTGTATGTGTTCTCCTATCACTACTAATAATTTCTGCTTTGCTGAAGAACCCTAGGGTTGTCTCTTTTAATGATTATACTAGCAGCCTTCCTATTGTTTTCAATTGTTTGCATCATCTTTTGTGCCTCAACCAAACTTCTTGGGAATTTATTTCTCAGCTCATACCCTGTCTTTGGATCAAAAGCATTCAAATAAATACTCAGTGCTATAGAATCTGGTAACTCTGATCCAAGAGGTATCTTATTCTACAAGTCACTGAATCTCCGATTGAAATCATAAATTGTATCACTTTGATCTTTCTGAATGTGTAATAATTCACAAAGAGCATAATCTGGTACACTTAGATTCCCAAACTGATCGAGGAATTGATCCTGAAATCCTTGGAAAGAATCAATAAAGACAACTGGTAAGCTATTGAACCAATCCCTAGCATCTTCAACAAGTGATATCATGAATAGCTTCATGCGTAAATCTTCTTATGGCACATCCAAATCTTGGATGAAAACATCAAAACCTCTTAAATGATCTTCAGCAGTGATTGCATCACACCCTGTAAACTTTCAAACAATACTTCTCCAACTGCCATCCATTGGATAAGGGGATAATGGAATCCCTGCCAAATCAAACTGTTTGATCATTGTTGGATACTGATGAGGGGGGGTACTAGGTGGGTACTGATGTTAGTACATTAGACCATAGTGATGTGTATGATGATATGGAATATACTGCTGAACATGAGGAGCTCCAACATGACCTCCATAGAACTAATATCTTCTTTCATTCATGTTTGAACAAATGCAAAAATTCTTTCAAAGTCGCCACCTACTTTTCCAAAAGTAGGAAAATCATTATTTCTGATCTTTTTTCCCAGTGGAATCACCTTTTCTGAAACTTCTCAAATAAAAAATATTTTCTTCCAATGACTCTATAATGTGGTCTTCAACCAAATTTTTTGATATAGTCCCTAGTAGAGTCACCAATTTGTTAGTTCTCAAAAAATGCAGGCTGGATGCCTCAAGAGGCTGCCAATCTCTTGATACGCTTTAGGGTAATAGACAAGGTCAAGAGAACTCAACCTTCTACTCTTTAGGTGTTGCTAAACCTAGGTAGGTGTACCTTTTTGAATAGTGCAAACTTAACTTGTGATTATCTTTTTGAAATGCTTTGTCCACAATGGCAGATAATAGTGAACAAATGAAACCAAACTTGATAGCTATCTTCTGATCTAAATCCTAGAATGCTCAATTAACCGATAAAAAGAGATTGAATGAATTCAAATAATGAAATTATAGAGATCAGTGCCTTATTGGGTATGCAGAGTCAAATGAAACAAAAGTGGGCAACTTATTCTGGCAAAAAATAAAATTGTGGGCATATGATCTATTCATAACTTGTATAAACAATGCAAGACTATGACCACTGAGCTCTTCTTTAATAATCTAGATGAATCTTCCTGATTACTGTGATCAACGAAAAGGATTTAATCTCTACTTGAGAGAACGAGTCAATTAATCACACAAATATATCAATTGTGCATTGATAAACCAAAAGTAAAATTGTTACATCCATTTAAACAACCAAAAAGTATCAACTTGGAGACAGCTTTAGCAATACTTTTCAATAAGTTCAACATACAATTGACACCAGAAATAACCTGCCACACTAGCTGATTTTCATTGAACTTGCCATTTTAAAACATGCACATAGTCTCTGATAAGAGAAATTATTCTACTGTAGCCATTCCTATCTACTATCTGTGATCTAAAATCTCCTATTTTCAATTACAATCAGGATGTATATATATACACCAGCATTAGGAATCATATCACTTCAAATTGATGTCAGCCCCCGTACCAAATTTGGGCTCCAATCGAGCTGGCAAGCAAGGATAATTAACATTCACACGTTGGCCAATAGTATTTGAAATTATGTTTTATTCACCAACTAATTGCCAAGATAGTCTGCAAATATTCCAAAGGAAAAATAACTTCAATCACCACCTTCTAGTGTTCCCCTATTCCTCGCATTCACCGTGACCCTCTGACATCAGGGAGATATCATACCGAGAACCTTATGTAATACCGAGAGCACATTTGCGTTATGTTTGCATTCAATTGATATGCTCCTTTGGCATCATTCATATTCACTATAGCTCAACCAGGTCAGTGAGATGTCACGCAAATCATTTGAAGTTTCACCGAGAGCTAAAAATCATTTCATGTCGCCAAGACAACCTGTCCGTTACACCGAAGTTGCAGAATTTGCCTATGTTCCTTCATTGTAACACTATGGGATAAGGGAGACCACATACCAAGATCAACATGTTAGGCCAAAAGGCATTCAATATATCCAAGTTTCCAGGACATAAGAAAACTCCCACCGAACAACACATTTTATTCTATCTGCTTCGCTATAGTTCATAGGTATCGGGGGAACCCTATGTCAATAGCTTATGTTTCACCGAGAGGTCCACATGACTAGAACTTGTCACCGTGACCCACGACCTTTCTTTCTGACAAATCCATCAGTCGCTATAACATGCAATCCTTGGCTAGATGTCACATAGAGTGCATTGTTATACTGAAATCCATCCAATCCCACACCTATTCGCCAAGATGAGTCCAACCCTTTGCCGAAAGCAAATCATTAGAAACCATCGGCAAGACCAGAGAAACTCACTAGGACACAATGCCAATACCCGTAGCCTTCACCAATAAAACCCGAGTATATGCTTAAATGTGTGTCATCCCTGATCGCCGAAACAATACCAAGGTCTCGCCGACAACCACCTATAAGTAAAATCTAGTCACTATGACAAATAATAAGTCTTGCTGATAGGAAATATAGAATTATGCAAGCAGAAAACTCTTAATGGGTCGGGGAGACAATGGTGTTCTCATGCCGATATGAACCATAATGTAAAAAATGCATGACTCAATGGATTCAAAGGGGAAAAATGGCAAGATATGAGTGGATTATGCACACGGTAGGACCAAAACTAGAAGTTTATGAGAGTGGACAATACGTAAAATCACTAGATTTTTACAGCTCCAACATACCCATGCGATGCTTTTTGTGGATGGAGATGTAGATGATCTTCATTCATAACAGGATTTGTTTACTCTTGACATTATTACACAAAAAAAGTAGGTTATTGATTCCTACAACCAAACTAAGTTGCCAACATCAAGATCATATATATCCCAAACTCATATTGAGGACATCCTGAATAAATATATCCAACATTATCCACTCAAGGAAGTAGATCAAATAGAACAAGATATTCTAGAGTCAACAGAGCAACAAATTGAAATAACATCATCTATAATGGTCATTTATCATAGAATACTTACTAAACAAAATATCTCAAAATAGGCAAAATCAAGGAACACAGGTGCTACTACCACCATACTAGGGGTAACTATGTCTCAAGAAAACATCAACATAGGGAGCACACAGAATCCTTATGATGAAACCAATGTCAATACTACAACCAACCAAGTCATGAATCTTCATCCACCCATCACCCCATCCATGAATTGGGACCAATTCCAAAAGAAAGATTTGAATCAAATCACAAGGAACATTATCAAAGTAGAAGAAGCAAAGAAGCATAATGGATAAATCAAATACAAGTGGATACCAAAGAATACAATGAAAGATTATCCCTATCAAACTCCTTTAGTCAAAGAAACTATGGGGCTAAATAAAAAAGGGAAAAGTATCCATCAAAGATGTCCACAAAGGAAAAATAAGGCTTCTCAAGCAACATACAAAGTGTATCAAGTAGTTGGTCCTAATTCCATGCACACTTTCGTATCCACCCATTATTGCTCATCTTCCCAAGTTTGGAGAGTCAAAGGTTCCAAACTATCAACCAATCCATATTTTATTCCTAAACACACTCCATCCACACCTCCACACATGATATCCAATTCTCACATTGACCATGTATTGGCAGTGACCCTTCATCATAAGGATTCATAATGCACTCTATCATGATGTGCACACAAAGACAAAGTTAACTCTGGTATCAACAAAGCATATCAAGAATCTCAAATGTTGCATTCAAGTTCACATATCTTAGCAAAGAAACTTCTTCAAGAAGGATATCAATGGCACATTATGATAGAACCATATACATCAACACCACAAGGTGATTCAGCATGAGCTTAAAATCTTTCAAAAAAATCAAAAAAATCAAAAAATCCAAAAAAAATAGAAAAAGGATTAAAAACATCAAAGAAAAAAATCATCCTCTAGTGAAAACTACATGGTCGGCACTTTGGATAGGTACCATGATGAAAACCTAGTAAATAGGCATCATGTGTAGAATTGAGCATCTACATGTGCTAGTTCAGGTGAAAGCATCTCATCTCATCCATAATAAATCCAACATTCTATCCATCTCATCCATAATAAATCCAATATTCCATCCATCTCATCCATAATAAATCCATTCATCCATGAACTATTTATCCAATCCATTTGCATATATTTGCATCCATAGTCCAAGTTATCTTGATCTTGACAAATTTTGGTGTACACTTTACACTTGCTTATGGTAGACATCTTGACATGGGTCATTTTCATTGATCCTATCATACCCAATATTATCCAAATGAGCATTCTTTATCTGAACACCTTATCTTATCACAAGATAATCCATATCCCTCCATCCATACACCCATCCAAGCATCCACCCATGGCATTCCATACATCGCTAGACACTTGGGGTAGATATTTACATCTTGCATTGGGAATAAATCTTGACATATATCCTCCAACTTATGTGGTGATCTAAACATTAGAAAATGTGAAATCAAATTGGTCAAAGCATTTGTGAGAAAAGATCCAAATCACTAGCCCATGGAATATTTTGACAAGAGGATGTTCCTTATCAAGTTTTATCTTCAATCGAACATCAATCCAAACAATCAATATCAGTTGCATCTAACGTGTGCTTCAACGTCACATTAAATCATTCAAAACAATTTTGTTCCAAATCAAGCTTCAAAATCTTGATCAATAAAATCCAATCAATCACTCATCATCTTTGAATATCCATCATAATCCTTGTGTTTCTTAACACTATATTTGCATTGTTATGTATCCTCAACAATGTTATTATCATCAATCCATCAATTTGATCAATCAACCCTAGCTTTATTTTCAACAAAATCCCAAATAGAACACTGATACCATCATGCATATCCATATCCAAATCGTCAAAATCATGTGAAAATCCAAAAACACTCAAAAAGTCAGAAAAGCATCAAAAACACTAGATCCAAACTACGTCGTCTCTGAGCTTAAATGTAGGCAAGGCTAATCTTTGATCAGCCCCTGAGACACAAAATCCAAAAACATTCAAATAACCCAAAAATACCAAAAACAACCTCAAAACATTTCAAAAAGATAAAAACATCCAAATATTAGAAAAATCCATCCATCTAATTTCATAATCACCCACAATAATCAATCATCCATAATAAAACAATCGTCACCTTAATCCTTTGGTAATAGAAATAGAAACAACCACAACAGTTAGCAAAAGCAAGCTTCAAACATAAAATCAAAAGAAAATTTTTAAATGCAAAATCAAAATCCTGATCATTTTCAAACATGTCAATCAACCTTATATCAAAAGCCTATCAAACAACTTATCAACCCATCATCATCCTATACAATGCATGTCCTAGGATATATCATTCTGAAAATGGGCATCATTTTGGATATCACTTTGGATAATTATCCTAATCAAAACACATCCCCTTGGCTAGAGGTATGAAGAACATTGACTTGTTTGTGTTCTTGATCTTTTCTTTTTTATTTATCTTATTGCACTCATTCCAATGACCTCTCAATGATATCTAATCAAAACGATTTAGAGAGAAAGGAATGGGGCATTGATCATTATCTTTTGTTTGTTGTGCTTGTTGGATGTTCTTGTAATATAACTTGGTGAATACTTGCTTTGTTAGATGTATCCTAGCAAAGTTTTCATATGTCAGGTGTGAACAAGAATAGTCCTATCTATTTGTCGAGTCAAAGTCCATCGCACTAGGTACAACACCATCTTGGTTCTTAATACCTTGATGCGTCATACCTATGTGTGTTATCAAACATAAGGTAATTATCCCTTTGAAAATCCCAACTCCTTGGCAAGTAATCATCATCATCATTGTCATCATCTCATGTCTTGTTGGAATCTCTTATTTTCTTCTATCTCTTTCTTTTTGCGCTAACACGGTACCATGGCAATTAATCATAAATAATCATGAATTCATCCATCCTACATCCACAAACCATATGCATATCATATCATATCATATAGAAAAATTGATCATCTCACATGCATTACATAATATAGATTGGTTATTCTAAACATCTCATAAACCATACATTTATCATCTATTTGCATAATCATATCATATCATGTGCATCCATATCATCCATGCATCATCATATCATCCAAACATCATAATCATCTCATTTATAACATCAATAATGTAACTGCCATGATAAAAATCAGGATAAAGTGTGTGTAATATATCAAAATATACATGAGGCTACCCATGGACGATGATTGTCTATACATCATCAAAATTATCTACGTCAATATCTGATCTTTCTAAAGAATTATCTTTCGTCCTATGATCAGTAGAACCACTCCTCTCACATTTTATAGCGATATCCATCAAAAATTAGCATTTTCGCTCAATCTCTGGAGGGGGCAATATGCTAACATGTTTTCCCTCGTAGGGGCAATAGTGGGGAAAATTTTGGAATCAAAATTTTTTGGCTTTTAATCGAGATGGCTTATTCTTTGAAACAACACAATGAGTGCATTGCTTCAAAGAGGGGCAAAATGTAGACATGGAAAATGTACTAATTAACACTGCACATCTAATCTTGACTACTAACACCACTTCAACCTAAATCATCCCTCGTTCTAACCATTTAATCAGATTCCCTTATGTGATTAAACTCATCAATCATCGTCTCTTAATAAAATAAATAATCTTATTTGATTAAGTCATTCCATTCCGTTAATTAAATAAATCAACCTAATCTAATTATCTCTATTTAACTAAATAATTCATTTTATTTGATTAAATCTTTAAAGTCATCCTATTAAATTAAATAAATTAATAATCTATTTAATTTAATCTAACTTTCACCCTCTCTAGTTAAATAAACCAAAAATATTTATTTAACCATCTCTGAAACCTTTTCTTCTCATATTTGATTTAAATAAACCCATAAATCTAAATCAATATGTTGCATCATTTTAATCCTCATTAAATTAATTAACCATTAATTAATTTAATCATAATCCATGTCCCATCCTATAGCTTTTGCAACTTGCACATGAAAATAGATTTAATTCATTTATTAAATCTCCATTTTCTCTCAAAAGGCATAATAAAGGAATATTCCTCAAATTTGAATTCAAAATTCAAGTGGACTTTGTCCTTCCAACAAGGCATTTACTCCACCTAATAAGTCATTTTTCCTTGAGCCAAGTGGCATTCAATCCATTTTATTTCCCTCTTACATGTCATTTCAACAATTTCAAATTCCACCTAATTGCATTTATTGACACATTCTTCAAAACTTGTACATCCTTCATCCATTCACATGTTGACAAGTGGCATCTTGCCATTGGTATATTCTTAGTCCCACATTGCTCTCTCTTTTGGGAATTCTTCCATCTCAACATTTTATAAATAAGAGGTCTTATTCCTTAGTTCATGTATCCACAACTTGAGTAAACTTACTATATTCAAATTCATAGCAATCTATCATCAATTTCATCCAAGCATAGTTAGGCTTTTTGCAGATTTTCAACATGGAGCTCCATTGCAGTCATCACCACAAGCATGCATCCTTCATCAATCATCTTCATCACATCATTGGAGTTGGGAAAGGCCAATTTTCACATCAAATTGGCACCAATTCTTCCATGGGATCAAGAGTTTGCATTGCTTTCAATAGGATTTAGCTTACTTTCTTGTTCTTTCATTTTATTCTTGTTTTCTTTCCTATTTGGAGCTTTGCTAATGGATTTCATGGGGAATCCTTGTTCTTACTTGCATATGATCTTCTAATAAGTTCCTTCATTGTGTTTTGTAGGTATTTGGATTGGGGTTCTACATATATATATAATGCAGTTTTGATGTGGCCTATATGTTATATGTTTTGTGATGATGCATTATATGTTGATTATATTATTTTATGATGATGATTATGATGAAGAATTATATGTATGCATTTATAATGGTTATTTATGATGTCTATATGCCATGATGATATTATGTTATGATGATGTTCTATATGGATGTGTAATGTTTTGATTCTATGTTTATGACAAATGCCTTGATATGTGACTATATGTTTATGGATAATTTGACATGTGATATCTTTTGATGTGATGTGTGTGTTTTAATAATATGAACTATGAATTTATATGTTATTTGGATGCAAATTATGAATGCAAATGATATATGTATGCTAATGATGTAAATGGAAATATGTGAATGTGTAATAACCTAATGTAGGGCCTATATGATCATGTATGCAATTATATTTTGTATGTCACAGGATATCATCATGAGATGGATGGGGTGAAATGACAATACATAAGGAGATGGATGTTAGTGTGAAATCAAATCCTTCAACATGTTACCATAGGACTAATAATTGTTTCTCTTAATCATCATTGGGAATATTATTGTAATGGCCAACAAACACCATGATATGAAATAAATCGATGGTGTTCAATGTTGTACCATCACATGAGACAAGCAGTTGTAGACAATGATGACTATGACTCATACTAAGAGGGAAATTGACCTAGTCTTTTTGTCACAATCAACCACAAACATAAAAAGACAAGAAAGACAACAAAGACAAGTCATGGAACATTGTTGCACCTCTAAATCTTGTTGCCAAGACATCCTCGAGGAACTAGCAACATGACTATTTGAAAAAGAAAAGACAAGCCAATCATCATGATACATCACTACTTCTCTAAATCTTGTTGTGAGGACATCCTCAAGAAAATAGTAGCATGATAAAGAATTAAAGGAAAAAATGACATGATAGTTTTTTCCAAGTTTTTTCCAAGTGTGTCTAAATTTCAAGTGTTTTGATGTCAAGATGCCAAGCTTAATGATGTCGAGATGTCAGGTTTGTTGATATCTAGGTGATGAATGCCAAAGTTGTCAAATTTAGGGACACATCCTGAATGATGTTGATGCTGAGATACCAAATGATAATGAGGATGCCTAAGAAGGACACATCCTAAGGCATAAGTAAATGATGGGGGTCATTATTTAGAAGGAAAAATTTGAAGAATAACCAAGAATTGATAGTTTGACTGGTTTTGACTGAGTTTGAATGAGGTTGACTAAGTTTGATTGTTTTGACTACATGCCCATGTTGACATGCTGACGAAATTGACATGTTGATTAAATTTTTGTTTTAGGAGCCTGTATGTTTTGGAATGACTTGTCTGACTTGAAAACATTTGATGTGTGTGCCAGTGTAGTGTCATGAACCCTAATGGGCTAACCTAGTGTGGCCTCAGGGGCTCATCGATTTATGGCCTTGCCTATGTTATACACTTAGAGACCTAGTAGTTCGACATGACCAATGGCTTTGTCTTAATCACCAAAGATTGAGTCATGATTTTATTTTGACAACCTGAAAGGACTGACCTAATGTCTCGGGGGCCCAAAGATGAGACTTGCCTATGTAGCAAATGTGCAGAGACAACATAATTTGACAAATGACAAAGGCTGACTGATTTGACTGACTTGACAAGTTACAACTCTATTTTGTGTTTTTTTCATATTTTTATTTTTTTGTATTTCTTTATGACATTTTTTTATTTTTAGGTATTTTTTAGGACATTTTTTCAATTTTTAGGTCTTTTTAGGACATTTGTCAATTTTTAGGTCTTTTTTTCAAGACATTTTTAAATTTTTAGGCCTATGGGGATACCCACAACAGTTAGGTGATAAGGGATTTCCCCTAGTAAGGTCCAAGACTAGCCAGGTTTGAAGGATGTGTAAAGGGGTCATGTATGGGATGACAGATGGATGACATGTAGGACTTGATGTCAACCGTTGTCAGTCATGGAAAGAATTTGTGAGGTTTTTGTGATGGGTGTCATGATGGTGTCAGAAAAGTGGGCATTTATTATGGACTAAGGTAGATATAGTGATAGTAGATGACAAAGCAAAAACTGACTACACATGGCACCTATTTTCTAGGTTTTCACCATGGTACTTATCCAAAGCACCTGTTTACCAGGTTTTCTCTATTGGACGAATTATTTCTCTTTACTATTTTTGTCATCTTTTTCAATTTTTTTTTTTTGGTGTCACCAAGACACCTATTTGCTAGGTTTTCATCAAGGTGACAATTTTTTTATATTTTTCATTTTTTTGTATTTTTGATGGTTTTCAGCCTATCTCTCTAATGCTATGTGTATAAATTTTGAAGATGTAGGCTATTGATAGGCTCTATCAGTTGTTCACTATCTAGAGTAGCTAGCTAGTATGATCCAAAACTGAATGAGGATGTGATGATGTAGGGACCCAACCAATTGGGCTCAAACTTGCTAGGATTTTCTTTGTCAGACTGATTCTTAGGATTTTGCATGAGGACCAAGTTGCCAATGTCAAACTTTTTGACCATGACTCTCTTGTTATAACTATGATAAAGTTGATTCTAATATGCCTATAGATGATTCAAGGAATTATGTTTTCGCTCCTCTAACATGTTCAAATCATGCAATCGTGACTGTCTATATTCTTCATCATCAATTAAACCCTTTAGGGAGACTCACAAAGAAGGAATTTTGACATCAATGGGGAAGATGGCTTTATCTCCAAAGACTAGGGTGAAAGGAGTGGATCTTGTAGGTGTGTGGATGCTAGTGTGATAAGCCCACGAAGCAGGGTTAAGTTGGATATGCCAGTCACGACTAGCGTCATTGACTATCTTTTTAAGAATTTTGATGATTGTCTTATTGGATGCCTCAGCTTGACCATTTCCTTTTGGGTAGTATGGCACATAGAAATGGTGTTGGATGTGGAAGCATTCACATAACTCATAAACTTCTTGATTTTTGAAGGGATGACCGCTGTCTATGATGATGGATTATGGGACACCATACTGGAAGATGATGTAGTTGAGGATGAATTTGGAAAAAAAATTGTCGGTTATGTACATGAGGGGGATGGGTTCAATCCACTTAGTGAAATTCTTGGTGGCAATGATAATGAATTTTGGCCTTTGGAAGAGGTAGGATGGATTTTTCCCATGAGGTTGAGTCCCCATTATGTGAAGGGCCAAGTAGAAGTGATCGGAAAAAGTTCTTGTGTTGGTGCATGAATTAAATCACTATGTATCTAACATTGGTGACATGTCCTGACAAACTCAAGTGCATCCTTTTCCATAGTTAGCTAGTAATACCCAAGTCTTGTGATCTTTTTGGCTAAAGTAGGACCTCTCAAATGAGATACGCATATACCCTCATGTACCTCATGTAAGGTTGTTTGTGCTTCATCAATGTCAAAACATTCAAGAAGGGTATTTTCAAAGCTATGACAATAATAGGGTGTCACTGATGATGGTGTATCGGGCGGCCTTATAGATAAAGGAATTATTTTGGTTGTTGGATAGGTTGGGGGAAGTGTCTAGGATTGGAGATAGTCATAAATGTCTTGATACCATGGTGAGTTAGGACCAACAAGCTCACAAAAAAAATTTGATTCTAGAATGTCATATGCAGGAACTAAAAGTTGTTCTACCAAGAACTCAAATTGAGGGATGTTGCTTGGAATGTCTAGGAGAGATCCAATTGTAGCCATTACATCTATCACCTTGTTTTGTGTCCCAGGAATTTGTTCAAAAGAAATCATGTGGAAGTATGACTAAAAAATTTCCACCATTTGTTTATAAGGCATTAAATTCTTGCCCTTGGTGTCATAGTCATTATTGACTTTGTTTATGAATAACTAAGAATCTCTGAGGACAGGCAAGTTTATTATTTTCCATTTTATGGCCATTTTGAGTCTTGTGACAAGTGCCTCATATTCTACAATATTATTTGTACATGGAAAGGTGATTCAGAATGACTTAGGGATTGAATCCCCTTGTGGTGTGATAAACAGTATTCTTGCTCCTGAGCCATGACTAGTATGAGACCCATCAAAGTAAAGTTTCCAAGGCAATTTAGACTCTACATGAAATATGGATTCATCACGAAATTCCACTACTAGTGGATGATCACCTTGTATAGGTGCATTTTCCAGTTGATCTACTATCACTTGTCCTTCTATAGCCTTTCATTCCACATATTGAATGTCATACTCACTCAAGATCATTACCCACTTTTCCAAACATTCTGTCAATGTTGCACAACTTAAGAGATATTTCAAGGGATTGATCTTTGCCACTAAGTGTGTCCTATGGTTCAACATGTAATGTCTTAATTTTTGAGCAACAAATACCACTGCTAGATAGGCACGTTCAATGGATGTGTAATTTAGCTCATATCCAATCAGTTTCCAACTGATGTAGTATATTGCCCTTTCCTTCTCATCATGGTCATTTTTTGCTAGTAATGCCCCCAATGCTAGAGTTTTTGTAGAAATGTATAGAATCAAAGGTTTCCCTTTGATTAGTGGCATTAGAATAGGGGGTGACAATAGATAATCCTTTAATAGTTGGAAGTCCTATTGACATCTATTAGTCCACACAAAGGGGATTCCCTTGCGCAAGAGATATTGAAATGGTTGAAACTTATCGGCCAATTGTGCTATGAAGCATCAAATAAATTGTAACCTGCCTTGCAATTTCCTGAGTTCATTTATCCCTTTTGGAGGAGGCATGTCCAATATGGCTTTCACTTTGGTAGGATGCACCTCAATGCCTCTACAAGAAACTATGTATCAAAAAAGTTTACCTGATGTCACACCAAAGACACATTTCTTGGGATTCAAGTAGACCTTGTATTTTTCCAATCTCTTGAAGATTTTTTCTAACACATTAAGGTGATCCTTACGTGTCAAATACTTTTCCAAAAGGTCATCCACATAGTCTTCCATTAGCTTGTGCATCATTTCATGGTCTCTAATAAGTGGTCCCTGCATTCTTGAGACCAAAAGGCATGACGTTCCAATAGTATGTACCCCAAGGACATGTGAATGTTGTTTTATACTGATCTTTAGGGGAAATACAAATCTTATTATAACTTGAGAAATTGTCCATGAGGCACAACATCTTGTATCCTACTATAAGATCAACTATGATGTCTATGCTTGGTAATGGAAAGTCATCCTTTGTAAATGCTTTATTCAAGTCCTAAAAATATATGCAGATGTGTATTTGACCATTTGGCTTTGTGACTGGTACAATATTTGAAATCCATTCAACGTAATCTATTAATTGTATGAATCCCACATCTAGCAATTTCTTGAGTTTATCTTTGACTAATAAGGTAATTTGTGGGTGCATCTTCTATAGTTTTTGTTTTACTGGCTTTGCATCTAGAAGTAATGAAAAATGGTGCAAGACAAGTTCTAGATCCAACCTAGGCATATTGGCATAGGACCATGCAAAGTTAATCTTATGATCTAAAAAGAATTTGTGAAATTTAGGTTTCTCTTCCTCTGTCAAAAATGCTACAAAGAGGACAATTTTGGGATCTTTTGTTGTAGCTATGTCAACTTCCATTGTGTCCTCTATGAGAATTGATGAGTTTTCTTGAGTCACAGGGAGAAAGTCTAGTCCTCCATCCTTAGGCACCTCGAAGAGGTTTTCACCCACAGATACGTCTTTTATTTTTACTTTTTTTTATCATCAAAAGGTGCCTTTCGGTTTTCACCTAAAGACGTGTCATTTTTTGTTTTATTTTTACTTTTAATTTTGTGACTAGAGGATAGCACAGTCTCCCCGAAGTAAGCTACATAATCTAGGTCAATAGAAAATCCATCCTTGTGGTCTCCACTTGTATGCCCTCATGCAGTCCCATGAATTTTGCAATGGCCTCATCATTCTAAAATATGTCCATAACTAGTAGGCCTTGTTGTTCCCAATCAATTAGTTGTAGGTAGAGTAAGGAGATACCTTCATCATTATTGGTGAATGGTGGGGAGGATCTGGAAAGAATGTAGATGGATTCAGAGAGGTTAAAGATAAAATTGTCATCATCCAACTCCTAATCAGATTCTATCTAGTATTCTCCTTCACTAGATTCATACTCATTATCAAAATAAGGACAAATGGACTAGCATTGGGGTCGGTAGTGTCATGTGGTGAGTTGGATGATTCCAAGTGATGATAATTTTTGTCAGATGGCTAGAAGCGTATGTCACTATTATGTCCAATGGATCAGAAGATAATTTAGACTTGTCATTGTTCCTTGGGAAAAAGAGTCTATCCCAGTCTTCTCATTTCCTTGGGATTTTAGGGTTGTCACTATTCTATGTTGAATCAATTTTAAAAATTTTCTAAAACATATCTTCAAATGTAGGTTCTCCAGGTTCAAGGAACAATTCATCAACACAACAGTCACTCATGGATCATTGGTAGCCAAATTCCCTTTCATGGGAGTCAGTTTCGATAAGGGATTCCTCAATAGTCTTGACATTTTCTAAAGCATTCACGCTCTCACTTGAAAGTACATAGGTATGTTGATCATCATTTTTGGGTAGCCCATATCCTATCCCAAGATACTTTGGTCGTCAGGAAAACATTATAGGTTCTCACATTCTAGTCTTATTTTTGCCAAGGCCATTAGTTCCATCGTAGCCTTTGCCATATATCTGGACTAGTAATGGAGATGGGTCTTTTGGGTCTTTGTAAATCCAAGTTGATATATCTTCAACATCTTCTTTGTTTATTTCACCCCATCTTATAAAAATGTGTGATGGAGGAACTTTGAAAATCTCTTTAGGCTCCATTCTGAAACAAGGTCAACCATATACCTTAGGAGACTTGGGTATCTTAGTGATGTAGTAGGCCATGTTCAATTTATACTCTCCACAACCTTGATCCTGGATCTTGATATTGGAATGAGCCTTCGGGACAGAGGGAGATGGTGTGGCAAATGACATGGAAGGAGTGGAAATAGACGCTTTGGCGATTGTGGATGAATTGATGTATTTAGAAGAGGAGCTTGGAGCTTCTCGATTGATGGGAACCTGATGTTCTTAAATACCCCTTAGATTGGTATAGTACTAAAATGGATTGGGGTCTCCATATATGGTGATTTCTATGTCGTAAAAAGGAAACTTCAAGCATTGGTGGTAGGTGGATGGAACAGCTTTGAGGGCGTGGATCCAAGGCCGACCAAGCAAGATGTTATAGGGTAACTCAAGATCTAGGACTTGACATGTTGTATCCAGAATGATTGGCCCAACTCTAATAGGGAGAGTGATAACACCTCGAGAGGAACATTCTTCATCATCATACGCCTTTATAATAATTCTCTTTGTAGCATCTATGCAAGCATCAGAGAATCCTAGAGCCTTAACCAGTTTTTAGGAGCATATATTTAACCCTACTTTGCCTTCTACTAAAACTCATTTGACCTTATGCCTATGGATGAAGACTTCAATGTGTAAGGCATTGTTATGATTGGATT
Source organism: Sequoia sempervirens (assembly GCA_007258455.2). Classification (NCBI taxonomy): domain Eukaryota; kingdom Viridiplantae; phylum Streptophyta; class Pinopsida; order Cupressales; family Cupressaceae; genus Sequoia; species Sequoia sempervirens. Next base: position 212,453,059 of record VDFB02281492.1, read on the forward strand.
TTGGTGACGAGTATTCTTGGTTAAAAAATGTTATGTGATGGGGAGTGGTAAGGTATCCCACCATGGCTTTAAACTAGTTGACATTAATGTCATGAGGGAAAGAGGACTCTTGCAAGGTTTTGTCAAGTATGGCCTTATGTGTGGGAGAAATGTGTAACAACTCAAGTATAGAGATTTGAGCAGGTGTCTTGCCTAGTTGGTCAATGAGGTTGAACTGTCCCTTAGGTTGTGACTACTTAATAGATGGACTAGGTATTGTGATTTTCGGTTGCCTAGGGGGAGGAGGACCATCTATGGTGACTTTTCCACCATGTTTAGTGACATTACATTCAGGTGCTCTTTTGATGGTAATGGTATTGACATATTCATTAGTAGCTTGAACATGATTTATAATCGATCCACTAGAATAGTCAAAGGTGGTGTGGGTATAGTTGGCACAATTATTATTTGTCTTAGGACCTGATGTAGAGGGATTATTCAAACCATGGTCCTATAGTGGGTTTTTGTGAATAGTATGGTCTATCTTTGATGCAAATTTTGGCCCACCCAATTCAATTGTGCAGTTTTCAATGAGTTCTTGTACCAAATTTCTTAGTTGTCAACAAGAAGAGGTTTTATGCCCTTTAGCATGATGATAATCACAAAAAGAATTGTCATCCTACCATGATGGCTTAAACTATCTTGGGTTATATAGCTTAGGGTCTTCTAATGTGATGACACCATTTTGAAGGAGCTTCTTAAGGACGTCTTTGATTGGTTCACCCAAGGGAGTATATTTGCGTCTCTTTGGAAATTGCATAGTCTGTCATGGCTACCCTTGGTTTTGATTGTTTTGATTGTTGTGATTATTTTGAATGGAATTAGAAATAGGTGTTAGTGTGGTTATTTTTGTATTTTGTGGTGGATCTCCTTTAAGAGTAAGTATAGGACCTGTTGTGTTTACCACCTTAGTGTTAGCAACACCATCATTAGTAATGTGCTTATTATTTACCTAGGATTTATTCTTGTTCATGGGTGGGTTTGTGCTCATGTTCTTAGGGCCATATTTTAGTTATCCTTTAGAAATGAGGGATTTCTCAAGTTGGACACCCTTCTCAAGTAAGTCTATGAGGGTTGTGCAGAAGTGGACTTGCAAGTCGTATTTCAATGGGCCTAGGAGAGTTTGGACAAACATGTCAACTTTTCTTTCTCAGGTATGTCAATATGGAAATGAATTGCTAAATTTCTCAAACTTTGGAAGAATGGAATGAAAGTTTCACCAACTTTTTCTTGTGTAAGTGTGCATAAGTTGGTAATGGAGACATATGTGTCAATGTTATAGGCATAGTTTCACATAAATTTTTGTGCAAGTTCATCACATGATTTTATTCCCTTTTGTAAAGTGGAAAATGATTCAAGTGTATGGCTTGCAAGACTCTTGGGGAAGAGTCTCATCAAGTAAGTATGTTCATAGGAAATTTCCACGAAATTGGTTGTGAATTCTTGAATGTGTTCAATAGGATGTCGTTCCTTTGTATTTAGTGAATTTTGGCACCATGTATCCAGGGGGGAATGGTGGCATGCATAGATTTTTGTTGAAAGGATATAGGCATAGGTCATATGACATGTGTGACTTTTTATTGGAAATTTGCATAGTCTCTATTTGTTTTTGCAATTTTTACACTTGAGCTATCAAAGCATCAATTATAGGATTGTTTGTTGCATCACACATGGGAGTGATGGGTATCCCATGAGTGCCAATTTGATGGGACTAGGTGTTCTAATTTTGTTGTGGAATGTGTTGTTGTGAGATGTATGACGTGTTTTGATTTGAATTTTGTTGGCATTGCAAGTTTTGATTAGGGATGTGTTGATGAGTGTGGACATGTGATGCATATGTAGGAATGTGTCCTCCAACCATATTAGTTGATATTTGCGGGATGTGTTGACCTTGGCTATTTCAATGCCAAAATGATGTCATATGCTATGTAATTTGATTGCCTTGTCTAGATTGGTAGAATTTTCCATGGGGAATGTGGGTGTTTTACCCTTGGGAAGTATTGGTAGTAAGTTGTAATGATGTGTTGACATTTGGTTTTGGTCCTCAAAGGAAAATATGTTGTTTATTTCCCCCAAATAGATTAATGAATGTGTTTTGAAGGCATTATTTGAAGTACCAATAAAAGGATTCAATGATGATGTTCCCATGGTAGTAGAGGAAGCTCCAAATAGGTGGTTTTAAGAGCTTTCCCCCATTGACAAGAATACAAAGGTAGCTCCAATTGACTGTGAGGATGTTGTGGACATTGTAGGGATAGATTGTGACATGGCTTGTGACATAGTTGGTGTCCCTCCAATGGATGTTGCATTGATTGTGTTTTCATTGGACGTGTCATTAGAGGTAGCCTTTAATAGTGCTTGTGGAAATTTGTGATGTGTCCCCAACAAAGATATTGTTTGTATTGTTTTGAGGTTGACTAGTGTATGAGGCATTGTTTGCATTGTTTTGGGGTTGACTAGTGTGAGAGGAATTGTTTGCATTGTTTTTGTTGGCATTGTGATTAGGTGATGCTACCCTTAGAGTGTTAATGTCAAAGCCACATGGAAATTTATCCCCTTGGTCCAAGAGCATAGCTAGATATCTTTGTGGATCATGTAAGACTAAATATTCCATGAAGGAGGCTAAGTTAGGATTTTGTGCGATGGCTTCTAGGTCTTTCATAAATACATGTCCATGTTCAGCTCTATGCATGAATGATTCAAAGGGGTTACGTGAAGAAGATGGCATGTTCATTTCATTGAAAGGATTGATAAATGATGTGTATTGGTTCATGTTTTGATTCATGTCATTGGAAAAGATAAAAGTGTTGGTGTATTATCTAAAATTAGCCATTTGTCTTCTTCTTCTTTGAAGCCTAGTCTCAACCATATAAGGAGTTGCTCAAATTAGGAAGAAGGATGAAAATGACAACTATGTTTTTGGATGCTTTTTTGAATAAGGAATACAATATGAAAATTTTGCGTAAAGGGAATGACAAATGCCAAATGACAATAAGGACTACTTTTTTTTGGATGTTTAGGAATAAGGTATGCATAATGAGGACTAAGATGACTTGAATGTTCTAAGGTATGCAAATGAAAAGGTATAAGTGATTTGGAAGTAGGGTACTCAACCACCCTAAGCTTGATCTATGTCTCAATTTTGGCCATCAAAGGACTTACTAATGTGACTAAAGGACAAGATGACAAGATGACAAAGTGACATTTCCTAACTAGAATTTTGAGTTGGAAAGTCTCACAAAAAGGGACAATGACTAAAGGAAATTAAGTTGACTAAGTCCAATGACAACCTACTCTTGAAGGCAATGATTTTGAAAAGTATGGTAAGTTTCCCTATTCCAAAATTTGCAAATGAAATGAGGACCTAAAGACTAATTTATGGATGAAAATGAAAAGATAGATTCTAAAGATGCAACTAATTTTTTTGCAAGTCTAGACCTATGGGTAAATGCAAGCTAAAGTATGCAAATAATGGAAGATTTGATTAATTTTCCTTTTGGTTTTTGATAGAGGCTATTGGAAAAAGATGCTTGATAGCAAATTGGACAAGTTTTCTCTTGGGTTTTAGACTACAATAGTATTTTAGTTTTTCCAAGAAAATGCATCATTTCAAGTCACAAATGTGTTGTAGTTTGGCAGATGCATCACAGTTTCAGTGAATGTGGATTTTGAGGTCACAGATGTGGCTTAAGGAAGCAAATGTAGTGTTCTATTAAGAAAATGTGATGCAAGATAGGAAAATGTGTTGCACAAAGTAGTGAATGCATTGCAGAAAGTGTCAAATGCAGTGCAGAATAGTGAATGTGTTGCAAAAATGTGTTGCAAGTAGAATGGAAGTCTCATTTGTTTACAATTTTGGAAAAAATTGGAATTTTTTGAAGGTGAATGATTGTTTCCAGGTCTCTGAAATGGTGTTTGTTTATTTAATGTCTTAGAAAATACTTGGCAAACACAATATTTTGAAAACATGCACAAAGAAGACAAGTACAACCCTAGGTTAGGAAAGTACTATATTTGCTAGACTCTATGTGGGTATCCCCAATTGCAATTATTCTTAGTGGATGAATCCAGAAGCTTGGACACATGGGCTTCCCCTTATAGTGCACTCACTTCTTAGGTCAACCAAGCTTCCAGCCCCCATAAATCTCCCATGGTAGGCTAATCATCTCTACTAGGAACTGCAAAAATGTGGATTCCTTCACAATGACCATTGATGCGCTAGCAAATAGATGGTATTTTGGCCACTACACAAAGGGTTCTAGTGAATACTTAGGGAAATAGCACCTAGTGAGCATATAGCAAGCCACTTAAGGCATTAACCATTCTACTAGGGGCTCTTATACCTTTGAAATAAAAGGTAGGTACCCATTTTTGAATAGCACTACATAGCTAAGGCCTACATACCATGAGGACTTGACAATTTAGACTCATCCTTTTATATACCGATTCGAGTGAAAAAATGGTTGGAATCATTTCCTCTTTCGAGGCAGGCCCCTCTAAGGTTCAAATACATAAAATAGATGGGTCTAGTTTTCTAATCACCTAGTTTGCACAAGGTGAGAGTATAATCAAATACCACCTTCAAACACAATCAAGAAAAGATCTTTAACCTCCTAATTAAATCTAAGTGAGACAAGCAAATGTTCTTTTTAGAGAACCAATGAAAGTGTTTTCTAATCTAAAACAAACACAAATGGTTTCAAAACAAAATCCTTGGACATTCGAACCTACAAAGCACTTGTTAGTAGTCTAAAAATATGCCTTGGACCCACAAAAATTCAAAGCTACATGCTGCAACAACAAATTAGTAACCTACAAAAACCTCTAAACTACTAACTTGAAATGAGAAATCTGGAAAATTCTAGAAAAAACCTAAGAAAAATTTTACCAGATGAATGCATCGTAGTAGAGAGAATGTGTTGTTCTACACAACAAATGTATCTCTAGTCCGTACACTAGAATTTACCAGTCAGATGCATTGAAACACATCTCGTTTGTTCAAATACATCATTTGGGTTTTCAGATGTGTCGCGGTAGATCAAATGCAGTTTTCTATCAGTCAAATGCATCTCAGGATGGTGGATGCATCACTCTATAGAGAAAATGCATCATGACAGAATGTTTGTGGCTTAGAAAACTACAAATGTGGTGTTTTTTTCTTGTACCTACAAAAACACAAAAAACCATACATAAATCTACAAAAAACATGGTTTTGGCATTAGGTTCACCAATGTAACAAGGGGAAATATTTAGGTTAGAAGATTAGTGCATAAATAAACAAAACCAAAAGTAAATAATGAAGCACAAAGGAGAAAAACATGAAAATAAAAGGAATAATCTCACCAAATATCTTCAAACTCCATGATTGACCTCCATTACACCTTCTTTATTTTCTGCAATATGTAGTTTTTCCTTAGATTTTATGTGAGCAACCTATGACTATGCCAAGACCTAAGCAAATGTTGAAGGATTTGATGACAAATGCTACACTATGCAACTAGTAAGCAACTATGAAATGAGCCTAGAGTATGCCAAAATTCCAAAATGCATGAAGTCAAGAGCATGAGAGATGTGCAAATGAGACCAAAATTGATATTTTATAGAAAATGCAATTTTGGATGAATGGCCAAGATTGAAGATTGAAAAATACCCTAGAATCAATGGACAAGATTCAATATGACAACCCACAATTAGGGTTAAGGAAAAATAAGGGTAAATTTAAAATGAGTGGACAAGATTTGATTTGAGAAAATCAAATTAAGGGTTGAAAATGCATGTGACAAGGAGATAAGAATGGCACGGAAAAAGAGAGAGCTAGAAAATCAACTAATATTAGAAATTACTTGATTTTTGGAAGAAAAATGCTATTTTGAATTAAAAATTAATTTAATTCAAAAAGGTGGGGTCATGTGACAGTAAATAATTAATTTGAATTATTTACTAAAAGAGGGAAAATTAGAAAGTGGGGCTATTTTAAATAAATGACTTTATTTAAAATTGGGAAAAATGCCAAGGTGAACCATTATTAAAGAAATTAGAGAATTTATTTAATAATGAGAAGACATTAGAAATTAATGACATATTTATATAAATAAATAAAATTTATTTATTTAAATAATTAGGAGGAAATAATGGACAAAGATAATTAAATAAATTGAGGAATTTTTTTAATTATGGAAGGACATTAAAGAATTAGTGACACATCTAAATAAATAAATAAAATTTATTTATTTAAATAATCAAGAGGAATAAAGATATGATTAATTAAATAAGTGTGAATTATTTAATTAATATTTGAAAGTGGACCATAAGATATAATTAAATGTTTCAATTATGCTAGGAGGAATGTGACAAAAATAGAGCTTACAGGCCTAGGTCATTTTTATGTGTCTACAGTAATGGTAAGCTCAAGGCCCAAAGCCAGAATCTTTTGCAATCTCTTCAACACTTGCATAACAACATCAAACTACCTTCCTAATTCAGTCCAATGACATAAACCAACACCACATGCTTCTAGAAATAGGTCCACTTCTCTCATAATGTCCTTTGATCTCTATTTCATTCAAGCACACCATTGAGCACACAATTGATCTATCATCATGCCAACATCTCCCTTGCATGATCAATTCCATATTACATCTAATGCCAACATTCTCTTTTATAGGATCAACTCCATCTCACTTTTGATCCCTCATTTGAGATCAATGACAACTATATGCCAACATCACTTTCTTCTGGTTCAAATTCTAGTGTTGATGGGGATGAAGAGTGGAAGGTGGAGGAGGATAATACTATTGGGGTCTCCACTTCCCCTATGGACTCCCCTTCTAGAAAAGGGAAAAAGGGGAATATGATGAAGAAGGTAACTTCCAAGAAACTATGCATGCATGGCTCAGATTCCCATGGGTCCTTGTCTAGTGGGGTCGATACTGAGCAGAATTTAGGTGGGTCTCATTGACAAGATACTAAGAAGAAAGCTGAACTTCATGGTACAAATTTTGAAGATTTTAGGAAGGATGAGGATGAGTAGTTTTTTTAGTTGGGGGACAATGTGGATGTGGGGCTTCCTTAGAGAGACTAAAAAATACTTGCTAATCTACATAGGTTGGTGTCTAAAGTTGGTGGGAAGGGTGAGAAAGTGGAACTAGAATAGGTAAAGTTCATTGTTGATAATGTCATTGACATTGAGGATTACCCTGATTGGTAGTCTCCTCCCCATGTGGATGTTGATGGAGACAAGTTCGGTGAGGATTCTTTGGTTGAAAGGGATGCGTGGGAGGTTGTTGGTGAGAATCTGGCCCTCAAAAAGTCAAAGATAATAAATTTTAATGCTCTGTTTGAGGATTTTTTGTATCTTGATGATGATAACACTACTATGTATGATTTGCTGGATATGGCTAGGTTTGGGGCCATGTGTACCTTTAAACTTACTAAATGGGTGTTGAAGGAGTTCAACAAGGTCAACATTAAAATCAAGTTCTTGAAGGAGAACATGACTAATCAACCAAAAGGGTTTTCCTTAGACCTACTCATTGAGAGATTAGTGGATCTAGAGTGCTCATTTTCTTATTTCAAAGCCTAGTGTGAAAGCTACCTTGGTGCATTGGAGGAAAAGATAAAGGAAACAAATGAGGGCATCAAAAGTTCTATCAAAAATAGTGGACTCTCTCAAGGTTCACTTTGAGAAAATTAGCTAGCTTCATGAGGATCAAATGTATTTTGTAGACATGTTTTTAAAGGATCAGAGTTCCAAGGGGAAGAGTAAGAAGAATGCTAAAGAGGAGGCTAAAGTCCCAAGCACTAGAATGAGGGGGAGCCTAAGATATGATTTTAAAGAAGAAAATCAGTAATTGATGGATATGGTTAACTTGCACTACAATTAGGAGATTGAGGTGGCCAATACCCTAAAGAATCTGAAGTGATTTCTTTATCTATTTTTGATTTGTTGTGTCTCTGCTTTCCTACTTTTAGTTCACTATTTTTTAGCATCTGGTTGCTACTTATTCCTTGTGTCTTCTCTTTCTCAACAACATTTTGATGTAATGTGATGTAAAGGGTTTTAGGTCCTTTCAAAACCTATTTTTCCCTTAGAATAAAAAAAATAGACTGCAACTCACCACTCAAATTTAATTTCCTTGAAGGAATCTATTAGTGTAATTAAGTTTTTCACTTAGGGTAGATTACACGAATTATTTTCTCCTAGGTGGTTTTTCTTGTGTGGATATTTTTTCCACTTGACAATTTTCTAATGGCTTTAAAAGCCTGTACATTATGTAAATTAATCATCTCATATTTTTATTTTCTCTTTGGTAATGTAGCATAGTGCTCCTCTCTATCATATAAAGGTATTTTCTATAGATGGTTTTCCTAGGTTGGTTGCTCTAATATGGTATCAGAGCCACCCAATATGCGAATCCTTCCTAAGAGTTTTTGTTGGAGAGATTTTGAGATTGTTTATTATTCTAACATTTGAATATTTTTAAAAATTTAAAAGTTTCCTATCTTACATTTCTTGTGAATTTTCTTGAAGGCATTTGTTTTTGCATTTCTAAGGCTACATTTGATAAGCTATTGGAGGCATGATTTCTGGCCAAAATTCATTGGATGCAATTTTTTGTTTATGGTTGTTGTTTTGCTCTGGTAGGCACAAATCATTTTCTCAAAGGCGTTTGGAGATCTTCATTGAACATTTCTTTTGAAGAGGTTGTGATCAATGTTTTTTGGGCATATTTTTGTGTTGGGAGTGCAATTTTTGTCCCTTGGCATGATTTTTTTTTGTTTTAAGGAGGCCATGTCTTATTCTCGGAAGGCATGACTTGATGTTTTTTTGAAGGCTAAAACATCCTTGCCAAATCCTATGACTTGGACCCCAACAACTCTATTTGGTTTCTAGTGGAAGGTATTTAAAGGAAACAACTCATGATTTGAAGGTCTGGCGGTAGAGAGAAGAGCCCATGACTGTTGAAGAGGTTGTGAAAATCCTTGCTGGGAACTTTTTTTCTAAGTGAAAGCTAAATTTCATTGTTGGTTGGAGATGCCTTGATTTTCATTAGCATCTTAATCGGTTGTATCATTCTTTGAGTTGGTTGTTCCTAGAATGAAATTTTGCAAGTCGCATGAGATTGTGGAGATGCCAATGTAATTCATGGAGGCATGTTTTCTAATTTTGTAGCATCGATTCTTGTTTGGAGGCCACAAATCTTTTAATTTGGGCAACAAAACCTCTATTCTTAGGTGTGAACTTCATTTGGAGAGGTGGCAATCTTCCCAGCCACAATTTTTTCCTTTCTTGGTGTAGTTTGAGAGGGTTATTCTTAATTTGAAGATGGTTTCCTACTCATTGGTCAATTTTGCAGTAGACTTTAGTTTTTCTAAAGTTTTCCATCAAATATTTTCTAGGGTTTGCATGGTGGGTCCTTTTGTGTTTAGTTGCTAAGCATTTCACTCAAAATTTAATCCGAAATTGAGGCTGAAGATGTGTTAATTGGTCTTCTTATATCATGCACTTGCATTGGTCATGTGAAGTGCTTGTAAACGCTCGAACTTTGGAGGTACTGGATAGTCTTCTTCTTGTGCCTTGGTGGAGTTTTCTTGGTGTTTGACACCAATTTTTTTCCTCTTCTCAAGGATGTGGTCACATGGGCAACTTGAATTGAGCCCTCAGGTGCTTGATGGTGCTTTCAAAGTGCTTCTATAGGATTTTTTTTTAAATTTTTGCAGTCTTTTTACAAATGGAGGCTGATTTTTGTAAACCACATATCAACAAAAAATATTTTCATCACCTTTGCAATGGTTGAGGAATTTCTCTCATATTTTTCTATTTGGTGGTGCTTTTAATCCATTGAAGTTTGATATTGGTTTCACTTCATTTGTAGTATTTGGGAGTTCCTAATTGTTGTTGAAGGTTATTGTCTTTGTATTTTTGGAGTTTTTTCATAATTGATTATGGGGTTTTCATTGCATCCTATTCTAATTATGTTGAAAAAGGGAAATTATAAACAATGGAGAGATGGTATCATAAAATATCTTGTTACCAATTTTTCACCTATAGCTCAAATTGGTAGAGCTAAAACAATTTCATTATATTTAAGGTGAAGAATACTCTAACGCATTTTTGTTGTGCTTAACCATTGCATATTTTAAGGTGCTTGAAAAAGAAATAATTTATTTTTGTCAGTCAATGCTTTGTAGCATAAAGGAGAATACATGAATTATAAGAAGTTGCTTTCATTCATTTTGTAATGCTTTAATTCATTTCATAATGTTTCATTCATTTCCAAATAAAATATACACAAAATTGCAAAAAAGTTGCATTTGTATTCATTAGAAAGAAATGAGTAATCAAATGTCCCACACAATCCATGGAAGTAGATAAACCAATGCAACATGGAAGATATGCTATACATCTAAGGATTAAATAATAAAAAAACATATGAAAGGAAACATATCCATCATTGCCTATGGTGGTTTCATGTTGGTCTTTGTTGTTGTCTACCACTCCTTGCTCCTGGTCTTCCAGTGAACCTGTAGATGATTGAGAAAGATTGTTAGAAATTTGGATATGATTCTCATCATATGTCGCATCAACAAAAATATAGCACATGTTCATGATGCATTAGATTAACAAATATCATATGTGTGCAAGAGGGCCTAAAAATTGAAACATCATAGGAGCATTGAGCTTTGCTATTTTTTATCTAACATGTTTGTTCACTATGCAAGTATAGGTGAAATTATGTTGCTGATTCATTTCTAAAGACATCATAGCATGTGGTGAAAAAATGGGCTCCCACAAAGGGTTGAGCCTAGCATACTTCCCCTAAGTTTCAAGATGGGGATGAGATAGGAATACACATTCATATTGCTCAAGTAAAATAACATTTCAGATAAAGGAGTAATTCACAAAGTGGTTTTAGGATTCAAAACACATTGATCATTCGTGACAATCAATCCAAAAGTGAGATGAATTGAAAATCATAAATGAACAATGGGATCACACTTAAGCAATCTACATAACAAAATAAAAGTCCACTTCCTCTCTTTGATAGGTTTTGTTTGCAAGCAAGGTTCCATGTTGTTATTGTTTGCTTTCATTGAACAAACTATCACTAATGAAAGGGACAACAAGGGAGGCACTATTCATGGAGTGTCAATGAGGAGCAATAATCATATGCATAGATGTCAAGACACCTCATACAGGCTATCACTAATGATAGGGCAGCAATCATGTTTCTCTAAAAGCTTGAGGGAGTAAACTGTATTGGGAGTGCATTGTTACAAAAGAATGAGAAAACAACAATGACAATAGATGATAAAATTCATCACGTGGAGGAAAAAAAGTCATCATTAACATCTGTATAATGCATGAGGATTATCATAAACCTATGTGTGCAAGGTTTGAAGGAGACAATGACTTTTGGAAAATAGATCATCACTTTGGCATTGCAATAAAGTCACTAGAGAAGCAGTGAGTGCATCTTGCAAAGGTGAAACAACATGTCAAAATATGCATTTTATGTAGTACACAATGCCTTAGTAGTGATGTCATTCACTTACAGTGATCAAATAAAATTGAAATATAGAGAATGCAGAAGGGAAAAACAAGCTTTCATTTTCATTAAAAATAAAAAATTAATTTCAATGCCAAATGAAGATTATACACAACAAGAAGGCATGGGTTTCAAGATTTTGTTTCATGTTTATACATCAACCTCTCAAAATTTAGGCTTGAAAGAAACATTTGCAGTCATGGAAATGCAAAACCTAGAATAAAGTAAAAGATACTTCATTTCCTACAAAAGAGTAAACAACTTTGTCTTCTTTTTATCACATTCAGAAAAGAGGGAATGATTTTTATTAGAGCAATAAGCAAGACCATTGTGATATATTGAGCCATGATTCCAAACAAGAAGGGTTTTCAAAATACAATCTAAGTGTGGTCTTCTTTAACCATGGCTTGGTGGGTTTTTGTTTTGTTTTTGAAGGAGACCAAAATCACCAAGGGTTCTAAACCCATCTTTTTTAAAGATTTAAATAGAAGAACCACAAAGAATAGGAATGCAAACCCTAGTATGAAGATTTATAGCCACGGTCGGGGTTTTAAACCCATTTATTTCTAAAAAAATTAAATGAAGAGGTCACAAAATCTAAAAGATGAAGAAACCCTAATCTTGTATGAACATAATGAAATACCCACAAAATAGAGAGGCCATGACGAAGAAGTTATGAAAAGATTTAGAAATAAAGGAAATACAAATCTATAATACAAAGAATTGCATTTTGTGTAAAAAATATGGAACCTAGATGCATTGAAAGAAAAATGTTCATTGTTTTGTTCTTATTAAGCTTGAATCAAGCATTTTATGCACATAAATAAGAGGGAAGTTCAATATTCAAAGCCTACCAAGGTTTTGCTATTGAAAAAATACATGTCAGTCCATGGGTTTCTCCCACAAATTGTCTCCAAAAGCTTGAACCAAAAGAATGAATGGTAGTCTCAAAGAAAAAAGGAGTGTTGACAGAGGAAAACAAAAGAAAATTCATTAGATATTCAATCATGGTCATGGCTATAAAGACCAAAAAATGCTTCAAAATGGAGGTCAATGTTCTATTTTGTAGCAAAAAGACTTGCCTCTATATTTTCCTTTAGAATCTCCTTGGAGATCTCTCAGAAGCAGCAAAAAATGGTGGAAAAGCAAGCTTGAAACCCTAGTTCGATGGCAGCCAGTAGAGGAGCTAAGTTTTCTAAATGTGAAAATGTGAAAATGAGGCTAAAAAGTTAGGGCTAGAATTTTTTTTAGGGTTTTCATTTTTTCCCTAAGTCGATCTTGGTTTTTATCACATTGATTTAAAATCAAAATGCCTTCACTAATACCCTTGTATTATTATTTTGTCTTGCATATATGTTATACCTAGGCTTTATACCTTAGGCTTATTTTGTAACCTTTGGAGGAAAAATAAACCTTAGTGTGCCTTGAATTATAATTCCTTTTATTTTCCTCTATCAAAAATCACATAAAACTTGACATGATGCTTTGATGTTGAAATGCTACAATATTTTTTCTCTTGAATTCTCTTGACTTGATAACAATTGTTGGACAATGAGCTTGCTTCCAATTCTTGCTCACTTCTTTCTAGATGATCCCAAATAGTGAAAATGACTAGATCTTTATATGAAATTGCTCTAATTTCCCAAAGATTAAATCATGATGAACAAAAATCATAATTTGAATTTTAAATATGAAATTACTACTGCAAACAATTTAAATTTTGGGGCCACATTAAGGGGACTAGGGCATAAGGACAATCTATTCCAAATTCTTCAATCTTTAGGATCCTAAGTGCTATGAGTAAAAAATTAAATGTTTTGTTGGATCTTTCACATTTAATTTCTTGATAAGTGTCAAGGTGGGCCATAGACTGAATAATTTAGGAAATTAGGTGCACAACTAGGTCCAATCACTTAGGAGAGTAAGACATTATGTGAAATTGTCAAGGGTGGAAATTTATGATGCTACAAACGCATATCAGTTGTAAAGCTTTGAAACTAGGGCATGCATGAAGGAAAAAATGAATGTATGTTCAAATAATCCTACTATAACATGGTTTGCATGTAATAAGATAATGTATAGGAGTGAATTTGAACCCCTTACACAAATTCCACTTTTACACATCCTCACCTTAGAAAACCAAATCCGAAGTTGAAATTGCACATCAGCTAGTTTCCTTCCTCCCACTTGGCATCTAACTATTGTGTCAGTAGGAGAATATTTGTTAGGGACATGCATGTGGAATGTAGACTTTTGCTCGACACACTTACATCCCTAATGGATTCTTGCATCTGAAGTTGGTAGAGGCATTACACATTCAATTGAAGTCGATTTGTAATGTCCCTCTTTGATTGACCGACCCTAAAAATGGTAGATTATTTTCTTCTCCCTAAAATTCACTCATTCTCACTTCACTTGGACCTCTAAGCATTCAATCCATCTTTATCTCACACTCTCTTAAGAATTTTTCCATCATTCTCTCCATTCTCAAGCAACACTTCAACACTCCCTTGCAGCAACAACACTCTATCAACTCTACAAAGCAAGTGTTAAGCAATCCATTAGCAATGTGCGCTTGGGGTCTTGTGAGACTCTTCTTTCAAAGTTTGTATTCTCCTCCATTGGCTAGTGAGATCTTTTTGGAGATGGTAACATTTTGCTCCTCTCCTTTGCGATTTGGTTGAGTAGCTCTTTACTATTTTGTAGTGTTTATTACAATCTCTACATTCTTTACTTCTTTATCACATATTTTTATCTCGTTGCTATCTTGCTATCTGTGGAGGTGGAAACACCAAAATGGGGGTCTGACTAGGGAAAACCCCTATACAACCCCAACAATTTTCCCCTTCCTTCTTGTGTGTAAGTGAAAGTGCATGTGGAGCTACCTGGTGAGCATACATTTTTTTGAGATTATCTTTATTACTTTAGGCTTTATCTACCTACTTTATCATCTTCATTTGTATCTACCCTACCTTATTATTATGTTTTTCCCATCAAAACCAACTAGCTAGGATGATTAGTTAGTTTTTGAGTAGTTCATATTGTGTTCATGGTTTTATGACTCTATAGACACTAGTGCGCCTAAGAGATTCCAGCATGTCGTGCTAACATCCAAAACTACATTGTCATCCTCAGAAAGAGAGTTTTTTGAGGCACAACACCGACTCTAAAAGTTAGCTCGCCTAGCCCAAACTAAGGTTTAGATATATAGAGTGATTGAGGCACATTATAGTCCTCATCATTCTTGATCCTTATTCCCAAAACATCCCTTTAGAGTGAGGTAAGTTAAGGTAGCCCTCTACTCTTAGCTCTCTATGACCTAGGGCCTTAACCTAGTTGGTCCCCTATCTTACATATTTTGCTGAACTTGATGTGAACTAATATATGTTCATTCATCAGTATTGAGAATTTTCCCCAGTACCTTATGATCATTGAACACTTGAGTGTTGTGATGGTTTATGAGCATCAAAACCCAATCCATGACTTTTGGGTACATTGTTAGGAGAATTTTGTGACACCTTCCGATGGAGAGGACAAAGGTCACTACTAGTTTCTCTATAGGCCTTTTTGCTAGATCCATTGTTGGTCTTGCTGCTCAAGAGTAGTTTTCAAGGGGAAAGGTAGGGATCTTTAATGAGACTAACCACGTCCCCATTCCTCCTACATCTCCTATACCATCATCGGTAGATGAAAATGATGCCATTCACATTCCTTTAGAATATATCTCTATCCTTAGCAAAGGACTAGGTAACATGGAGAATCACCTGGAAAAGGACCTGAAGATGGCTTGGGCCACTAGGGTTATTACAAAAATAAAATATATGGTGGGAAAAGACCGAATAGGCATAGAACTCCTGGCTAGTCTCTCTACTTTGACTGAAGCATGTGCTCCTCCAAAAAATCCTAAAATTATACAAGGGGCCACTTTCAAGGACCATGAGAGATAGCTAGGAATGTTGATGCCTCCCATGTATATATACATGGCCAACACAGTCCCATCGATCAACATCCCTTATGCCTTTGAGGGATCCAAAACTATCAAGGAAAACATAATACCCTTGGGTTTTAGTTTCACTCCTCCTATCACCTCTATTGGTGGAGGTTTTGGTAGATTGAGTGGTGGGGGCTTTGGTAGAGATGGTGGCTTCGGTGGCAGAAGTGGCGCTAGTGGAGGTGGTTTTGGTGGAGGCCATGGTGGTGGCTTTGGAAGCAGAGGTGGCTTTGGTGGAGGCCTCTTTAATGGTAGTGGCTCTAGCAATGGTTCTGGTAGTGGTCACACCAGTGGTTCTAGAGGTCGCTCCGGTGGTGGTTGGAGAGGAGGTTCCACTTGAACTTTGTCATCCCAAGACCCTATTCTGAATACTCTTCTTTAAAATATGGGTAAGATGCAAAGCTAACTAGAAAGTCTCTCCCAATCCTCTACCCAACCTATCTTTCAACCATTTTTCTGACATAGCCCATTATCAGTAACAATTTTAAACATTCCCTTCCCCGAAGGAATGGACATTTCCAATTTTAAAAAATATGGTGGCAAAGGGGACCTATAAATTTATGTGTCCACCTTTAATTCCCTATGTACTAATTTATTCCATCATGATGCATTGATGGAAAAATTATTCCCTGGATCTCTTAAGGATACAACACTTGAATGGTAGTATTCCTTACCTAACAATTCCATTTTCTCATTCGATCAACTTGTAAATCAGTTTCTTTGATAGTTACAAGCCAACATCAGACCAAAGATGACCTTTTTAGATCTCTTCTAATGCAAATAAGGTGATAACAAAAAGATTACATATTTTATAGTGCAATACCAAGTGCTCTTTTCACAAATCTCATATCCAATGCCTAATTCTAACATGTAGAAGGTGTTCATAGGGAACTTGCAAAGACCTTGGAAGGAGAAAATTACCCTTATGAAATACCCTTCTTTCATGCATTTGTGTGTTGCATTAGGAGAGTATAAAAAAATGGTAGTTCAGTTCAGGGGATCCTCCTTGCGCTCCCATTCAAAAGGAAATTCCATTGTATCAATCTTTGGAAAAGGAAAGGTTATTGCAAATGTATTGGCCACTACGAATGATAAAAACCTCAGATGCAACAAAAATTTCACAAAGTTAGAAAAATCCTCTTCTTCCATCTTGCAACAATTGCTAAAGGATAAGATCATAACCTTAGAGAACCCCAAACCTCTCAAGCAACCTTTCCCTAGTTGGTATAATCCAAATACCTTTTGTCAATACCTTTAAGTTAATAGACATGATACCGAACGTTCTATGTGTCTGTGTCATTAGATACATGACCAAATTGAGGATGGTACTATTTATCTTAATGGAAGTAAACAAAATACAAACAAATTAGTGGTGATAGCGAATAGTGAGTTGCAGATATACACAGACCTATTTCTATCACACTCTAACAACATGATTATTGATCCCTTCAACTCTACCACTCAGACTAAGGCGTATGTCAACATGGTCACAGTTACTCCTACCACACAACCTACACCTGGTTCCCTAGATGTGACATTCACATCATAGGATTTACCCTTAAACAAAAAGCCCTCTCCCCTCTACATTCCTGCTCACCTCAATGGTAACATTGTGACAAGGGTCTTAGTCAACCCCATGAGCTGAGTGAATGTCATTATAGAAGAGACGTTGTGGCTTAATTCATTTCATAGAAAGAAGTACAAAGAAATGAAATCTACCATTCATATGTATGATGTTTTTTTTCTAAAACTGTGCAACTCGATAACTCTATCTGTCCTAGTAGGACCTAGGGCTATAGATATAGTCTTTTATGTTATTCTAGAGTCGGATCTATTCAGGATGAAGTTGGCCATACCTTGGCTAGCTTCTATGAATGGAATTGCCTCCATATGTAGACACATAGAATTGACCTAGGCCTGCAAGTTCAATTTTTGTCATATTTCTTCCTAGCATAATTAAAATATTTAATTATGTCCTATGGTCCCATTTCAACTTTTAATTAAATAATTTGTAATTATTTAATTAATTCATGTCTTTTATTCCTCTTGATTATTTAAATAAATTTATTTAGATACGTCGCTAATTGTCTAATGTCTCTCTAGGATTAAATAAATTTTATTTATTTATTTAAATACGTCATTAACTCTAAAATATCTTCTTATAATTAAATAAATTCTTTAATTTATTTAATTATTGTCCACCTTGGCATTCTCCCAATTTTAAACAATATTATTTAAAATTGCCCCATTTTCTAATTTTCTCTCTCTTAGTAAATAATTCAAATTAATTATTTACTATCATATGACCCCACCTTTTTGAATTAAATTAATTTTTAATTCAAAATGACAGCTTTCCTCCATAAATCAAATCATTTCTAATATTGTTTGATTTTCCAGCTTTTTCTTTTTTTGTGCCATTCTTATCTCCTTGTCACATGCAATCTTGTCTTTTGATTTGATTTTCTAAAATCAAATCTTGACCATTCATTTCAAATTTACCCTAATGTTGCCCTAACCCTAATTGTGGGTTGTCACATTCAATCTTAACCATTGATCTTAGGGCATTGGTCAATCTTCAATCTTGGCCATTCATCCAAAATTGACTTTTCTATAAAATGGAAATTTTGGTCTCACTTGGACATCTTACACAATCTTCATCTTTTAGCATCTTGACATCTTGGCATTTCTTGACTTCATAGGCTTGCTTCAACATTTTCTTAGGACATTGGCATGATCATAGGTTGCTCATCACAAATATGAGGGAAAACATAATATTGCAGCAAATAGAGAAGGTGCAATGAAGGTCAATCATAGAGGTTGAAAACATTTTGGTAAACTCTTTCCTTGTTTTCATGTTGTTTACTCCTTTATGCTTCATTGTTTTTCTTTGGGTTATCTTATTTATGCTCTAATATGCTAACCTAGGTTTTTCCCTAAGCTACATTGGTGAACTCGATGCCAAAATCGTGCTTTTTGCAGATTTTTGTATGACATTTTTGTTTTTGCAGGTACATGTACAACATGACACATTTGATGTTTCCTAAGCCACATTCAAAATACTACAACACATTCACCTTATAGAATGACACATCTGCTCTACTATGATGCATCTTCCTTGGATAATGACACATTTTCTCTACTACAATGTATTTTCCTTGTAGAATGATGCATTTGCTCTGTCACAACGCATTTGACTTGCAAGTTGATGAATTTGTCGATAGATTTCAATCTTTGGCCCTGAGATGCATTTGTTGTGTAGAATGACGCATCTTCTTGGAAATTTCTATATTTTTCCCTATTACGCATTTGACATGCAAAACGACACAATTGCCTAGTAAAATTTTATTTTTGGATTTTGTAGAATTTTCTAGATTTTTCTTTTTCCATTTAGTACATTAGGGGTTTTTGGTTACTAATATTCTATTTGTAGCATGTGGCGAGGAGTCTAACCTTGTTTTTTGTTGATTTTCTTATCACATTTTTAGTTCCTTAAGAAAAAAATCAACAAACAACAACTTGCATTGACATTTCATATGGTTAAAATGAACATACATTTTCACATCATGGGCTCAAAATGAACAAAAATTTTCATTGAAACTCATATGGTTAAAATGAACTTTGTCTTTCTCACATCAAGTTAAAAATTTTAAAAGGAACAAATTTTTTTAGGTGTTTTCCACACTTTATTTTGGTTAGTTAAAATGAACAAGCTTGTGAGTGTGAGTTCGAAGTTTTGTGTATGCAATCCCCTCATGCCTTAGTATGATCTTGGATGAACAAAGACAAAGCTTTCAATTTTTCTTTTGTTATTTAACCTTAGAGGGGATGAATCCAACTGGCTTTTTGCTCGGGCCGGTATATAAAAGGATAAGAGTAAATTATCAAGTCCTCATGGTATGTAGGTCTTAGCCATGTAGTTTCATTCAAAAATGGGTACATGAATTTTCTTTTAAAGGTATAAGAGCCCCTAGTAGAGTGATTAAATCCTTAAGTGGCTTGCTATACACTCACAAGGTGCCATTTCCCTGAGTATCTACTAGAACCCTCTTGTGTAGTTGCCAAAAACCCATCTATTTGCTAGCACAACAATGGTCATTGCCAGGGCATCCACATTCTTACAATTCTTAGTAGAGGTGAAAAGTATTCCATGGGAGATTTATGGACACTTGAAGCTTGGTTGACCTAAGAAGTGATTGCAATGTAAGGGGGAGCTTTTGTGGCCAAGCTTCTAGATCACCCACTAAGAATAAGTGCAACTAGGGAAACCCACATGGAATCTAGTGAATATAGTCCTTGCCTAACCTAGGATTGTGCCTGTCTTCATTGTGCATGTTTTCAAATTTTCAAAGACAAGATATTGTGTTTTCCAAGTGTTTTCTAAAAGAAATTGAACAAATAAACACTTTCATAGACCTAGAAACAATAATTCAAACTCAAACAATTCTAAAAATTTTCCAAAATTGTAAACAAACTAGACCTTCATTCTACCTGTAATGCATTTTCTATTCTGGGCAACACATTCACCATTCTGAACCACATTTGAGAATTTATGTTCCGCAATCACTCTATTAAAACACATTTTCTACCTTCTACAATGTATTTGACTAGTTTGAACTGTATTTGACCTCTAGAATGATACAATTGCTTTACTGTGCCACATTTGTGACCTTTAACAATGCATTTTCTTATCTTGAGACACATTCGACATCCTGCAACATATCTATGACCTGAAATGATGCAATTTCCTGACAAAAAAAAAAACACTATTACAGTCCAAAACCCAAATCCTTACATTTTTAATTTGATGTCAAACATCTTTTTCTAGTAGCCTCTATTAAAAACCAGATAAAGAATTTCTCAAGTCTTTCATTCTTTGCATATTTTAGTTTGCATCCTCCTATAGGTCCATTCTTGTAAATTTTTAGTTGCATCCTTAGAGTCCATCATCATTATTTTCAACAATAAACTAGTCTTTAGGTTGTAGACTTTAGAATAAGAGAAACTTACCATACTTTGCAAAATCATTTCCTTCAAGAGTAGGTTATCATTGGACTTTGTCAAAATTATTTATTTTAGTCATTGTCCTTTTTTGAGACCTTTCCAACTCAAAATTCTAGTTAGGAAACCTCACTTTGTCATCTTGTCATTTTGTCACACCAACAAGTCCTTTGATGATCCAAATTGAGACATAGATCAAGCTTTGGGTGGTTGAGTAAAGCTTTTCTAAAAATCTATCAAAATCACTTTGACCTTTGAATTTGCATACCCTAGAACATTCAAGTCATTTTAGTTCTCATTTTGCATACCTTATTCCTAAAAATCCAAAAAAAATATTGTCATACCTTTCATCCTAGTCTTCATTGTCTCTTTCCATTTGTCATTTCCTTTAGACAACATTGTCATATTGCAAAAACATGGTTGCATTTGTATCCCTTATTCAAAAAAAAAAAAAACCAAAAACATAGTGTAATATTATCATCTAGTTGTCATTTTCATTTTCCTCCTTTGAGCAAAATCCTTATATGGTTGAGACTAGGCTCCAAAGAAAAAGAAAACAAATGGATTCTTTTGGACAAGACACCAACCCTTATGATTTTTCCAATGACATGAACCAAGAAACATCTTTTATCAATCCTTTCAATGACATGAACATGCCATCTTCCTCACACAACCCCTTTGAAACATTCATACGTAGAGATGCAAATTGACTTGTATTTTTGGAAGACTTAGAAGCTGCCATACAAAATCCAGAAGTGGCCTCCTTTGTGGAAGAGCTTGTCTTGCAAGATTCTTAAAACATATTTCTAGCCATGCTTTTGTTGGAAATACAAGGGCAAACAACTGAGAGAGGGGGTGAATCATTTGTCATAGAAATTCAAAACTTATCCAACTTATTAACATTATTCTCGAATCTGGTTATTAACCATGGAAACATAAATCATCAACACATAAGAAACAAACATAACACCAAGATTTTTTATGTGGAAACCCTGTTAGGGGAAAAACCATGGTGGAGGTCAGTCCACAAGATTATACCCAGTTAAAAGTATAATGAAAATGAAATATGCGGAATGCACATGCATTCAGGCACACTGCCTAGAGCACACTGCTTAATTACAAAGGAAGACACACTGTCTTACAAAGAGATTCAAATTAAAGCCATCCAGATTTTGAACTAAGAAAATAGCATCTGCTAATGCCTTATTACAGTTCCAATTAAGCACATGAACACTTATCCACTCTTCTTCACTCTTATTCCCACTTTTCTCTACCTTCAAATGATTTAGAACATTATTCGTGCAAACACATATTAAGCATCCTTCAAATGAAATGAACAATCGCTTATATATATATGCAACAAGAAATTTCATCACTACAAGTCAGCCACAAAGAAATAAGAAAATGAGTATAAACTGTCTACCCAAAACATTAAATATTATCAATACAAATCAACCAAGGTCAAGCACAAATTAGTGAGGACCCAAATAAACATCTCCAACATGAAAATACTTCAATTAATTTCTCCTCAAAGATCCACAACATGCTACAAACACTATGTCGGCCAAGAACAAGAAAAACATGAACACACAAGAGAAAATCTCCAACCATGATCACAACAATCAATACAGGCATGCAACAAAGATAGAGCATGATCTAGAAACATCCACAAGCATCATGAATCACAAGAGAAGCATATGTAACAACTGCACTAACTAAAATAGCATCATCTTCAATGAAGAACACCAACTGAAGAAACAAAAAAATTGTCAAAATGAAAATCTTCATAACTCAATCAAATATTCATGCAGATCTCTGAAACTCAATGTGGATAAACTAGATACACTCAACAAAAAACCCTCTAGTCCACAACCTCTAATCAATAATGTATAGAAATAACCACCATATTGAACTTCACTTTACCACTAACAACCTACAACTCATTTATTCCAATTTTCTCAATATCCTCAACATATACAGCTTCAAATGAATTTATGCTAATAGTGTTGACATCAATGACAACCACATATCAACAACACAGCTACAACATCCAACAATCTCCCCCTTTGGAATTGATGGCAACACATGATGTGAAAAACAACATCAATGCAACTAATTCTTGCTTAGGATCTTACTCATCTTCTCCTCAACACTTTCACATAATCTTTCTCCCCATAAGGCTCTTATCCTCAATTAATCACCAATTTTTCACATGAATCTTCTCCCCCTTTGACATCAATGAAAAAGATCTCTAAGCACTAAACCACATATCTGAATTTCTAAACATCTGACTACTCCCCCTGAGTAGCAGCCACCACAACATTAATTTGAAGCAAGATATAATTGTGAAATGCATGGGATGATGCAATGCAATGCATCCTTAATTCTAATTAGGAGGGGTAATCACCCCTAACTTCCCTATGAGATACTCAAAAGTATCCTTAGGCAATGACTTGGTAAAGATGTCTGCAATCTGCTCCTTAGTAGGAACATACTCCAGCCTAACTTCCTTTTCACTTACTGTCTTCCTCAAAAAGTGAAACTTGATAGATATATGCTTTTTTTTTTAATGTAGCACTAGATTCTTAGAAATGTTAATAGGACTTGAGTTATCAGATAATATAGCAATAGGCTCATCATATATAATTATGATATCCTTTAGCATATGTTTCATCCACAGGACTTGAGTACAATTGTTAGTAGCAGCAATGTATTCAGCCTTTGCAGTAGACAAGGAAATGGCATTCTCCTTCTTGCTTAACCATGAAATTAGCTTCTTACCCAAGAAAAATGCTCCACCACTAGTACTTTTTTTGTCATTCACATCTCTTGGCTAGTCAGCATCAGTAAAAACATTCAAGGTAATATCATCATCTTTTGGATGCCATAGGCTAAGATCAATAGTTCCCTTCAAGTATCTGAAAATTCTCTTCACAATAGTCACATGAGATTCCTTTAGATTAGCTTGCAATCTGGCTACAATACATAAAACATTCATGATATCAGGCCTAGTTCGAGTTAAATACAACAATCTACCAATCATTTATTTGTATCTTGTCTAATTTGCTTTTGAAGAATCATCTTCTGTTGTCAACTTGCATCGAGTCACCATGGGTGTACCAACTGGTTTTGAATCTTCCATACTGATCTTCTTCAAGAATTCCTTCACATACATGGACTGAGATATAAAAATCCCTTTATCTAACTAAGTAATTTGTAATCCCAAAAATAATTTCATCTCACTAATCATAGACATCTCAAATTCATTCTATATCTCATTAGCAAACTTCATGCACAAACCATCATCTCCTCCAAAAGTGATATCATCAACAAAGAATTCAACAATCAAATATTTATTATGATCAATCTTGAAATACAAATTACTATCCACAATACCTTTGTTAAATCCAAGCTTCAGAAAATACTTGTCCAATCTTGCATACCATGCTCTAGGGGCTTACTTGAGTCCATACAATTCTTTCTTTAACCAACACACCATATCTTCTTTATCAGTTAACTGAAATCCATCAGGTTGCTCAACATACACTTCTTCTTCCAATTCACCATTTAGAAAAGTTGATTTGACATCCATCTGATAAACTTTGTAGTTCTTGTGAACAACATAGGCAAGAAACAATCTTATAGCTTCAATTCTAGCAATAGGGACAAAGGTCTCTTCAAAATCAATTCCTTCCATCTATGAATATCCTTTACATACTAGTCTTGCTTTGTTTCTAACCACTTCACCTTGCTCATTCAGTTTGTTTTTAAAGACCCATTTGGTTCCAATAACATTCTTATCCTTAGGTTTAGGAACAAGAATCCATGTATCATTCTTCTCAATATATTTTAACTCTTCTTTCATTGCTTCAACCAATGCTCATCTTTACATGCTTCATTCACACTAGTAGGCTTAGTCTTTGATATCAAGCAATACTCTTCTATAATATTTCTCCTAGTCTAGACACCTTTGTTCTTATCACCTATAATATGATCTTCTGAATGATTCAATCTTACATACCTCAGAGTCTTCTTAGGATGTTCTTCAACTTCAAGTTCTTTTGATCTCTCTTTTGCAACTTCACTGTTTTCTCCTTCTTCTTCATTTCCTTGATTTACCAGATTGATTTTCACTTTCAACCATTTTCTTTAATATTTTATTGTAACACCGGTAGGCTTTACTTTTAGTAGAATAACCCAGAAAGATACCTTCATCACTCCTAGCATCAAAATTTCCTATGTCTTCATCTCTCTTAATATAACATCTACTTCCAAATATCTTGAAGTATTTAATAGTAGGATTTTGATCAGTCCATAGCTCAAAAGGGTTCTTACCAGTATCACCTTTGATTTGTACCCGGTTGAGTGTGTACATAATAGTACTCACAGCTTCTCTCCAATAGATACGAGGAACATTTCCTTCCAGCATCATAGTTCTAGCAGCACCTTCAATTGTTATGTTCTTCCTTTCCACAACTCCATTTTGTTGAGGGGTCCACAGTGCAGATAATTGTCTCTTTATTCCATGTTCTTCTCAAAAAGAATTAAATTCACCAGAAGTGAATTCACCACCTCTATATGATCTTAGACATTTAATCTTCAAACATGTCTTTGTCTCAACCATAGATTTAAAGATCTTGAACTTTTTCAGTGCTTCAGATTTCTCCCTTAAGAAGGCAACCCATACCATTCTAGAATAATCATCAATGAGTAACATGAAATACCTATAACCTTGTAAAATTTTGACCTTAGAGGGGCCACATAGATCAGTATGTAAAAGCTCTAACAATTTATATGAACAGTTCTTTTTACTCCTAAATGAAATCCTAGTTTGATTTCCCAATTGACATTCCTTACATATTGCATTAGTAGGTTTCACCAACTTAGGTAGATCTCTCACAACCTTAGTGGAACTTATCTTGACAATATTATCAAAGTTAACATGACACAACCTCCTATGCCATAACCAACTTTCATCAACTTGAGAAATCAAACAAATTTTACTAGCAACACTCAAGTGAAAGATATTACCTTTTGTTTTTGTACCTGATGCAATTTCATTTCTGGAACTCAATATTCTGTACTTTCCATCCTTGAACTAAAGATTGTATCCCTTATCAACCATTTGACCAACACTCAAAATATTATGCTTCAATCCTTCTAGATACAAAAAATCATCAGTATTATGCTTACCATCAAGAGAAATGCAACCTCTTCCATAGATCACACCAACTATATTATCACCAAATCTCACAACACCACCATCATACTTTTCTAAGCTTACAAACTTACTTTTTTCAATCGTTATATGATGTGAACATCCACTATCAATTACCCATTCATCTTTTTCTTTAGTTTGAGAAACTAGAGCTTTCTCCACATTTGTACAACCAAAAAATTTAGTAGATACATGATTATTTTCCTTGATAGCAATAAATACCCATTCATTATCACTTTTATTTCCTTTATCAGATTCATCATCTGTCACGCCTTCATCAGCAGCATAGTAAGACTTCTTTTGAAATCTAGACTTTTTATGTCTTGGTTTAGTAGCTTTTTTTGGAGACCTTGATGCA
Organism: Sequoia sempervirens; assembly: GCA_007258455.2. NCBI lineage: Eukaryota > Viridiplantae > Streptophyta > Pinopsida > Cupressales > Cupressaceae > Sequoia > Sequoia sempervirens. Next base: position 212,479,212 of record VDFB02281492.1, read on the forward strand.
AAATGACCTATCTTATTGCAAGAAAAACATTTCAGAGGAAATTTTCCTTCATACTTACCTTTTCCTCTTGGTACTCTTTTGACAATAAGTTCTTCCAATTCTTCTAGCTCTCTTTCTTCTTCTTCAATCTGTCTGATTTCATCCTCATACTTGAATGTCTTCCTAGATGAACTTTTACTCAAATCATATATCTGTCTATCTCTTTCAAAATTAGTAGCCTTAATTGCATATTCAACCTTGGGAAGGGCATCACCAAATTCACTCAACTCAAAAGCAGTCAACTTACAAACCAATGTATCTCTGGTTATGTTTGTTATAGTCTAGAGCTCTTCAATAGAACTAGCTTTGACTTTGTAAGAATCAGGTAGGGATCTAAGCACTTTAGCAACAATCTTAGATTCATCTATCTTTCAACCAACACATCTAATACCACACACAAGTTCATTCACTCTTTGCATGAAAGTATTAATTTTCTCATCATCACCCATTCTTAACCTTTCATATTTCCCTTTCAAACTCTGCAACTTAGCAATCTTCACATTAGCATCACCTTCACACAAGGTTTCCAAATTTTTCCAGATCTCATAAGCATTCTTTAGATCCATAACATTTGTCATATGAAAATTAGTCAAAACACTCAACAAAGCTTCCTTAGCCTAGATATTATACTCAGCATATGCACTATTTAATGGAATAACATACTTATTACTTGTAATGCTCCAGTAGGGCTCACCAATGCATCTTAGATGGCACTCCATTCAAGTCTTCCACAAAGAGTAATTTGTTCCATCAAATATCAAACTATCCTTCTTGTAAATTTCCATCCCAGATCATGTTAAGTTGTTAAACTTCTTCCAAGGAACCTGCGTTGATACCAATTGTTGGAAATACACATGCATACAATTGAGAGGGGGGTGAATCATTTGTCACAAAAATTCAAAACTTATCCAACTTATTAACCTTATTCTTAGATCTGATTATTAACCATGAAAACATAAATCATCAACACATCAGAAACACACATAACACCAAAATGTTTTATGTGGAAACCCTATCAGGGGAAAAACCACAGTGGAGGTCAGTCCACAAGATTATACCTTGTTAAAAGTATAATGCAAATTAAATATGGGGAATGCACATGCATTCAGGTGCACTACCTAGAGTTCATTGCTCAATTACAAAGGAAGACACACTATCTTACAAAGAGATTTAGATTAAAGCCATCCAGATTTTGAACAGAAAAAATAGCATCTGCTAATGCCTAATTACAGTTCCAATTAAGCACATGAACACTTCTCCACTCTTCTTCACTCTTCTTAACACTCTACTATGCCTTTGAATGATTTAGAAAATTATTCATGCACACACACATTCGAAATCCTTCAAATGAAATGAACAATCACTTATATATATCTGCAACAAGAAATTTCATTGCTACAAGTCGACCATGAAGAAATAAGAAAATGAATATAAATTGTCAGCCCAAAACATTAAATATTATCAATGTGAATCAACCAAGGTCAGCCACAACTTAGTGAGGACCCAAATAAACATCTCCAACATGAAAATACTTCAATTAATTTCTCCTCAAAGATCCACAACATGCTACAAACAATATGTTGGCCAAGAACAAGAAAAACATGGACACACAAGAGAAAATATCCAACCACAATCACAAAAATAAATTCAAATATGTAACAAAGATAGGGCACAATCTAGAAACATCCACAAGAATCATGAATCACAAGAGAAGCATTCGTAATAATTGTGCTAACTGAAGTAGCATCATCTTCAATTAGGAACACCAACTAAAGAAATAGAAAAACTGTCAAAATGAAAATCTTCATAACTCAATCAAATCTTCATGTGGATCTCTGAAACTCAACGTGGATAAACTAGAAACACTCAACAAAAAACACTTTAGTCCACAACCTCTAATCAACAACGTACATAAATAACCACCATACTGAACTTCACTTTACCACTGACAACCTGCAACTCATTTATTACAATTTTCTCAATATCCTCGACATATACAACTTCAAATGAATTTATGCTAATAGTGTTGACATCAATGACAACCACATATCATCAATACAATCACAACATCCAACAAATTTTACATCAATGGGTCAAATTTTGACATAGGTTTGACATTAACAATTTAAGAGCAGCCTCTCCTAATCACAATGCCAAAAACAATACAAACAATGCCTCCAACACTATCCAACCTCAAAACAATGCAAGCAATACCATTGGTGTGACCACACAAATTTCCACAAACACCATCAATACTACCTCAAATAGTACCTCCAATCAAAACACTTCAAACATGATCAATACAACATCCATTAGAGGAGCATCAACCATGTCACAAGCCATGTCACAATCAATTCCTCTAATGTCAACTATGTCCTCATAATCCATAGGAGCTACCTTTGGATCCTCAACAATGGGGGAAAGTTCTTCAAATCTTTTATTCAAAGCTTCATCTAGCACCATGGGAACAACATCGTCAAGCCTTATACTTGGGTCTTCAAATAATGCTTTGGGAACAAATTCATTCACCCCCTTTGAGAGAAATAAATGACGAATTTCCATTCTAGGACCCCAACCAAATGTCAATAATTCACCAACATTCCCCATGGAAACATATACCAATTTGGATAAGGAAATCATATTACACAACACATGACTTCATTTGGACACCAAAAAATCCAAGGTCAACACATTCCACAAATATCAACTAATACTGTTGGAGGGCACATTCCCATATATGCATCACACATTCATGCCCATCAACACATTCCTAATCAAAACATGCAATACCAACAACTTTCAAACCAAAACACATCATACATTTCACAACAAAAATACACAAAAAATCAAAACACATCTTCACAACAAATGGGGACTCATGTGATACCTATCACTAGCATGTGTGATGCTACGAACAACCCCATAATTGATGCACTCACAACCCAAATTTTGACCTTGTGAAAATAGATGGAGAGTATGCAAATGCAAAAAAAAAAGACTCACACATCATATGACCAATGTCCATACCCTTTTGACATGAGTCTATACATGCCACAATTCCCTCTTGGTTATGTGGTACCAAACTTCACTAAATACAAAGGAAAGAAAAACCCCCTTGAACACATTCAAGAATTTACAACCAATTGTGTGGAAATCGCCTATGAACATACTTATTTTATGAGACTCTTCCCCAAGAGTCTTTCAAGTCCTGCGCTTGAATGGTTTTCCACCTTGCCTAAGGTAATAAAATCATGGGATGAACTTGCAAACAGGTTTGTGTGAAATTATTCCTACAACATCAACACTGACGTCTTCATTACCAATCTATGCATGCTTACTCAAGAAGAAATTGGTGAGACTTTTATCCCATTATTCCAAAGGTGGAGAAGTCTAGCAAGTCATTTCCACGTTGCGATACTAGAGAAAGAAAAAATCAACATGTTTTTCCAAAACCTCCTCACCCCCCTAAGATATGGTTTACAAGTTCACTACTAGGCCACCTTCATAGACCTAGTTGAAAAGGGAGTCCAACTCAAAAAGGCTCTTATTGCTAAAGGAGAACTCAAATATGGCACTAAGAACATGAACATGAACCCACCTATGGACAAAAGTAAATACCAAGTCAAGAATAAACACATCACCAATGATGGCAGTGTTAATGCTAAGGCGGTAAACACAATAGGTCCTATACTTACTCCTAATGGATCTCAACTGTAAAATGCACCATTGATCATACTGACACCTACTACAAATTCCATCCAAAATAATCAAAACAATCAAAATATTCAAAACAATCAAAACCAAAGATAACCATGACAAACAAGGAAATTTCCAAAGAGATGTACATACACAACCTTGGGTGAACCCATCAAAGACGTCCTTATGAAGCTCCTTCAAAATGGTGTCATCACATTACAAGACCCTAAGCCATATGGCCCAGGAAAATTCAAGCCATCTTGGTGGGATGGCAATGTATTCTGTGATTATCACCACACAAAAGGGCATAAAACCTCCTCTTGTAAAAAATTAAGAAATATTGTACAAGACCTCATTGAAAATCACACCATTGAATTGGGTGGGAAATTTTTTTCTTCAAATGTAGACCATACAATTCATAAGAACCCACTGCAGGACCATGGTTCAAATAATCCCTCAACGTCAGGTCCAAAGACTAATAATAACTGAGCTAACTATACTTGCATCACCTTCGACTACTCTGGTGGACCCATTATTAATCATCTTCAAGATACCAAAGAATATGTCAATACAATTACCATCAAGAAAGCACCTGAGTGTAATGTCACTACCCATGGCAGAAAAGTCACTATAGTCAATCCTCCTCCCCCTAGACAGCCGAAGATTACAATAACTGGTCCATTTGCCAAACAGTCACAACCAAGTCCATTTTCCAAATAGTCACAACCTAAGGAGAAGTTCAACCTCATTTACCAATTAGGAAAAATACCTTCTCAAATCTCTATATTGGAGTTGTTACGCATTTCTCTTGCACATAAGGCCATACTTGACAAAAATTTATAGGAGTCTTTTGTCCCTCATGACATTTATGTCAACCAATTTGAAGCCATGGTGAGATACCTAAGCACTCCCCATCACATTACATTTTCAGACAAGGACTATTCATCACCAAAGCCCTCTCATAATGATGCATTGCACATTGAAGTCTTTATGCGTAAAAATAAGGTCAGATGAGTTTTAGTAGATGGCAGAGTAGGACTGAACATATGCTCCCTAAAAGTGGTTAAATATCTAGGCTTCTTTGATGCTTTTGTAGATGCTACTAAGAGTATTGCTATAAAGGATTATGATGACGAGGAATTCTCCTCTCGAGGCATTATCACACTTCCTATCTGAGTTGGGCTGGTTATTGTAGATACAACATGTCTGGTCCTAGATCTTTAGCTACCATATAACATCTTAATTTGGTCGACCCTAGATCCATGCCTTAAAAGTTGTTCCATCCACCTACCATCAATGCTTGAATTTTCCCTTTGACAACACCAAAATCACCATATATGGAGACCCTAATCCCTTCCAGTATTGCACCAATCTAAGGGGTATTTTAGAACATCAAGTGCCCATTAACTGATAAGCTTCAACCTCCTCTTCATCTAGATACATCAATTTGTCCACACTTGCCAAACCATCCACATCTTCATCAACTCCTTCCTCTTCCACCACACCATCTCCTACCATCCCAAAGGCTGATCCTAATGTCAAGATCTAGGACCAAGGTTGCAGGGAATATAAATTGAACACAACCTACTACATCACAAAAATATCCAAGTCTCGTAAAGCTTATGGTTGACCTTGTTTCAGAATGGAGCCTAAAGAGTTTTTCAAAGTTTCTCCAATGCGTATTTTTATAAAATGGGGTGAAATGGGAAAAGAAGACATTGAAGACCTATCAACTTGGATTTGAAAGGACCCAAAAGACCCATCCCAATTTCCAGTCTAGATGTATGGCAAAGGCTATGACATAATGAAGGAAAAAGGCTATGACGGAACTAGTGGCCTTGGTAAAATTTTTTTTGGAATGATAGAACCTAAAATGCATTCCCAAAGACCAAAGATTTGTGGGTTAGGGTTTGGATTACCTGAAAATGATGATCAAAGTACTAATGTACTTTCAGGTGAGAATGTGAATGCTTCTAAAAGTGTCAAGATTATTGAAGATTCCCTTACCGAGACTGGCTCACATGAATGAGAATTTGGTTCCCAAAGATCCTTGAGTGATTGCTGCCTTGATAAAGTGTTTATGGAACTTGGTGAACTTTCCTTTAATGAATGATTCAAACAAATTTTCAAAGTTAACCTTCCTAAAGACACTCCCAAAGTACCATTGAAGAAAGAAGAAGGGGTCAAACTCTTTTGGCCTTGTGAAAATAATAAACCTGCACTGCCATCTGAATATCATCTTGATACACTTATCCGGCCACCTAACTCTAACAACCATCATTCAGACTCATCTAAGTCACCAAATGACACTACTAAACGTTATTCAAATCCATTTGTCCTCTACTTTTCTAATAAGTCTAACTTGTCTAAATCTAGTGAAGGAGAATACTAGATAGAATTAGAATGGGAGTTGGAAGATGACAATTTTATCTTTACCCTTTTTTAATCTATTTGCATGCTTTTTACATCCTCCCCACCATTTTCTAATACTAATGATGGTATCTTCTTAGTATACCCACAAATAATTGATTGGGATCAACAAGGACTACCAGTCATGGACATATTTCAAAATGATGAAGCCATTGTAGAATTCATGGGACTCCATGAGGGCATGCCAATTGGGGACAACAAGGCTACATTTTCCATATACCTAGACTGTGTAGCATACTTCAAGGAGACTATGCAATCCTATACTCATAAAAGTACAAATAAAAATTAAACAAAAAAAGACACGTCTTTAGGTGAAAATCGAAAGGCACCTTCTGATGATAAAAAAGTAAAAATAAAGGACGTATCTGAGGGTGAAAACCTCTTCAAGGCACCCAAGGATGGAGGATTGGACTTTCTCCTTGTCACATAGGAAAAACTGAAAATGCTCATTGACGACACCATGGAAGTCAACATAGCCACAACAAAAGATCCTAAAATCATTCTCTTTGCAACATCTTTGATAGAGGAAGAAAAATCTGAATTTCAAAAATTCTTCATAGAACATAAGATTAACTTTGCATGGTCCTCTGCTGATATGCTTGGGTTGGATCCAAAATTAGTCTTGCACCATTTTCCCTTACTTCTAGACACTAATCTAGTAAATTTTTTTTTTGAAAGATGCATCCACAAATTGCCTTGTTAGTCAAAGCAGAGCTCAAGAAATTGCTAGATGTGGGATTCATATGGTCAATAGACTACACTTAATGGATTTCAAATCTAGTACTTGTCACTAAACCAAATGGTCAGATTTTCATTTCCACAAAATTTTGAGGTTTGAACAAGGCATGCCCAAAGGATGAATTTCCATTACCAAACATAGACATCATAGTTGAACTTACAGTAGGATAGACGCTATCCCTCATGGATGATTTCTTAGGTTATAATCAGATTTGAATTGCCCCTAAAGATCAACATAAAACAACATTCACATGTCTTTAGGGTACATATTATTGGAACATCATGCCTTTTGGTGTCAAGAATGTGGGCACCACATACCAAAGAGCCATGACAACAATATTCCATGACATGATGCACAAGCTACTAGAAGATTATGTGGATGACCTCTTGGAAAAGTCTTTAACACGCAAGGATCACCTCAATGTGCTAGAAAAAGTTTTCAAAAGACTAGAAGAATACAAGGTCTACTTAAATCCTAAGAAATGTGTCTTTGGTGTGACATTAGGAAAACTTTTGGGCTATATAGTTTCCCGTAGAGGCATTGAATTTGATCTCACCAAATTGAAAGCCATATTGGACATGCCTTCTCAAAAGGGATAAGTGAGTTAAGGACATTGCAAGGCAGATTACAATCTATTTGATGCTTCATCGCACAACTAGTAGAAAAGTGCTAGCCATTTCAATATCTCCTATGCAAAGGCACCCCCTTTGTGTGGAATGATAGATGTCAAGAGGCCTTCCAACAAATAAAGGACTATTTATTGTCACACTTATCCTAATGCCACCTATTGAAGGAAAACCTTTGATTTTATATATTTCTATGACAACTTCAGTATTAGGGGCATTGCTTGCAAAAAATGATCATGATGAAAAGGAAAGGGCAATATACTACATCAGTTGGACACTGGTTAGATATGAGCTGAACTACACATCTATCGAACACACTTGTCTTGTAGTTGTCTTTATTGCCCAAAAGTTATGACATTACATGTTGAATCACAAGACAAAACTTGTAGAAAAGATTGATCCCTTGAAGTGTCTCCTAAGTCGTGAAGCATTGACAAGTCACTTGGAAAAATGGGTTATGATATTAAGTGAGTATGACATACAGTATGTGGAAAAAAGGCCATAAAAGGACAAGTAATAGCAGACCAACTGGAAGATGCACTTGTACAAGGTGACCATCCACTAGTAGAAAACTTCCTAGATGAGTCAATATTTCATACAAAACCTAAATAACCATGGAAACTTTACTTTGATGGGTCTCATACTAGTCAAGGCTTAGGAGCAGGTATATTGTTTATCACACCACAAGGAGATTCCATTCTGAAGTCATTCTGCATTTCTTTTCCATGTACAAATAATGTTGCAGAATATGAGGCACTTTTCATAGGACTCTAAATGGCCATAAAATGGAAAATAAAAACACTTCATCTCTTCAGAGATTCGTAGTTGGTCATCAACCAAGTTAACAATGAATATGACACAAGGATGAAAAGTTAATGCCTTACAAATGAATGGTTGATATCTTTTAGACATATTTCCACATGATTTCCTTTGAGCAAGTTCCTAGGGGACAAAACAAGGTAGCAAATGCAATGGTTACAATCGGATCTCTCCTAGACATTCCAAGCAATGTGCCACAATTTGAGTTCTTGGTGGAACAACTTTTGGTTCCTGCATATGATATTCCAGAGTCAAAAATGGTTTACGAGCTTGTTGGTCCCAACTCCCCATGGTATCAAGAAATATATGACTATCTCTAGTACCAAACCCTTCCCCCGAACCTATCCAATAACCAACAAAAATCCTTTATCCATAAAGCTACCTGATACACCATCAATAGTAACACCTTATACCGTTGTAGCTTTGAAAATACCCTTCTTCGATTTCATGACACTGAAGAAGCATGAACAACCGTATGTGAGGTACAAGAGGGTATATGTGGATCTCATTTGAGTGGTATTACTGGCTGAAAATTGAAAAAGATGCACTTGGGTTTGTTAGAACATGTCGCCAACGTCAAATATATAGTGATTTGATTCATGCACTAGGATAGGAACTGTGGCCAATCACTTCTCCTTGGTCCTTTGCACAATGGGGACTCAACCTCATGGGAAAAATCCATCCTACCTCTTCCAATGGCCACAAATTCATTATCATCGCCACTGAGTGCTTTACTAAGTTGATTGAAGCCATCCCCTCACATACATAATAGGCAAGCAAATTTCCAAATTCATTCTCAACTATATCATCTTCCAATATGGTGTTCCATAGTCCATCATCACAAACAACAATTGTCCCTTCAAAAATCAAGACGTCTATGAGCTTTGTGAATGCTCCCACATCCAACATCATTTCAAATTAACCATCAATTTTTCATACCCACAAGACTCTCTAACTCTTCTAGGGTTTTGCACCTAAAAGGAGAGAATTAGGAAAAAAATATTATCTAGGTTCATTCAAACTATGCAATTTAGGATGTTATTATGCCTAAATCAAATGATATAAATGCAATTAAGTGATCTAAATGACTGATTATGTATGCAAAACCTAAGATTTATGCAATATTTTAAAACACAATGTTGTTTGTAAAAAGCTTCAAAGAATGAACAAGAATGCAAATTAAACCAAACAAAAGACTATTTTTCAAAATGTGTGCACCTGGGAAACTTAAGAAGACTGGAGAACAATTTGGAAAATTGATGAAATTTTATTTTGAGTTGACTAGGACTCATTTGCCACCCTAGGCAAAATAGTCCCAGTTCTGGGTTTTTATGCACATAAGTTTTTTTTTGTCAACCGGGAACTAGGATCTACATCTAACTCAAAACTACATCTCAACAGGGACTTATTTGCCATGCATGGCGAATCAGTCCACTTTTAAATTTCTACAACTTCAAATCTTTGTTCTGCACCTTGACACCTGTACAATAATTTCTAATGGAAACCCAAGTCAGGATCTCAAAATATTCCTACAAAATAGCTTAAAATTGTTTGTCTAATGGGGGGTTTTCCTTGGTCAAACCCCTAGTTGGGTAATTAAATCTTGAATGTGGAAAAATCTGCATAAAACCCTAGCCTTAGATGTGTTAAAGACATAGAAAGTTTGAATTATGACAAAAGCCCTATTCTATTGTGCTAGAATAAGAAATGCAAATATGATTCATGTAATGCAAGATCTCAACCCTAGAAACCTTACAACACATTAAAAATGGAGATAAAATGGCATGCAAATGGATAGTAAACAAAATTTAGACCTTAATCTAAAGATAGAATGAAAATGGAAGATGGAATCACTTTGAAAACAAGTCTTTAGGTGTGATTTGATGGATAGTTGCATCTCCTCAACCTATATTTCTTCAAAAACCCTAGTTTGCTGCCCTAAAACTTAAACTTTTGCTAATGATACTTGTTGTAGAAGAATTGACTTAGAAATTGATTTTGTGAAATGACTAAAAGATGTGTAAAATGACTTAAAATGAGTATTTATAAGCAACAACACCTTATTTTTCCATTATTTAGACCTAAGAGGCTGACATTCACAAGAAATTTAAGTTAAATTAATTAAATTCACACTCAAAATTGAATTTTCCCTCAAAAGGGACTCATTCGCCGCCCTTGGTGAATGGGTCCCACCAAAGGGGACTCATTCACCCAAGGTGGAGAATGGATCCCACTACTAACTTTTGAAGGTGGGTTTTCAGGGTATGAAAGAATTAAGTGTTGTTAGTAGGGTTTTAGGTGATTTCTCAGGTCAAACGAGCCTTTAGATAAAAAATAATGGGTATTAGGGGCCTGTAAATGTTATTTTGAAGGATAAATGATGAAAAGGGACCCAAAAGTGGGTCTAATTATGTGTGAAATTGTCTCTTTTCTCAAGAGGGTCCAATTTTCTATGGCACAAATAGCCCCACTTTAGCATCCATATGACTCTACATGCATATGTAAGCTAAAGGACTCTAAATGATGCACTTTATTACATAAAAGGATACTCATTCAAAAGACAAGAGAACGAAGCCCCTAGTGTAGTTCTCTACAAAAGCACAACATTAGGAACCACATCGTGCATCATACATTCATTAATTTTCCAAAAATCCTTTTATCTAACTCCTAGGAATCCAATTCGAGGGTAGATGTATGCTCCCCCTTGATTTTGCTTGCTTTACAGAGGTGGAATCAAGGTAGTAATCTAGCCATGTTGAATAAGAAAAATCATATTGTTAGGCATTTCCACATACCATGCCTCATGATGATAGAAAAATGATGATTTACAGTATGAAATCATGATTCCAATGCATTAAACGGTGTTGAAAATGGATTACCCTAGCCCTCGTTATGTTGATTTGAAGAAGATATACTTTTTCTTTAGAAAGACAATAACCCTATGTTAATGTGTAAGAGTAAAAAGAGGTGAAAATGAATTAAAAGAAGGAGAAGAAAGTAACATGTCACTTACTATTCATTTTTCCTTCGTGTAGTTTGAGAGTGATGAGTGAGAGAAGAAAGTGTCGAGTAGACAGGTTTACACACCTTCATGGCTGGATGATCTTTGGGAGTAGGTGGCATGCGATGAGCTGTATTATAAGGTGATTCAATTCTATAAATTACACCATGTGAATTTTGTAATATTTTAATGATTTTAATGCATGGATAGGCTAATTATCTTCGAAAAGAAGTTCGCAGTGTCCCTTTTTTTTGCAAAGTGTCCCATTTGTTTGCAAAGTGTCCTATTTGTTTGCAAAGTGTCCCATTTGTTCGTAAAGTGTCCCTTTTGTTTGCAAAGTGTCCCATTTCTTCACGAAATGTCCAGAAAGGGTTCTAAAGTGTCTAGGGCCCTTAGAAAAGAACACTAGATTGTACTTTAGCACACTTGCTTGATGAAATTTGTGAAATTTGAAGAAATTAGATAATTTTAGAGCATTTTGTGATAATTTTGATAGGTCCCCGCCCAGTCGCGGCAGCAACTAGGGGGAAGACAACTCACATTTTTGAGAGATCATGGGCCAACGCTATCAGCATTAGAGATAGAGAATTTATAGTCAGTGGGTATCTAGTGGGTATCTATTGGGCATCCTATGGGATACCATGACGCCATGCTTATGGCTCTATGTGAGGATTGGGATGCTAATACTTGTACATTTCATCTTCCCACTAGGGAAATGACCATCACACTTGAGGATGTACACCACATTCTCTAAGTTCCTATTCGGGGAGAGCGGGTATATTTTTTGGGGGATTGGTCATTCTGGGAAGAGAAGGGGGACATGTAGTATTGTTTAGGTGGACCTGTACATGACAAGTGGGTTAGAGCATGGATCGAGCTTCCCATGTTGCTATATATTCATGATCTCTAATTGTTAGAAATATTATGATGCACACAGTGGCTCTGGTTCTCAATCCAGATGGATTAGATAAAAACTTAGATGGAGGACAAGTACATTTGATATAAGGGATGTACGAGCAGAGGACAATCTGTGCTTGGGGGTGATGCATTTTAAAACACTTGTATTATGATCTTGGTCAGTTTTTTGTTTTGAGAGATCGATAGTATGGTGCATTGTACACTTCTACAGGTGTGGTGCCTCAAGAATATCACATGTACCAAGCCTATCAAATTCCCTTTTGTTATAACTATAGGATATCCATGAGCATTTAGCTATCCTTTGTGATGCTTGTGCAACTATGGGGATTTACACTTTGGAGGGTGATATTTGACCAGTTGGAGGAGGACGAATTTGTAGTGGATAGATCCCATAAGATAGCTACAGAGGATGCAAATGAACAGGTTTCTAGCTGGGAGGCATGACTATGTTGTACGACCTTTCTACTATGGGTGAGTCATGATACAATTTGGACACGTGCAGAAACATTTAATGGCATGCCCCTTCATTAGATTATCAGTGTGGAGTGCCCAAAGGCTAGGTGATATGGTTTAGATAACTATAGATCATGTTTGTGAGAGTGATTCTGATGAGTCAAATCATGACTAGCCACCAACATCTGATGCTGATGATGTTAGTAGCACAGACAAGCATGAGGAGTGGTGGTCATATGCATGAACAACTCCTGTGTTCCCCATGGAACTCCCTATAGGTGATGATAGACTAGCACTAGATAAGGGAGATGAGCCAGAGGATAGAGCAGAAGAGGTATAGTATAGACTGAAAGATATTTTCATTGATGTTATTGATGAGGATTGCCAATTCGATGCTGATCCTAATGATGAGGACTAGGATGGAGGAGAGGATGATGAGGAGGAGGATTATGAGGAGGATGATTATTATGAGGAAAGACTCACCCTTGAGTAAGGGCGATGAGGTATCTATTGAGGATCAATATGAGCATGTAGAGTCCTCACACACTTATAGGACCAGATCTTATATAGTAGCTATAGCAGACATCGACACCAAGAGTTAGAGAGAGGTTAGCACATCCTCGATTCCCCCCATAGAGGATGAGGTTGACATTCCTCATCGAATGGAGACATAGGTGATGAAATTTGATTGTATGCATGTACTTTAGTATTTTATGCTTTGTTTTTATATATATATCATGATGATGATTATTGATTATGTACATTGTCTATCTTGTAGGAGTGATGAGAGACTGGCAAGAGTTCTATCATAAAGCTTCCACTGATATAGTGCCTACATCCATCGATGAGGAGGAGATGGATCCTAACTATGTGCCCCCACCGATCATGGAGGAGGAGCCAAAGTCGCTCAGACCTTTCATGAGGTTATGGATAGCATACGAGAGTGTGAGGAAATGACTCTGTCGAGTTGAGAGTGTAGTACATACATCACTGACCTTAGTAGAGGTTTAGAGATTGCATGCAGAGCTAGCATAGACACAAGCAAAGAGGGATCAGATGGTAGAGGAGTGGTTTGTGGCTTTTGGTTGAGTGTAGGGTCTAGATTTTGCACTTAGATTCAATAGTTCATGGTCACACATGACCGTTTCACAACGTCCAATGACTGGCTCACGAGTACTAGAGACTAAGGGGTCTAGCTATCATAGACCTCTATGAATTTGTATATGATATTGAGATGTATATAAAACTTTGATATATATATAGACATGTGCATTTGGTGTTATTATTATGATGTGATTCTTTGTGTGGATGTTAGATGCAATGTGATTAATTAAATAACTTATGGGAAATGTATTTAATTAATGGCTACATGATTGAATGTGATCTAGTTTAAAACATATTTTAGTTTTATTGTAGATACAACATTGTTGATTAGAAGAGAATATGTTAAATTAAATACACCTATAACTCATATAGGGATCTAACTTAACATAACACAAAGGTGAATAGTATGAATCCTAAAGTAATTATAAAATGAACTTAAATAATTACCTTATTGTTCAAGACAAACAAAAAAATAGTTGTCAAGAATGAAGCAATGTGAAATTTATCTAGAATAATATCAAATAACTTTAAACAACATTGCTTTATCCATCACACTATTCGAAGAGGTTAGAGATAATACCAACATAAATGTGTGGCATTAATGGGTTCCTTAAGGGGTGTTCCATCAAACTATGTTAAGAGATAAGCACCAGACCCATAATTGGTATCAATTATGTAAGGCCCTAACCAATTAGGGCTGAATTTATCTTTATCTTCATTGTCAACACTAGTATTGCATTGATTTTCAATAAGAACAAGATCTCCCTTAGAAAATGATTGAGGGATGACATGTATATTGTGTTTGCATTGCAATTGTTTGATGTGAGTTTGGAGATGTTTGAGAGAATTAATGCACTATTTTTCGAGCATCTCAAGTTGTTGTAGTCATTGATTTTTATAGGTGTCATCATCAATAAGATCTTGAAGAGAAATTTGCAATGTAGGAATTTCTAACTCCAAGGGCATGATCGTGTTGGTTCCATAAACAAGGTTATAAGGGGTAGTTCCCATGGATGATCTAAAATTTGTTTGATAAGCCCAAAGCGCATAAAATAGTTGCATATGCCAATCTTTATGATGCTTGTTGATAGTTTTATTGAGAATTTGTTTGAGAATCTTATTAGTGTTTTCAGCTTGTCCATTGGATTGCGGATAATATGGTGTGGAAAAGTGATGTTGAATGTTGAATGTTTCAAGAAATTTTTGAACTTCAGTATTCTTAAATGGAGTTCCATTGTCTAAAATGATTGTGGAAGGGAGCCCAAAGCAAGAAATTATGTGTTCCAAAATGAAACAACAAATTGCTTTAGCAGTTGTAGAATGAAGAGGAATAGCTTCCACCCTTTTCATGAAATATTCCGTTGTGGTGATGATAAATGTATTTCTAGTAGAAGAAAATGGTGAAATTTTTCCAATAAGATCCAATCCCCATACTAAAAATGGCCAAATGGGAACTTAGGCATGGAGCTCAGTAGCAAGAGCATGGATCAAATTGCTATGTTCTTGGAATTTTCAACATTTTTTTATGTAAGTGAGGCAATCCTTATCCATATGTCTCTAATAATAATCCATACAAATAAGTTTTTACACTAAAGATCGACCTCCAAAATGACCTCCATAGGCACCAACATGAGCTTGTTCGAGCACTAAAGGGATTTCAGAATCTTTAATACATCGTAATAAGAGACCATTGAAAGATCTTCTATATAATGCATTTGCGAGCATCACATATTTAGCTGCTAGCTTGTGTAAACATTTTTGAGTATTTTTTGTGGTAGGTTCAGGAATGGTACCATCTTTTAAATAGTTGTATATTGTATCTTACCATTCACATGAGGTATCTTAATTTATTACCAAAATTTCCTCTAGAGGAGTATCAATCAAAGGTTTCATGATAGGATGGATAACAAAGGTGAAGTTTGTGGAAGGATTGTGTGGGGATATAAGAGAAGTTGCACTTACCATTGCATCCACATGTTGATTGTCTTTTTGTGGGATGTTATCAATGGTGAATGATTCAAACGTCTCTAAAATTTTCATTATAAGATCCTTGTATTTCAATAACTTGTCATGTTTAGTTTGATATGTACCATTGATTCATTTGATAACCAATTATGAATCACCGAAGGTTTTGATATGTTTAACATTCATTGTTAAAGCAGCTCACAAACTTGCAATCAATGCCTCATACTCAGTTGTGTTATTTGTGCATAGGAAATTTAATTGATAAAATAAGGGAATAGGTTTGTCATCAGGTGGAATTAATACCACTCCAACACTGAAACCTATTCTACACTTAGATCCATCGAAATAAAATTCCCATAGTTTAATGTTTGTGGTCAACAAATTATCATTAGGAAAGGAGTCATGAGTAGGTAAAGCGAAAGGGGAATGAGCGTCAGCTAAGTGATCGGTTAAGGATTTGTTGTGCAGTTTTCGTACACACGCCCCACTTAAAGCATGGACCCTATTTTGCTTTGGTTTTTGATGTTTTGGCCCTTTGATTTTGAGGATTTACCATGCCTTGGAATGTGCTTAAATGTTTATCTTTCTTTCCTAAGTGATTCCCCTAAGTTATTCATTGAAAATCTTAAGTTATGGGTGAATTTTGGGTTTTTACCCCAATTCGGGATTTGTCACCCCAGCCAGATTTTCTTGGATCCTGCTCAACCTTTGATTGAATGCTATTGCTTGAGAATTTTTGGTCTTAGCAGAATTTCGTGTGGGGATTTTTTTGAATTTCATCCTGTCGTCAGGTTTTCGGATTTCCCCAGGCTGTCTTGTTAACAACATTACTGTTTATTCATACTACTTGAGGGGGTGTTTATAATTGATCTTTGGGAGTCTTATGCCATTATGCTTTATTGTCTATGATTGATTGAGCTGAGGAGTGCATTCTTGAAGTATTGGATTTGATTTGGAGTGCTAGATTTGTGAATTATTTAATTTGAGTGGTGATTTCCTGGGCATTTCTGTTGTTGTCTTTGTTGGGCACCATTAAACTCACATTTGTTATCTCTGAGATTGATTTATGCTTCATCAATGGTACGTATATGATTGCCTCACTTTTGCTTGATAAATGCAAGTGATGCTTTGGCATTTTTGGTTTGTTTAGGGTTCAAATTTCTGCATGATTTGAGCATTTCATGGCTAGGGTTGCATGATACTTTTGATTCATTATTTCCCAAGTAAGTTTGAATTCACTCTTTCATTTGCATCATGAAGTAACTTGCTTGTGCTTCGTGAATACCCCTAGTAAAGACCCAGTAGTTGCAATGTTTGAATCTTGAGCCTACTTGTGTGTCAATGGTGGATTTGTAGGGTTTGATACTTAGGGCATCACCATTTCACCTTATCTTGCTTTCAAATCGGCCTAGAATTCTAAGAAAATATATAGAAGGTCCATATCAAACTCATCGTAGGCTTAGATTCTTGAAATTTATGATTGATCCATTAATCTGAGCAAATTCGTCATTGAATGTTGAAGTTCAGGTTTTTCATCCAATTCGGGATTTTCTAGCTCTAGTGGATTTCCCTGATTTTCCCTATCCTATTCATTTTCCTGGAATTCGCTATTTTTTAGAGGTTCATCTTCTTCACAGATTTCTATCTAAATTTTCCATAAATCCTTGGTTCCCTGTTCTTTCTGAATTTTGCAGAATGTCTCTTCCTTCACAGAAATCTGTCCCCTATAGATTTTCCTAGAATTTGATGGAAAATAGAATAACATGACTTGTTAAGGGATTATTATGCATTCTATGATTAATTTGTTCTATTTTGGTATCTCGCATGTTTTTTCTTAATTGATAATGATCTGATTGAATTTCCAATAGGTGTTTTCATGTTCATTCCACTAGAATTCGTTTTACCTAGAATTCTCTGAAATTCCTCCCTAGCTTGGATTCTGTGGGTGGATCTAAAACCCATATTTTAATATGATCATTCTATATGAGGATTTGATTATTTTGATTGATTAACCTTTATTTGTGTGATCTTTATTATGGTTCATTTTATTGAGTGTAGGCAGAATCTGACAAGGTGATAGCTGGAAAGGCTAGGAGTGACATGGACGGATCTTCTGTATCTGAAGTAGAAAGGATTAAGATGGACATCAAGAGAAAAATACCAGAGAGCAAGATTACCTCTATTTGGTCAAAGGTGACACACAAACGTTGGACTATGGGATTATGAGGAATTCAAAGGTAGAATGGCAGTGCAAGATCTTCTTCTAGTGGCTACAAGAATGTTGGATTCAGGATTGGCCCACATAGCTGGTTTTCCCTCTACAGTGCAGTGTTATGAATTAGTCCTTGACTGTGCCAGGCATTGTGACAGTAATATACAGAGAATAATTGGTCCTCAAGGGAGGATTGTGGAAAATTTGAATCCTGTCTCCATAGCCTAGACTTTTGAAATGCCAAACAGATCTCATGTGATGGCATTCAACATGGAAGCAGCTAAAAAGTACTATGAAGAGGAGACTGTTAAATCACAACTTATCAATTCCTGGTTGGAAAAGCCCAAGTCTCATTATTCTAAACTGCCTAAACAACCATTCAGAGCAAAGTTCAAGGAGTATTACGATGCCATCACTCTTCTTAGCAGGGTGGTTGGATTAAAGAGTGCAAGTATGTTTGAGAGTTGGATGTGCCATGTCATTGCAAGGTTGGAACATGAAAATATCAACTATCATTCGGTAGGTGTCATAAGTAGGTTGATTCATGAGCAATTTTCCAATGTGTTGCAAACCGAGACCTTCACAATGACCTCATACTTAGTCTATGCACTTGAAATATTTCATCCCTACAAAGGATTAAGTACAAGCAGAGTCTTTGTACAAGATGTTATTTATGAGGTTTACCCTCAATTGCACATAGGGAGCTCAAGTTACAGGATTGTGAATGATGCATTCACCATGCATATCACTAAGTTGCTGCAGGGTGCAGAACGCATGAGGATTTCAGATCAAGCTAAGGAGCTAATCAAGAAATATGGTGCTTGGTTTATTTAGTTCCCAACCTTCTCATACATCCAGGTTGATGGTTGTCAAAGGGATCCATATCAACTTCCAAGATATCCCACTGATCATATTTTACTTCTAGAAGTCACTAGATAGATATGTGACATTGATGCTATTGTCAAAAGGGACAAACATAAGACTGGTATTGGCAGAGACTTCCCTTTGAGGATAGGCACTGGAGAGGCATGCCCTTCCATTAATTCAGCTCAGGATTTAGAATAGGAGATGAGTCTCTTGGTTTGTCCTTCCATTCCAATAGATCTAGATTGATCATAACAGGTGAAGCACAACAGAAGTTCAGTAGAAAATATAGCCATAAAGTTGATTTGGAAGACTACTGGGCCAACTGCAGTGATGAATATGAGGCTAGAAAGAAGAGGTTTTCTTGGCTTCCATTTGAATCGATCTTATTGTTCAATGTGAAGGAAGCTCCTAATAAAATTGAAGATGATGAGGACCTAATTCAAGGCCATGCTTATGAGGTGGTTAAAACCAATTGGTGAGGTGGATTGGATAGAAGAAGAAAAGACAGAATTAAGACAGTTAATGGATTCAGTCACCAAGTTTACAAAGATGTGGCTGAAGCATAAAATATGGGAGTTGGAAAATGAGGGTGTACAGTGCACCTTTGATTTGATGGGAGATTTGGACCTTCATTCTACTTCTGAGGAATCAACTGAGCAAGATCCCAAGGGCAAAGGAAAGGTGAGCTCCCCTTTCAAAATCTAGATCAAAGATATTCAAATAGAGAAGGCTCAAGAAGCAAAAAAATAGAGAAATCCTATTGCCAAGAAAAGGGGGCATACTTCAAGGACTAAGAAGTCTGGTAAGGAGGAAGCTGAAGAGAAAGATCTTGAGGTTAGTGCTTCTATGCCTAAAAGGAGAAGAATTGTAAGACTGCCACAAAAGGAAAGTTCCAAGGATGGAGAGGAAGTTAATCCACCTGTGGTAAATGTAGAGAGTTCAAGAGAAAAGGCACAGGTGTATACAAGGAAATCAAGGACTCCTCCTAAAGATAAAAGGCCAAAGAAAGATCCTCCTCTAGTTACTTCTCATGAAGAGTAGCCTGATGATGTCCCTGAAGCTCAAAATGAAGAATTAGATGAATCCAAAGAAGTTGAAGATCACCAAGACACAAAAGGAGAAGAATTTAATGAGGGTGAGCTTTATAATGATGAGGCCAAAGTAGAAAAACTAATGTAGTCTCCCTTAGTTGCATATGAGGATTCGCCAGTTAGAATAGAAGAGGTAAAATTGCCTCCAAGAGAACAAGTATCAGATAAAGTTCCTTCACCTGTGCATAGGGAAGAGCATGCTAAAGAAAAGGAGGACAAGGCCGAAGAAGTTCCTGGGAAATAGGGTTTGAATAAAGATGAACCTAAGGACCAGCAAGAGGGAGTGAGACAAAGTGAAGTATAATTGTATTCCATTCTTCTAGAGTGGTTGGATAAAGAAATAAGGAGAAAGCAAGTTGTCATGGAGGGTACCCCACCCATTTGGGATGAGTTACTGGAAAAAATAGGAAAAGATAAAGAAAAGAAGAAGGCCAAGATCATTTCAAAGATTGAAAGGGATGAGGAAAATAACCAGGTTATCCACATTGCAACTCCTGCTCTAGACAAGAATAGGGATGATGTAACTAGAAAAGATTACAATCTATTGACCATCAATCTAGGATCCACCTCCATGCAGCAAGACATTGAAGAATATCAGGGTTCTAGTGCAGTCATCTCAAGGAGATTAAGAAAATAAGTCCAAACCAAATAGGAGCTGAAGAAAGAAAATGAGAGACTCAAGAAATGTATGGAGGATCTAATGAAACCCTTGCAATCCATTGGTTCTTCATCTTCAACAGTGAGTTTCCTTCCCTAAGAGACTATATCTAAGCTAGAAAGAATGAAGGCTTCCACTCTTGCTACAACAAATTGGTTACAAGGGGTGCAATCTAAAGGAAATGATGCTATCAAGGACATTCTCTCAACTGGAGGAGATTCCATGAGGGCAATAAATTGGTTAAAAGAGGTATTAGCTCAAGATAAGGAAGATGCATACCTCTTGTTGTAGAAAACTAAAACCATCATGGAGTATACCAAGGATAAGATTGTAAGTGATGGAATTCTCTCTTCCTCCAGAGATGTTGAACCTTGGGAGTGGTTTGAGGCTTTGCAAATTAGGTAGAAGGTTCTGAAGAAGATCTATAAGTAGAGGAGGAAAATTGAAGATACCCTAACTGGTGTTTATAATGGATGCATTGCTTTCTTTGAGATAATGACAGGGAGAAGGAAGATTACACCTAAGCATTTGGGTTTAGAGTAGTTGAGAAAGTGGTGGCATGTTGTTTATGCTCTAGCTAGTGATGATCCTATTACTAAACACTAGTTAGATGATGCGGCCACCTATATTGCTGTCATTGATAAATATCTAACATATAAGGTTGAGTGGAATAAATCGGTGAAACAATCAAGGGAAGATATTACATCAATTGAGAGCCAACTTAAGGTTTTTCCATTACCACCTATGGCCAAATTGGATAAGGTGCTTTTGAAGGTGCATGAAATGCTGGATCAAAATAAAGACAAAGGGGAAGATAGTTAATGCTGGGATACATAGAGATTTGTGCTTCCCTATTATTTTGCATGCATTGGTCTGAGCTGCATTGGAGATCCTAGGCTGACCTGGATGAAGTTCAAGCATTTAATGCATAATTTATCTTATTTTGAATTTATTTTGGCCAACTTGTTTTGTGGCCAATTATTATTTAAAAACCCTAACTAGGCTGACATATCTTGGGGGGTCTCTATAAATATGGCATTTTGCCTCATTTGCAAGGGTTGGATATAAACATAGACAAGAGATAGATAGCTAGTATTGAAGTGAATTATGTAGAGCAAGCATTAGCAAGTAGTTCTTCTCAAGAAAATATTGTAACATAAAGCCGGAATTGTTGCTTCAGTGGATAATTTGATGC
Organism: Sequoia sempervirens; assembly: GCA_007258455.2. Taxonomy (NCBI): domain Eukaryota; kingdom Viridiplantae; phylum Streptophyta; class Pinopsida; order Cupressales; family Cupressaceae; genus Sequoia; species Sequoia sempervirens. Next base: position 212,501,025 of record VDFB02281492.1, read on the forward strand.
AAGTAATGACATTGTGGTTTGGTGCCATACTTGTGTTTTTATCTTGCATGGTTCTTGTTATTCTATCTTTAGAATTGCTTTGAGGAAAATTGATACTTAGGGTTAGATTCGAGTGAATGATGTTTATGATTTTATATTTGAAGTGTTGTAGCAATCCCTGGTCTATACTTTTCGCAACCAACTGATTGTTAGTTGCTTTGTAAAGTTAGCCTAGACTTTTATATTTATTGTGCTTAGTTCAATTGTGAGGGTTTATTCATTTCAATCGCAATAGGGTTGTTTGAATGATTGTTCATGATCTAAAAATATTTAACACCCTAGAAGATTACATTATTTCTATAAGATTGCAGATCCATCTAGGTCAAGTAGAAGTCAGTTTCTAAGGGATTGGTCCATTTCGAGTGTTTGTCATTTGCATTGTTAATATTAGGAGTAGCATTAATCTAGAAATATCTTTGAAACCTTATATATTTTGTTATTTCTTTATCATTTGGGTTAGATTTAGGATTGAAGTACCATTACATTGCTAGATCTGATAAATTAAGGATTTAGTCTTTGCTTGTAGTAAGGTTCCATTGTGATTACCAACATTTTCACATTTATCACTAAGTTTTTTATGCATTGTCAAGACTTGACATTGGAGACCTTGGAGTTATCTCTTGAGGCTTGTTGATAGAGATTTACCTTTCAAGAGAGATAGGATTTCCATATTCTGTCTGAGTTGTTGCTATGTAGAAAATATCACCAACATATTGGTGCTAGAAGGAGGGCGGGGGCCTGAATAAGTAAGCTGGATCGGTTTTTGAGCACGATCTCTCTTGAAAAATTCTGAAGAAGAATCAAATCTACTCCAGGAGAGGAGGAATTTCAAGAATTACCAGTCCCTATTAGGTATAGAAGGACCAATAGAAGGGGAGAATCATCATCCACCCATCCACCTCCATCATCTCCATCATCCCCATATTCATCAAGTTCATCTTCATCTTCATTTGACAATATTCCCATTCCACAACCTCAGCCAGTCATAAATCAACCATTACCACCCCCACCTCCACCAATGGCTTTCCTAGCTAATAACCCATCTCCATTGAGTTTCACCAATTACAATGTCATGCCCAAGAACCCTGAACACTTTTGTTCAAAGTTCCATGTTAATGATCCCAATAGAATTGCTGAGGAACACATCAAGATCTTTCAGATTGGCTTTAAGGATAGAGGAATCAATCATGACAATGTAGCATGTAGACTCTTTCCTTATTCCTTGTTAGAGGATGCATTCTATTGGTAAAATCATTTACCTACTGAGTCTAACCAGAATTGGATTGAGCTAGAGACTGCATTCTTACAGAAGTTTAGGATTCCCATTAGTCCCAATGAGCTCTATCTTTAGTTCACTAATGTTAAAAGAGAATTCCATGAGCCTATAGGGTCCTTTAACAATCAGTTTCATCGTGCCTATACCCGACTATAGGCTCCCTATGTTGTTGATGAAGCCACTGCTTTAGAAGTCTATTATGAGGGTCTTGACAGTCTGACAACTACCTTTATGAAGTGGAGGAACAACTCTCCTAATAATCTAATTGATGCATATGCGAAGGCTATGAAGGTTAGCACTACTTTAAGGCAACATTTTTTTGGGCCTTTACTATCATTACGACCCACTGCTCACCCTGGACAAGTCCCAACACTCAACTAGGCTCTTGCTAACCACACTCCTATCATGAATCCAGTACCTTAGTTGCCTCTGGTCCATCACCCAGGACCTCTTGTGAGACAAGTTTCACTCACAATTAGCTACCCTCAGCAAAATTTAAATCAACCTCTTCATACACAACCTCAGGCTTGTTTTCCCATGTATCTACAAAATTCTAAAATATTAAACCAATCACTGAATGCCAATACTGCAGTAGGATATTCCTAGAATAATATGAATCAACATCCATACAGTAATCTTGACAAGGAGAGACTAGATGAATTGTCTAAACAAGTGAAGAAGCTGAATATGGAGGTAACTTATTTGAGGAACCAAAACAGTCAGTTGCAAGCTACTCGGAGAAATATGCAGTCCAATCAGAGTAGAGAAAATTGAGAGATTCAACAAGGACAACATTTTGATAGAGGGAAACATCTTGAAAGGGGATACAACAATAATAGAGGGTATAACAATGACAGAGGATATAATAATGAAAAAGGATAGAATTATGATAAAGGACAATCCTCAAGCCAAAACTTTGATAGAGGGCAAGGTGGTGGACAAGGTTTCGATAGGAGGCATCCACCTAGACAGAACAAGACTTGGAACACGAGGCCTAACAATGGAGGAGTCCCCACCCTATTGGATCAACTAGTCATTCAACTTTTCAATCAGCCAGTTAATTAAGAGAAGCCTCCTAATGGTGTATATTTAGCTGAGGCTGCTTTATTAGGATGGTGTAGGCTCCATAAAATGAGTCAACATTCTAAGTTAGATTGTCAAGAGTTCCAGATGGAAACTTCAAATTTTTACTATGAATTGGAGAATAATGCAGGTAGTCAGGAAATGGTGCCATCTACTTCCTATGATTCATCACTATTGGTATTGAATCATGCTCCTTTTCCACAAAGTAAGGAGAATGTACCTGAAGAAGAATCTGAGTAGTTGAAGGAAGAGGCAGACCAGGTATGCAATGGAGATGAAATTACACAGTTATTTGATGAGAATCCAGTGAATGACAATGGCTCAAGGGATGAAGAAGAGGCTTATGTTGAAGAAGTACAGACCTTTTAGAGACCTGTCATGAAGTATGATTTGAGGGAATTTCCACATAGACGTCCGTAGGCTGGAGACCCCTTCACTACTTCCATTCCACCGAAAAACTTCACTACACCTCCAGATCCTAATGCCAACAATAATCTATCACTTCCTCAAGTGTCTAGGAAATATTTATCTCAAGATCAAGGACATATGGACCTACCAAAAGGGAAAGGTGTTGATGCAAACAAGGACAAGGTGATGGAATACCCAAAAGAGATTCCTGCTGATCTAAGTGAAGAATAATTGGCCATCTATGTTGCAAAAGAACTTAGAAAGCTAAATGTAAGTCTCTCTGCATTTGAGTTATTGAGAGTCCCAACCATTAGGAATGCAGTTCTAAGAGATTATAATGCAAATTCCATGTTAGAAGATAAATCAGTTAGTGAAAGTGTCAATAAATCATCTAGTTCTTAATCGGTAGGAAGGAAAAATCAGACTCATAATCAGGTCCCCATGCCTCCTGGGGATAAGGGAAAGGAGAAGGACAAAACTCAAGTTGCTCAAGTGGATACTCCCTTAACTTTGTTTCAAGGGAAGACATACACACCTCCATTCCTAATTTCTATTCATATATTTGGTAAGAACTATAATCAAGGGATTTCTTTTAAGTTTGATTAGGAGTGTTAGCAACAAACAATAAATGACAATGAAGCCCAAAGATCTTACAAAACACAAAGGAAGTAAAACACAGAACAATTATACCTGATTGCTAATACCTCCATGATTCACTTTTGTAATACCTTCTTACTTGCTGGATGATGTTGCCCTTAGATTCATCATGCGAGCAAATCTACAAATTCCTAAGTCCTACACCAAGCTTTGAAGGATTTATGCTGTCTAAATGCCTATGCCTATTACTACAATTGTCAATGTCTATGCCTAAACAAATGCCAAGACTTGATCAAATGACTATAATGAATATTGAAATTGCCTATGAAAATAAATGTGCAAGTGAATAAATGCCTAGAATGTCTATGTAAAATGTCAGCATGTGCATGTGTAATCGAAAAGTGAGAGGAAAATGCCATTTTATAGAAAATGTCATTTTGAGTGGATGGACAAGATTAATTGATGATGAGAACCTAAAATGAGAGGTCCAGATTAAATATGAGAATCCCTAATTAGGGTTAGGGAAACTTCATTAATTGGATGGTCAAAAAAATGTCTCAGATAATGGGATCGACAGTGGAGAATAAATGAGAAAACTAATTAGAAGGAATAAAGATATTCAAAAAATCAAGAAGATAAGATTGCCTGATTTGTGAGATTCGAAAAATCAAGAAGATGAGATTTGGATTGCAGATCAGATTTGAAAAATCAAGAATCTACCCAATTACTTGAGTTTTAGAAGATTAGATACTATCTTGAATTAAATTAATTCAAAATAATGATTTTGTGAGATAATAAATAATCTTTTTCAGATTATTTATCAAAATGGACTGACAGTTTAGATTGAGATGACATTTTAAATAATTTAATTTATTTAAAATGAGAAGAATATTAAATTAGCAATTAAATAATTAAATTTAATTATTTAATTTAGCAGATAAGACTAATTAATTAAATAAATTAATCAATTTATTTAATTAAGAGGATTAGTGACATATTAAATAAATAAATGTAATTCATTTATTTAATAATCAAGAAGAATTAAATGCAAAAAGGGAATTAAATAAATTAAGAGATTTATTTAATTACGGGAAGACTTAGACAATTAATGATGTATTTAATAAATAAATGAAATTTATTTATTTAATAATCATGAAGAATAAAAGGACATGAATTAATTATATAATTATGAATTATTTAATCAATAGTCGAATGTGGACCAAGGACATAATTAAATGTCCTAATTATGCTAGGACGAAAGTGGTAAAAATGAAGCTTGCAGGCCTAGATCATTTTTAGGTGTCTACATTTTGCCCCTTTTTATCATAATGTCGCTTGTCGCATTGTGACAAAGAAAATAAGTCAAATTCATGCCCCAGTGCAAAATAAGATGAGGAAGAATGACGAGGAGGGCGGCGGTATGCCCCCTCGAGAGGACAGACAGGTTCCAAGAACATGGGTGTGCTCTCGAAATTAATGAGAAGACTAGAATATGAAGAGACAAAGAAATGTTAGTGCAAAAGATATGGATAATGATATGGATGCAATGCCTATATGAGATGAGTGAGAGAAGATGACACAACTAAAGAAGATGCATGTTAGTTCCTAGACCAAATCCTTCAAAACATTGCCATAGGACTTTAATATTTATTGTTCTTAATCATCATTGGGCAGTAAAATGACACAAATGGACAATAAACACCATGATATGACGTAGACCAAGGTGTGCAAGGTCATCCATTTGAAGAACAAATAGTCAGAGACAAGGAATGTCCTAACTCATACTAAGGGCGAAGTTGCTCCAGTCTTTTTGTCAAGACAATCCATAGACAGCAGTCAAAGAAAATAAAATAAGCCAGGAGACGTCATCACACCTCTAAATCCTTCATGGGACATCCTCGAGGTAGCTAGTAACATGACCAAAAAGACAAGATAGTAAAAATATAAGACAAAATAGCTAAGATAGTCAAAATATAAGACAAGATAGACCAGAAAAATTAATAGCCTTTTAATTTTGTTTGCCAATGTTTGTTTGCCAAAGATTGATTTATTGTCGATTTGACAGTTTTGACAGTTTAAGAGTTTTGCCAATTTGACAGTGTTGACGGTTTGATGAGACCTATTGTCAGGAAGGACACATCCTGAAAAAGGAAAAAGACATTTTGACGAGGTCCAACTCCAAGAAGGACACATCTTGAAGAGGGCCAAAGAGTGATGAGATTGACATTGTTTTGATTAATATGTTTTGACAAGTTGACTGATGTTGACTATATGATTGATTGGACTGTGCTGTCTGATTTTGACCAATTTTGACATTGACGTTTCGAATGACTGTCTTGTGTCTAAGTTTGACTATGTCTAACTTATTTGACCAATATGACAATTGTGACAAATGCCATGATTTTATTTGGACCAACCTAAAAGGACTGACCTAATGTCTTGGGGACTCATTGACTGATGGCCTTGCCTACGTAGTAAATGCGCAGAGACAACATAGTTTAACAATGACATGGACTGACTGACATGATTGACTTTGACTCCATTTTTAGGATTTTGACATTGATTTGGATGTTTTTGTGTTTTTTTTCAAGACGTTTTATGATTTTTAGGTCTTTCTTCAGGACATTTTATGATGTTTTTGGTCTTTCTTTAGGACATTTTATGATGTTTTTGTCTTTTTTCAGGACATTTTATGATGCTTATGTCTTTTTTAGGACTTTTTGCCATGTTTTTGGTCTTTTGTCATTTTATGATTTTTTTGGATTTTTGATGTTTAAGAGGATCGTGACAAATGCATATGACTAATGCCTACACATGAGAATCCAAGGACAAACATGATTGTGCCCCTAGTCAAGCTGAATACCAATTGACAGGTGATGACAACATTGTTTGACATGGGAAGGATGCATCCCGAAACAACATGAGGATGATGCCGATAATGTGATAGAAGTATGGAGGTCTACAGTCGGGCCAAGAACGCAGTCAAGTAACATTTTGGATAATGTGTTTGTATGGATCAGACTCGTTGCATTTGGAATGACTTGGTTAGGACTAGATGGGATGATGATTATCCTTAGACCATTTGACAAGGGAAAGCCAAGATAGGTGACAGGCATGAAAGGATAGGGGGTGGCCTTGGTAAAGGACAAGAGACATGAGACTAAGGAAATTTTCATATGATTTTCAAGGACTATGTCATATAAGGACAATAAGACTATGATGGTTGATGACATGATGTTTCGTGAATCGTGTATGACCGAAGGATAGACATGTCAAGAGTTTTCCCAAAGCATGATTTATGTGTGCCAGTTTTATGTCAAGACCAAGGTAGGTGGGAAAATGGACGGAAATGATAGGGCTTAGATGGATGCCAATGTCATGAGGAAGGCATGGGAAATGAGACGACTTTCCCCCAAGTGTAAGAGTCCACATAGATGATTTATTTTACACATGATGCCTGTTTGCCAGGTTTTCATCATGGTACTTATCCAAGGTGCCTGTTTGCCAAGTTTTCACCACTGGATGAAATTTTTCTCTTTACTATTTTCTTTACTTTTTGATTTTTTTGGTGTCACCAAGATGCCTATTTGCCAGGTTTTCATCAAGGTGATGATTTTTATTATTTTTCAATTTTTTATTTTTTATTTTTTATTTTGTAGATAGCTTTGATGCTTTAGATGACCACTAACTGCTCTGAATCCATTGACGGTGCCGATGTAGAGACTGATGCCATGGTATGCCAATAATGTCCTGTCTGAAGTAGTTGTCTTGTCAGGATCATAGCACTTTCATACAATTGATTGATATCATCATGGTCCTTTCTAATACTAGAGTTGGCTTTATCAGAATACACACATCGTGATAGAGTGCCATGAGAGTCCTTGTGGTAAATAGTTGCTTCCAAGATGTGACGCATGTGTGACGTGGGATTTTTGGACTTTAAACGAGATGTAGGGTTATGACGAATGATGTTAGACATGGAAAGATTGTTTGGAAATTTGGATGAATAACTTTTTTATTTTCCAAACTTGGGATGGTGGATGACAAATTTTGGAGGGATGGTATTTGGAACCAACACTTTTATATGCCTTGATTGATGACCATTTTGAAGGAGGTGGACATGTGTTATATGTGGGAGTCCTCTTGTCTTGTGGCTCCACATTGTGATTGACTTTTGTATTTGTCTTGGTGTCTTTATTTGATCTTTCTTTGGGATCCATTTTAATTTCATTTGTCCACTTGTCTTTTTGTTTGATTCAATGGCCTTTGACATTTGATTTTGATCTTTTGACTTGTAAGACTTTTGTTTTTGTTGGTTCCAAAGGGAAGGTTTATATATGATGAAATGACGGTTCATGGTGTGGGTGGAGGGGGTGTTGGCAACAATCTTATACCAAGGATTTCTCATGGACTCCATTTTGACGTTTGTATCTAACAATGTTGCCCCTAGTATCGAGGAGGTACCACTGATATCGTTTGATTTTCTGTCTGAGGAATAGCCAAGACCTTGATGTTTGTAATTTTCTTGGAGTTGTATTGGTTCTTGAATGCCTTGCTTGTGTATGCCTAGTCCTTTTCCTTGATATTGCATGCTTTGACAGATTCTATTTGCGATGGGGTATTTTTTGTTTTGAAAGCAAGATGCTAACCCATCATTAGAGTTGTGGATACTGTCACTTGTAATATTTTCATATGCAAGAAAGCCTGCTCTAACAAAGATAGATGACCCTAGTTGATAAAGTGTCTTAGCTTCATTTTCATGTTGGACATATTCCTGACCGATATCTTTGGTCTGATCGTGTGACATGTCAAGTTCAGATGATTCTATTGGTACTTCCAAGTCAATGTCGAAGCCATCATTATGTTTAGTGTCATAGAGTCCAATGATTTTAGCTATAGCTTGATCATATGCAAGCATGTCCTTAGTGGAAGATTCTTGTTCTGGAGGAATATCGTCTATGTGTCCCATGAAGGCAAGTGTCTCATCGTGGGAAGTGTCAATATTCGAGGCCTTTATAGGGTCAACAACTGTTTGATCATGAATGGCATAAAGGTCAAGTGGATCATTTTGGATTTCTTTGTCCATGGTAGAGTCTTGGTCCAAGATGGGGTTGTCATGGATTTGGATTTCTTGGTCAATGGTAGGGTCTTGGTCAAAGATGGGGTTGTCAAAAATAGGGTCATGGGATGGACTACCTTGTTCTTGACATGAGGGTGACGTTATAATGTCATGCTTTGGGCTTTCATTTTGACATGTATCCTCAAGTGTAGACGATGGGATGTGACTTTGAGTAATGACAAAATTTTCATGACTAGATGTGGCCTATGAGTGGATGACTTGAAAAGGATTAATGAATGACAGACTAGGACAGGACGTGGGGACTTGGACGGGACTAGTATGTGAGGGACTAGGATATGACATGGGTACTTGCATTGGACTAGTATGTGAAGGAAAAGGGTATGATGTGGAGACTTGGACCAAATATGACATGGAGTCTTGGATTGGATTAGGATGTGATGGCATAGGATGTGACATGGGGACTTGGACCGGATATGCCATGGAGTCTTGGGCTAGATTAGTGTAAGGTTGACTAAAATGGGACGTGGAGACTTGGACAGGATTGATATGGTATGACGTGAGGACTTGACATTCATTCATAGATGGTTGATAGGGCATGTAGACGTTGACAGGATTGATAGGTGAAGGGTCAGAATATGACGTGGAGTTTTGGAATGGACTAGTTGATAGTTGGCTTCCCTTGTCAAGGTTAGGATAAGGGTGATAAGTGGATGGTTGTTGTGAATTACTGGTAGGATTTATGTCAAGTGACTATTGATAGTGAGGGTAGACTAATGGAGATGGCAAAGTATTTATGTCAAAGCCTTGTGGTAACTTAGCCCCGTTGTCCAAAAGCATGGCTAGATACCTTTGAGGGTCACGTAAGATTGATTTTTTTACAAAGGAAAATATATCAAGATTTTGCACTGCAGCTTCTATGTCTTTGACATATACTCGTCCATTTTGGTCTCTTTGTATGAATGGTTCAAAAATGTTTTGTGATGAAGATGTCATGTTCATGGGAGATTGCATGTTCATGTTGTGAAATGGGTCAGAAAAAGTCCAATGTTGGTTTGTGTCATAAGTGTTATTATCAATGTCGGGATTGAAATCTTGTCCAAAGTTTTCCATTTGTCGTTGTTGTCTTTGAAACCTAGTCTCAACCGTAAAATGGATTTTCTCAAATGAGAATGATGAGAATGACAACTAAATGCAAGGATGACACTAGCCTTTTTTTTTTTTTTGGATTTTTTGGATAAAGGATGACAATGCAAGACTATGTTTTTGGATTTTTTAGATAAAGGATGACAACGCAAGACTATGTTTTTGGATTTTTGACAATAAGGGATGCAATATGACAATGTTGTCTAAAGAAAATGACTAATGCCAAAGGACAATGAAGACTAAGATGACAAGTTATGTCACTAATTTTTTTGTATTTTTGGAATAAAGGATGACAATGCAAGACTATTTTTTTGGATTTTTGACAATAAGGGATGCAATATGACAATGTTGTCTAAAGAAAATGACTAATGCCAAAGGACAATGAAGACTAAAATGACAAGTTATGTCACTAATTTTTTTGTATTTTTGGAATAAAGGATGACAATGCAAGATGATGATGACGTTTTCCTAAGGAAATGATTAATGCAAGATGACAAGGTTGTCAAGGCTAAAGTACCAAATGAGGACTAAGATGATGATGTTTGACTAAGGACTTAATGTTATAAATGCAAAGTCTAAGTTCAAAATGATGACTAAGATGAATCATGCAAAGTCTAAGTTCAAAATGAGGACTAAAATTGTTTTCTAATATTTTGTTGAAAAGTCTAAGTTGTCCAAGGTTGATTGTTTGTGTCCAGATTTGTGACTTTGTGTATATTGTTTGAATAATCCAACAAGCACTTGACAAACACAATGTTTTGAATGTAACCAATCGCACATCAAATAAGTACAATCCTAGGTTAGGCCATGACAATATTCACTAGATTCCACGCGGGTTTCCCCAACCGCATATCTATAGCATGTGAATTCAGAAGCTTGGCTGCATGGGCTCCCCCTTACAGTGCACTCTCTTCTCAGGCCAACCAAGCTTCCAACACCCATGAAACTCCCATGGCAAGCTGATCACATCTACTACAAACTGCGAAAGTGTGGATGCCTTCACACCGACCGGTGCTGCACTAGCAAATAGAAGGATTTTGGCTTACTACACAAAATTTTTTAGTTAGGGACCCCCGTTCGAGTGGCCATACATGGGGCAAGAGATTAATCACCATTAAGGTGGTAATCTAGCCTGAAGAGGTTAAGCTTAACAGGGTTTAAGGAGTACAACTCCGTCCGTATGACACATCCGCACAAGCAACCTTAGGTTTTCCCTTAAAGTTTACATTTATATACCAGTCGAGGGTAGCTTGGCTTTAGCTCCATTGCCGGTTTGAGTCACATTGGGGTGATGAAATCCCCAGAAAAACTCAATTTCTAGAGTTGGTAACCGTTTCTCTTACACCCAAGATCACCCAAAAGCGCGAGGGGAGAGGATACTCTGATATACCAAGTCAAGGTAATAACAAATAAAAATGGGTCTGGTTTTCTGATCATGAGGTTTTCACCAAGTGAGAGCATACTCACCTACCATCTTGAAAACACAGTCAAGCAAAGAAGACATGAATGTTCTTTTTATGTGCACCAAAGTTAAATGTTTGTTAATCTACGAAAAAACAAGCACAATGTTTGTTTTATTCCATCTTCGACATTCGAATCTGCAGACAAAAGATTAGTAGTTTCTTTATTAAATGGTCTTTGACACACGAATAGTAATCACCACACGCTACAAACGAAGATTAGTAATAAAAAAAATAAAAATAAAAATTTAATGACAGCAGCAACTTAAAACAGCGATAACTTTTTCAAAACTTAATGAAATTTTAAGTGGTAGATATCCATGGAAAGCTAAAAATCAAACCTTCAAAAACCAGAAAATATTTTCCACAATTCTACACCAAAAAAAGTTAGACAAAAAGAAACACGGGTTTTAAAAACTAAATGAAAAAAATAGTGATTAGTAAAATAGCCATAACTTTCTCAAATATTAACAAATTTTAAAACCGTTTGTAGTTTTAGAAAGCTGAGATTGAGATCTACAAAACCCAGAAAATGTTTTAAATGATTCTATTCGGCCATTTTTCTATGCTCAAAAGATGGTGATGGGATTTCATGTGACTTCTTGGCTGTAACCTGCAAAACAGTGAAAACAAACAAGAAAACACATTTTTTTCTACAAAATATCGGGTTCACCAATGTAATCAAGGGATTTCTTTTAGGTTTGATTAGGAGTGTTAGCAACAAACAATAAATGACAATGAAACCCAAAGATCTTACAAAACACAAAGGAAGTAAAACACACAACGATTATACCTGATCGCTGATACCTCCATGATTCACTTTTGTAATACCTTCTTACTTGTTGGATGATGTTTCCCTCAGATTCATCATGCGAGAAAATCTGCAAATGCCTAAGTCCTACACCAAACTTTGAAAGATTTATGCTATGTCTAAATGCCTATGCCTATTACTACAATTGTCAATGTCTATGCTTAAACAAATGCCAAGACTTGATCAAATGGCTATAATGAATATTGAAATTGCCTATGAAAATAAATGTGCAAGTGAATAAATGCCTAGAATGTTTATGTAAAATGTCAGCATGTGCGTGTGTAATTGAAAAGTGAGAGGAAAATTCCATTTTATAGAAAATGTCATTTTGAGTGGACGGACAAGATTAATTGATGATGAAAACCTAAAATGAGAGGTCCAGATTAAATATAAGAATCCCTAATTAGGGTTAGGGAAACTTCATTAATCAGACAGTCAAAAAAATGCCTCAGATAATTGGATCGACGGTGGAGAATAAATGAGGAAATTAATTAGAAGGAATAAAGATATTCAAAAAATCAAGAAGATAAGATTGCCTAATTTGTGAGATTCAAAAAATCAAGAAGATGAGATTTGGACTGCAGATCAGAATAGAAAAATCAAGAATCTGCCCGATTACTTGATATTTAGAAGATTAGATACTATTTTGAATTAAATTAATTCAAAATAATGATTTTGTGAGATAATAAATAATCTTTTTTAGATTATTTATCAAAATGGACTGACAATTCAGATTGAGATGACATTTTAAATAATTTAATTTATTTAAAATGAAAAGAATATTAAATTAGCAATTAAATAATTAAATTTAATTATTTAATTTAGAATATGAGACTAATTAATTAAATAAATTAATCAATTTATTTAATTAAGAGGATTAGTGGCATATTAAATAAATAAATGTAATTCATTTATTTAATAATCAGGAAGAATTAAATAAATTAAGAGATTTACTTAATTAAGGGAAGACTTAGACAATTAATGACGTATTTAATAAATAAATTTATTTATTTATTTAATAATCATGAAGAATAAAAGGACATGAATTAATTAAATAATTATGAATTATTTAATCAATAGTCGAATGTGGACCAACGACATAATTAAATGTCCTAATCATGCTAGGATGAAAGTGGTAAAAATGAAGCTTGCAAGCCTAGGTCATTTTTAGGTGTCTATAAGAACTTGCATAACTGTTTGTTGGATTCAGGTGCTTCCACCAATGTAATGTCCTTTGGTGTATGTAGAGCTATTGGTATTACTCCTGCTAATTCCCAAAAGAAAGTTACACAATTGGATAGGACTAAAGTTAATATTGTAGGGGAGTTAAATATGATTCATATATAGGTTGCTTCTGATCCTAGAATTCAGCAGGTTATTAATATACAGGTGGCTAATATACCTGATGCTTATGGCCTACTCTTGGGAAGAGACTTTATCAGGGCCTTTAATGGATATGTCTCGATTGATCACTCTCACATGTGGCTTCCCTAGAAGGGAGTGCAAAACCATATTAGAATTGAAAGAGAACCCAAAATGAAATACATGACTACAGAATATCAGAATACCTCTAATGAAATTTTGATATCGAAAGTAAGTATGGGTAATTATGTGCTTGCAGCCCCTTTGGAGGAGTCATATGTAGAGGAAGTTCTTATGTTCCACACAACACCTATTGACCTTATAGAAGAATCCAGTGGTACTGAAGCCTTAGTGGAACCAGTTGAAAATGATGATGATCTAGAAGATAGTCAGCTGTGTTTGCTAGATAATTTTTAGGAATTCATTCAAAGGTGCATTAAAGATTAGGTTCAGTTGGGTAGAGAAATGAATTTTGGAGAATTACTCTTGCCCAATTGGTGCAGGGTCCATAATGCCTCTCATTTCGAACTAGACTATTGCTTGTGCCAGGTTGTAGTGGAACAAATATAGAAGTGTATCAACCCCACTCCAGCAGTCAAAATTAATATCCAGATTATCCAAGAGGATCCCAAAGGAAAAAGAGTGATGCTTCTCGAGGAACCATCCAACAACAACAGTGCAAGAGATACAACAAGGAATTCTGCAGTTGTTATTTGTTAGACTTTAAGATTTGATGGATCCAAATCAAATCAAGGAGTTTGGGCAGGATTTGAGCTAATTAGTCCAAGAGGTAAGACTTTCTTTGCTGCTCATAGAATTCAATTGCATTGTACAAATAATGTACCAAAATATGAGGCTTTGGTCCATGGGCTGTTAATGGCATTAAAAAATAGTCAAGACTTTGCAAGTCTTTGGGGATTCTGAGTTAGTAGTCAAGAAAGTCAAGAAAGTTAGGAGAAAATACTCTTGTCATGATATAAGAATGACCAATTATAGACACAGAGTATGGGGTCTTATTGAAGGATTTGATGCCTTCAACATTTAGTTGATTCCATGAAGTAAGAACCAGACAGTTGACTCCCTTGCCTCAGCTGCTAGTACATTGCAACCTCTGTCTCTTTCTAGATTAAAGAAGTTTAAAGTGGAACTGACCCCAGTACCTTTAGTACCTGACAATGTCACCAACTTCCAGGTATTTGAAGATGACAAGCATATCTTATATTTTATCACAAGTACATATGTCTTTGCTTCTCAAATCATTGATGAAACTGAACTCCAAGAAGCAGAGATGGATTTGGAAGGAGTAATTAATTTGAAGACCAATACAATTCCTAGAGGAATGGTGCAATTAGAAAGGATCTTTGATCTAGATAAGCTCAGGGATCAAGAACAGGATGCCAAGAAAGAGTCCATTAGTGGACAATGTGACAAGTATAATATGGGGACTCAGGATGATGTCAAAAATGTCTTCATTAGTAAAGTGTGTACTTCCGAAGAGAGGAAAAGCATAATCGACGCACTACATACATATCAAGATGTTATAGCCTAGAGTTATGAAGACTTAAACACTTATGACACATCAATCATAACTCATACTATCCCTCTCAATCCAGGAGTGAGACCTTTCAGACAGAGGAAAAGGCCCATCAATGCTCTACTAGAATCCATAATACATAAGGAAGTGCAGAAACTACTGTTCGCAAGAATCATATTTCTAGTCAGACATTCAACTTGGGTTGCAAACCTGGTTCTAGTGTACAAGAAAAATGGTGAAATCAGGTTATGTGTAGATTTTAGGAACCTTAATAGAGCATCAGACAGGATAATTATCCAGTACCCTCACTAGATAAAGTACTCCAGATTTTCAATGGATCTCAAATGATGTATTTCTTGGATGGTTATTTAGGATACAATCAAGTTATGGTGCAAT
Organism: Sequoia sempervirens; assembly: GCA_007258455.2. Taxonomy (NCBI): domain Eukaryota; kingdom Viridiplantae; phylum Streptophyta; class Pinopsida; order Cupressales; family Cupressaceae; genus Sequoia; species Sequoia sempervirens. Next base: position 212,516,214 of record VDFB02281492.1, read on the forward strand.
ATGAGGACAGACATAAGACTACTTTCACCACCAAGTGGGGGACTTTTTCCTACAAGAGGATGCCCTTTGGCTTGATTAATGCTAGAGCCACATTCCAAAGAGCCGTGGAAATTTCCTTTAAAGACATAATTGGTAAGTACATAATCATTTATATGGATGATCTGACAGTATTTTCTAAGAAGAGAGGTGATCATATAATGGATCTGTGTAAAGTGTTCAAGAAGTGCAAAGAGTTTGGTATATCTCTCAATCCAAAGAAATGCATCTTTGGAGTTACAGAGGGTAAATTTTTGGGGCATGTTCTCTTTGAGAAAGGGATTTCCATTGATCTAGAATGAGTGGAAGCTATACTCAAGATCCCACCACTTGCTAGCAAGAAAGAAATGAAATCATTCTTTGGAAAGATCAACTTTGTGAGGAAGTTCATCACTGGATTCACAAAAATAGTCAAACCACTTAATGTAATGTTGAAGCAGGAGGCCAAAGTCAAATGGAATGTAGAAGAAAATGAAGCATTTGTAGAGATAAAAAGGGATATTGTTGAAGCTCCATTTTTGGTGAGTCCAGACAATGCTAAACCATTCTATATATATTCGTTTGCTTTTGATCACTCCTGTGCTGCTATGTTAACTCAAAAATCTAACCAAGGAAATGAACATCCCATAGCATTCATAAGTTCACCATTGAAGGATGCAGAGCTGAGGTACCCAAGTGTCGAAAAGTAGGCTTATTCTTTAGTTATAGTTGTAAATAAATTTAGACACTATATCCTTAGAAACATAATCTTTGCAATAGTTCCCAATCCTACAGCTAGGCTATTGTTGATGTAGAATGAGCTAGGAGAGCGCAGAGCTAAGTGGGTAACTATGTTACAAGAGTATGATATTGAGATTCAACCCATGAAGTTGGTAAGAGGGCAAGGACTTACAAGGACAATGGTAGAGACATGCCCTGATCTTGTAGCACAACATTACAATTTAGAAGATATTTCTCCTTGCGAATGGTATGATGATATCGTTCGCTATCTCCTGACTCAAAGATGCCCTAACCATCTAAATGTAGTAAAGAGAAGGGAATTGTGATTAAAGAGTGATGGTTTCATGTTGAAGAGAGTTGTTCTATATAAGAAAAATCATGAGGGTGTTTACTTAAGGTGTCTAGGAAAGGTAGAATCTAAAAAGGTGATGTTAGAATTTCACGACAAATATGGTACAGGCCATGGATCAGCACCTTCTACAATGAACCAGATTATGAGAGCTAGTTATTATTGGTCTACACTATTCAAGGACACACACAACCACATCTAAACTTGTCATGTGTGTTAGACTGTAGCAACCAGAGAGAAATATGCAACACTCCCACTCCAACTAGTCTTTGAGGTAAAACCTTTCCCACAGTGGGGGATGGACTTCATAGGTCTAATCAATTTTCCTTCCTCTGCTGGTCACAGGTATGTCCTTACTATTACTAAATACTTTACAAGATGGACTAAATCCCTTGCTTGCAAGCAATGTACTTCTGAGGTGGTAATTAATTTCATCGAATCAGGTATTATAAATCATTTTGGATGCCCTGTGTCTTTGGTTTGTGATAATGGTCTTGCATTTTCATCATTGAAAATTTCTAATTGGGCCTTCGATCATGGGATTATAATTAAGTTTGCATCCAATTATTACCCTCAGGGTAATGGTTTGGCTAAGTCTTCCAATAAGAATCTCTTGACTGTAATCCACAAACTGTTAGAAAGAAATCTGAAGGATTGGCACACCTAGCTTAGATTTTCTCTTTGGGCAGATCATACAAGACATAAGACTTCCATAGAAATATCCCCTTACCACCTGGTTCATGGGTTAGAGCATGTGTTTCCTATTCAGTTAAAAATCTCCACCTTATAGTTCATTAATGAATATTATGATGAGGGGGATAAACGTGAGGCCAGACTTGCTGAATTGTTACACCTTGAGGAAGAAAGAGACAAAGCCCTGGAAAAATTTGTCAAACATCAGGGGGTAGTGAAAAGATGGTTTGATAAAAGAGCCAAGGTAAAAGCTTTTAGGATTTCTAACTTTGTTCTTTGCTGGGATAAAGCCCATGACCGTAAGGGGGAGCATCAAAAATTTGACAAACTTTGGCTTGGCCCTCACCAAATTTTAGAAATCCTAGGAGATAATGCTTTCCATTTGAAAACTCTCACTGGAGAGGATATCCCACTGCCTGTCAATGGGCAGTATTTGAAGCATTATTTCCAGTCTTGAGTTGTTTTTAGCTCTTTTCCTATATATAGTTGTAGACAGAAAATATACAGATTGATATTGCACAATCGATCGTGATCTACTAATATCGTTTCATTCTAAATTATCCCTCTGTCTAACTATTTAATCGAATAGCCTTATTTGATTAAAGTAATCATAATTCCCCTTTTAATTAAATAAATCCCTCAATTTAATTAAATCATTGTCTCTGTGTAATTAGCTAGGTCATTTCATCTTCCTATCTTTATTTAATTAAATAATCCATATTATTTGATTAAATTTCTAAAGTTCATCTAATTAAATTAAATAAATCAAACATTTATCTAATTTAATCCAACATCACCCCTTTTGGTTAAATAAATCAAAATATTTATTTAACTAAGTCTTAATCATTTTCATCTCTTTTTGATTTATTTCAATCCTAAAATCTAAATCAAATGGTCAAATTAGCTAAATCTCCACTTAAATTAATCAAATCCTGATTAATTTAATCCTAATCACTCAAATCCTCTAGATTTTGCAACCTGCACATGAAAATCAATTTAATTGTTTTATAAATCACCTATTTTCATTCAAAAAAGGCATCCAAGTGGGAATATTCTTCAAATTTGAAATCTCCCCCCAAAATGACTTGTCCATCCAACAAAGAATTTAAAGCTCTTACATTGTCTCTTACATGTCTCCCACTTGGCATTTAACTCATCTTTCATCCCCCCTAAACTTGTCATTTCATCAAATTCAAATTTCAAACTTGCACATTGATCAAAGTGTGCTCAAGCTTCTTCCATTCACAAGTTGACAGGTGGCATCTTGCCATTGGTTGAATGCTAGTCCCACATTGCTCTATTTTGGACATTCATCCATCTTAGCATTCTATAAATAAGAGGCTAAACTCCTCATTTGACCATCCACAACTTATGCAAAGTTACCATGCTCAAATATCTATCAAATTTCATCAATTGTTCTTGAATCATAGCTAGGTTTATTGTAGATTTTAGCTTGGATCACTCTTCAACATCAACAAAGTGGATCAAATATTCATCAACACATCAAGTTTGCATCATAGGAGTTGGGAAAGGGCCAATTTTCACATCAAATTGGCACCAATTCCCCCATGGGATCAAGAGTTTGCTTACCTAATTAGGATCCAATCTTTGTTTTGTCATTTCCATTGTGTTCTTCACTGTTTTCTTCCTAATTTGAGTTTTGTAAATGGATTTCACGGGGAATCCTTGTTCATGCTTGCAATCTCTAACTTAATGTGTTTGTTCTCATTGTTTTGCAAGTACTAGGATTGGGGTTCTTACATTTGGTGCTAGAAGGAGGGTTGGATGTTTTAATTGGCTTCTAATTTTCTTTTGATCTACTTTTAAGTGCATTATGTCAAATACATAGGCTAGGAGGATGCTGGTAAAAGATTATTGAATTTGATTTTACGTTGGCTAATTACATTAATTCCTAAAAGTATTTTTTTATTTACTGATACAATAAAATTGGGGATTAAATACAGCCTAAAACGTATCCTAATGAACATATTTGATCATTTAAAAGCTATTAGTTGTATATAGTTTAGATTTTCCTCTATTTTTGATATCTTCATTGATCTATTCTTAAAAAAGGAGTAAATGCATTTTGAAAAAGATGCCTACGTTAAAGTAAACATCTTTGCCAACCCAGGTACACTTCTTTGATGACTCCATTTTGCAGATTTGTTGAATTCGTGAGATGTTTCTACTTTAGTATTTCTCATTTCCAATTCGTTTTGTCCAAATCTTTTTATTTTGTTCTTGCTAAAAAGTCTTCCAGTTCAAACTAAAATGACAAAATCAACATAATTATGGTGAAATGCCCAATAGTCAAAGAAAGCTATCAGAAGGTAACCAGGAGTCTCTTTGATTCTCAATGCCACAATGTTTTAATTCATTGGCTTTAACATAACCTCCATGCAATAACCACGCGGGGTTGGGAGATAGACCTTGCCATCGCACGTGTGGTAATAAATATGTCATTGATATCTCAGCCATGCTTTCAATTAGAAAAAAAGAAGCATAGTAAACATGTCAGTATAAGTTCAGTCTCAAGCTGGCCCATTTTCATAGCAATTAATCTTGTCATCTTACAAAATAGGTTTGACAGATTAATAACATTAGAACAATAAGACCTAATATTGTGCCAAGTTTAAGATTGAAACATTTTGCATATCCTAGTGTGCTGAACATATTATGAAGTCCTTTGTATGGAAGTTAAGTAAAGTGTCTCACCGTAATGGGGTGATGCTCATTGTTTTAGCTTACAAATATTGATTCTTGGAAAGCAATTAATCGAGTCTTCTTCTTTATAGATATCGGTCACATCTCCAAGAACTGCTCGACATTTAGCTGGACTTGCAAGAATATCAAAAAATGGATGGCAGAGTTCCCCTACATTCTAAACTATTCCCCGCAGATGTTCTCTCCTTTCCTTCAACAGATGTTCATATTTCCTTGGAAAATAAATGTGTTCTGATTTGTTAGGTAGTGCTTGAGTGTTATAGTTTTATCAAGTAGATAAGGCATCAAATTGCATTTCTTTATGTTGGTTATATTAACACTTCTTATTACAAGTTCTTGTGCTATATTCTCATGCCGCAACTTAATTGCTTTAATAAACAGGTTCTCAAAACTTTTGTTGTGCTCTTTCATTAATTCAAGATCTTATTTCACTTTAACATGGCTTGAACCCAAATGTTTATTTCCTTGTACATGCTAGCGTAACTTGACTGCGTACTTTCTCACATATACTATCAATAAATCTACCCCTTTTGATTTACTTCAAGTCTTTTATTTATGTTAAGTACAAATCTAGTATTTCTGATCTGCACTCATTATTTTATAACAGTGACTGACTGGGCTCTTGAGATATCTTACCAAGCCACTCTTTAATGCAATAAAGTGAATCTACACTATACTCATTATCCAAGCATTGTAATAAATGCAAATATTTTTGAGGGATGTCGTAATCTTTGTGGGATTTAAGTTAAATATTTAACTGTATCTCCCACACATGCTTATGAATATATTTAAAGTTGCATTAGAGAGTAAACTTATTTCTTAAATACCTCGTTTAAAATAGTAACCACTCATGTCTGACATTTTCCTAGGAGAAGATAAGATGCCATCAAGAGAGTAAAATCATAGAAGGAATTTATATCTTGAGGTCACTCATTGATGAATTTTTGTAGGCTATGTCAAGGGGATTCAAAATATTTCTTAAACTATTGTAAATCTTTATCTAATCTCAAATTGGGACTCTAATTAAAGCTTCATTTTATTGGTTTGAAATCATTAGTGTTTTCATTCTATTGTTTGAAGTTGATGATTAAAATGATTTTAATTTAATAATGATCCTCACATAATTATCTTTTTTCTTGAATAGGTGTCAAAGGGAAACGAAGAAAAGAAAAAGGAAAAAGGTGAAGGTGGACATTAAAACTAAACATTGGAGTTGGGCATAAAAAACAAAAGCAAGATCAAAGTTAAGGATTTGAGCATTAAAACTTGAAAGTCATAAAGCATTTTTAAATGCTTTGAGCTTCTGTCGCATGCTTTAATTTTATATTTTAGGCTAACTCATTTGGCTTTGGGCTTTAAAACGAACATTTCAAAAGCATTTTTTTGAGGATTTCATCATATTCTTTAGTTTTCTATTTTAGATTAACTCACTTGTTCTTTGGGCTTTAAAATGAACACATCAAAAGCTTTCAATTGCCATTGCCAGCAAATTGACTAGATTTTGTTTGAGGTTAACAAATTGAAAAAGGAAAATTTCCAATCTCTTTTTGGTGCATTAAAAGGAATCAAAATCATTGCTTTGTGGATTTAAAATGAACATGTGGAACTTTATTTTTTTGATTTATTACATAAACTAACATCATCGAAAAGGACGTATGCACTTCTCTCGCACTTTATAGCGATCTTGAGAATCAAAAGGCCTTTTTTGTGATCTTAGGTTGAGATAAAGTAATCACCTCCACACTTCAGTTTGGGTTTAAAAATTGAACAAAACACTTTGCAAGTGTGAGTAAACCTATTGCATGTGTTCTCCCTTTGTTTCTAAATGAAGTTTGATCGAACTATGAATATGTTTACTCACTTTTGTCTATCTTAGAGGGCCTACCTTGGGGAAAAATTACTTACCCAAGGGAACGTCTCAACCGGTAACACTCTAAAGCCAAGAGTATTTCCAACCAGGATATAAGTGTGGGTATTGGAGTAAATGCCAGTATCACATAGTTGGCTCCGATGAGATGGATCTAAAAAGGGACTCTTGCTGTATGGGTCAATCTCCACGATCAGAAAGTCTAAACTAAAACCCTTGTTTGTAGCAACCAACCAGTCCATCCAACAAGTTTATCAAAGTGGTGCACTAGAACTTAGATTCTAAGAAGTTACTTGCCATGTCCGATCTTGGTTAAAATATAGAGGTTAAGACTTCATTCTTAACATACCTTTATATTTTTTCCTCAATTTCATGTAAAATCATCTCTTCTACTACAAAGGGCATGAGGCAAGCCCACCAAGAAAAATGTACCAATTGAGCTAGGATGTTATATTGCTTGTGAGTCAGTTTGAAAACATAGTGCTTTGATCAAAAACATTGGAAAACCAACATTCAACATGAGCATCAAATCTTAAACCCTTTAGGAGAAGCAAATATCCTTGAAAAAATTCACATGTTATTGCTTTCCCTTGGGATTCGTATCCTTAGAGGCTTCTAAACATTTGGATTTCATCTCAATTTTCTCCTACTAAAGTCAACTTTAGGTAACCTTTGTCTTGATTTCCTTGATTTCCACATAATGTACTTTGTGGGATGAAAGAAAATTAGGACATTGGACATTCAGTTTGAAAGCTAATCAAAAAAAAATTGTGGTAAAAAGAATCCATTAAGCAAAGATTGAATCAATTGGACCCCACACATGAGCTTGGAATCTTTTGGTCATATGGTTTTCATACAAACATTGGTATTTTGATTTTGAATTACTCTTAGAGAAAGGCATGTTCTTCACTATCTTGGTCTTGTAAACAAGTCATTCCTAGGTTCATTTAGGGTCAAATCAAACACTTAATTCATTCAAAAATTTATCATCTTCATCCCACAAACAACTTTAGAGCTTTAGAAACATCATTCTAAACTTGGGTAAATCATCACAATCAAAATCACCTTGTTTAGTTAGGTGTATGGGAATGCATCCTTTCTCATACATCTAATTGAATTATCAATCCTTTGAACAAGTTCATCCTAAGATAACATCTAAAATCTTAGGGTTTACAAGTTCATTATCCAAATCAAACAATCAAAATCAAGCCCTAAGTGTAGCATTGATTGAAAGTTCTTAAACATTCAACACCCATATCATTTACCCCTTTCATCCTTCATCTCATCATTGGTCCTAAACACCTTGGAGGTCACTTTTACAACAAGGTCAAAACACAAGAGGAACATGGAATATAAAATTGATCCATGCATCATGAGTAATCCAAATCAACTGAAATATCAAAGCCTTACAATGCCAATTGATTTTTCAAAACTCACATTTATACAATCCATAAATGGGATCATTATCTCCTACAAACCTCAATGGTACAACAAATAGGAGTCTACCCAATCTAAATCTTGGAACACTTTTTTCGATCATAGATTTAAATCAAAGTTAAAACTTGCAAGTATATCCAACAAACAATCAATGCATGAGTCTTCAAATGACCAACATCATCCCACCAAATCCATACATGCCAAAAGTGAATATACCAAGTACAAGATTACCAAACATGAATCCACATTTGGCAAACCTTGGGATAAATATGTTTGTGAATCATACAAATTTTGTTCAAAGTCCAAATGATATGTTAACAACTCCATGTATTAATCCAAGTCAAGGTAACACCATGCAAAATCAAAGTTACCTAAATCAAGGAAATGTGATTCCCAACACCAACAATGTTCAAATTCAACCTATCAGGCCAAATCTCAACATCATCCCAAATCAGAACATTGTCCAAAATCAATTTTTCCATGATCCTATTCAAAAACCACAAGTATGCATCCCAAATCTATTTGAAAAAAAACCAAATCAACCATATTAAGGGAGTCAAGATCAAAATCAAGATCAAATTGCTACACTTACCAAAATAGTTGATTCATTGCTCCACCACCATTACCCATATCAACATCATTCCTTGGTTTAGGGCTTCCCCCTTTACCTAGCACCAATCACTCCATCCAAATCAATCCACCTAACACCAATCAAGCCGTCACATCAAATCCTTTGAATATACCATCGACATCGCACCAAAAGATGGTATCCAATCAAATGACAACATCAATCCCGACAAATCAAAATGTGGTCTCCCAAGGACATATCACCTCGGTCATTCCAACCATTCCTATCACCTCAGTCACTCCAACCACCCCTATCACACCCATCATATCTCAAACCCTCATGATCACTCCAAATGTATCTCAATGACTTGTCACTACATCCAGCATGATTTTGAATCCACCACCACTACCACCAAAACCAAATGCAGCAAGATAATATAACATTGCACTAAAATCTCACTAGGCCTACCAAAAGGCCATCCAACAATATCTAGCCACACAACAAGCAACACAAGCTCAAAAAGTGCAACAAGCCTCTCAAGCTACCCAAAAAAAACAAGCACAAACACGAAAAAATGATAACCATTGGGGACAATGATCAGGATTTAACCAATGACCAAGTTTAAAATGTCTCTACATCACCTAACAAGTTAGAGGAGACATCTCAAAAATTTATTCCAAAACATGATCAACATCTTTCACCAAAGTCTAGCAATGGTCCTTTCCAAGACATATTGACATCCTTCGACCTCATGGTTATAGATATTGAAGGAATCTTCAACTCAACATTTGATCCAAGTCCACTAAAAAATGAAGAGGATATTGAGCCAATTCCCATACCTAATGAAGACATCCAAGAATCCTTTATAAGCAATCCATCCTTTGAAATTGACCCATGTCAAGAACTTGATCCAAAGCATATCGAAAGCAACTCCAAAATCATTTAAGATCAAGAATTTAGATCTTCAAGATACTACAATAATCTAATAGACACTCTCTTATCTATGCAAGATGATCATATCCATATAGCACATACTCCTCCATCTACCCATGAGACGATTTTTGCAGATATACACGTAGATGATCTTCATTCAGAACAAGATTCCTTTACTCTTGATATTATTACACAAAAAGAGCAGGTTATTGATTCCTACAGTCAAACAGATTTGTCAACATCAAGATCAGATATATCCAAAATCTAGACTGAAGACATCATGTATGAAGATATCCAACATTATCCACTCAAGGAAGCAGGTTAGAGAGAACAAGATATTTCAGAGTCAGCAGAGCATCCAATCGAAATAACATCATCTACAGTGGTCATTTATCAGAGAATGCACTCTAAATAGGAACTCTCGAAACAAGCAGAATCAAAGCATGAAGGTACTACTTCCACCATACTAGGGGCAACTTTATCTAATGCAAGCATCAACATAGGGAGCATGAAGAATCCTTATGGTGAAACCGATGCCAATACTACAATAAGCCACATCATGAATCTTCATCCACCCATTTCCCCATCCACGAATTGGGACCAACGTCAAAACAAAGAATTGAATCATAGTACAAAGAACGATATCAAAGAAAAAGAAGTTGGAAAGCATAATGGACAAATCAAATACAAATGGATACCAAAAAATACAAAGAAAGATCATCCCTATCAAACTCCATTAGTTAAAGAAACTATGGGGAAAAATAAAAAAGGGAAAAGTATCCATCAAATATGTCCACAAAAGAAAAAGAAGGATTCTCAAGCGACATACAAAGTGTATCAAGCAGTTGGTCCTAATTCCACATACACTTTTGTATCCACCCATCATTGCTCATCTTCCCAAGTATGAAGAGTGAAAGATTCCAAGCTGTCAACCAATCCATATTTTATCCCTAAACACACTCCATCCATGCCTCTACGCATGATATCCAGTTCTTAAATTGACCATGTATTGGAAACAACCCTTTATCATAAGGATTCAGATGGCATTCTATCGTGATGTGTGCACAGAGATAGAGTTAACCCCGATATCAATAAAGTAGATCAAGAATCCCAATAGTTGCATTCAAGTGCACGTATCTTGGCAAAGAAACTTCTTCAAGTAGGCTATCAATGGCACATCATGATAGAAGCATCTACATCAGAAAAACCTTGTGATTTAGCATGAGCTTAAAATATTTCAAAAAAATCAAAAAAATCAAAAATATGAAAATAAAAAAAAAATAGAAAAAGGATTGAAAACAATAAAGAAAAAAATCATCCTCTAGTGAAAACCACTTTGGTGGCACTTTGGGCAAGACCATGATGAAAACCTAGAAAATAGGCATCATGTGTGGAATTAAGCATCTATGTGAGCCAGTTCAGGTGAAAGCATCTCATCCCATCCATAATAAATCCAACATTCCATCCATCTCATCCATAATAAATCTAATCATCCATGAGCCATTTATCCAATCCATGTGCATATTTCTGCATCCATAGTCCAAGTCATCTTGATCCATCTTTTGATCATCCCCTGAGACACAAAAATACAAAAACATCAAAAATCATAGAAAAATCCAAAAACATCCATAAAATCTTAGAAAACCCCAAAACATTCAAAAAATCAAAAATCAAAACATTTGAAAATCTCAAAGAAAATACCAAAAAAGGCCTCAAAAACATTGCAAAAAACATCAAAAACATCCAAATTTTTTAAAAAATCCATCTGTCTCATCTCCCTTTCACTCAAAATAATCAATCATCCATAATAAATTGATCATCACCTTCATCCTTTGGCAACACAAACAGAAACAATCACAATAGTCAGCAAAAATCAAAATCGAAACAACAAACTTTTAAATGCAAAATATAACTCTTGATCATTTTCAAACATTTTAGTCAACCTTATATCAACATCCTATCAATCAATTTATCAACCCATCATCATCCTATACAATGCATGTCCTAGGATATATCGTTCCAACAATGGGTATCATTTTGGATATCACTTTGGATTCTTATCCTATCAAAACAAATCCCTTTGGCTGAAGGTATGAAGAGCATTGGCTTGTTTGCATACTTGATCTTTTCTTTTGATTTATCTTATTGCACTCATTCCAAGGACCTCTCGATGATATCCAAATGAAGAGATTTAGAGAGATAGGAATGGGGCAACAATCATTATCTTTTTATCTGTTGTGCTTGTTGGATGTTCTTGTAATATAACTTGGTGAATACTTGCTTTGTTAGGAACGTCCTAGCAAGCTTTCTGTATGTCAAGTGTGAACAAGAATACTCCTCTCTATTTGTCTAGTCAAATTCCATCACATTAGGTACAATGCCATCCTAGTTCTTTATATCTTGATGCATCATGCCTACGTGTGTTATCAAACATAAGGTAATTGGCCCTTTGAAAATCCCAACTCCTTGGCAAGAAATCATCATCATCATCATCATAATCTCATGTCTTGTTGGAATCTCTTATTTTCTTCCATCTCTTGCTTTTTGCACTAACATGGTACCATGAAATTTAATCATAAATCATCGATAATGCATCCATCCTGTATCCACAAACCATCAACATACTGCATAATGCATATCATACCATATAGAAAGCATTAATCATACCACATGCATTCATCCCCATCATTGCATAATATAGATTGGTTATTCTAAACATCTCATAAACCATACATTTATCACCTATTTTCATAATCATAAAAGCATCATCATATCATCTCATGTGCATCCATATCATCCATGCATCATCATATCATCCATTACATATAAACATCATAATCATCTCATCATTAATAATGTCATTGTCATGGTACAAATTAGGATCAAGTGAGTGTAATATATCAAAATAGGCATAAGGCTACCCATGGTTGATGACTATCTACATCATCAAATCTATCTACATCAAATATTCGAGTTGAACTGATCTTGAACCTCTTTGTCGAGAGATTGACCCTCAAATCAAACCTCTTCATCCAATCTCTCAAGGGGGCAGTATACCGGTGTAGTTATTTTCATTGGGGCAACAATGGGGCATCCGAAAAAAGAAGAAGATAATTTTTGACTTTTGATCATGAAAAGATTATTCTTTGAACTAACGCAACAAGTGCACTGCTTGAAAGAGGGGAAAAATGCAGACATAGAAAATATACAGATTGATATTGCACACTCCATCTCGATCTACTGATATCATTTCATTCTGAATTATCCCTCAGTCTAACCATTTAATCAGATAGCCTTATTTGATTAAAGTCATCATAATGCCCCTTTTAATTAAATAAATCCCTTAATTTAATTAAATCATCATCTTTGTGTAATTAGCTAGGTCATTTCATCTTCCTATCTTTATTTAATTAAATAATCCATATTATTTGATTAAATTTCTAAAGTTCATCTAATTAAATTAAATAAATCAAAAATTTATCTAATTTAATCTAACATCACCCCTTTTGGTTAAATAAATCAAAATATTTACTTAACTAAGTCTTAATCATTTTCATCTCTTTTTGATTTATTTCAATCCTAAAATCTAAATCAAATGGTCAAATCAGCTAAATCTCCTCTTAAATTAATCAAATCCTGACTAATTTAATCCTAATCACTCAAATCCTCTAGATTTTGCAACTTGCACATGAAAATCAATTTAATTGTTTTATAAATCACCTATTTTCATTCAAAAAAGGCATCTAAGTGGGAATATTCCTCAAATTTGAAATCTCCCCCCAAAATGACTTGTCCATCCAACAAAGAATTTAAAGCTCTTACATTGTATCTTACATGTCTCCCACTTGGCATTTAACTCATCTTTCATCCCCCCTAAACATGTCATTTCATCAAATTCAAATTTCAAACTTGCACATTGATCAAAATGTGCTCAAGCTTCCTCCATTCACAAGTTGACAAGTGGCATCTTGCCATTGGTTGAATGTTAGTCCCACATTACTCTATTTTGGACATTCATCCATCTTAGCATTCTATAAATAAGAGGCTAAAGTCTTCATTTGATCATCCACAACTTATGCAAAGTTACCATGCTCAAATATCTATTAAATTTCATCAATCATTCTTGAATCATAGCTATGTCTTTGCAGATTTTAGCTTGGAGCACTCTTCAACATCAACAAAGTGGATCAAATCTTCATCAACACATCAAGTTTGCATCATAGGAGTTGGGAAAGGGCCAATTTTCACATCAAATTGGCACCAATTCCCCCATGGGATCAAGAGTTTGCTTACCTAATTAGGATCCAATCTTTGTTTTGTCATTTCCATTATGTTCTTCACTGTTTTCTTCCTAATTTGAGTTTTGTAAATGGATTTCATGGGGAATCCTTGTTCATGCTTACAATCTCTAACTTAATGTGTTTGTTCTCATTGTTTTGTAGGTATTAGGATTGGGGTTCTCATAATAGTTAGATTAGGTTTCCTTTCTATTTTGTTTGCTTCACTTTTCTTTGGTTAGAGTAGGTTTCCCTTTCTGCTTTTCTTTTGTTTGTTTTGGTTAGTGTAGGTTTTCTTTTGGTTTGGTGTGTTTTTTCTCTACTCTTGCTTTGGAGGTTTTCTTGTTTTCTTCTAGATGTGTTGCACCTGCATGGAAAATATATCATTTCTAGGACTGTTCTAGGTATTTTATTGGTGGAGTTTAGTCCTGTGTCTCAAAAGGATGGTTGAAGTCTTTGTTATTGTCAAGCAGTCTAAATGTTTGATTTATAGAAGATGGGTCATTCGTTTTGATTTGAATTTAAAGTATTCGGAAATCTTATATCTTTCATACATCTTAAGAATCCTGATGTTACTATAGGATCCTTGTGAAGTTTTGTCAAGTGAAAAATCATATTTCTGCTTCAGCGCCACTGTGGTCCTCAACCCTGAGTGTGAACTTCATTGTTCATAGGTTGAAATGAAAAAGTGACACATAAAAGAAATATCAAAAGAAGGAAAAAGAGAAAATATTGAAAATCAAATGAATTCAATCTATCATGAGTATCTAAATATCTCTATCAAGGCTATAGATGTCTGATTGGCAATAGAGTTATGTTCAAGAGAGTCACAACGATAACCTCATTGGGGCTATAGATGCCTGACTGGAAGCAAGGCTCTATCCAGGTTGCTTTTGAAGTTAGAATCTTTACATAGCCTATCTTGACTGAACTTGGTTTCTATAGTAGCTCAAGGAGGGAAATGAACTCATATGAACACACTTGGATTTTTAGTTTATGGAAGGTTCGGTCTACCCTTTGGTTCTGATTCTTTAATCTTTGCATTTTGACTTGTTTGTCTGATAGTGATACTGAAACTAGAGATTTTGGGTTCTCGATTCTTGTTCGTCATCAAATGCTCTGAGCATTTCCCAACAGAGTCACCATTTGTTGTGCAGTTTTCACACACACGCCCTGCTAAAAGTAGGGACCCTCTTTCACTTTGGTTTTTGGTGTTTTGGCCCTTTTATTTTGAGAATTTATCATGCCTTGGCATATGCTTAAATTTTTATCTTGCTTGCCTAAGTGATTCCCCTAAGTTATTCATTGAAAATCTTAAGTTCTAGGTGAATTTTGGGTTTTTACCTCGGTTCGGGATTTTCCACCCCAACCCGATTTTCCCAGATCCTACTCAGACTCTGGTTTAACATTGTCACTTGAGAATTTTTGATCTTTGTAGAATTCTGTGTGGGCTAGATTTTTCCGAATTCTATCCTGTCGTCAGGTTTCCGGATTTCCCCAAGCTGCCTTGTTAGTGGCATTAATGTTCATTCATACTACTTGAGGGGGTGTTTATAATTGATCTTTGGGACTCTTGTGCCATTATGCTTTATTTTCTATGATTGATTGAGTTGAGGAGTGCATTCTTGAAGTATTGGATTTGATTTGGAGCTCCAGATTTGTGAATTGTTCAATTTGAGTGGTGATTTCCTGGGCATTTTTGTTGCTATCTTTGCTAGGCACCATTAAACTCACATTTGTTATCTCTGAGATCAATTTTTGCTTCATCAATGGTATGTATATGATTTCCTTGCTTTTGATTGATAAATGCAAGTGATGCTTTGGCATTTTTGTTTTGTTCAAGGTTCAAATTTCTGCATGATTTGAGCATCTTGTGGCTAGGGTTGCATGATACTTTTGATTCATTGTTTCCCAATTAAGTTTGAGTTCACTCTTTCATTTGAATCACGAATTAACTTGCTTGGGAGTCATGAATACCCCTATTAAAGACCCAAGAGTTGCAATGTTTGAATCTTGAGCTTACCTATGTGTCAATGGCAGATTTGTAGGGTTTGATACTTAGGGAATCACCATTTCACCTTATCTTGCTTTCAGATTGGCCTAGAATTCTAAGAAAATCTATGGAAGGTCCATATCAAACTCATCGTAGGCTTAGATTCTTGAAATTTATGATCGATCCATTAAGCTAGGTAAAGTCATGATTGAATGCCGAAGTTTGGGTTTTTCATCCAGTTCCATATTTTCTAGCTTTGGCAGATTTCCCCGATTTTCCCTATCCTCTTCATTTTCCCAGAATTTGCTATGTTTAGAGATTCATCTTCTTTGCAGATTTTCGTTGGCTCCAAATTTTCCCGAAATCCTTGGTTCCCTATTCTTTCCAAATTTTGTAGAATGTCTCTTCCTTCGTGGAAATTTGTCTCGTGCAGATTTTCCCATAATTTGATGGAAAATGGAATAACATGACTTGTGAAGGGATTATTATGCATTCTATGATTAATTTGTGCTATTTTTGGATCTTGCATGTTGTTTCTTGATTGATAATGATCTGATTGAATTTCCAATAGGTGAATTCATGTTCATTGCACTAGAATCCATCTGACCCAAAATTCTCTAAAATTCCTCCCTGGCTTAGATTCCATGGGTGGATTTGAAACCCGAATTTTTATATGATCATTCTATATGAAGATTTGATGATTTTGATTGATTAAACTTTGTTTGTGTGATCTTTATTATGGTTCCTTTTGTTGAGTGCAAGTAGAATCTGGCAAGGTGATAGCAGGAAAGGCTAGGAGTGACATGGAGGGATCTTTTCTATCTGATGCAGAAAGGATTAAGATGGACATAAAGAGAAAAATCCTGGAGAGCAAGATTACCTCTATTTGGTCAGAGGTGATAGACAGGAACATTGGAATATGGGATTATGAGGAATTCAAGGGTAGAATGGCAGTGCAAGATCTTCCTCCGGTGGCTACAAGAATGTTGGAATCGGGATTGGCCCATGTAGCTGGTTTTCCCTCTACAGTGCAGTGTTATGAATTAGTCCTTGAGTGTGTCAGACATTATGACAATGATACACAGAGAAAAATTGGTCCTCAAGGGAGGATTGTGGCAAATTTGAATCATGTCTCCATAGCCCAAACTTTTGACATGCTAGACAGATCTCATGTGGTGGCATTCAATATGGAAGTAGCTAAAAAGTACTATGAAGAGGAGACTGTTAAATCACAACAGCTTATCAATTCCTGGTTGGAAAATCCCAAGTCTTATTATTCTAAACTACCTAAAAAACTATTCAGAGCAAAGTTCAAGAAGGAGTATTTTGATGCCATCACTTTTCTTAGTAGGGTGGTTGGATTAAAGAGTGCAGGTATGTTTGAGAGTTAAATGTGCCATGTCATTGCAAGGATGGAACAAGAAAAGATCAACTATCATTGGGTAGGTGTCATAAGTAGGATGATTCATGAGCAATTATCCAATGTGCTACAAACCAAGACCTTCACAATGACCTCGTACTTAGTCTATGCACTTGCAATATTTCATCCCTACAAAGGATTAAGTACAAGCAGAGTCTTTGGAAAGGATTTTATTTACGAGGTTTACCCTCAAATTCACTTAGGGAGCTCAAGTTACAGGAGGGTGAATGATGCATTCACCATGCATATCACTAGATTATTTTAGGGTACATAACACATGAGGATTTTAGATCAAGCTAAGGAGCTAATCAAGAAATAAGGTGCTTTGTTTATTCAGTTCCCAACCTTCTCATACATCTGGGTTTATGGTTATCAAAGGGCTCCATATCGACTTCCAATATATCTCATTGATCATATTTTACTTCTAGAAGTCACTAGACAGATATGTGACTTTGATGCTATTGTCAAAAGGGACAAACATAAGACTGGTTTTGGTGGAGACTTCCCTTTGAGGATAGGCATTGGAGAGGCATTCCCTTCCATTAATTTAGATCAGGCTTCAAAAGAGGAGATGAGTAATATTGGTTTTTCCTTCCATTCCAAGAGATTTAGATTCGACATAACAAGTGAAACACAAAAGAAGGCCAATAGAGAATATAGCCATAAGGTTTATTTGGAAGACTACTAGGCCAACTGCAGTGATGAATATGAGGTTAGAAAGAAGAGATTTTCTTAGCTTCCAGTTGAATTGGTCTGATTGTTCAATGTGAAGGCAATTCTTGATCAACTTGAAGATGATGGGGACTTGATTCAAGGCCATTCTTATGAAGCAGTTAAGGACAGGCCAATTGGTGAGGTGGATTGGCTAGAAGAAGAAAAGATAGAATTAGCATAGTTAATGGATCTAGTCACCAAGTTTACCAAGATGTGGCTGAAGCATAAAATATGGGAGTTGGAAAATGAGGGTGTATAGTGCACCTTTGATTTGATGGGAGATTTGGACCCTCATTCTACTTATGAGGAATCAACTTAGCAAGATCCCAAGGGTAAAGGCAAGCTGAGCTCCCATTTCAAAATCAAGATCAAAGATATTCAAATAGAGAAGGCTCAAGAAGTAGAAAAACATAGAAATCATATTGCCAAGAAAAGGGGGCATACTTCAAGGACTAAGAAGTCTAGTAAGGAGGAAGCTAAAGAGCAAGATCTTGAGGTTAGTGCTTTTGTGCCTAAAAGGAGAAGAATTGTAAGACTGTCACAAAAGGAAAGTTTCAAGGATGGAGAGGATGTTAATCCACCTGTGGTAAATGTAGAGAGTTCAGGAGAAAAGGCACAAGTGTATACAAGGAAATCAAGGACTCCTAAAGATAAAATTCCAAAGAAAGATCCTCCTCTAGTTACTTCTCATGAAGAGCAGCCTGATGATGTCCTTGAAGCTCAAAACAAAGAAATAGGTGAATCCAAAGAAGTTGAAGATCACCAAGACACAAAAGGAGAAGAATTTAATGAGGGCGAGCTTTATAATGTTGAGGCCGAAGTAGAAAAAGTGATGTAGTCTTCCTTGGTTGCATATGAGGATTCACTATTTAGAACTGAAGAGGTCAAATCACCTCCAAGAGAAGAAGTATCAGATAAAGTTCCTTCACCTATGCATAGGGAAGAGCATGCTGAAGAAAAGGAGGACAAGACCGAAGAAGTTCCTGGGAAGCAAGGTTTGAATAAAGATGCGCCTAAGGACCAACAAGAGAGAGTGAGACAAAGTGAAGTACAATTGGAGTCCACTATTATAGAGTGGTTGGATAAAGAAATAATGAGAAAGAAAGATGTCATGGAGGATACACCACCCAATTGGAATGAGTTACTGGAAAAAATAGGAAAAGATAAAGGAAAGAAGAAGGCCAAGATCATTTCAAATATTGAAAGGGATGAGGCAAATAATCAGGTCATCCACATTGCAACTCCTACTCCGGACAAGAATAGGGATGATGTAACTGGAAAAGATTACAATCTATTGACAGTTAATCTAGGATCCACCTCCTTGGAGTAGGACATTGAATAATATCAAGGTTCTAGTGTAGTCATCCTAGGGAGAGTAAGAAAAGAAGTCCAAACCAAACAGGAGTTGAAGAAAGAAAATGAGAGACTCAGGAAATGTTTGGAGGATCTGATGAAACCCTTGCATTCCATTGGTTGCTCATCTTCTGCTGCGAGTTTCTTGCCCCAAGAGACTATATTTGAGCTAGAAATAATGAAGGATTCCACTCTTGCTACAAAAAATTGGTTTCAAGGGGTGCAATCCAAAGGAAATGATGCTATCAAGGACATTCTCTAGACTGGAGGAGATTCCATGAGGGCAATAAATTTGTTAAAAGAGGTATTAGCTCAAGATAAGGAAGATGCAGACCTCTTATTGCAGAAAACTAAAACCATCATGGAGTATACCAAGGATAAGATTGTAAGTGATGGAATTCTCCCTTCCTCCAGAGCTACTGAACCTTGGGAGTGGTTTGAGGGTTTGCAAATTAGGCAGAAGGTTCTGAAGAAGATCTATAAGCAGAGGAGGAAAATTGAAGATACCATAATTGGTGTTTATAATGGTTGCATTACTTTCTTTGAGATAATGACAAGAAGGAAGATTGCACCTCAGCATTGGGGTTTAGAGCAAATGAGAAAGTGGTGGCATGATGTTTATGCTCCAACTAGTGATGATACCATTATTGAACACCAGTTAGATGATGCGGCCACCTATATTGTTGTCATTGATAAATATCTAACATATAAGGTTGAGTTGGATAAATCATTGAAACAATCAAGGGAAGATATTACATCAATTGAGAGCTGACTTAAGGTTTTGCATTTACCACCTATGGCAGACTTGGATAAGGTGCTTTTGAAGGTGCATGAAATGTTGGATCAAAATAAAGACAAAGGGGAAGATAGTTAATGTTGGGCTACATCGAGATTTGTGCTTCCCTATTATTTTGCATGCATTGGTCTGAGCTGCATTGGAGATCCCAGGCTGACTTGGATGAAGTTCAAGCATTTAATGCATAATTTATCTTATTTTGAATTTCTCTTGGCCGACTTGTTTTGTGGCCAATTATTATTGTAAAACCCTAACTAGGCTGACATATCTTTGGGGGTCTCTATAAATATGGCATTTTTCCTCATTTGTAAGGGCTAGATATAGACATAGACAAGAGATAGATAGCTAGTATTGAAGCAAATTAAGTAGAGCAAGAGTTAGCAAGTAGTTGTTCTCAAGAAAATATTGTAACATAAAGCTGGAATTGTTGCTTCAGTGGATAATTTGATGCAAGTAATGACATTGTGATTTGGTGCCATACTTGTGTTGTTCTTATCTTGCATGGTTCTTGTTATTCTATCTTTAGAATTGCTTTAAGGAAAATTAATACTTAGGATTAGATTCATTTCAATGATGTTTATGATTTGATATTTGAAGTGTTGCAGCAATCCCTAGTCCATACTTTTCACAACCAACTGATTGTTAGTTGCTTTGCAAAGTTAGCCTGGACTTTTATATTCATTGTGCTTAGTTCAATTGTGAGGGTTTATTCATTTCAATCACAATAGGGTTGTTTGAATGAATGTTCTTGATCTGAAAATATTTAACACCTTAGAAGATTGCACTATTTATATAAGATTGCAGATCCATCTGGGTCAAGTAGAAGTCAGTTTCTGAGGGATTGGTCCATTTCGAGTGTTTGTCATTTGCATTGTTAATCTTAGGAGTAGCATTAATCTAGAAATCTCTTTGAAACCTTATATCTTTTGTTATTTCTTTATCATTTGGGTTAGATTTAGGGTTGAAGTATCATTACATTGCTAGATCTGATAAATTAAAGATTCAATCTTTGCTTGTAGTAAGGTCCCGTTGTGATTACTAGCATTTTCACATTTATCACTGAGTTGTTTATGCATTGTCAAGACCTGACATTAGAGACCTTCGGGTTATCTCTTGAGGCTTGCTGATAGAGATTTACCTTTCAAGAGATATAGGATTTCCATATTCTGTCTGAGTTGTTGTGCTGAAAACATCACCAACAAGATTGTCCTTTGATTACTTTTTGTGAAACAAACTTAAGGTCAAACTTAGTTAACAACATCACCCACTTAGCTAAGTGGCCAGAAAGATCTATTTCTTTGAAAATATGTTTAAGAGGATCAAATTTTGTTATGACTTGTATTTCAAGATTTGGTAAATAATGTCGCAACTTACTAGTAGCAAATACAAGAGCCAAGCATTGTTTTTCAATTGGTGAATATTGAGTTTCTTAATCATTTAAGGTTTGACTTATGTAACAAATGGGGTGTTCTTTGCCATGATCATCACGTTGAGACAACAATTTTGCAAGAGCATGGGCAGATGCAGTGATATACAAGATAAACAGTCTGGGTGGCATAGCAGGTTGTAAAATAGGTCCAGGGTTACAAGATATTCCTTTAAACTCTCAAAGGATTATTTACAATCCTCATCCCAATCAAAAGGTATACCCTTTTTAAGGAGATGTGTGAAAGGTAGTGTGTGATTGGCTAAAGATGCAATGAAATGTTAGATAGCTTGAATTCAATCTTGTAATGTGCGCAACTACGAAATATTTCTAGGAGGTGGCATGTTAATGATTTCATCAATTTTCTTTGTATCCACCTCAATGCCTCTATGAGATATGGAAAACCCCAAAAGTTTACCGCTATCTATACCAAAGACACACTTTTTTGGATTCAATCACATGTATTTTTGTATTCATTTGAAGATTTTGTGAAGGACATTTACATTGTATTGTCATGTTAAAGATTTAGCTAGGATATCATCAACATAATCTTCCAAAAAAATTTGAATGTAATCATGAAAGATTAATGTCATTGCACGTTGATAAGTTGCACGTAAATTCTTTAGACCGAAGGGCATCATGTAACCCAACAAAAGGTTCCCCAAATAGTTGTAAAGGTTGTTTTATATTGATCTTGATGATTAATAAGGATTTGATTGTAGCCAGAAAATCCATCCATGAATGACAAAAAAGCATGTCCAACAGCTGAATCCATGACCATGTCTATATTAGGAAGCAAAAAGTCATCTTTTAAAGAAGCTTTATTCAATTCTCAAAAATTCATGCATATCCTAATATGATAATCAGGTTTTGCAACTATGACAATGTTTGAGATCCAAGGAGAATATTTAATAGGGCGAATAAAGCCAACATCAAGGAGTTTTTCAAGCTCTTCTTTAACATGCAAGACTATGTTAGGCTGCATTTTTCGTATCTTCTGATGAATGGCTTTAGCATTTTCAGCAAGGACAGTGTTATGTGTGACAATTTTTAGGTCAATTCCTGGCATATCAGAATATTTCCAAGCAAAAATTTCAAGAAAATCCTGAAGTAAAGTGGTAGTGTCTTCTTGTTCTTCATCGTCAAGGCACTTCCCAATCTTAATAATTTTTTCCTTATCATTATTGTCCATTGGGACATCAATTGTATCTCCTAAATGGATCACATTGGTTTAGGAACTTCAAATTCATAGGGTGCTTTAGTGATATCACTTTCTTCTTGCTTGGTAGCAATCATGGCATGAGGAATTCATTTCATGGACGTATGCGAGGATTTGTTATCATAAACACCTAACATTTTTTTTAAAGTTTCATCACTATCAACATTCTTCCATGATGTGGTAAGTTCATATCAAACAATTCATGATGTTTAATTGTGAGTTGGTGGTTTGGTTGACATGTAATAGAATTAATGTTCAAAGGTGATCATTGAGTAGCCTTTATTGTTTTAGAAAAAGAATATCCCAATCCAGTTTTTGTCTCTTGTGTATTAGGTTCAATAGGGAGATGAATACCTTGTTCATGTTTTCCACATCCTTTTCTAGTATATCTAGATTGTTTTACAAGTTCATAGCATTTTCCATAAAGTCTTTCCATTTCTTGCAGATTAGGTGGGGATTGATAATCTATCTCATCAAAAAAAATTGTGTATGTTGCATTTTCATCCAAATTATAGGAGTTAGATAATTGTTCATAATTTTGAGTCGACATGATTATTGGTTGGTCTTGTTTCTCATCTTTCTTTTGTGTGATTATGTATTCACCCATAAACTATGGTGTAAATTCTAAGGATACCCAATCATCACCAAACAATTTAGATACTGATTCCATATTGTTTTGCTCAATTTCAAGAGGTTCTATGTTGGATGTTGGTATTAATGTTTTCAAAGGACTTGTAGCTCCTTTTTCAAGCTGCAAGCAACTTTTAGGTGTGGGGTCAATTTCAATTTGATAAATATGATTGTTATGGACATACTTCATGATACGATGAAGGTTTGAAGGCACTGCATTCATCTCGTGAATCCATGGTCTACCTAAAAGAAGATTATACGAAAGATCATAAGGCATGAAATGGATAGGAGTTTGCAAGGTAGCCACCCCAATTGTAATAGATAAAGTAATTATGCCAAGTAGTTGCTTTGTTGTGTTGTCAAATCCTTGAATGGATACAAAATTAGGTATTATCTATGACTTGTTAATGCGTAATAGATCAAGGAGATTCACACTACACACATTAAGAGCATAACCATTATCAATGAGGGTTCATTTGATACCTATGCGATTGTATTGAGCAAATGTCATGAAGGCTTCATTTTGTTTACACAACTCTAAAGGAGGGAGCTCATGTTGATGGACAGTAATATCAAGATTTTTTTTTTGGATTAGACCTACCACATCATTCAGAGTGGTACTAGGAGGAACTATAGTTTTTTTTAAGGCTGTTTGAAGAATGTTGTGATAATTAGGTGAGTTTTGAAGTAAATCGCAAAGGGAAATATTGGCAAGAGTATTCTTTAATTATTTAACAAGATCATACTCCTTTGTGTGTTGGTTGTAGTGAGGAGCACTAGGCAGATTGGGTAAAGATAAAGAGGGTGGTGGTGGTTGTGGCAGTTGTGGGTTGTCATAGGTATTATATGTATGAGCAATAGTAACATTACTTGATTGATGCAACACATTGGTTTTAGGTGGGTAAAGAGTATACTAAGGTTGGTTAGAGGGATGGAGCTTATGCGAGCATGGATAAAGAATAAGTTGAGGTTGAATTACATTAACATCCTTGGTTTTATATTTCTCACAACAAACCATAGTGGATCATTTGGGTGAGTTGAAGTCCTGAAGGGGCTCATCTAACAAGTGCAAATCATCATGACTAAAAGGTTTGAGGGGTAAATTATCATCTATTGGTTTAAGGTGTTCAATAGAAGCATTAGGGGTGTTAATGGCCATTATCATAAGTCACAACAAAACTTAGTGGATGACTTATGCAAGATGAAGTCTTGAAGGGCTTCATCTAACAAAGAAAAGTCTTCACAAGCAAAAGGTTTGAGGGAGG
Source organism: Sequoia sempervirens (assembly GCA_007258455.2). Classification (NCBI taxonomy): domain Eukaryota; kingdom Viridiplantae; phylum Streptophyta; class Pinopsida; order Cupressales; family Cupressaceae; genus Sequoia; species Sequoia sempervirens. The sequence goes on from VDFB02281492.1 coordinate 212,540,634, forward strand.
TTTTATTGTTAAGAAATTTAGGTTTCTCATTGCAAGCATTAAAGGATGAGGTGAGTGAGAGGAAGTCATAAAGAACTTCATGTAACTTGTCAACATCATCACTACTAAAAGGCTTGGATGAGATGTTGTTTCTAACTTTAATCATTTGTTTGAAGAGCTGGTTTGCTATTTCAATTTTTATGTTTTTATGTGTCGATGAATCTAATCTAAAAGAACTAGGAACAAATACTGAAAAGAAAAGTTGTAAAAAACTAAAACTATCCATAAATGCCATGAAAGAAAGTAAAATGTATGCTAAGAAAACATAAATAACTAAACTACAATAGAAAGTTAATTGCAAAAAATAGAAAGATGCAATGCAAGAAATTGAAATCTAGAAATTCTGACTTAGAAACTGTAGTGTGAATGATTCACCCAAGGTGGCGAATGAATCCTAGAGGATGAATTTTTTTAGTTTTTTTCTAAATGTTTTTAGGGTTGTACAATGTAGAGACAGAATGAAAAGGTAGAATGTTGGAATGATTTAATGAAATGTGATGCAATAATGAAGTCTAAATGATACCTTCACTAATGTAATGCTTAAGAAGTTATAAGATGCAAAACAATGCAAAATGATGAAGTATTTAAGTCCTAAGATGAAAATATAAATGTAAATAAAATGATATTATGTTCAAATATGTAGGTTCACTAAAATGAATTGTCAATTTTTTGCACCCACAAGACTCTCTAACTCTTCTAGGGTTTTGCACGTAAAAAGAGAGAGTAGGGCCAAAAATGCTAGCTAGGTTCATTCAAATTATGTAATGTAGGATGTTATTATGCCTAAATGAAATGATCTAAATGACTGATTATGTATGAAAAACCTAAGGTTTATACAATGTTTGAAAATAGTGTTGTTTGCAAAAAGCTTGAAAGAATGAACAAGAATGCAAATTAAACCAAACAGAAGACTTTTTCAGAATGTGTGCACTTGGGAAACTAAAGAAGACTGGAGAACAATCTAGAAAATTGATGAAGTCTGATTTTGAGCTTACTCAGACTCATTCACCACCCTAGATGAATCAGTCCCAATTTTGGATTTTTTCTACACAGAAGGTTTTTTTTGCCAACTAGGAACCAGGATCTGCATCTGACTCAAAATTGCATCTCAGGAGGGACTCATTCACCATGCATGGTGAATCAGTCCACTTTCAAATTTCTACAACTTCAAATCTTTGTTCTACACCTTGACACTTGCACAATAATTTATGATGGAAACCCGACTCAGGATCTCAAAAAATTCCTACAAAATAGCTTAAAATTGTTTGTCTAATGGGGTTTTTTCCTTAGTCAAACCCCTAGTTGGGTAATTAAACCTTGAATGGGGAAAAAACTGCATAAAACCCTATCCTTAGCTGTGTTAAAGACTAGGAAAGTTTGAAGTATGATAAAAACCCTATTCTATTGTGCTAGAATAAGAAATACAAATATGATTCATGTAATACAATATATCAACCCTAGAAGCTTTACAAGACATTAAAAATGGAGATAAAATGACATGCAAATGAAAAGTAAACAAAATGTAGACATTAATATGAAGATAGAGTGAAAATGGAAGATGGAATCACTTTTAAACCAAGTTGTTAGGTGTGATTTGATGGCTACTTGCATCTCCTCAACCTAGATTTATTCATGATTCACCATAGGCATCCATCATCAACTCTTTGCAATGTTGAATCTTGACCTAAATAGTAAACTTTAAAACCTACAAAAATCCTAGTATGTTGCCCTAAAACTTCAACTTTTGCTAATGAGACTTGTTGTAGAAGAATTGACTTAGAAATTGCTTTTTTGAAATGACTAAAAGATGTGTAAAATGACTTAAAATGTGTTTTTATAAGAAAAAAACCTTGTTTTCCCCTTACTTAGACCTAAGAGGCCAACATTCACCAAAAATTTAAGTTAAATTAATTAAATTCCCACTCAAAATTGAATTTTCTCTCAAGAGGGACTCATTCGCCACCCTTGGCGAATGGGTCCCACCAAAGGGACTCATTCGCCACCCTTGGTGAATGGGTCCCACCAAAGGGAACTCATTCGCCCAAGGTGGCGAATGGGTTCCACTACTGACTTTTGAAGGTGGGCTTTTGGGGTATGAAAGAATTAAGTGTTGTTTGTCAGGTTTTTGGTGATTTCCTAGGTGAAACGAGCCTCTAGATAAAAAATAATGGGAAAAGGGACTCAAAAGTGGGTCTAATTATGCATGGAATTGTCTCTTTTCTCAAGAGGGTCCAATTTTCTATGCCACACTCCATCCCATACTACCCGCAAGGAAACGATCAAGCTGAGATGTCTAATAAAATAGTTATCAAAATTCTTAAGAAGACAATCAATGATGCTAGCCATGATTGGCACATCTAACTTAACCCTACTCTATGGGCTTACCAAACCAACATCCACACAACTATAGTATCCACTCCATTTACCTTGGTCTTTGGAGCTAAAGCCATCTTTCCCATCGAGGTTGAAATTCCATCTTTATGAGTCTCCCTGAAGGGTTTGATTGATGATGAAGAGTATAGACAGTCATGACTACATGAACTAGAAATGTTAGAGGAATGTAGAAAAAATTCCTTAAATCACTTACAGGCATATCAAAACCACCTATGCTACAGTTATAACAAAAGATTCATGGTCAAAAATTTTGAGATTGGTGACTTGGTCCTAATGCAAAATCCTAAGAATCAGTCTGACAAAGAAAAACCTGAAAATTTCAATCCCAATTGGTTGGGTCCTTATATCATCATATCCTCATTTGGTTTTATAGAATACCATCTATCTACTCCAGATGGTGAACAATTGACAGAGCCTATCAACAATCTGCATCTCTAAAAATTCTATGCATAACATCAAAGAGCTAGGTTGAAAACCATTGAAAATACAAAAAACTTAAAAAATATAAAAAAAATCATCACCAAGATGAAAACCTAGCAAACAGGTGTCTTGGTGACACCAAAAAAAAGAAAAATGACAAAAATAGTAAAGAGAAATATTCGTCCAATAGTGAAAACCTAGTAAACAACTGCTTTGGATAAGTACCATGGTGAAAACCTGGCAAACAGGCACCATGTATTGTCGGTCTTTGCTTTGCCATCTACTATCACTCTATCTACCTTAACCCATAATAAATAGCCACTTTTCTGACAATCACCAAAATATCTTGTCACAAAACCTCGCCATTTCTTTCCATGGTTAACAATGGTTGACATCAGGTCTTCGCATACCATCCATCTATCATCCCAAGTATGTCCTTTTGCACATCATTTGAACTTGGCTAGTCATGGACCTAACTAGGGGTAATCCTTTATCACCTGACTATAGTGGGTATCACATATGGTCCTTTCAATTAAAAAAGTCTTGAAAAAAGACAAAAAAAAATCAAAAAATGATAAAATGTCTTGAAAAGAGAGAAAAAGTTCATAAAATGTCCTAAAAAAGACAAAAAAATCATAAAATGTCTTGAAGAAATACAAAAAAATAAAAATATGGAAAAAACACAAAAACATCCAAATAAAACTTCAAAAATCCCAAAAATAGAGTGATAACTTGTCAAGTCAATCAAGTCAGTCAATCCATGTCATTGTTGAACTATGTTGTCTCTGTGCATTTGCTACATAGGTAGGGCTCATATTTGGGCCCTTGAGACATTAGGTCAGTCCTTTTAGGTTTGTCCAAAATAAAATAATGACTCAATCTTTTGTCACCAAGACAAAGTCATTCGTTGTGTCAAACTACAAGTCTCTGAGCATATGTTGTAGGCAAGGCCATCAATCAATGAGCCCCTGAGGCTGCACTAGGTTAGTCCATTAGGGTTTATGAAATTGCACTAGCACACACATCAAATATCTTTAAGTCAAACAAATTATTCTAAAATAGACAAACTTCTAAAACAAACATTGGCAATTATTTACCCCAACATTCAAATCAAAACAAGTCAAACTCAGTCAACTTTGGTCAAATCCACTAAGCTTCAATGAAACTTAGTTAAAACTAGTCAAACTATCAACTCTTGGTTATTCTTCAGATGTGCCCTTCTAAAGAACAACTCTTGTCATTTATTTATGCCTTAGGATGTGTCCTTAGGCATCATCATAGTCATCCAGTATTTTGAGGGATTCTCTTGGCATTTGAGGATCGATCCTCTTGAAATCAACATCATTTAGGATGTTTCATTCCTAAATTTGGCATTACCTGGCATTCATCACCTACACACCATCAAAACCTAGCATCTTGACATCAAAATACTTGACATTCAAACACAATTGGAAAACACTCGGAAAACACTTGGAAAACACTATCTTGTCATTTTGTCCCTTGATTTTTCATGATGGTACTAGTTCCTCAAGGATGTCCTAACAATAGGATTTTGAGGAGTAGCGATGTATCATGATGATGGGATTGTCCTATCTTTTTCAAATAGTCATGTTGCTAGTTCCTTGAGGATGTCCTGATAACAAGATTTAGAGGAGCAACAATGTTTCATGGCTTGTATTTCTTATCTTTCTTATTTGTGGTTGGTTGTGACAAAAATATTGGGGCAATTGTGCTCTTAGTATGAGTTACTATCATCCTTGTCTATGACTACTTATGTCATGTGATGGTACGACCTTGCACACCATTGATCTATGTCATATCATGGTGTTTGTTTTCCATTACAATAATCCACCCAATGTTTATTAAGAGGAAAAACTATTAGTTCTTTGGTAATATGTTAAAGGATTTTGTCTTTGCACTAACATCCATCTCCTTCTATCTTGTCATCTCTTCTCCTATGTCTCCTGATGATATCCTATGACATACAAAGATATAATTTCATACATGATAACATAGAAATTGTATTAGTTCACCACACATTTACATATACCCATTCACTTAGTTACATTATACATTAAAAAATTCATTTAGGCATACATTAATTAAATATACATTCACATATTTGTATCTACATCATTAGCATACACATATCTTTTACATTCATCAATTTGCTTCCACATGACATATAGATGCATTACACATTTCCATACATCATCCATATCACTAATGCATATACATCATAACATAACACATTGCCTATCACATCATCCATACATATAATCATACATCAATGCATCCATAATCATAAGCATGGAATCCATTAGAATAAAAAAATTATCCATACACATAGATCATTATCATCATAATATAACCATCATACATAACATAATATCACCATGGCATGTAAGCATAAATAACTATCATAACTAGATACATCACATAACATATAAAATTCATTGTCATAATCATCATCATAAGTGCATATATCATAGAGATAATCACATCATAATGCATCATCACATAACATAAATCATATAGGCTGCACCAAAATTTCATCATATATATAATCTCAAAAATCATGTCACGGGATATAGAGCTTGCAGGCTCGATGGTCAACATATAAATGTCATAAAATAATGTCTAAAACACAATGTCAAGGTAAAAATCATAGTGTCTATGTTGAACTCTACTCATCCCCTTGAGGAGAAAACCGAGGTGACTGGTGCTCGGTGATGGGAACTCATACTGATGGCATCATGGACTTGGTGGGCTGAGTCTATGAAACTAATGGACCTATGGCAAGTGGTTGACTATGCTCTGACCTATGCCCTGAGGCAGATGAACCATGGCTATGACTAGACCTGTGGCCCGAGAAATGCATGTGGCTATGAAGGGATCAATGACCTGAGGAATTCCCTGAAGAGGTAGAACAAACCACACTTCTCTGACTATGATTGTTGTGTGCGGCTAATACTACCTGACCTAGTCCATGTCCTACTATGAGATATAGATAACCCAAGCTCTTTTTGATTGGTCAACATTTCTCTCTCATATAACATATGATACTCACCCCTACTAGCATTGACCCTATCCAAATCTTTGGCTACATCTCCAACTAGCCCTGAACATAATTGTGTGAACCCCGTACACCAACTCTTTGTCTCTTGTCATTTGATCTTAGCCTGATCCCACTCTACATGTTTAACCTCTAACTCCACCTGTAGGGATTTGATCTATGCAGTATCCTTGTCTACTCTCCTTTGCATGTTAGCCAATCTCTTGTCCACTATAGCATCATGAGGCAAAGGTGGTCCTCTAGGTATATCATCCTCTCCCTCCACCATATGCTCTCTGAGCTATCTATCTGCCTTGTCCATCTCATCCTCACCACCAATATCTAGCTCCTCGTCCATGTTGATGTGTTTTTTATGGACTTCTCAACACAAACAGTGCGTAGGTGCACTACCTCTCTTGAAAGACAATATTCCACAATCAAATTACATAACACTATCCCAAGGTCTCTAATGTTAGGTCTTGATAGTGCTTGAAATATCTTAGTTGTTTGATGTGATTTGTTGGAATCACAAGGCAGTCTTATAGATGGATTACAAAGTGGGAAGTTGGATTCTTGAAATGGAGTTCTTAAGATGGGAGAGTTGTTGTGCATTCGCTGTAGGTTCAAACAGCAGTCTTGAACTCCATTTTTGTCATTGGATTTAGCTTTACAATGTGCAATGAACCTTAGCATAGGTCACTCATTAAATAAAATGAAAAAGGGGGTAGGGAAGAGAGGAGGTTCCTGGATCTATAACTAATTGTGAATAGTGATGATGAGGTTCCTGCAATGGACAGCTTCTTGGAAACAATATTCCACTTAGCCAAAAATCTCACAGTCTCATGGAATTTGTGCTATCTTCTACGGTTTGCAAATGTTTCATTTGTCATTCACCATATGCATGCATGAACAAAGATGAAAGTTTGGAGCAGCTTTGAATTTAAGTCCAGACTAACTTTACACAACTATCTACCATTAGCAAACAACAAAAATATGGACTAAGAAGGCATCTACACTACAGGAATTTCATAACCACAAGACATCATTCCTTAAATCTACTAAAGCAAGAAAACAGTTAACTATAACATCAATAAAATCTAAGTTAAACATCTAACAATGGAGGTTGAATCAAGCAACATGTGAGAAACTCAGAAAATGCACCAAGTCAATGTATTTTCATTATAAATTTCTGCAGCATGTCTTTACAACAACTCAATTCTCTTTGCAAATGAGAGGAGCCCCCTATTTATAGTGCCCAAAAGATCTAATGAATGGCCAAGACTAATACTCATTGTGTGGCCAAGATTCATTACAAAATAGGGTTTCACCAACCCCCAATATTTTACAATTTAAAATTATGTTTTGTCCCTTTCCCTATTTTGTCCTCTAGTGATAGCACTGTAGCATTTTGTCTTTTTGCTAATTGTTGTTTACTGTAGCTACTCTTTAGTGAATTCTCTATCATCTACGGGGCTGTCCTCCTGCTTCTTTGAGGTTGTGTACTCCATGAACTTAAGGATGACTAGCTGAAGCTTATCTATCTCAATGATCTCATACCTCAATGTTTGGTAGCTCCACTCCTTAGTATTATCTTCTACCCTCTTCTAGTCTTCACTGTACTTTGCACCTTGATCCCTGAACAACTCTAATTGCTCGAAGGCACGGGCAGAAAAACTCATGAATTCCATTGTCATTTTGCTAGACATCCTGCCCTCCATCTTCTTTTGAAAGTAAGGCTTCACCTTTGCTGGATCCATTTGTACTACGAGCATGTCATACTGTGTCATCAGCTTGAGGTACCGGGCACATTCTGCCCTGATCTCTTTGATCCATTCAATATCTAGGTCCACTTTGTTCATTATCTATTCTAGCCTTTCCTTTCAGTTGTCAAATCCCTGCTGCCATACATCCATTAGCCAATGATCATCCTTGTTGAACACAAGCTCCTTTTCCCATGTGGCTTCTAGCAGCTAAAGGATAGCCTCTATCTTTGGGAAGGTGGAGTTGTATGTTGCAGGGAAGTCAATGCATAGCCTCCTCATACCTTCCAAAGATTGCTGGAAGTCTAAGAACTTGTTGGCTATCCAAACAACCTAGCTAATTCCCATGTTCCTGACGTATAAGACTTGTTGGAACCAACTCTCTGTAGTCTTTTCTAAGTTCTTTCTCCTTTCCATCTTATCAATCTGTTCCTTTGACAACAGTTGGGGTGCAATGGCAGTCGTGGTAGGTAGGTCATCCACCGAAGACCATTGCTGGATGTAATCTGTTAGAGCAGCCCCCTGTGCTTTGAGCTCATCTTTTGAGATCTTGTCCTACTTTATCAAGTGTACCACCGTGGCCACTAACTCCTCAAGATGCCCTATCTTCTGCTCTCTAGTGGCAGTTCCTAGATCCATGGTGGAAATTTTATAACTCACGCCATCCTGGCCCACTACAGGGGTTGCTATTTACACAACTCGAGACCCAGAAGCATCCATTGTCACCCTAGATCAGATCTTAGGCTTCTTCTCCTTCTTTGTTGTGATCTGAGCTTGGGCTAAGATAGCTTCTAGTCTCACCCTCGGGTCTTTTAGTATGGGATTTTTCCTTTTGAGCTATTTTTCTAACCATTTAGGCATGATAGACTTTCCCTTAGGTGACTCATGATCATCCTTGCCCCTCTTAATCAAGGCTTTTGTTCTCCTAGCCTCCAAAACTCTCAATTCTTCCATGGCAACATCTCCCTCTTCATCATCGGAGTCCTGGATGAACACAAGGCACTTTATGGGAGGCTTGATAGATAATTGTTGTAGGGGACTTTCTTTTTCTTCCATTTCCTCCCCTTCCTTCTCCTTAGTTTGTTCAACCTCATGTGCATGTTCCTTGAATTGCTCAATTTTGAGGCCTATGACAGTTTGGGCCTCTCCCTCAAGTTTGTCTTCTTGATGTTGTCCTTCTTCAAGGGGTGACCCTTTTGCCTTTTCTTTAGTATCCTTCAGTTGCTGGGCCATTTCTTCCTCTAGGTCATCATTGAAGGTCTACACAATGACCTTACCACTAGCGTCATCCTCCTCATCCCCGCTCTTAGAGGAACTAGATCATTCTTCTTCATAGGTCACCCTATCAATAGTGTGATGTTCATATTATGGGTGCTCGTGGTATTCATCGGCCTCCTCTTCAAAGGGCTTCAAGGCCTCTTGTTCTCGCCTCTCCCACTCCTTAGAGATTAACATGGTGGCTTCCATAGCTAGTGGCCCTGTCAGAGGTTGTGAAGGTTTGGTAGTAGTGAGGACCTGAGCTAGGGCTGCTTGAAGAGTGGATCCATGAGGATCTAGGAGAGCTTGGAAGGGATATTATGCATATGCTTCGAGAAGGCCTTAGGAAAGGTGGGAGCGGGCATTGGTGTAGCCACCATAGGTAATGGAAGTGACGTGGTAGGTGACATGGTAGTGGAGGAAGCAAGAGTAGTTATGGTGGAGGAAGAGTCAATTACAATCACCAGCTTGGTCGGGGGCGAAGGGGCAAGATGGACAGAGATGTCCACTACCAATGGAGATGTAGCAACCATAGCCAGAGAAGTAGGTGGTGTGATAGTCAGGGCAAGGAGAGCTAAGAGGGGTTCTAAATGACCTGCACCCTTTACTTCTTCCTATTGGATTAAGGGTTGCTTCGTGGTACCCCCTGTTCACTTAAGCCTTTTGGAGGGTGAGCCTCCTGTTTCTTTCCTTGTATAGACCTTGGGGTCAAGGGACCACTCCATTTTTGTCTCCTTCCTCTTCTTAGACCTGGTGACCAGAGGAGACTTGGATGTTCTACCCGTCGAAGTGGTGGCAGCAACATCTTCGGTGGCACTTAGTTCACTCTTGAGTCCTTCATAAGTCAAAATTATCCCCTGTTGTCTTAATCGGGCCACTTATCTATCAACCCATTCCTTGGTACAAGCCAATATTGGCTTGGTTATGATATTGAGGCCATCGACCTCTTGCTCATCCCAGTCTACTATTGGTAGTGGCAAGTTGGCAACTGCGCGGTACCTGGGGTGCATTATGGTGCTCTTGTCTTCCTCGACCTAGTCCGATATGGGGAAAGGCTGCACCTTCCTTACAAAATGCATAGTCATCCGCATATAGTTCCTTGCATGTACTTCTTTATCATCTTCACAATCTCCCCAAAAGTCTTCAATGTGGTGGAGATGAGTGAACTCGGGTCCCAGTGCCTTTCTTACATGCCCATATGGTTCTATTCGAGGGCGAGCAGTGTGTAGGTGAAAATGGTAATCCTTCAATTCCTTCTCAGAGTTACCAACACACTGGGAAGTATGTAGTTTATACATGCCCTAGCCAAGAGTCATGGGATAAGAGATCCCTGCTATATGTTTGCCACTGAAGATTTCCTATATGTGTTGGAGCTACCAAGAAAGCTCCAATAAGATGATTCGGTCATTGGGGTATCAAGGCAATTTCTTTAGCCTTTCAGTGAAGCCTTGGGCATGGATGTATGTGAACTTCGGGTATTGAATGAAGAGGAAGGCATACTGCTTTAAGAATTCATGAGCACTATGGGAAACCCTCCTTTCGAAATCCTTGGCAATCATTCTAACAATATGGCCGATGAAGGCATCATTCACTCTGCAATACTCCCTCTTGAAATTTTTGTACTGGAGCTAAGGGTATTTGTCATAGGCCTTCAATCTTTGACCCAACTTCTGATTGGGTGGCACAAATAACCCATTGTACTATCTCTAGTCTACCAAGGAGTACACAAGATATGATGTCATGTAGAATTTGAAGCTTTTCTTCACATCGACGAACTGCTCATGGAAGCAGTTGCTTATTATACCTCCCCAATAAAATACGGTCTTTTTGGTAACGTCTTCATTCCCACAAAAGATTTTCTCAACAAAATACACCATCCACCCCTAAAAAAAGGCCACAGTAGGGAGGCCCATAACCCTGCTCAGCATTGTGACCAAATCGTGGTAGTCTTCATAGAAATCACTGCGGAAGAGTTTGTTAGGAATCTTCGTGGCGCTGCCCTACTTTTCCTTGAGCCAATGCTGATTTATTAACTTCCTCCAGCTCATAGGGTTAGCATCCCACACCGCCTGGCACTCCTCAATGGTAGGAATTTCCATTTCTTGAAACGTGGGAATGTGAAAGGTTTTCGTGATTCCTCCAGCCGACATGTTAGTGAGAATGTTACCATCCCTATCAACAATTGTCCTTGTGTCGGGCTGATATGCCTGCCGACATTCCATGACCAATTCAGGGGCTACAAGGGATGAGGGGAAGCCTGCAGCTTTCGTGATTCCACTTTGTCTTATCAATCTTTCATTTTTTGTTGTTGGATTGACCCTGACCCTTTGTGTAAACTCGTCAATATTGACGTGGCCTATGTTGGTGTCGATGATTTCCTTCCAATCCATGGTAATTTTTGAGTGCAAAGGCTCACCTTGAAATTGGTATTTCATCTAGTCTTTGTCTTCTTTCCCTCAAGGAGTTTTTCCTAACATCTTTCCTTTGTCCTTTTCAACGGCTGCCCCCGAAGGTCCTACACCTGATTCCATATATTCTGCAAGTAAAGGCGTAGTCAATGTAACTAATCACGAAAGCATTCATGTTAGTTGAAATCCAAAAAATGAAATCCATTTTAAATAATCTATCAAGCATAACATGAACATCATCTCTCAATATCATTGGCCTTTTGATTCAGATCTATGGGATAGTTCGGGCTGGGAGGGTCGGACTTCCCTAGTAGGAATGTTGTTTTGGAAAGGAAAATAGGGAAGAATGATCTGGGAGATTCTCTCTAATTGAATTTTGATAATTTGAGAGGCTCACAATGGAGAGGACCAAGATTCAGCACATGGATCAAGATTATATTTCACATTTGGGCTCATTTGGATGGGTTTAGGGGGATCTAGAGGTCCCAGGCTGGAAAGCTATCTAGAGATGGCCGTTTGAAATGGTAGATCAGAAACAAAATTTCGAAGATGGAACTCTGGGGTTTGGGGTTCGGCAGGCTACAGGGCAGTCAGAAGATAGTAATTTTCCATTTGAGTGCTCAGGCCAAAGGCACCGGGAAGTTTCCCATCCTTCACCATTTGAAATGGCCATTGCTAGGGGGAAGTCTGGAGGTGGTGGCTCGGTAGTTAGGGCCTGGTGTGAAGGTCGGCAAGAGATCAACCATCGATGCAAAGTCATAGCAAACGCCTCGGGTCTCACCAAAAATGCACTTCTTGGGGTTAAGGGAAACCAGTGAAAGGTCATGGCGGCAGGGTGAGGTCTTGGCGAGGTCCTTAAGTCTCACCGACAACCAAGAGTAGGATTGGACCCAGTAGGAGAGTTCATCATTTGATTTCATTTTCAGTTCTGTGGCGGTCGAAAGGGAGGAGCCCGAAGCTCGGAGGGGCGAGTGAGATTTTCCCTTTCAGAATAGCAGATGAGGGAAGGTTGGGGCCTAGAAGGCGGATGAATTTTGAGCACAGATGAGTTTGTTCAATTTGGATCCTAGCGGCGAATGGGGGACCGGGGCCCGGAGGTCAGAAGGATGTCGTGTATTTTCCAAGAGAAGAGTGATGTCATTGTGAGGTCTTGGCAAACACGAAAGGTCCTGCCGACAAGAGGAGTCTTTGGTGTAAGTTTTCTAGGTCAGAGAAAGGTCTTGGCAAACCAGCGATGTCTCCCTGACAAAGAGCCCCATCGATGTAACCTCTTTTTGACCTTGTGAAGTCACCCCGATAGGGGATCTGGGCTCGCCAAGACAAAGATTTGGTTGTGAAGTCCTGGCGACCGCTAGGAGTCTTGCCGAAAGCGAAGGCATTAGTAAGACCAAAGGAGCTTGTGGTGTGGTCTTGGCAACAGATTAATGTCTCCCCAACAAATCACTCGACAAGAGCAGGATATGCTCGGTGAAAGGTCTTACCGAATTGAGGAGGTCTCAGTGACAACAAACTCAGCAAGATGAAAGAAAACCCACCATGAGCCTTGTCGACAAGGATTGGTTTCACTGACGGAGAATGAGGGGTGGAGTCCCGGGTGCGGAATCCCGGATACCCGGGCCCGAGAGACCCTAAAGTTGTTTTGACATTTCTAGTTTTCACTAAGTCTTCACCGACAAAGGGAGTTTCCGGGCCCAAGGGTCATGAATGCCCCTGTGAAGAACGACTACATGGAGATAAACCTCTGAATTGGTCAAAGGGGGTGTTGTGTTGGTTTTCTCAATTTTCGAGGACATGGGTTTCGGTCATGATGCCATGGTTCACTATTTATATGTTTTTAATTGTCATTGTTCATTTTAATCCCTAGAAACCATGAAAACACTGTTCAGGAGGGTGAATGAAGAACTTACCTTGAACCCTCGATGTAGCAAGGCGTGGGATACACCAGTGGTCGGTAAGTGAAGGCAATGGGTGATGATCGACAGAGGCTTCGAAGATGGACTCCCATGGCAAGCTCTAATCTCCCTCTACAACACCGTCAAGTGAAAATGGCAGGCCTAGGCAAGCAATTTATACCCCTAACCGCCATTAATGGCCCTATTAAATGTAGGTATGAGTGACCAAGGAAGTTGGTGATTTTAAATTCTGACAGGGCTGAGACTGAGGTCTGGAACTGGGAAGAGGACAATGGCCCGTTTGGCAAGTTTAGCTCAAATAGTGGGTGAAGGGAGGTTGGGGCTCGGAGGGCTCTACCTGGATCCTGCTGTTAGGAATGGAAAAACCCTCGCAGAACCCCAAAAGTGAAGTCCAGGGGGCCCAGAAGGTTCAAAAGTAGCTGAAACTAAGAATTTAATCAAACGAGAATGAGGGCCTAGACCCCAAGGTTTGGTAAGGTGCAAACCATCCACCATTAATGAATGGCAGACACAATAGGGGAACCCGTGAGGGAAACCGAAGGGCCGGGCCAGCAGGCCTAGGCAAAGGCAGGTAATGCCAGGGAGTCCCGCAAGGCACTAGAACTTAATAAAAAAAGGGGGAGGAGGTTCAACTTATGGTGAGACATTGAAGGAACATTGACCACCCGAGACACCAAAAAAGGGGCACACAAAATGAGGCAACAATAAAATGACTTGGCAAGGTGAAAGAAAAGAGGCTCCCTGTTTGGAACGGGGCGTGTGTGCCGAGGGCACAACAGTCCCCAACTACCTCCTCTCGTCCACCAACATCTAACAAATCCTCTGCAATGTGCACCTCAGCCTCCACCTCTGCCTCCTATCTGACCTTGGCCTTTGGCTGCTCCTCCTCTTGTCTAACTCCCTCATCCCTCTCCTCCTCCTCAAGCACCTTGGGAATCACATCTAGGAGCACTCTCGTAATTCATTGTCAGAATCTCCTTCCCTGTCTCCTACCATCTCCACCTCTCCTCCTCCTTCTTCCACCCCCATCATCTCCTCAATCATCTCCATAATTTCTTCCACCATCTTCTCCTCCCCTCCCCCTGTCTCATCTCCCTTCATCCCATCTACCTCCATCTATCCCTTTGCCACCATCTCTTCCTCCTCAGTGCACCTACAGTATAACTAAATGGTGATCCATTAGTGTCGGCCCATCTGGGTCTATCAACAACTATGGTCTATGTGCCTACCACCATGTGTCAAACTCTACTATCATCCTAAGATCCACTGGACCCCCTCTCCATGCCCACTATTATGCCACCAACCCATCAATTTGTTGCTCTACTAAAGGAACTGATATAGATGGTCCACATATAGTCTCTCATGAGGATCTAGCATACTCTATAGTCCCCACTGGTACAACATGTCACTCACCAAATTGTCATAACACCCACTGGGGAAGGTACATCTCAATAATGAGCTATGACTAAATAGTGCACCCAACCAAATATCTAAACTATCTGTAGAATGGAAAATGATCACCTCATCAACCCATTATGCATAATCTTTATATGGTCTCTAGATAATGGCCATCAAAGTATCAATCTTGTGCTGTCATTAGCCTATCTCTCCAACTCTAGTTTGTTGAAGGGCACCTGCATACATATAGACATAAGGCATCCCATCCACTAGTTGTGGTCTTTGAATAGATGGTTTGAAGATGGGGATATGCTCCCAAGCCTAGATCATAAGTAAAGTCATCTCATAGTTGATGCTATGTGCACCTCTATACACCACCTCATGCAACTGATGATAAAGCATCCCAAGAAGACAAGGCCCCCATGCAAAAATAGTCTTGTCCCACCTCATTCTCATGAGCACATCTCCCCATCCGATATGGAACCTGTGTCCAAGGCAGTCTGGTATCAGTACAATAGAAATCAATGTGCATAACATTGCATCCCATCGATGATAATGCTCTGCCATGAACTCCCATTGAATCTCGTATCCCTCGATGCCCAGTCTTGCACCATCATCAACCTCATAATACTCAGTAATAGCTTGATGTCCCCGGTGTGGATCATAAACAACTCACTCCCCTCAGATCAGAAGGCTCATAATTTGGTAAACATCCTCTAGTGTCGCAGTTCCCTTTCCCATCAGCAAATGGAATGAACATGTATCTGAGTGCCATCTCTCAACCAATGCTGTCAAAAGTCCCGTATTTTCCTGGATGGGCATATAGGTCACATAATATAATCCTAGTCGCATCAGTCATCTATGCTCTTTGTCTTGCAAATGATCTCTAAAGGCATATGTTGACGACCTGAACTTGCACATATAAATGGGTGGTAATCATTTCTGCACATGTAGAAACAAGAGTTAGCACATCATTAAAACATCATTTTTACCATCCATCCAATCAAGAATAAGTAGAAATTCAATTTAAAGTTAATTCAACTTTGGTCAAAGTCAAATGTGTCATGTCAACAACATTTGCATCACTTGGCCCTTGACTTGCGTGATGACCAAGCATTTGTGTTGCACAAGCTCACACATGCATCATCTTATAACTTATGCATCAGTAAATCTACCATATGCATCATTTTCATAGAAAGTGCATCGAGTGGTCTGGCATTTGCATCGCAATAGAGTGATTGCATCGTTAGACCTATCATTTGTGTCACATGATGGCAATTACGTCTCGCTAGTACACAAATGCATCACTCTTTAAGGGACCTCTTGTGTTTGCATTGCGACACATCAAATGCATTGAACGTGAATGCGAATGCAGCTTACGTGAATGCGTATGCGTCACAATGCATTTGTTGACCTAACTTCTAGCCCTAAAAAAGCACACAAAATGATGAAATAATGAAGTGGGTTAGGCATATTTACCGATGGCTTTGCACCCTCTAGCCGTCTAAAATTCCAAACAATGTATCTGTAGTACTCGGTCACTAGAATCACCATCTTTGCAAAAAGTCTTCTCTCTCTAAGCTCTCAAATATCCAATAGTAAAAGTGAAAATGAATTAACTTTTTACCCATTTTGAAAATATTTATAGGGTAAAAGTGGGATTTTCTTGAAAATTTTATTATTGGAGACTCTTTTGACTAACTTTGACCAACCTGTGGACTGCTTTAAACATGTCAAAATCCAAAACCGCTCACACCACTGATTCTTTGAACATCAAATTGACTTATCGAGACACTTTCCAAATTTTTTTGTTGCTAGGCCAAAATTTAAAAAATTTCTCGAAGGGGCATAGATAATTTGTACATCTGTTGGGGCATGTTTCTGACTGAATTTTTTGTCACAATGTGACAAACTGCATTATGACAAAGAGGGGAAAAATGTAGACACATAAAATTGACCTAGGCCATCAAATTTTTTTCATCATATTTCTTCCTAGCATAATTAAAATATTTAATTATGTCCTATGGTCCCATTTCAACTATTAATTAAATA
This sequence comes from Sequoia sempervirens, assembly GCA_007258455.2. Classification (NCBI taxonomy): domain Eukaryota; kingdom Viridiplantae; phylum Streptophyta; class Pinopsida; order Cupressales; family Cupressaceae; genus Sequoia; species Sequoia sempervirens. Next base: position 212,557,330 of record VDFB02281492.1, read on the forward strand.
ATTCATAATTATTTAACTAACTCATGTCTTTTATTCCTCTTGATTATTTAAATAAATAAATTATATTTATTTATTTAGATAGGACACTAATTGTCTAATGTCTCTCTAGGATTAAATAAATTCATAAATTTATTTATTTATCTTTTGCCCATTATTCTTCCTGATTATTTAAATAAATAAATTTTATTTATTTATTTAAATACATCATTAATTCCGAAATATCTTCTTATAATTAAATAAATTCTTTAATTTATTTAATTATTGTCCACCTTAGCATTCTCCCAATTTTAAACAAAATTATTTAAAATTGCCCCATTTTCTAATTTTCTCTCTTAGTAAATAATTCAAATTAATTATTTACTATCACATGACCCCACCTTTTTGAATTAAATTAATTTTTAATTCAAAATGACAACTTCCCTCCATAAATCAAATAATTTATAATATTGTTTTATTTTTCAGCTCTTTCTTTTTCCATGCCATTCTTATCTCCTTGTCACATACAATCTTGTCCTTTGATTTGATTTTCTAAAATCAAATCTTGACCATTCATTTCAAATTTACCCTAATGTTTCCCTAACCCTAATTGTGGGTTGTCACATTCAATCTCAAACATTGATCTTATGGCATTGGTCAATCTTCAATCCTTGCCATTCATCCAAAATTGACTTTTCTATAAAATGACAATTTTGGTCTCATTTGGACATCTTATGCAATCTTCATCTTTTGAAATCTTGACATCTTGGTATTTCTTGACTTCATAGGATTGCTTCATAGTTTCTTTATAGTTGCATACTTGCATTATGTTTCTTTTTAGATAGAATCCTTCAACATTTGCTTAGGACATTGGCATAGTCATAGGTTGCTATCACAAATCTAAGGGAAAACATAATATTGCATCAAATAGAGAAGGTCAATCATGGAGGTTGAAAACATTTTGGTAAACTCTTTCCTTGTTTTCATGTTGTTTACTCCTTTTTGCTTCATTGTTTTGCTTTGGGTTATCTTATTTATGCTCTAATCTGCTAACCTAGGTTTTTCCCTAAGCTACACCATCATTCATAAATGTTTGAAGTTCTCCCACAAAGGTGTTGTGCATGACATTAGATACCAGTCATTGGTGTCCCATGGGGGTTACTCATTGGATCATTTTTGGCCCACCCTAGTCTGTCCACTCCCTCCAAGTACAAACCTACTTTACAAAAACTATGTGAAAAATGAGACCGGGGAAAAGGGATAGCCAAAATTTTCCCTCCTAGTAGCACAAAAACCAACTGCTTCCCCTTCTCGAAAGGGAAAAGAGAAGCTACATCATTCTGAAGATGGCTCTCCCACTCCTCTTTCTAGAGAAGAGTTTTGGATGAATATGTCTATATTTTATCTATTGAGTCCAATGATACCACTTGGTGTAAGCCTAAGATCAGGATATTAGACCTCCCTACTAAGCCACCCAAAACTTGATACTACTTGTATGGAAAGAGAAAAGGTCCCCATGGGGAATCCTCTATGTCTCAACCTCCATGACCTCCCACTACTTCTAATCCCAAAGTAGTAAATGGGAAGAGGCCCACAATCGAGGCATTGGATCTGACTCCCCCTACTATTTCTTGATCTCTTCCTCCTACTCCCATTCAGGAGTCTATCCCACTACTAGAAACAATTGAAGTGGACACTCCCATTGCTAAGCAAGAGTCTTTCATTCCCTCACAACCTCCAGTCTCTAGCTTGAAGAGCCATAGAAACCTCCTTGCATGTGATTGCAAGTGTTGGAAAAAGGCTCTTTTGGGTGAGTAGGCTACTTTTTAAAAGAAGGAAGTGGATTCAACCACCCCCGTATAAAGGTCTTTTGATGTGTCCTCCTCTTTCCTCCCCTCTATTTCCATTCAATATAGTTCAATCTCACTTTTGGCTTCTGCTATGAGTATGAATGCACTTGACCTCAAAATGGTGCAGGTATTTATCACTCCTTTGGTGGAGCCACCCTTGTTGATGTCCCTTCTATATGTCCCTCCTTTCCCTAAGACCATGAATATTTCAAATAATTTGGTAGTATCTATCATGGTTTTCCTCTCCTCCTTCACACCTCTTACCTTGTCTATGGGGAGTTCACATCCCTCGATGAAGTAGAAGATGGAGGATGGCTCTTCAAATAATGGAGGTCATAATAGGAGCCCACATTCTCTGAAGGGTGGTCCTATGCTAGCTTGTTCCATCCTAGTAATGGAACCAACCCTGACATCCCCTGAGTTTTTCACCGCTCCCGAATCACTTAGTGAGCCTAGCTGTGAACCCTGGGAATAGTCCTCTCTATATATTGAGGTATGACATGGCACTCTAGAAAAGTGCATGTTTAACTCTCTATATAGAGTTCTATCCTTGTCAATGATTCTCACAAAATCATCGACCATAGCTCCACAAGAGCCAAGTGGAGGAGGCCTTGTGGGGCCTTCTTCCTTAGCCCTTGTTGTGAGAGGGTTAGAAGCTCCTCCCTTTAATATTCCACAATTGTATTCTCATCCTCCTTCCCCTTATGATGATCTAGAGTGGGAAGTAGATGACCTCTTGGTCGATGAGTGTTAGGGGGAGACCTCTTCTTTATCTTTAGATTAGATGTGTGTGTGTGATGTGATGTGTTACCCTATGATTGTGCTATGTGTTCCTGTTGACCCTTGTCACCGTTGTTGGTGCTTGGATACTAGTGTGGTTTTTGTGTCGTGAACCTTCTTCTATTTGTATCATCATTCTTCCATGTTTGTGATTGATTTTTAACAAATTGAGGATGATACAAAGTGTTGGGGGGATTTAGACTTCCCTTCCATGTTGACCCAATTTTAAATTTTTTCTTTGTCTTCTTGTACATTCTTTACATGGTCTGATATAGTAGGGGGTTGATGATAGTTCCTTTTATATACTATTATTATACTTATATATATATATATATATATATATATATATATATATATATATTTATGAGTAGTTCTAACCCTAAAATATTAGATCACCCCTGTGCCCTTTGTTTGTGATTTTTTGCTCTTTCTTATCATTCTCTCTTCTCTTCTTGAGTTTTCCCTTTCATGTGTGACACTATTACTTTGATTCTCTTAAAATCTATTCATTGCCAACAAATCTTTTCTTGAGAATCTTTGCAAACTTTTTCAAAGAATCACATTCTCAACTTGGAACCCTAATGGAATGTGTTTCCTTCATCATGAGTTTGCAAAGAAGGAACTTGAGAACTTTCCTTCAAGGTGGAAGCACCTTTGACCTTCCCCTCACAAGGGGCATCTTCTTCCTTTTGAATTCCTTGATGAAGTGAATATCTTTTAAAAGGATTCCTTGGTGTTGAATCTATTTGAGAAAAAGCATCTCTTCCACACTTTCAAATAGCGTGTCCCTTAACTGGACCCCTTTGAAATTTTTCCAACTTGTTGACGGTCTATGTTACTATTTGCTTACTTGCCTGCCTAGCCACTTTTAGAAATGTTCTATCTGCAGGTAAACATGTGACTTTTCAAGTGCACCTATAAAGCCACTTTTAGACTTTGCGGACTCTCCTTTTTTAGGTTCCCTCCTTGCAGGTCTATGGGCCTATAAGGAACTTCCTTTGAGCTTCCTCCATGTGAGAGACCTTGGTGGTGGCTCCCTTGTAGGTCTACGGGTCTATAAGGAACTTTTTTTGGGGTTTCCTTCATGTGAGAGATCTTCGAGGAGACCTTCCCTGTAGGTTTGTAGACCTGTAGGGAACTTTTTCTGGAGTTTCCTTCATGTGAGAGATCTTTGAGGATGCCTTTCCTATAGGTTTGATGGCCTGTAGGGCACTTTTTTTGGGTTTCCTTTATGTGAGAGATCTTGGAGGACACCTTCCTTGTAGGTCTGTTGTTCTATGAGGTGCTTAATTCTCAAGGCTTCCTTCATGTGAGAGATCTTAGGGGTCACCTCATTGCGGGTTTGTGGGCCTATAAGACACTTTCATTCTAAATTTTCATAGTTCTGTGAGGCTATGGAGTCCTTTGCCTACCTTGTGCTTTCAAGCTCGCTAGATTGCGGTCTACTTCCTTGACATTTCAGGTATAAATTTCTAACCCTACTAACTCTTCAATCTACTTTAGTAAAGCACTCATTAGTATTCATGCTCACTAAAGTGGGGCAAAAATGTAAAGGAGTGAATTTGAAACCCTTACACAAATTCCTCTTTTACACATCTTCACTTTGAAAAACAAATCTGAAGTCAAAATTTCACATCATCTGGTTGTCTTCCTTCCACTTGGAAGTTGACTATTGTGTTAGTAGGAGAATTTTTGTTAGGGACTCTTGTGTGGCATTTATATTTCCACATGACACACTTACGTCCCTAATAGATTCATGTGTCTGAGGTTGGAAGATGTGTTACACTTTCGATTGGAGTCTATTTGTAACATCCCTCTTCGACTAACTGATCCTGAAAATGGTAGATTCTTCCATCTCCTTAAAATTCACTCATTCTCACTTCACTTGGACCTCTAAGCATTCAATCCATGTTTGTCTCACAGTCTCTAAGCATTTTTCTAGCATTCTCTCCATTCTAAAGCAACACGGGGTGTTGCAAGACTCTCCTTTTCAAGTTCATATTATCCTCCATTAGCTAGTGAGCTCTTGGTGGAGGTGGTAACATTTCACTCCTCTCATTTTCAATTTGGTTGAGTAGCTCTTTATCGTTTTGTATTTTTTATTGCAATCTCTACTTTATTTACTTCTTTATTGTATATTTCTATCTTGTTTCTATCTAGCTATCTATGGAAGTGGAAACACCAAAATGAGGGTCTAACTAAGGTAGGACCCTATACAGGCTCAAAAAATTTCCCCTTCCTTCTTGTGTGTAGGTGAAAGAGTGTGTGGAGATAGCTAGCAAGAGTGCATTTTTGTGAGATTATCTTTATTACTTTAGCCTTTATCTACCTGCTTTATCATCTTTGTTTGTATCTATCCTACCTTATTATTCTATTTTTCCCATCGAAACCAACCAGCTAGGCTAATTAGTTAGTTTTTGAGTAGTTCATACTGTGTTCACAATTTTTTGACCATATGGATGCCAGTGTGCCCAAGAGATACCAGTGCATCATGTTGACATCCTAGAACTGCATTGTCGTCCTCGAATAGAGAGTTGTCTAAGGCACAATACCAACTCCAAAAACTATCTCACCTAGCCTAAACTAAGGTTTGGATCTGTAGAGTGATTGAGGAACATTATAGTCCTCATTATTCTCGATCCCTATTCCAAAAAAATCCATTTAGAGTGAGGTATGTTATGGTAGCCCTTTGCTCCCAGCTCTCCATGACTTGGGGCCTTGAAGTGGTTGGTCCCCCTCTCTTATAAATAATATTTTTTTATTTTTGGTTTAATGTTTCATTTGGTTCCTATTTCAATATCCTATTAGTGCTCCTAAATTTTGGTGTGCATAAAGTGGTATTTGAGAAAGGTGGAATCCTTAAGACTATGGAAATGTAAATAGAGATCTTGATAAAAAAAATTGTAGGACAAAGAAAGAGTGAAGACCTACAACTTAAGAGGACTTGAAGAAGCATGGAACATAGAGGAAGAGGAAAAAGAGCCATCCTGTGAGCTATAGACATGGCTATTGTAGAGTTGTTGAGAGGTATAACAATTAGGCTAGATGAAAATGAGAGAACACATTATAGAAGAGTGCCTATAGAGGATGTGACTAATGAAAAATAAGTTGGTGAAGGAGAAGATAAAAGAGTAGATGAACTAGATAGAAGGTTTTTGATTTCTATGACAAAAATAGCCAACAAACCCATAATAGACCCCTCTACTTACAATGGTAACATATATCTAGAAGAGCTAGTAGATTAGATTTTAGAGATGGAAAATTATTTTGAAATGAATTCCATTGAAGAGCCTGCGAGGGTGAAGCTTGAAGATACTAGAATGAAAGGGAATGCATCATGTGCAGGTTGATAAACAAATAAAAATAAAAGAGAACATTAAAACCTTAGAGAGAATGGTCACTAAGTTGAAGGTAAACTTCTTACTAACTGAACACCAAATCACCATGTTCAAGAAGTTTTAGATCCTCAAATAGAAAGAGAATAGTTTGCAATACTACATATAGGAGTCTTACAAACTAAATATTAGATTTGGCCATATTGAGGATTTTGTGATGACACTTTTTGAGAAATCTCTTAGCTCTTTATTTCTACCTATATCCTAAGATTTAGAATGAGTATACTCTTAGTAGTGTTTTTTATAAATACTACTATAGTCCTTTATTTTGGTCTAAAATCCTAAAAATCCCTAAGTCTGGGTAACATACTTGCATTTTTGTTATATTCATACGTTGATTGTTTATCACCCATTTCCAACATTTTAATTTACAACCTTGAGTCTATTATTCATCCACTTACCAACACCTCATGCCTAACATTTCCACTTAAACCTGTGGTCTTGGCTTAATCTATCAAATTCTTAAAGTCTAAATTTTGCACCATTTATTAATTTCATTGGTCCATTTTGTTCCTAGTTGATGGTAAGTTGTTGTAAAGCGAGAACATGAGTATTGAAACCTTACCCACACTCAACCCCACAAATCCTTCCTGCATGATTATTTTATTAAGTAAAGGTCCATGAAATCAATCAAATGATGATAAATGGCACATTTCTACTGGATTTTGTAGTTCCACATAGGGTTTATCATTTAAGGTAGCGACTAGTTGTGAATGTGCAAAAATGGAAACACATGGCATGATAAAAATTTCTCATCATCGTGGGACCATTTTAAAGATCCCACAAGTACCATGTGGCATTTTTTAAGTATTTCATCATTCCATAAAGTACCTCAAGGTGGAGCCACAAACACCTTGTAAAATCATGGGAGGACACATGGCACTTTCCTAAGCGAGTTTCATCAAATCTATCCAAAGTTCAACATGCAACATGGTTGTATTGGTATTCCACCATTCTGTGGGGCATTTCAAAGAGAGATGATATGAGGTATGCAAAATTGGAGAAAATGGTTATGTGTTAAATTTTAAGGCCACAAGAGGGACACACGCTATTTTCTCATTGTTCTAGCAAGTTTTATATAAAAAGAAAAGAGGGAATTAGATGATGTGTGGAATAATATTAGAGCTTTCCATAGCTCCATGAGCTATTTGTAGTGATAATATTTTTAGGTTGTTGAAGCACAAACAACTACCGTGTGGCTAGTACAATTCTTCTCTCAAAATGACACATCTTTTGATGAGCTGTAAAGGTGGTCTCGTATGGAGCAATTTCATTGGCCAAAGATATTTTCAATTGATGCAAAAAATATTCAAATTAGTCAAATTTCTAGGAACCATTAGATCTTATCTTTTCAGTTACTAATCAATGACCTACATTCAAACTTTGGAAATGGGTAGTTGTGTGCTCTGGCTCACACAAGCTAAGAGTAATGGTGGAAAAGATGGCTTTCTACTAGGATATTAGATGAATTTATTTCTATAGATGTTGCAATCCCATAAATTGAATGGTTCAATTAGCATTTTGAGTATTTTACAAGAATAATTTGTAGTGTTAAAGAGCACTCTACAATATTTAGGGTTTTTGAAAGCACAAAAACAAGTACGTTTGTGGCCAATGTTTTATATAATTTGTTATTTTAGGGTTTGAAATTTTATTGAATTTGGTTCTAAAGTTGACATTAAGTTAGAGCACATGTAGTTCTATCTTGAATTATTCTAAAATTTCTCTAGTTACCCTTAGAACATCTTTAAAACCTAGAACTCATCCCTAGAAAACCCTAGATTCAAAATTGTACCATACTCATGAATCCACAAATGATCCAACCCTGCTATTCAGCTCTAGAAAGAACTCTAGATGAAGACATAATGTTGAGACTAGTCTAAATTCTCAAAAGGGGAAAAATATGTGGATCATAGATATTAGTTGTTCAAGTCACATGACTAGAGACAAAACTAAGTTCATGAATTTTGTAAAGTTTGATGGAGGTTCTATTACTCTTGGAAACAACTCTATTGCCAAGATTACCAATAAGGGTACTTTGAGTCTTGATGGTGGTAGGACACAAACTCATGATGTTCTATATGTTGAAGGACTAAAGTATAATCTTTTGAGTGTTAGTTAGATGTGTGACAAGGGCTAAAAATTTCCATTTAGTGCTAAAGGATGTGAGATCTAAAAGTCTAGTATCAGAGAACTGATTGTAGATGGAAGTAGGATAGATAGTGATATATACCATATTAGTTAGTTGAAATGACAAGATTTCCTTACTATACAAAAAGAAGAAATTTTTCTATGGCATAAAATATTGGGACACATCAATTTTAATTAAATTATGAATATTAGATCAAAGGGAATGGTCTAGGATATGCAAAAGATTAATAAACCTAAGTATAGAAGATGCAAACCATGTCATGAAGGGAAAAAACTAAAGAGTATATTTCCTTTTAAGGAGTATTCTACAAAAAAGTCATTGGATTTGATACATATGAGTATTTTTGGACCTATGAGGATAAAGAGTCTACAAGGTGATAGGTATTTTATGATTTTGATTGATAATTACACCAGAATTACTTGGATCACTTTTCTAAAAGAGAAACCAGAAGAATTTGAGAATTTTAAAGCATTCAAGAAATTAGTTGAGAATGAAACTATTGAACACCCAGAATATTGAGAGGGGGGGTGAATTAGTATTCCTTTAAACCCATTAAACATAAGCCATCCAATTATTAGAATAAATATAACTACAATGAAAAACATGAATACATCCAAAAAATCACATGAAACATGAATACTAGTATTTTTACGTGGAAAACCCAAAAAGGGAAAAACCATGGTGAGGGTTAGCTCACCATATACTATATCCATATATAAGATATTATATAAAGACTCACTACCAAGTGGACTCACTATCCAAGTGAACTCACTATCCACAGAAAGTACGAAAGATAGAAAGAAGGGGTGGGTACATGACCTATTTGAACTAATACAATAACATCTATCATATGTTGGATTATAGCTCCAATGAAGAACAAAATAATCTTCACACATATTTGAAACAATACTCTACTCTACTCACAATCTACTCAACTCTAATTATATTCACATTACACACATGTAGGTAGAACACCATACATGTCATATGTCTCTTATTACTCACATACAATATCATCTTTCTATTACTTCCTCATCAAAATTCACATTCCACATGAAGACAACTTCATCTTCAAAAATTTGAAGTTAATCTTCTATATATATCCATATCAAGTGTAACTTCAATTAGGTCAGCCTAATTAGAAGTAACACACAAAATTAAACATGTTTTCATCAAAAACATTATATCCACATCTTGCGCCATAACTAAATATTCAATTCAGCTTTAGATAGGTTTGGATGGACCTAATATAGGTCCCACATAAGAAAAAACTATTTTCTTATCCTCCACAAAACATCAAACATGTTAGGTCGGCCCAAAATAAGACCTAAACACAAAACCTTCATATGCATATACAATTCACCATATGTGTGACTTCAAAACTTGATCTTCCCTTGGATTCCCACTCATCTGACAAATAATAGCTTATTTGCATCATCACCAAACAAAATAATTATCCATGGAGAAATGTGGAATCTCCAACACTGATACGTTGTACAAGGAATGACTGCAAAATATAGGGTTGAACTCTATCATTCATATCTTTCAAAATAATTTATAAAATTTCACCAAATATTGAATGTAGATGCAATTAATGATCTCAAACATACAATTAGAATCATAGAGTGATATATCAACTTGCAGTGGAGTGTGGACCCAAAAATTGATGCACTGAACCACAATACTATCAGGAGGTATACTTAGCCAAATTCTTGTATAACCATGTTTTATGAATCTACTTGTTTTGTCCAAATTTCTTCAAGAATGCTTCCAATCGATGCTAGAATGATCATAACAATATTTAAATCAATGATAACACTAGATCATACAATATATGCACCTCATGCTCATGTTCCCAAAAAACATAAATAATGACAAACTTCCAATAGTCTTTCCCTGACTTCCAAAGATCTCCCCATTTGTCATTGATGGAAACATGCATATCAAAAACGTTTTTCAAGAACTTGTCTCTCCCCCTTTCACATATTTCTCCTAAAATTATTTCTCAATATCTCTCCAAGTATTTTCAAGCATCTCTCCCCAACTCTCCAAATATTTTGATCTCAAATATCTCCCCATCATGTTTTTCAAGTATCTCTCCCCCTTTGAAATCAATGGAAAAGGGTGTACCAATATCAAAAAAAAATTGTATACTCCCCCTTAGATATATATGTGAGAAAAAGTAACTAGAAGAGTGTGCTAACTCCCCATCAGGGAGCTAACTGGAAAATTCTATACCTTCCACATATATGCAAAAAGAATCTGAAATTTTGAAAATGCATAAGAGTAAAAATTATCAACCTAAAGATATTGACCATTGAAGCTTTTGCAGGATGAATTTCCAAGTGGATTTTCCTTAATCTTCCCACTATTCCTTTGTTGCTGCAAATATCCTATGTTGTGATTCAATTTTTACTAATATCTCCTTTCCTTCTTTGCAATACAAGGGTTAAGTTTTATCTCTAAAATCTTATCTGTAATCGCAAGGGCACTTAAGATAGGTATATGCTTCATTTTCACCAAGTCCCTTAGCTTCTCAAATTGTCAAATTGTTTCTTCCTTCTAGCTCTAAAGGGTAAATTATTCTTCATGTAAGGTCACTAAAGTAGTCTAGGTCTGATCATCTCTATCTTGTGCTAGGTCATAAGTGTTTGATGCATAGCCTTATTGTGTCTCAATTGTATTCATAGAATCCTTTATTCTTTGTTTAACATTAGGAAACTTCATGCAAAATAGAAATAGATTCCTTGATTCATCTTCATAGGAATGAACATACCTCAAAATCTCTTCCACTTTGTTGTGTGTAGATGCACACTTTTCTATAATACATGTCCAATAACTTCTCTACAATCCATGCTTCAACTTATACTTCAATTTGTTCTCTTAGTCTAAAGGCATATTGTTTGAAGTTCTCCATTATCTCTTGTGTTGTCTTTACCACTTCACTAATCTCATGCTCATGTTGAGCACCATTTATATCTTTGTCAGCTTCCATTTTCCTCATGGATTTTTCTTAACTCTCCTTGTGGTTTTCTCTTCTTCTACCCTTACGGCATGGACTACCAGAGGGGATTTCTCCCTTATCGAAGCACTACCTATGGATCTCCTCTTCTTACCAACTATAGGTAGAGATGCAATAATTGATTTCCTAGAGCTACTAGAGGCCTCTTATATACTCATGTTAGCTCAGCTCTCTTTATAGTTGCCCTAACAGTGTCTTTTGAAATGTCAAACTCTTTGGCATATAATTATGCCTCAACATCAATTTGTTTCTTTATTTTTGTTTTCTTAAATTTTTTAGAAACTTTCATTTTTTTCTCTCTAAAGTTTCCACATCTTGGTCTAGTAGGATCCTTAGGACTACTCAACAATACTTCAACACAACTAGTAGCTACTTCTTCTATCACTTCATAACCAAACTCTAGGACCCAAACAATTTTGGGTTCAGTTACTTCAATCATGCAATAATCAGTAGAAACAAAAAATGTAATGTCATTCATGTATTTCCTTACCACATATCTCAAAATTCTCCATCTCATATTCATCCTTCTTTGAAACATTGCAAGGAATGTTTTAAGGGCATCACCCTAAGCATCCATATCTTTGAGATTTATCATGTAGTCTCTTATTTGAACATAAATAGGTTTTTAAATTGACCGATTAACCTTTCCAAATACTAAAAATTCCCTCATAAAGTAGAAAACCAAACAAATTATCAATGTACCATACCTAAATACATGCTTTTTCTCAATTTCTATTAGGTTGTCCATCAATTGTTGTTAGAGCAACTCATAAAGGTCATATTCACCATTATTCTCAATGATATCCACTACCACATGAATTTTTGTTGCAAAGGCCGACGTGTATCCATAAATCATGTCTAATAACCATTGTTGTATATTGAATTGTTGGATTTCTGCTAGGGTTTATTGCAGTACCCATTTGCAATATTATGTGTTTGTTCTTGGCAGATTTCTCTAATCACTTCCTTGGTAATCATGTGCATGCCATTAGTCCACATAAATTGATTATGAATTATGCTCAATGTCATTCTAATACAATTCTCTTCATTGCTAAATTTTGGAAACTAGTGCCACACATCTAATTTATTCTTAGTCAAGATATTGTATTCTAGTTTCAAGTTATTATCTTCTCCAACCAACTCATCTACCCATAGACTAAACATTTTTTTGTAAGGGCATTCTTCCATATTCCAATGAATATAAGCCCTAACATCTTCAGTAGGCACAACCTCAAGAATTATATGCAAAAACATGCCCAAGGGATCATCTTCTAAAGCTTTGGTAGAATATATCTTAAAGTTGGGTTGTAGTCTTTGAGAAATATCTACAATTTTTTGTGTCTCCATTGCATTTGATTTTCCTTCTACTAATAATTCTAGAAAATTAGAATGTGCAAGGTCTGTTAAATACCTTTTTCCTCTTGTGTGATGAAGTAGGGTTTTTTAATTCTAAAACTTGGAGATGCTTCAAACCCTTCAAACTCACTTTTTTTTCCTCTACACTTCTTTTAATACATTCAATGAAATGAATTTTCCTTATCAAGAATGATTTTAACCCATTGATTTGATGCATTAGAATATTTTATTCCACAATTTTCTTCCTCAAATTAAGAATTTCATTCTTCATCACATATCTTTGTGCTATATCTCAAGCACCTATTTTTTGTCAGGGGACATAAGATATTCATTAAATCTCCCCCTAAGCCCTAGCTTTTGGCTAAGTTGTTAGGGGAAACATATTCAAAGGAGTGTGGTGTTGGAACACAATGATCTATTGAGAGGGGTGTGAATCAGTAGATACTCAAACCTTTGGCTCTTAAAAACTTAATGCAAATTACTTCCTTAACCACCCAAATACCTTGTATAGATTTCTTTCTCAAACTCTTAATGTGTAGATTGAAAATTACACATGCAACCATGAACATGTAAATAGACAATCAACACAAATTCCCTCAACACTAGATATATGTGGAAAAACCAAGATGGGAAAAATCATAGTGACTAAGGCTGCTTGAGTCTACTACTCAAATCCAGTGTCACAAAATAAATCTTTGTTACAATGTTTAGGGCTACAACCCAAGGAAGCAACAACTCGCTAATTTAGAAGCTACAACTTCAAGGATGCTACAACACCTTGTTTTAGGAGCTATAACTCAAAGGATGCAACAACACCCTAAACTGATCTACAACCCAGTAAATTGAGGCTACAACCTCCATGATAACAAAAAAAAATATGCATGACTTGGTTCTACAAAACCTGATCATGTATCATTACATTAAGTACATTGTTGCACTTTATGCAACTCACACTCTACTACTAAAACTAAAATCTCAACAAAAAACTTTGCACTTCTCTCTTTCGCACATAGAACAATCAATATTCTATCTCTATCCATCTCTTTCTTATATTATACACTTTCACATATACTCACCTAGATGATTATCTACATTATAGTCTAGGTTACTTTTTCTTACTCTATCTATTGTAACTCATCTATACATTAATTTTTTCATCTCTCTTTTTTTGCAGACCACTCTTTTCTCTTTTACCACCGATACAACTACCTTGACAATATCTGATTGTCTTCTTTTTGCATAACTCAATCTACTTGCTATCTTACCACATTGAGATACACACCACCATATAGATTGTCCAATCTAGTTACATGTATTACATCACTAAACTCATCTATTAAGGTTTTCATACTTTTTATCATCAATGCCACTCCAATGAGATAGCCATCGAGCTATTAGAGAGACATCAACTCTACTCTCACTGATATGGCATTACCACGCTGATACCATTTGTTGTTGTAGACAAGTGGTCCCAATGTTGTCATGTCACTACATGTCACTATTCACTATCATCTCCTTCCATGTGTCATCCTGTCATTCACTCTCTGACTGCATGTCATCCTTTCCTTATGGGGTCTCACTACCATGTCCACCTTACTGGGTCCCACAGTTGGAATCCAATCTCCCATCACCCTATTTTTGGAACTAGATCCATATTCTTGGTGATACACTAATGTCTCAATGATGAAATGATCATCAAGTTGTCAGGGAGACATTTGAACAAGTCCCAGCAATGACCTTTAGTCACACTGATGAAGACCATTGATGACATCACCTATCCACTACATTGCCATGTGTCTTTGCTCTATTCATCTTCCATATACACATCATCCTTACCTTACTAGGCCTACCATCAGCATTACATTCTTTCATCACCATATTGGAGGGGAAAGCTTCATAGTCCTGGTGATATCACTTTGTCTGCCTGATGAAGGTTATCATCACTGCATCAGAGGGACTACCTTAAGAGTCTTGATGAAATGTCACTTTGATAAAAACAACTCCAAGCATGCCATTCCAATGTGAGTTCCACATACTATTGTCTCATGTCCATGTCATCACCATGTCACTGCTCTATAATCCACAACAAGGATGTGGATTACCATTCACCCAATCTTGTCATGCTATGTGTCTACTTCATCATCACTATCACCCATGTCACTATGATTGGGTCTCACACTGAATGCTACCTTCTCATCACTCTATCAGAGAGACACAACCAAAGGTATCACCGATGCCATCTAGTCTCACCAATGTTGCTACCATTCCCCTTATCGCTAAAAACTAGAACTTTAGAACCTTTGTTGGAGGTTACTAATTTATGAAAAACCATGACTTGCTGACATATAGCAATCAAGTTGTCGAAGAGACTCCAGGATGAATCTTTTTGAGATACCAATTTATTGTTGATAAGATGAACATTGACCTGTCGAAGATAAATCTCCCATTCTCTCACCGATCACACATGCTCACACTGACAAAGTGACCATCAAGCCATCAAAGAGACTCCTACTTGACTCCTAGTGATGTACTAGTGTCTCGATGATCTGAAGAAGATGTATAAACTTAAAGCGCTAGGAAAAGGGGCTAGTCATCTCCACAAGATGAATATCATTAGTTATTACTTATGTGATTGGTTACCTGTTGTTGAAAAACAACATTGAAATAGAAATTTTTGAGGATACCATGATTGAAAATGCATTAGGGTTTATTTGTAGACCATAGAATAGCCTAAGAGCATAAATAATGCATTTTTTTGTGCATCCTTCACTTACTCTACCTATAGAGCACATCATTGGAATGCTCTCGAAAAACCCATCACAAATGTACCACCAAATTTTCCATCAAATCCACTACTCTCACATCCATCTTGTGTCATCATTCCAACAAACTTCTTTACCTGATTTTCCCTTTTGACATCAATGACAACTTTATTTACTTCTACACAAGATCAACACACTTCTCCTTTGATCCCCATTTGACATAAATGACAACATATTCCAACAACCTCCCCTTTTGTCATTGATGGAAAAACTTTAAATTCTCAATGATACCAATTAGATATTTCAAGATTTGTACCAGTATCATCTTTTACTTTCCACTTCAAATGTTGTGTTCTCTAATGCTCCTCTTTGAGCATTTGCATGACTTTCTCCCCCTTTGACATCAATGGAAAAGGGACCACTCCTTTTGAAATAATTATCCTTTGTTGACAAGCAGTGCAAAGGGTCTATCTATTCTCTAATAATCTCTTTTGACATTATTTATCCTCTTCTTTATCTCAAGTCACCATACTACTGCAGCCTTCACTTCTTCTTAGCAATGTCAAAGGGAATTTTCTCCCCATTTGACCTTACTCCATTCTGCACGAGATTTAATTTTAGGGGCTCTGTACCAACTAACCTATTCTAAACCAATATTTTATGGTTTGATACCAATTTAAAACAAATATACAAAACAACATCCTTTTAGCCATAACTCTTCTTCGTGTAGGCAAGAAGCATTTCTCTTGACAAAGCATCTACACCACTTTTCAT
This sequence comes from Sequoia sempervirens, assembly GCA_007258455.2. Taxonomy (NCBI): domain Eukaryota; kingdom Viridiplantae; phylum Streptophyta; class Pinopsida; order Cupressales; family Cupressaceae; genus Sequoia; species Sequoia sempervirens. Next base: position 212,573,397 of record VDFB02281492.1, read on the forward strand.
TTAATAACTGATACCAAAAGTTGATATCAATTTCTATAGCTGACTATCCACTTCTCTATTGATGTTCTTACCCTCTGACAAACATTTAAAAGAGCAAGAATGTGACCATACATCATCAACCATCAAGTTAGAAATTTGTAAAACATGTTTTTACCTGACTTGATCTCCTTCTTCATTTCTAGGGATGGATGAAATATCAATTTAGCTCCCCCTGGACTCATGCCCCATCACTATTAATTAGTGACATAAAGAAAAAGTAGCCTCATGGAGCATTGCCTCCCAATATTTCTCTCTCCAAACCATCTTTTTCTTCTTCTCTAATACATCAGCTTTCATTTCAATATCATGTGAACCATTGTTCACTTTGGAAGATGTACCTTTCCTTGTATTCTTCCTCTTGCTCTATACTGCTGGTATCCCAAGATCTAATCTGTAGTCTTTAGTTATGTGACCAAATTTATCACACTTGTAGCATACAACATACATATTTCTTACAGGAGCAACTAAATTTTTATTTACACATTTTGCGCTCCTTTTGGGTGTAGCTTTACATTCTCTAGCTCTATGACCATATTGATTATAGACATAGCAATAACCATTAAAACATGAGGAGTACTTAGTCATAGCTCTACCTTGTGTAGGATGAGGGGATCTTCTTTGATTTGACATCATGGAATGTCTCATCCTTGTGCACCTTTTTTCTTTAGCTCCCTTTGTATGTTGCTTCCTTTTTAATTTCTCAGTGACTATTTTATTCATCTTCATCCTTGCTATAGTCATCTTCTTCTAACAAGAAAGATTTGAATAATTAATTATTTTCTTGCTTGCAACAGGTTTCTCTTCATCTTCAACTCTCTTCTTATCAATAGTGGGCTTCTTTTCTTCTTTTTCTTTCTTCACTCTAGCAGTTCTTTTTATTGATCTTCCATTTCCAAAGGTATTTTCTTTGGAAAAACTCGTGTAGTCTTTCTCATTCTTTGTGCAACATCTTTCTTCTGCTTTAAATTTGTCATACAAGCTTGTATAAGTACTTATAGAGGGACTCTTCCCTTTCTCACAACCAAGGTCAATCTTCACTCTTGGTCTTGATCTCTATCTTGATGGATTTGGTGACTTGATCAACTTATTTAACATTTTAGAGCCACCTTTCAAATTCAAGCCTTTGTCAATCTACCCCTTGGATTCTTTTAACTCCTTTCTTAGTGCAACTATATCTACTTCCAGCTTCATGCACTCTTCTGATTTAGTTTCTAGTTCAATCTAAACTATATCTTCATGTACAATAGGGCTCTCAACATCTTGCTTTGGTTTTTCTTAGTTCAGGAACTTCATTGTTTCCAACTGTCTAATCAACCTATCCCTTTCAATCACAACATGCATCAATTTTGTTTCCCTCTCCTTTTCCTTGTTCATTCTAAGCTCAGCTTGCTTTTGGATCTCCCGTCTCAAGGAGTCAATGTCTCCAAAAACATCATCAGGGTTAGGCAAAGTCATCAAAACTTTATTTTTCATTTAGATCTATTAGATTGACCTCTTCAAGTACATGTTCAAACAATAAAGGAGTTCCATCATCTTCAACAAGAGGAGGAGGCACATCACTGGTGCTTTTTTGTGATGGCCTCAACTTCTACTCCTACCTCTTATCTTTTCAGTATATTGGACACTAACAGGCCCTTTATTTTGACATATTACATCCTCTTGAAGTGGTGTATTAAATAATGCATCAAAAAATCCACAACTATCTGATTATGAATTTCTAGACACCTCTTCAAGTGTTTCAGGGATAGGGTGTAAAGGCCTATTTGTACCTTGGTGTATAGGGTTTTGTGACGAGGGAGCAACATTGCTAGATTCTAGCTTTTTCTTTATCCAGTCCTTCTTCTTCATTTTAGGAAGTTCACCCTCCAATTTCTGTTTCGAATGATTCTTTATGAATAACCTGGTGTTCTTCATTCTATGTACTTGTCCAAAAGATCCTTCAACTTATATTAATTTTTCAAAATAAAATTTACACTGGTGTAGGGACTTCAGACTCACCACCCAATTATCTTGGGAATACCAAATATCCAGAGATACTTGGTGGAATTCAAAAGACATTTGGAACTTTATACTGACAATATACAAATATGCTTCACTAAATGACTCAAAACACTTTGAAAAACAAAAAAAATGGACAAACCAAACATAGAACCACAAGCTCGACCTTCAAATCATAGAAATATTATGAAAATCCTATGCAAAATGGATAACTAACACACTAATTGGAAATATTGAAATTAGCTTCCCTATCAGAGTCACCATTTTGTTGGTTCCTTTTTTTTTTGAAAACTAGGTTGGTCTTCTAATCTACCTATGGAATTACCAATTCCAATCAAGGGCAGCTAGAAGGACCTGGACCAACTGACGAGGATTTTAAAGACCTCCTACACTTTGGGCTCTGCAAGACCCAAGAGGGTTATCCCTTAATGTGTTTACAACCTCTACACCATTATCATAAAAAACATTAACAACAATAGAGAATCTCATTTAACAGCTCAAAATAATAGGAAAATACCAAATAGAATTGGTTGTTTATTAGTAATATCAACTATTTGGAGCATGAGATAACTACAACACATTTCATAGTATAAGATAGTTATTTATTTGAAATTTGTAGCAAGCTCTAGGTAAAGACAAACAAATACTAAACCATGTGAATTAGTACAACTTAGATCAGTGCCATATATACATTGGGGAGGTCAAATTCATAAGCATCTAAGGGTGTATGATAGATTTAACACATAACATATAAGATCGTTGAGAAAATTGCTTTACAATCTCATCAACATGTATTCTAACCCAATAATACTTATCAAATCCTTATACATAACATTTCCACCTAAAATCCCATTCAAGAATTTTAATTAATAAATTGAATTAAAGCTAAAACAAGAATCATATAGACCACAACAGTGAGATGAACGAGATAACCCTTGATCATCTTATTCAAAATTTAAATATGCATGTATAATGGAGAGACATGAGTTTGAATTAATCATTTCAATTCAAATGCCAGTACTGTCATAAAACATCAAATCCCCATGAATTCAAAACCTACTATAGAATGATTCAAAACCTAAATTGCATTTTCCTTAAAACCATTAAACTTTACAATTTTCTTTGCAACTCCACCTAGACTCGACCAAAAATCTCTCACTTGCTAACCTATACTTTTGGCCTTGAAATCCTTCTTATAGAAAAGAAGGAGAAAACAAGCATCAGGCCAGAAAGCACACATGTCACCAACCAATTGGATCACCTTGTGACATTCCAAAAATTTGTTACAACATCAATCTCCCTGGAGAATCTTCTTTTTCATCATGCCCATTGTGAATGGTTGATGTAGCAACAAAAAATTGGAATCTGTTGTAACTACAACAACTGATTTTTCAACCATTAACATCCTACTCCTTTTCACTCCTTAGTTAAATATACATTTACCCATTTTTGGTAATCTTCATCAGTTGGCCAATCAAAATTGATTACCTCATTCACCTTAACACTATAAGGTGTATACTTAACTGCCACCTGATTCACTTCTCTTTCAAAAGACTTTAAGAATGAGCTGGTGCTAATGATTTTGTCCATACAACTCACCAATAAATCATAATCTGGGTCATCACAAATTAATCTAATTTGATGATTGATGACTTCATTTGCCCGATCCTGTCACTATTGTAGTGACCTGATATTTCCCTCCTCATCAATTATGTCAGGTAACAATGTGTCACTCCAATCATCAAAGTTCCTCACCAACTCTCTGATCTTCCTACTCAAGTCATCTGGTAAGGTCTGAAAACCTTGCAATGACTTAACTAACACTTGAGTAGGCCTTAATGATTGGGGCCGATTATTTATATCAAACCTTGATGCTTTGTACATTATATCCAAATCATTGGTCCTAGGGATCCAATTTTCAATTAATGGTACTACTACCTCATGATCCCTATCAATATTATTTATTGCACTCAATAATAAAGAATAGAAAGAATACATAGATGAAAATATTTCATCAACTTTCTCATTTAAGTGTCTTAATACAACATTAACAACCTCCCTTTTCTTTAAAAATATTCCATCCTCACTCACCTTCAAGGATACATGTAACTTTGAAATTTTGTGCATTAGCTACTTCTTTGAAGGATCAATAGAGCATTCTATTTCTTCATCAATTAGCTCTAAAGTAGGGCTGAGGGAAGGAGTTTGACTAGGAGACCCTAGTGTAGAAACAATAGGAGAAGTAGGAGGCACTGACCTTGATGTGGAAGGCAATGTTATGATCCCTAGAGCACTTGATGCCTCCCCAATCTGTAGCTCAACATTCCTTTGTTGCATCTTGCTATATTCCCCAATTATGAAATTGTACTTCTCCATTAGGATTTTCTTTTTAGCCTCCTCTCTTTCAACAATCTTTTGGGCCACTTTGGCCACATTTACAATCAAATTAGTACCCTCTGTGGTTGAGGTCTCTAAAGCTATCTTTATTATCAACCCTCCTCTTAAATTTGGGTTAATATCAATAACATTTTGTTTTCTCCCTTGAGGGTCCAAAGCCCAAATTTCCAAGGTCTCATACTCTTCACTTAAGGCAGAATCTTGCAATGCTGCCTTGACCTCTTCTTTAGAATCTTGCAAGGGATGCTTGGAATTCATAATAGAGTTAAAAGCTACAACATCTACAATGTCCCACTCAGGTAAGATCAAGACACTATCTTGATTTACCAGTTTTCTCCCCTCCTCAGGAGTGATGCTCTTGAACTCTTCCATTAATTCAACTTTCACTTCATCATCATTCTCCTGGTCTGACCTGTCAAGTTTCAATTCTCTTCTTCTCTTACATTTATCTTGATATCCTTCCAATTTCATTCTCCAAACTAGTTGCAAGAAGACTGGAGTTTTTACAAATGAATTATCATCTAGAAACTCCTTACATGCTTCCATTCTTGCATCTTGCACACATTTTCCTTTCATATCTAGATTAGAGAGAACCAATTCAACTGACCTGGGAGGGGAAGGCATACCCATCTACATATCCTAGTCAGTGACAACAATCTCACCCACCAAATCCTCTTGTGATTATTCAATTATTTTCCTTTTAGGGCTTGGCTCTAATGGTGGTGGTGAGGGAATATTTTTGGGTGATGCTTTCAAATTAATATTTTCAATTGCCCTAGGAATTTTGAGCTTTGGACCTTTCTGTGTAGGAAATTTCATTTTTTTTCCTTTTCTATCCTCTTCTTCCTCATCACTACTATCATTTTTTTTCCTTATGTAAATAGGCCTTCTCTCTGTAGGTTGGTAAGTTGGCCTCCCTTCAATTGGCCTGGTATCTTGCTCCTGTATGCCTAGGTACAACTCCAAGTTTACCTTCTTGGTCATCAAGATGCCCATCATTTCTTTGAAGTTTCCCATCAAAAAGTCATTTTTCTTATGATATGGATTGAACTCCATTAATGGATCATACTTTGGATCCATTTTGTGCACAATAGCTAATAGCTTGTCATAAGCTACCCATTTATCCTTATTCAACTCTTGCCTATTTAGGTCAAATTTATTTCTAATCAAGTCTTCAAGGAAGTTGAACTCGTGCACAAACTTACCACCTTTTATTCTTTGTTTGAAAAAAGCAAAGAAGCCCTCAAGATCATGTTATTTCTTGGGACCACACCTCAAATGGTATTCTTCAAAAAATTTCCCAAAGTGTACCCAACCTCCTTTCGAAAAGAAAAAATCTGACACCACAGTATAGTCTGGGAAAAATGTTCCTTTACCTTTCCCAGTAAGGTTGTCCTCATGGATACAACCAATCAGCCACATAACTTCTACAAATCCTACTCTTGGTGGCACATTGTATGGAAATACATGAGGGGTCCCCTAAAAACCACACAACCTCAAGAAAATGTTGATTGGGTATGGAATAATATCACCCCAGTTATGGCAAACCTTCAATTCTGGTTTCCTCCCCTTTGGTATGAGGAAATCATGCAACTCCTCAGGAATCTAGGGTACATTTACCATCAGCCTAGCTCTCAATCTAGAAGCAAAACAATTGTCAAAATGCAGATAACTGGCGTTCTCCTTGTTACATGATAAATCTACAGTCCACACATGCACAAGCAATATTTCTCCATTAACCTACTGCCTTAACTCCATCTTTCCAAGAATAATTCAACATTCTTATACAAGAACATATACATTAACATGGAATACCAGAAGAATGGAGTGCCTGCATTATTTTGCTACAACTTCAACATCCCTTCATGTATCTTTTTAGCCAACAAAGAAGAAAAATCATAAATCATTGAGAAATTAGGGTGTTGTATTTGCACCCCCATAAACATGTAAGCAATAGGCATCACCGTGTTGGGGTGAAAACCCAAAATCTGGCACAATGAGTAAAAGGTAGCCAAGAAATTATTTGCAAAGTAATTCAGTCTAAAAGGTAGTTGGTCCTTAGGGCTAGACATGTCAAATAGAATTTTGAACTCCCCAGCTACCCTAGCCAAATGAGGTGGGAGCAACTTAGCTCTGAAAAGTGATTTCAACTTCCCATATTCATATTTCATCTCCTCAAGATTCAATAGGAAGCAAGAATGTACTAGGCTCACTCAGATCAAAAACCTATCAGAATTCTCTCTCTGTTAATCTCTTAATAGAACCTCTCCCAATCCACTATATAGGTTTAATGTCATTTTTTGTATGCTTTTATTTGTTTTCCCTTGTTTCATTTATGGCATGATTAACATGGCTTATTATTCCATAGGGATGTTGAAATGTTGCTTTATTTTAAACTAAGATTTTGCATATTTTAGCATCCACAGGGCTAATATAGAATTTTGAACCCCCTACCCTAGCCAAATGAGGTGGGAGCAACTTAGCTCTGAAAAGTGATTTCAACTTCCCATATTCATATTTCATCTCCTCAAGATCAATAGGAAGCAAGAATGTACTAGGCTCACTCAGATCAAAAACCTATCAGAATTCCTCTCTGTTAATTCTTAATAGAACCTCTCCATCATTATCTTGAATCACCCATGTGACAGGGTCATATCATGCAACCACTTCCCTAAGCAAGTCTATATCAGGGAACACATTCGATACCACCAGCTTCCCCATATCATACATCCAACCATTCAAAAAAGGGTGGGGAAAATTCCTCTATCCAAACCACAATCTAAAAATCTCTAGACTAGTGAAAGGAACCCTAGCATCGACTATGTTGGAACAATTATATACTAATCCCTCCCCTAGATTTTTTCCTCACATCAAAACCAACCCCTTCTTCCTATCATTTGTTAACAAGGGAAATTGATCCAAGAAATCATCATATAGGTTTCTACTTAAATAATCAATTTGGTCAGAGTGCTTCTTTATCGGTGCCATCTTGAGTAAACTAGGGCTTCCTTGATATTTCAAACTTCAAACAAACTAGGGCTAAACAAAAATATGAAATTACAAAATAGAACCTTGCAATTTCCCACAATTCAAATAACTTATAGCCCTAAAATAATTATCAACAAGCCCTTCGACAAGCACACAACAAATTTCCCCCAAATTAAAATTCAAATTAACCAAGAGATACAAAATTGAACTCACAACTTTGCATTTGTAGAAACCCAAATCTTTGTTGTAATAACCTGTAACTTTATCCTTGGCCTTGAGACTGCTCTGTAAAGATGTTTGAATACTTTGTGACACAAAAATCAGGAGTATAGTCACTTTATTTTGATCAAACCATGCGAGTAGATGTCATGTCTGCCATTAAAGCTTACTCGCACACTGTACAAATGACTCAAATCACATTTGACATAGATTCAAATATTAGTCGTCGATCCTTCACTTTGGTCAGATCATCGAATGACTGCCTTCAAAACAAACTGACATAATCTCCATCATGGCAATAAGGGGCCCACAATACTACATGTTTCCAACGAAATCCACCTAGTGCTCGCCCGTGATATCGCAATCAATAAATACCTCGCAACTTTTGATCACGCGATGGTGGGCAACCATGGATCTCAAACATTGGTAATCCAGTGCATTCAACATAGTTGCCAGCTTTTTCATTAACCATCGAGCACCTTTCCTACCGAGATTATTAAATCTCCATTAATTTGAAACACGTGCATCTCATAAATGCTTAGTAACCCACTACATAATTTATTAAAATCAACTAAATGTATTAAAGTATTTATATCATCCCTTCTACTTCACTAGATGATACACATGGCTCTCACCCATGATATCACAATAAACCAAAACAGTGTGGTGGGGTCTTCGCAAGATGGCAGGGAAAGACTAAGATCAAACAATAATTGATCTACAGTCACGCGAACTTTCCCCTTTGCAAAATATAAAACATTTATTAACAAAATGAGTGGACATCACTAGGCTAACAATAAACCATGACATAAGTTGTTGTTTTAATGAGGGAGCACAAGACCATCCAAGACTTAGGAAAAATAAATTTAGGTGAAGGAAATAAAATGATAAAACAAAAAGGGGCCTAGCCTAGATGAAGCGATGGGGCTTAAGTTGATTTAAAACCCTCCCAAAAAGTAACAACCAAATAGATCCCACCCAAGGCATAAGATAAACACTAGGGTTTTACATGAAGACAAAGGTAAAACCCCAACCTTAGGATTTTTCCCAAATACCACAGATGACCAGAGACATAAGGCAGGATAAAAATAGAACACAAAGAGAAAAACTTTGAAGTTCCATCACCTTCAAGGTCCACTTCATCTTCTTCTTTACTAGAGGTTTCAACTTCTTCATCTTTATCAGATCTCTCAATCTCTTCATCAGAGGTCATTGGAAATAGGTCAACCCTATAGAAACTTTCATGTTAATCATATAATTTTCCATTTACATCAAATGAACCACTTTTTCTTCTTGTGTGCAAATTATTTTTACTATCATTTTCCTTATCAAAATCATTTACTTCACCATAATAACATTTAGAAACAAAATGATTGTGGTTATTTCTATGTTTTCTAAAGCCATTTCTTGATCTTCTGAAGGAATCAACTTTCTCTTCACTAGGCTCTTATGATTCAGAGGTAGATGTTTCTTCTTCATCATATCTTGTTGTAGCTTCACTTGTACTTAGACTTTTAGATTCACTTTCATATTTCTGAATCAATGTCTTCATTTCTCCTTTACCATCCTCTTCTTACATTCTCTTCAACTTGTTCTAGATTTCATGTGTTGTTTGACAATGCATGACTATGACCAGCATAGATCTTGATAGTCCATAAAGAATTGTATCTCTTGTTGTAGCATTATCCTCATATTCCTTCCTTTCTACTTCAGTTATTGGAGGTGTAGTAGGAACTGTATATCCATTTACAACTGACATCCAAACATCAAATCCTATGGATCCCAAATATCCTTCCATCAATAAGCTCCAAAACATATATCTTGATCCATCAAAGATAGGTCCATCATATGCAAGTAAACTTTATTGACTAACCATTATGTTCACTCTACCATGATCTACTCAAGCTGATTTAGCTTCTCCTAGGGAACCTAGGGCTCTGATACCAATTCTTGGAACACAATGATCTACTGAGAGGGGGGTGAATTGGTAGATACTCAAAAATTTGGCTCTTAAAAACTTAATGTAGATTACTTCCTTAACCACCCAAATTCCTTGTGAAAATTTCTTTCTTAGACTCTTAATGTGTAGATTGAAAATTACAGATGCAACTATGAACATGCAAATAGATAATCAACACAAATTCCCACAACACCAGATATACGTGGAAAACCCAAGATGGGAAAAACCATGGTGACCAAGGTTTCTTGAGTCTACTACTCAAATCTAGCATCACAAAATAAATCTTTGTTACAATGTTTAGGGATACAACCCAAGGAAGGAACAACTCCCTAATTTAGAAGCTACAACTTCAAGGATGCTACAACACCCTGTTTTAGGAGCTACAACTCCAAGGATGAAACAACACCCTAAATTGAGATACAAACCAATACACTAAGGCTACAACCTCTATGATAACAAAAAAAATGCATAATACTTGGTTCTACAAAACTTGATCATGAATCATTACATTCAGTACATTTTTGCACTTTATGCAACTCACACTTTGCTACTAAAACTACACTCTCAACAAACACACATTTTTACTTCTCTCTTCTGCATATAGAACAACCAATGTTCTATCTCTATCCCTCATTTTCTACTCTTCTACACTTTCACATATACACATCTAGATGAGTATCTGCATTATAGTCTAGGTTACATTTTCTTACTCTGTTTTCTACAACTCAGCTATAAATTACTTTTTTCATCTCTCTTTTTTTTCAGACTACACTCTCTGCTCTTCTACGACAAGTACAACTACCTCAACAATATCTGATTGTATTCCTTTGGCATCACTCCATTGACCTGCTATCTTACACATCGAGATACACACCACCATCCAAATTTTCTGATTTGGTTACATGCATTGCATCACTAAACTCATTTGTTAGGGTTTCCATACTTTCTATCATCACTAGTAAGCATCCTATTCACCTTGAGTCATATGCCATCACCCAACATTTAATTTTTTAATAGAGAATTTTCCCAAATTAGCTCTCTTCCAACCCTAGAATCTAATTTGCATTAAATGTATTCTCTTGTCAAGATGATCAGATTCGATCTTGATCACATCTATAATATGAATTGTCGCCTTCTTGAAGATAAAATATTCATTTAATTGGTTGCTTGGTGTAGTTGGACCAATTAACTCCTTCCTCTATGTCAGTTACCAAATAAAACCCCTATTCACATGGACCAGACCATTGTAGATGTTCAAGTTTGAATACTAGTCATGGATTTTCTCTCTCACACCAAGATCCTATGTTCATCTCAACACCTTTAAATCAACATCATTTGATTAGCTTCAGTTCAACTATCACAATTGATCCTCATCTCATGCTAGTTTCTTATCACCATCCAACCTTTACTACTTGATTTTCACTGTCGATCATAGGGTTCAACTTCAAGGTGCATCACATGTTGCTCGATCGAGGAGACATACCACAATCCTATCAAAATCCATCATTCTCTTTGATATGAACCACCTTCAAGTACATGGCCCACATGCCATCTATCTTCCATGTCATCGCCATCTAATTCACAACAACGATGTGAATTATCCTACTAAGCAATCACTCTTTACCACTTTTCGATCTTCATCACAATCCACCATCGTCATCATTCTATTGAATCCCACTTAGCTTTTCATCTTATGACTCCATTGAAGGGACATGCTTTAAGGTCCTACTAATACACTAATGTCACTTTGATGAGATATCCATCAAGCTATCAGAGAGACATCAACTCCACTCTCACCGATATGGCATTGTCATGCCGATACCATTTACTATTGTAGACAAGTGCTCCCCACGTTGTCATGTCACCATCCATTGTCATTTCCTTCCACATGTCATCTTGTGATTCACTCTCTAACTACATGTCATCCTTTCCTTGCAGGGTCTCACTGCCACATCCATCTTACTGGGTCCCACAGTTGGCATCCAATCTCCCATCGCCCTATCATTGGAACTAGCTCCATGGTCTTGGCAATATGCTAATGTCTCACCAATGAAATTATCATTGGATTGTCAGAGAGACATCGGAAAAAGGTCCCACTGATGACCTTCAGTCACACCGATGAAGACCATTGGTGATGTCACCTATCCACTTCATTGCCATGTGTCTTTGTTCTATTCTTCTTCCATATACACATCATCCTTACCTTACCAGGCCCACCTTCGGTATTACATTCTTCCATTGCCATATCAGAGTGACAACCTTCATAGTCCTAGTGATATAACTTTGTCTGCATGATGAAGGTTGTCATCGATGCATCGAAGGGACTTCCTTTAGAGTCCTATCAATGATGAAATGTCACTTTGATGAAAACAACAACACCAAGCACATCATTCTAATGTGGGGTCTACATACTATTGTCTTGTGTCCACATCATCACCATGTCACTACTTAGTAATCCACAAAAAGGATGTGGATTACCATTCACCCAATCTTGTCATGCCATGCATTTAATTTGTCATCACTATCACCCACATCATTATGATTGGGTCCCACACTAAACACTACCTTCTCACCCCTCTATAGGAGAGACAACCAAAGGTCTCACTAATGTTGTCAAGTCTCACTGACAACATTACCGTACCCCTTATCACTAAAAAACTAAACTTTAGAACCTTTTGTCAGAAGTTACTAAGTAATGAAAACCTCTGACTTGCTAACATATAGCAATCAGGCTATCGAAGAGACTCTAGGATGACTCCTGCCGACATAACAATGTCTTACCAATTAGATGAACATTGGCCCATCAAAGAGACATCTCCCATTCTCTTTCCAATCATGCATGGTAACACTAACAAAGTAACCATCAAACCATTAGAGAGACTCTTGCATGACTCCTAGTGATACACTTGTGTCCTATTGATCTGAAGATGTATAACCTTAAAGTGCTAGGAAGAGGGGCTGGCCACCTCCATTAGATGAATAACACAAGTTATTACTTTTGTGTGTTGGAAATTGTGCCTCAACTTGTTGGCTTGTATCTTTGTTAAAGACTTGGCAGATTTACCCTTTGTTGGTCTTCTTTATCAGCCTATCACCCAAATCCTGAACCTTGGAACCTTGTCGCACAATTCAAAATTTTCTTAACTTCCTGACTAGTCGATCTCCTTCAATGTTGTGGTGTTCAGGATTTTCCTAACCTACTATGGAAGTTGTAAGTTTGTGTTTTCTCTAATTGAGCAACAAGCTGACAGATGTGGGGACCACTTGGAATTCTGGGAGACTTGTTGAGAATATTGTAGATTCCCAGCTTGATTCTCTGGAAATGCACAAGTAGTGAATGCGTGTCATGGTGGAGACCACAAGGAATGACCAACAGTTCAGTGTGATGGTCAAAAGTGGTGTATGAGTAAGTTGGTAATAAAAGGACTAACTCGTGGATACCTAAAGTCTTCGAGCTTTTATTTATAAACTAATGACTACTAATATTCCGTGTCAATGTGGGATATTGTCAATGGTTGAGCTTCTTGGAAGTCCTAGCAATAGTGATGGTCTTGTCGATAGAGTTGGTCTAGCTGATGGTTTTGCATTCGGTATGATCTCTTGCCGATGGACAATTGGTTTTCTTGTGATATTGGGGAAACTTGTTTTGTTATCAGTCTGACTTCTTAGGGTGTTGCCGATACCTTTAGTCTTTCCAATAGCTATGTGTTCGAGCATTTTGGCATCAGGGAGACACGGTTTGGTGTCTCAACAACATGCGATTCACTTAAACTTTTTGACTGAATGTTTGTCCTGCGTGGTGTGTTTGAAGCCAATGAGAGAAGCAGAATGTGAACCATTGGAAGTTGAACAGTTGCGACTATTATGTTATGGAAAATGAATAGGCCATGATTAGAATGGATTACACTCTGCAATGGTCCAATTGTGTATGTTTTCATTTCTATTTTCTGTTAAATTCTTTTCAAGTGTATCTTATTGAACTGTAATTGCAAAATTTAAATTCATATCTACATTCTTCCTTGAGGTTTTGGTGTTAGGAGAATTTTTTCTGCACCTAAGCTTTCCTTACAAGTGGTATCAGAGCTTGGCCAATTGTGTTATCCTTGTGGGTACATTGGGTTTTTTGTGTCAATTCTGTTCAGTGGGAGTCTTGTAGAAGTTTGGTAATTTGAATTACAGATTAAGATGGAAAACATGTCAAGAAAGATTGAAATTGAGAAATTCAATGGCAGCAATTTTGAGTTGTGGAAACTTAAAATGGAAGATCTATTAGTTTACCGTGATCTTTGGCTTGTTGTTTCTGGAATGAAACCTATAGGCATGAAGCAAGAGGATTGGGACCTTACAGATCAAAAATCAAAGGGGCTGATAAGGCTTTGTTTAGCAGACTCTGTTCTTCTAAATTTTCATGAAGAAAAGACATCTTCTTTGTGGAAAAGATTGGCAGCTATTTATTAGGGCAAGTCCTTGGTGAATAAGTTGTTCTTGAGGAAGAATTTGTACTCTTTGAAAATGTAGGAAGGAGCATCTATTTTTGATCATTTGAATGCTTTCAACATGTTGATTCTCAGTTAGCATCTGTGGGTGTGAAGATTGATGAAGAAGATCATTGTATGCTATTCTTATGTTCTTTGCCAAATTCTTGGGATCACTTGGTGATGACTATTGGGAGTACGACATCCACTTTTAAGATGGAAGATGTTGTTGCTTCTTTGTTATTAGAAGAGATGAGAAGAAAATATTCTAAGATGGCGAAGGAGGCTCTTGCTGTTAGAGGCAGATCAAAATAAAAAGGCAAGAAGAAGGACAAGAAGTCCAAATCAAAATCAAAAGGGAGATCAAAGTCTCCTAGCAAGAAGTCCAAGGTGAAGTGTTAGAATTGTGGGCAGCCTGGTCATGTCCGAAAGAATTGCAAAGAGGAGAAAAAGAAGAGAAAGAAGAATTCTTCCAATAATGATTCTTCTTAGAGTGATGTAGACACTTTCATTGCAGCCTTGGCTACTCAGGCATCAAATGATGTCTATCTGATTGATTCTAGAGCATCTTTCCACATGACATCTCATAGAGATTGGTTCACTAAGTATGAAAAGTATGATGGTGGAAGGGTGTATTTGAAAAGAAATTCATCTTTAGAAATAGTTGGTCATGGAAGAGTGAAAGGAATCAATGATGTAATGCATATACCACATCTAGCTCAAAATTTACTTTCTGTTAGTAAGCTGAACGATATTGGAGTGCAAGTCACGTTCTCTGGAAATGGCTGCAAAATGACTAGAGGCTCAATGGTGCTAGCTAGGTGCTCTTATTGGTACCTTGTATAAGCTGGATGCATTTGTTGTGCAATGCAATAGTGTCTCTGCAAAGTCACAAAAGGCTACTCATGGAGAAAAGGAGGAAACAGTTCCTAATAGTGAAAACTCTATGGAAGTTAAACTTCCAGTAGAAAAGACTATGCTCTAGCATCATAGGCTAGGCCACATTGGAGAAAAAGGTTTAAAAACCTTGAAAAATAAAAACCTAGTTGAAGGGCTTGATGATTGTAACCTCGAATTTGAGTTTTGTGAACATTGTACATATGGTAAACAACACCATGTTTCATTCTACTCTAGTCCTTACAAATCTTCTAGTTTACTTGATTATATACATTATGATGTTTTTAGTCCAATAAATGTTCCTTCTTTGTCTAAATTAGGATATTATGTATCATTCATTGATGATTATTCAAGAAGGGCATTTGTTTTTTTTTTGAAAATTAAATCAAAAGTGTTTAGTCATTTTAAGGAATTCAAAAACCTTGTGGAAAATCAGATTGAAAGAAAAATAAAATGTTTAAGGATTGAAAATGGTGGTGAGTTTTGTTCTGATGAGTTTGAAAGGTACTGTAAAGATCATGGGATTAAAATACATAAAACTACACCCTACACTCCACAACATAAATGAGTTGCTGAAAGGTTCAATAGGACAGTAATGGAAAGAGCACAAAGTATGCTAAGCAGTGCTGGCTTGGAGGAGAAGTTTTGGGCTGAGGCAGTTGCAACATGTTAATAAATCATTCTCCTAATTCCACTCTTGTTGAAAAAACACCTTTGGAAGCATGGTATGGAAAGAAGCCCTCTCTAAGACATATTCATGTCTTTGGCTGTGAGGCATATGCATGTGCCGAATGAAAAAGGTCTAAATTGGAAAACAAGGTTGGTAAATGTATTTTTATTGGTTATAGTGCTGACATAAAAGGATACAAGCTTTGGAATCCTGATATGGAGAAGGTTATATACATCAAAAGTGTTATTTTTCATGAGTTTAAGCCTTCTACTTTGGATCTATAGTCAAAGACAAAATCAAAAAATAAAAAGGATGTAGTTGAAATTCCTCCAACACTAGATAAAGAGGAATTGAAAATTCAAAATGTACCTGAAACTAAGGAGAGCTCAAGTAGTTCTAAAAGTTTTGAAGAAGAAGAACAACCTCAACCTCAGCCTGTGAGGAGGTAAACATGTAAAAGAAACCAACCTGATAGGTATAGGTTTTCTTTGTTAAATTCTACTTGTGCCTATGCTTTAATTTCTAGCGCTGATGAGCCTAGGACTGTGAAAGAGGAATTTAGAATGTCTGATTCAAACTCTTGGTTGGAATCCATGAATGAAGAAATGGCATCATTAGAAAAGAATGATACTTGGATTTTGATGCCCTTTCCTGAAGGCAGAAAATTTGTTGGTTGTAAATGGGTATTTAAAAAGAAAATAGGTGTGGATGGCAATGTGGAAAAGTATAAGGCAAGGTTGGTTGCAAAGGGATATTCCCAAGTAGAGGGAATTGATTATGGGGAATTTTTTTCTCCTGTAGCTAAGCTAACATCTATCATATTTCATTTGTCACTTGCAGTAGCATATGACTTAGAGGTTGAATAGATGGATGTGAAGACATCATTTCTTCGCGGTGACCTTGAAGAAGAGATTTATATGTCCCTACTTGAGCACTTTGTGGAAAAAGGTAAAAAAAATCTGGTTTGCAAGTTAAAAAAATCTTTATATGGATTAAAAAAATCTCCTAGAATGTGGTACCAGAAGTTTGACATGTTTGTTTTGTCATTGGGATTTGTAAGATCAAAATCTGATCATTGTGTGTACTACAAAGCTGAAAATGATAGTGTTCTTATTATTGCTCTCTATGTTGATGATATGTTGTTCATAGGCAATAGTAAGTTAATGATTTATGATCTAAAATCTTAGTTGTCTGCAAAGTTTGAAATGAAAGATCTTGGTACAGCCAGGTATATTCTAGGAATGGAAATAACTAGGAATAGGAAGAGTAGAAATCTTTGGCTTAGTCAAAGTAAGTATAATAATACTATTCTAACTAGGAATAGGAAGAGTAGAAATCTTTGGCTTAGTCAAAGTAAGTATAATAATACTATTCTGAAGAGATTTTGTATGACTGAGTGCAAGCAGCTAGTTGTTCCAGTTTTGTAGGGAACAAAGCTATCTATTGAAGATTATCCAAAATATCCTACTGAGATGGAGGACATGACTAGAATGCCTTATGCTAGTGCAGCTGGAAGTTTAATGAATGTAATGGTTTGTACAAGGCCAGACATTTCCCAAGCAGTGGGAGTACTTAGTCATTTTATGGAAAATCCTGGAAGGACACATTGGGACGCTGTGAAAAGAGTGTTTAGATATCTGAAGGGAACTTTAGAATATGCTTTGTGTTACCATGGTAATTTGGTTGAATCATAGAGGACTCTCAACATTTGAGGCTATGTGGATTCTAATTAGGTAGGGGACATTGATAGCAGAAGATTCACCAGTGGGTATATTTTCATGATGAATGGTGGTGCAGTTAGTTGGATGAGTAAGCGGTAGGCTATAGTCGCTTTGTCCACTATAGAGGTAGAATACATGGCAGCAACACATGCCTGTAAAGAAGCAATCTAGTTAAAAATTTTGTGTTCTAACATTGGGTTTGATGCAAGGAAAATTACAATTTACTGTGATAGTCAAAGTGCTATTTGTTTGGTGAAAAATCCTACTTTCCACGCCACGACAAAACATATTGATGTGCAGTATCATTTTGTACAAGATATGGTGGAAGATGGAAAGGTCTCTTTAGAAAAAATGGATACTTTGGAAAATGTTGCAGATGCATTGATGAAACTAGTGAGCACAGAAAAGTATAGGTGGTGTGCCAGTTCGATGGGCCTTGGAGCCCATGAATTTCATTAACTTCAAGTTTGATGGAAGCTAGTAAGTCCTCATCAATTGGGAGATTGTTGGAAATTGTGTCTCAACTTGCTAGCTTGTATCTCTGTTAAAGACTTGGTGGATTTACCCTTTGTTGGTCTTCTTTATTAGCCTATCACCCAAATCTTGAACCTTGGAACCTTGTCACATAGTTCAAAAGTTTCTTAACTTCCTGACTAGTCGATCTCCTTCAATGTCACAGTGTTCAAGATTTTCCTAACCTACTATGGAAGTTGTAAGTTTGTGTTTTCTCTGATTGAGCAACAAGCCGATGGATGTGGGGACCACTTGGAATTCTAGGAGACTTGTTGAGAATATTGTAGATTCCTAGCTTGATTCTTCAGAAATGCACAAGCAGTGAACGCGTGTCATGGTGGAGACCACAAGGAATGACCAACAGTTTGGTGTGATGGTCAAAAGTGGTATATGAGTAAGTTGGTAATAAAAGGACTAACTCATGGATACCTAAAGTCTTCGGGCTTTTATTTATAAACTAATGACTACTAATATTCTAGGTCAATGTGGGATATTGTCAATGGTTGAGCTTCTTGGAAGTCCTAGCGACATTGATGGTCTATCTGATAGTTCTACAATGGACATCAGTGAGAAGTCTTGCCGATAGAGTTGGTTTGGCAGATGGTTTTGCATTCGGTATGATCTCTTGTTGATGGATAGTTGGTTTTCTTGTGATATTGGGGAAACTTGTTTTTTTATCGGTCTGATTTCTTAGGGTGTTGCCAATACCTTTGGTCTTGCCAATAGCTATGTGTTCGGAAATTTTGGCATCAAGGAGAAATGGTCTGGTGTCTCACTGACATGCGATTCAGTTAAAATTTTTGACTGAATGTCTGTCCTACGTGGTGTGTTATGAGCCAATGAGAGAAGCGAAATGTGAATCGTTGGAAGTTGAATAGTTGCGACTATTCTGTTGTGGAAAATGAATAGGCTATGAGTAGAATGGATTACACTCTGCAATGGTTGATGATGAGAGAAGTGTGAGATAACGAAAGTGTTGCTCAACTGAACATGGATTGATCTAATTGGATTCATAGGATGATTTTGAGAGCATTGTAAGATTACTATTTTGTACAAGATTGATCAGTGAATGTTGCTACTGTAAATTGACATCAGAAAGTTAAGTTTGATCTTTGTATGTAATTTTCTTTACTATAATACAAAGAGGCTTTTCTTGGTCTGGTGGGTTTTTCTCCCATAAGGGTTTTCCCATGTAATTCTAGTGTCCAATTGTGTATGTTTTCATTTCTCTTTTCTGTTAAATTCTTTTCAAGTGTATCTTATTGAACTGTAATTGCAAAATTTAAAGTCATATTTGCATTCTTCCCTGAGGTTTTGGCATTAGGAGAGTTTGTTCCACACGAAGCTTTCCTTACATTGTGACCAGTTACTTGTTATCGACATTCAACATTGAAATAGAACATTTTGAGTATGCCATGACTGAAAATGCATTAGGGTTTATTTGCAAACCCTAGAATAACTCAAGAGCATAAATAATGCATTTCTAGGTACATCCTCCTCTTTCTCTACCTGTAGAGCACATCACTAGAATTCTCTCAAAAAACCCATCACAAATCTGCCACCAAATTCGCCATCAGATCCACTGCTCTCACATCCATCCTCTATCATCATCTAATAAAATCCTTTACCTAATTTTCCCTTTTAACAAATCACAATATTATGGGCTTTTGTACAAGATCAACACACTTCTCCTCTGATCCCCTTTTGACATCAATGACAACATATTTCAACAAGTGGTATAGATTCTCCCTTATCCTCAATATCTTCTTTCTTTCTCCATATCTTTTGTATTTCCTTATTCACTTCATCCAAATCAATCTTTTTAACTATTTATTCTTCTTTATCAGATTATTCTTCTTTGTGTTTTTATTTATGAAAAATTTAGCAATATGTCTAGGCCTTCTATAAATTTTGTATATGATATTACTTTGAGCATTATTCCTTTCATTAATTATAGATGTATATTGGTTAGCCTTATGTCCAAATCCAAAGCATTTATAGCAATATCCTTTTAAATATTGAATCATTCTAAATCATTCTACCTTTGCTATATGCATTCATCATTTAACTTCTGCATTCACTTGCTCTATATCCAAATTTATTGCATGTAAAGCATTAACCCATAAAGGATGAAACATTCTAATTCATTCTACTTCTACACTCCTTTTCTCTATGTCCAAATTTATTGCAAAAATAACAAGTACCATTGAAATATGAGTACCTTTGAGAATTTGGTTGTCTAATAGGAGGTTTTCTAGCATTGTTTCTTTCATTTCAGAACTTGCCACTATTTTTCTTATCTTCAATATTCTCTAAATTTTAATTTTCTTTTGAGATTTTTCCTTTTCAAGTCCTAAACTACCTTTGTATTTAGATTATTTTTGTCCTACAATTAACTCATCAAGCATTTTAGAACTTGTCTTAAATTTATTCTCATAGCCTCTTTCCTTCTGCAAATATGATCTCATATTTACCACTTCTTGTTCAAGCCTCATGCATTCATTATATTTTCTTTTCACCACTGCACTTAGACATTCCTTAATATTTTTCTTTTCTTCCACTTGTAGTTTCAATCCGATGATGTTCTCATTTGCTTGTTTCAGTTGTACATTGACTTCGTTATGCCTTTCTTTGAATTTCTTGATTTTCTCTCTTAGTTTTCTGATACATTTATTTTCCTCTTTAATATTCTCCTTCAAATCTTTATTTTCATCTTCAACTTTGTTAAGATCTTCAAGAGAAACTTTGAGTTCTCCATCTTTTTCAAAAGTGAAATCTTCTTTCATGTATCTGATAGTAGAAACTACTTCTAGAGCCATGTGTTCAAATCTTATGATCTTCCCAAAGTGGTTAAGCTTCTTCCAAGAAACCAAGCTTTGATACCAATTGTTGAATACTCAAAATACTAAGATGGGGGTGAATTAGTATTCCTTTCAACCAATTAAACATAATCCAACCAATTATCAAAATAAATATAACTACAATAAAAAAGTGAAGACATCCACAAAATCACATGACACATGAAGAACAATATTTTTACGTGGAAAAACAAAAAAGGGAAAAACCACAGTGAGGGTTAGCTCACAATATATTATATTAGAATATAAGGTATTAAGAAAGGCTCACTGCTAGGTGGACTCACTATCCAAATGAACTAACTACTATAGAAAGTAAGAAAGATAGAAAGAAGGGGTGGATACACAACCTATTTGAACTAATACAATAGCATCTATCATATGTTGGATTACAATTCTAATGAAGCACAAAATAATCTTCACAAAGATTTAAAACAATACTCTACTTTGCTAGTAGAATACTGTACATGTTATACATCTCTCATTACTTGCATACAATCTTCTCTTTCTATTCCTTCCTCATCATCATTCACATTCCACACAAAGAAACCTTAACCTCTAAAAATTTGAAATTAATCTCCTATATATATCCATATCAAGTGTAACTTCAATTAGGTCAGCCTAATTAGAAGTAACACACAAAATTAAACATGTCATCCTCAAAAAAGTTATATCCACATCTCGTACAAAAATTAAAAATTCAATTCACCTTAATATATGTTGGGATGGACCTAATATAGATCCCACATAAGAAAAAACTACTTGTGTATCCTCCACAAAACATCAAACATGTTGGGCCATCCCAAAATAAGACCTAAACACAAAACCTTCATATGTACATACAATTCACCATACATGTGACTTCAAAACTCGACATTCCTTTGAATTCCCACTCAACTAACAACTAATAGCTTATCCTCATCATCACAAAACAAAATAATTATCTGCAAAGAAATGTGAAATCTCCCACACTGATACACTATACAAGGAATAACTGTAAAATATAGGGTTGAACACCGTCATTCATATATTTTAGAATAATTCACAAAATGTCACCAAATCTTGAGTGTAGATGCAACTAATGATCTCAAACCTACAGTTAGAATTGTAGAGTGATATATCAACTTGTAGTGGAGTGCAGACCCAAAAATTGACGCACTAGACCACAATACTGTCAAGATGAATACTTAGCCAAATTCTTGTATAACCATATTTTCTAGATCAACTTGTTCTATCAAAATTTCTTGAAGAATTCTTCCAATTCATGCTCATTTTTCCAAACAACATCAACAATGAAAAACTTACAATAGTCTTTCCCTTACTTCTAACAGATACTAGAAGAACAATCAAGGTTATTGAGGTCAAATAGAGGTTGAAAATTGAATTTTGAATAGTATGGTAAATTCTATGAAGAGCATGGGATCCAATGGAAATTTTATGCTCCTAGGACTCCGCAAGAAATGGAGTTTTAGAGAGGAAGAACCATATTGTACATGAGATGGCTAGAACAATATTAAGAAAATAAAGGCTACATGATATATATTGGAGAGAAGTAGTTTAGAATGTACTGTATATTTTGAAGAGAGTATAGATCAAACCTAGGTCTTCTAAAACACCATATGAGTTATGGAGAGGAATATCAGCTTCAGTCAAACATCTCAAGGTATTTGGAAGCAAGTGCTAAATCAAAATGGATGCAAAAAACATGGGTAAGTTTGATTATAGATCAAATGAAGGTATTTTTCTTTGTTACTCTATGAGAAGAAATGAATACAAATATTACAACAAAAGGCTGAAGAGGATGGTGGAAAGTGCCAATGTAAGAGTTAATGAAATAATTTAGTCTACTTGTACCCTAGAAGTGGAAGATGATGAAGACTCAAAAGATTATTCTTCAAACATTGTTAAGACTCTGGGAAGGTACATAAAAATCATTCTGAGGATTCGATTATATGAGATAAGAATAGTAGAGTTCAAACCCATACAAGAATTGAGAGAGAAAATGAACAAGTACATTTTTCCTTATTATCAAAGATTGAACATACTTATTATAAAGAGGTAAGAAAAGAGAAAGGATGGGTAGATGCCATGGAGAAATAATTAAATTAGATAAAGAAAAGTGAAACTTGGGAGCTAGTTCCAAGACCTAAAGGAAATATTGTAATTGGTACTAAGTGGGTCTTTAGAAATAAGTTGAATGAAGATAGAGAAGTGATTTGGAATAAAGCTAGACTTGTGTGTAAAGGATATGATCAAGCAAAAGTAATTGAATTTGAGGAGATATTTTCTCTGGTAGCATGACAGGAAGCTATCATAATATTTTTGACTCTTTAAGAATTTAAGAATTTCAAAGTATATCAAATGGATGTGAAGTCCATTTTTCTAAATGGAAAGTTAGAAGAGAAAGTTTACATTGAGCCATCATAATGTTTTCAATGCTTAGATAATTCATATTTTGTTTATAGATTGATAAAGGATCTTTATGGGCTTAAACAAGCTCCTAGAGCTTGGTATTCTAGGTTGGACAAGTATTTGTAGTAGTAAGGATTTTGGAGAGACAATGCAAATAGAAATTTATACATAAAAAGGAAAAATGATGAAATGTTGATTGTTGTTGTCTATGTTGATGAAATTATCATTGGAGGAAATAGTGATGACAAGTATAAGGATTTATAGAATGAAATTCTTGGTGAACCATACTTCTTCCTTGGTTTATAGATTTCCTAATCAAATAAAGGAATATTCATTTCTTAGAACAAGTATATTAAAGAATTGATGAGTAAGTTCAAGATGGAGGAATTCAAAACTGTATGTATGCCTATAGTTACTATATGTAAGCTAAGTAAGGATGATGAATATGCTCTGATAGACTAGACCTTATATAGATCCATGATTGGAAATCTATTGTATGTGACTACATATTGACCAGATATAGTGCAGGAAATTGGAATGGTTGCTAGATTTTAGGCAACAACTAAAGAAACTCATGTAAAAGTTGTGAAAAGAATATTCAGGTATTAGAAGGATACAATGGATTTTGGGTTGTGTTATCCTAAGAGTGGAAATATCACTTTGGATACATACATAGATGCAAATTGGCAAGAACCATAGATGACCAGAAGAGTACTAGTGGTGGGGCTTTCATTCTTGGTGATTGTGTAGTATCATGGTTGAGTAAAAAGTAGGATTCATCTACTACAGAAGTAGAATACATTGTGGTAGCTTCATGTTTCACTTAGGTGATATGGATAAAATCAATCTTGAAGGAGATGAAGATTGATTTTGATGAACCTATTTCCTTTCTTTTTGATAATAGAAGTGCTATTAATATCTCAAAAAATCTAGTAATGCAATCAAGGAAAAATCATATTGTAATAATTAATCATTTCTTGATGGATAAGGTTGTAGAAAAGGAGATGAAATTGGAGTATGTTGAAACTAAGGAACAAGAAGCTGATATTTTCACAAGATCACTTCCTAAGGAGACTTTTGAGTTTCTCCAAAAGAAGCTAGGAGTTATTGCTCCCTCCTCTTAAATTAAGAGGAAATATAGGTTGATGGGGAGCTTGGTATCCCTACCACAAGAAATCTTGGTCATCTTGTAGAATACTTTTAGAAGAAATGTGGTATGAACTCAAGGGTAATCTATTTGGGAAGCACTTTTCAAATTGTGCAGAGTGTTGAAAATGCAAAGGATATTGTTGACCTTTTCCATTGATGTCAAAGGGGGAGAAGTGGAACTCAAAATGATATATCCTTTAAGGAAACAAGTGGAAACTTGGTGGGAAGAAGACACTTTTTTCTTCATTTGTGGCTAGCATTTTATTGTTTTCCATCAATAAAAAAGGGGGAGATTGTTGAAAAAAGGTTGTAATGGATGTAAAAGGTGTGTATGGTTGTCAAAGGAGATATGATTAGAGGTAGCACTATCTTTTTAGGATTTGTACTATCATACCTATCTATGTTGGTAATTGTACTGTCATATCATTTTTAGTTATACAAGTATACATTGCTAGCTATATTGATAAAAGAGGTTGATGAGTGTCTATATTCAAGAAGTATGTATCAGGAGATATGTGTGGTTGTTGTACGCTTTCAATATCATTCATGTATCCACTCACTATGATAGAATTAATCCGAAAGCCTGTAGATCATAATGTTTTAGTTTAGTTCTTAGGGTAGAGAGATACCTCTGGAAATATAATTATGTTTAGTATTCCTTTTTGAAGGTGTTATTGGCTCTATGGTTTGAAAGGAGAGTATGTCTACATATGTTCTATCATATTCTAGTATATTTGGAAGATATTTTAAGCATACAAAAATATTGAAGTGATATATGGCTCTCAATTCTTGTTTTTCAATCAATTGGTGTTTGAGAACTATATGGTAATGGCTAGTTGCATGTAACATTCAAAGTTAATGTGAGGAATCATTATAGGACATGGATATGTTTCTTGTGAAAGCACATGATATCATGTTCAAGATTTGGTGGAAGAAAATTTGATTTAGGATCAATTTGTTACATGTTTCATGAAATTTGAATTTAGGTCCACGTTATGTCATCTTGGTTATTTATAGACCCCTAGTTGGTATTGAGCTATGTTTTATGTACATTTGTATAGATACACCATGTGATATATAACTCAAGAGAAGTTGGTGAGTGAATATACAAGGAGACGACAATATGAGCTAGTGTTTTTCAATGTGAAGCATCTCAATCATTGTGTGTCAATATCAAAATATCATGAGGAGTATGGAAAAGAGTTTGAAGCTAGTTTAGAATGTGTATGAGATGTGCAGGATGCATTGAAGTTTCACAAGATTTATCATTGTAATTTTGTAGGACTAGTGTTCTATTTGTAGAGCTTGTGCTCAATTAATTGTATTATGGATTGGTATCTATGGTAGGTTGGTGCCTACAATTAAAATTAGGGACTGGTGTCTCTAATAGAATGGTGCCTGATGAACCCTTCTAAGGACTTCATATATTTTGCAATATTAACACTTGGTACTTTATGTTTGGCTTAAGAACTTATGATATTACCTTTTATATACTTCAATATGAACTTAATTATGCATAAGAACTTAGAATGTAATTTTTTTTGTATAAATTCTTATTTCTTTTAAATGCATGATTAAAATGATATTTAATGTGTGATTGTTTCATGATGATGTGTATTTAATGCATAACTAGAAGAAGCATTTACTTATCAGAATCAAGTGCTAACCATTTCCCATTCAAGAGTGAGATTGGTAGCTAACCTTTTATAGCTCAACATCCTCGACCAAGTTACTTGTCAACCGAGCATCAGTTCCAACTAAGCACATGTTCTAGCTCTGAAGTTCTAATTGACATCAATTGAAGATAATTGCAAGATATTCATGACTATTTCCCCTATGCTCCAAGATATCTTTAATAGAATGGAGCTAGTTTAATTTTCCACTTTTTCTTGTTTTCAAATAATACATGCATATATGTATCTAGTCTCAAGTTAGTTTGATATTAGATTATCTTATTTTTTTATTACAATTTTTCTCTATTTTTCAATTCCCATTTGAAATCATTTTTAGTTCTCTGCTCTTTGGGAACATTTTATGAAAATAAAAAGAAGTTGATCCAAATTCTATGTTGGATCCCTCCAAAGGCAGAGCAGGGGCCACTCTACTAAAGGAAGGTGATCCTATTAAGTTTATAGTTGATCTCCATTCATTTAAAACTTCATCTTTGTTCTTGGAATGGTTTTACAAATTGAATGTTAGAATAGATCTCAAATCTTTCATTGCAATCTTAGATTGATTACTATGTTAATTAAATCTTAGATCAATTACTGTGTCAATTAAATCTTATATTGACTACTATGTTAATTAAATAAATAGAGTCCTTTCAGTTTCCAGTTAACTAGATTGTAGATCAGATAGTTAGTTCAGCATTGATAAATGATTATGTTTTTAATGGAATATGAGTAGAGTAGAAATTATTACTTGTTAGATTGAATCAATGACAATTGGATTAGTTTGTTTTTCAAGTTATATTTAAATTCTAGATCTTGAATTTGAGTAAATATTAGATTCTTGTTTTCCTACAATTAGATTAAGCTAATCATCCAATCCTCACCATTCAATTTAGTTTGGAATATGGCCTATCTCTACACATTTTCTATTTTGAAGTAATTTTGATTCAAAGCTTTAAAATAAGTTAAGTAAGGAATAAGTTAGAAGAATAACATAGGATAGCATAGAGTTGCTTCTGATAAGGAAGAAACAACCCTGAACCACTCTTGACAAGGCGAAACCACA
The DNA here is from genome assembly GCA_007258455.2 of Sequoia sempervirens. Lineage (NCBI taxonomy): Eukaryota > Viridiplantae > Streptophyta > Pinopsida > Cupressales > Cupressaceae > Sequoia > Sequoia sempervirens. The sequence continues at coordinate 212,600,426 of VDFB02281492.1, forward strand.
AAAAAAAACCCCAAAAACTGATCCAACACTTACCGCAAATAGCTTTAGACACCCCTAGGTTGACAAATAAAGATTAAATGATTAGGTAATTGTGAAAACAACGACCCCTATCCATCATTTTTAGTGTCATTTCTAGGGAAGATATCACCTTCAAAAAGAAAATTTAAGCTTTGAGTGTTGGTAAGAATCTCTTTTTTAGTTGATGAACTGAAAAAGAGACCAGTTTGGAAGATTTATAAGAAGATATCTAATACCTTCTCCATAAGGGTCTCCATCACACTCTTTGAGTTCGTCATCTTCAAATTGAACAGTCTCCATCCACTCAGAAGATATGGCAGACCAAGGAGGAGGGGATAGAGAAGAAGACATTCCTAATGAAAGATTCTCTTTCCCTATTGCTCTTAAAAGAGAAGTTAATGAACCACCCATGAAAAATATTTCACGCTTTATTTTACCTTTGTGGGAAAATTTTGGAAGATCCTGATCAATTCTTGTTTGAATTTAAACTATTATGTCAAACTTATGATTACACTTCTGATAATCAAAAGTTGAAGTTATTTCCATCTACTCTGAAGGAATCAACCTTGTTTTGGTTCATGGGATTGAATTCCAAATCCATTCACTCTTGGGAAGAAACGGAAAGAGTCTTTTTAGACAAATACCAGGATTACTACCAAGTTAGGGACATGAAAGAGGAACTGTTTAAAATTAAATAGTTAGAAGAAGAAATTTTGGAAGATTATGTGGATAGATACCAATTTGTTTTGAAAAGATGTGGAAATCGGTTGGATGAAGAGATTAGTAAGTCTATTTTCCTAAAAGGAATTGATGATGATTCAAGAGATGCCTTGAACTTAATAAGAAAAGGGGAAATCAACAAACTTACCTTTGAAGATATAGTTGAGATTTTTAGGTGTAGATAGGGAAAAATCTAAAGGTTTATGTGTTGAAAACAATAAACTAATTAAATCCTATCAAGCACCATGAAGCACAAACTAGTATGAAAATGAAAATAAATAAAAGAATATATGCAAACCAATTTTCAAACTAGACTTGATTGATCTCCATGGCTCTTCTCCACCTGCACAAGAATACAAGATTTTGAAGGTTGATTGATGAAGGAATGTTAGTTGCTCAATTCTGCAGCATAACGACCTGATGACAATGATAGATTGGAGATGGATGGAAGATAGAAGAATTATTTTGACAACATAAGGATTTCTGAAGATTCGATGCAAATGGCTTGTGAAAGGTTAGATTTATAGATTTTCGATGTGGACAGAGATAAGATTTGATAATATTAATAAGGATTTGATTTTTGACAAAAGAGGAAATACAATGAGATGAGATAAGATTTTCAAAAGATAGAAAGATTTTGATTTATTGTTTTAAAGGAATTAAAACAAGACAAGATAAGATGTGAAAAGATAGAAAGATTTTGATTCTCTTTTAAAGGAAATAAATCCTAAAAAAGATGAGAAGGATAATTGATGAATTATCTAATTAAATAAATTAATTAGATACACATGAGTTTCAATTTTGGAAAGAAAGCAAGAAGATATTTTAAGATTTTATTAATTAAATAAATATTTGATTTATTTAATTAATGCTGGATTTATGATTTCATTAATTAAATAATATAAATTATTTAATTAACATTAGAAGAATGGATAGAAATGATTTAATTAATTAAATAATATAAATTATTTAATTAACATTAGAGGAATGGATATAAATGATTTAATTAATTAAATAATATAAATTATTTAATTAACATTAGAGGAATGGATGGAAATGATTTAATTAATTAAATTATATAAATTATTTAATTAACATTAGAGGAATTGATGAATTATGCATAGGAAGGGAATAAATGAAATTAGTCAAATAAATAAGATTTATTTAACTGATTAGATGATGACATGGGTACCTAGGGCAAAACATACTACAAGGTGTCTAAATGATGTGATGTTGTGACAAGGTATCGTAAGAGGACAATTTTTTGATGTCTACAGTAGGAACTATTCAAGGACAAGACCAAGCTTTAGAAAGAAAAATAGGGGTTCCTCAACTCATGTTTCTAAGGTTATGGAATAAATAGAAAATTTGAAAACTAATATCTTACTTCATCTTAATTGACATCCTGACAAAACAATAGTCAAACCATTCACTATATATTGTCCTAAATGTAGAGACAAACATCCATTAAGGGAATGTCCTCTTAATTAGGTAGATTTGTGTGATATTTGTGAGAAGAGGCATTCTACTGGTAAATGTAATCTCCTTCTAGAGATTAAAAATAATTTGAAGAAACTATCTCAATCTTCACCTATCAAAGAAGAACTCAACTATATAGGACAAAGGAAATTTAATCCTACTTTTGGAGGAAAGTCTAATTCTAGAAATGATGCAAATTGGGGATCAAATTAATGGAATAATCAATGGAATCCCCCTGGCTAATGGAATCCACAATCTTAGTGGAATGCCCAACAAATGCCAATTTCACCTCCTTCTATGGAAGCACCTTGGGGACCACCTTGGGGTTAGCCTGAATGGAATAATCCTCAATGGAACTAGGCTCAATGGAAACCCAATTAATATCAATGGAAACCTAATCAACCTCAATGGCAGCCTAACCAAGGTAATAATTCTTAGTGGAAAAACCAAGGACCAAGAAGACCTTGGAATCAAAATTAGTCACTTTTGTCTAGTTCCACACAACCTTCAAACTCTAAAGTAGTAAATCAACCTCAAATTCCAGATCAGCCAATTCCTAATCCTAAAAGTATTAAACCACAATAGTTAGCTTACAATGTTGATCCTAATATAGTTGGCTTAAATAACATTGATTTAAAAGATATTCAATTGAGAACTCAGTTGGTACCAGCAAAACCTGATCTAAGAAAGGATGAGCAACAACAAGATTTGATGAAAGACAATGAAGAAATTTCTTCTGAGAAGAAATCACCATTTCCTACATGATTTCAATAAGAATGTGTGGTTGAGAAATAGACTGAGGAGAAACAAGATGATTTGGAAGATTCTCAAATTATCACATAACTTAAAAATATTAACATTGAGATTCCACTTCTAAGAGCTATTCGTGATATTCTAGAGATTAATGAGGTGGTTGTCTTTATGTGTCAAAACACCTGGATGGAAAAATAAATTACCTTCTACAAATAAAATTGGAGGGAAATTATATGATGTTTTGTTAGGAAAGTTGATTCCTCGGAAGTATGGTGGCCCAAGAAGCCCAATGATTACTCTTAACATTAATGGAATTGAAATTTCAAATGTACTTATTGATTTAGGAGCTACCATTAATGTTATTAAACTAAAATAACTAACAAATTTGAAATTACAAGTGTTCAACCAACAACCACAATCTTACAATTAGCATATCAATCAATTGCAAAGCCAGAAGGGGTTCTTGAGGACGTCATTGTTACTATTGACACATGGGAATATCCTACTGATTTCCTTGTCTTGAAAAGTAAACGAAGACATAAATCAAATCATTTTGGGAATACCTTGGTTGGAAACATCCACTACCCTTATTGATTGTAGGTTTGGAAGCATGAACATTTCTAATGGAATGAGATAGAAAGAACTGTCCCTTTACCCATAAATAAAACCATCTTTTTCATCTGAAAATCACAACTTGATTGATGATTTTAGCTTAGAAGATGATGAGGCTTGAGAAATTGGTATGGTAACTTTAGCAAAGCATGTTGAATAGTATCGAGAATGTATCGATGAGGAAGAAGGAAACCTTGAATTTCATGATGTTATTGATGACCAAGGTCACTGTCCTTTAACTAATATCATGAATTCGGATTCAGATCATAGCCAATTACTCCATCAACTTTACCACATCCTTGTCCTTTAAATAATTTGATTGGAGAACCCTCCACTCTTCAAAAAAATACTAAACAAATCTTAGTACTGATGGATAAGCCCTTACTCATTAATGATTCCTTATCGACTAAACAAGAAGATGATCTAAAAGAAATTTTAGAAAAGAATAATATATCATTTTCTTTGGATTATAAGGACATGAGAGGGATTCATATTGATATATGCACACATCATATTTAAACTAAAAATGTCAAACCTGTAAGACAAGCTTAGAGAAGGATTAATCCTACACTAAGAGATATTGTGATGAGGGAGCAAACCCGAGACACAGAAAAATGATGCAAATAACTAGAGAAATTTTATTCTTATTGAGAATGGAACTTCTTACATGCAGATGATATCAAATCCCTGAGCTATGTGATACATGCAAAGTACAGACTTACAGAAAATTACCCAGATCCCCCTTTTGAAACATGTGAACTTCTTTCCCCAAAAAGTTACCCAAAAATCAGAAACTAGCCCATAAATAGACCCATTTTGGTTTGGAACCAAAAAAAAAAATTGAGATAAGAGTTTTGGTGGTTTGGAACCAAAAATTACAATTTGAAATTCAAGTCTAAGTTCACATTTGGAAATTAGCACATTTCTAAAATATGCACCAACTTTCGGCAGCCATAACTTTTAACCAAATATCGGATCTTCAATGATAATACCTTTTTAGAAAGCTCTCGAGAAGATGACTTTCCACAAAGTAGAGCCTATGACATCCACTTTGGTTTTTTTGTAAATTTTCAGGCCCATCTGAGACCGTTTAGTGCCTCAAACTAAGCTTGGAAGGTTTTTCAAGGCAAAAAGTAGAAACTGGAACTTGAATAACTTTCAAACCATGAATGATCATGACCTGATTCTTTCGCTGAACTTTTAATTTTTTTGTCCTAAACCTTCCCATAAATTTATGTCTTCCCATGCCTTCAAATTCATAACTACTAAAAATAGCAGTTGAGCAGAACAAGTAGAAAAGCAGTTATGAAAGTTGGAAACTCTTATTCGACGAAAAGGGTATCTAGAAATGCAAAAACATCTACAAAAAGAAAACAATGGGAACAAAAATGAAAATCATCCTTTTGGATGATGCAAGATTTCCCTAACACCACTGGATGCTCCTGCATCATATTGTGAAGTTAGAAATAGAAAAATTGCTTTAGGTAGGATTCATCTATCCTATCTCTGACAGTCAATGGGTTTCTCCACTAGCTATAGTGTCTAAGAAAAATGGTAAATGGAGAGTATGTGTGGATTATAGAGAATTGAACAAAGATACTAAAAGGGATTATTTTCCACTACCTTTTATTGACCAAGTACCGGATAACTTATTATGCAGTAGTTACTTTTATTTTCTTGATGGTTTTAGTGGATACAATCAAATTCAGGTAGCTCTAGAAGATCAAGATGAGACCACTTTTACTTTCCCATGGGGTACCTTTGCTTATTGAGTCTTTCCTTTTGGATTATGTAATGTTCCTACCACCTTCCAACATGTTGTTCTTGCTATTTTTGTAGATTTAATAGCAACATGTGTTGAGGTATACATGGATGATTTTATAATTCATGGTAAAAATTATGTGGAATCATTGAATAATCTAAATAAAGTTTTGAATAGGTGTAAAGACCATAGGTTATCATTGAACATTGAAAAATTTCTATTAATGGTGACTGAAGAAATTTGGTTATGACATCATCTATCAAAAGAAGGAATCAAGGTATACCCTAAGAAAATTGCTATTATTTTGAAAATACCAGTACCTCAAAGTTAGACTGAAGTGAGAAGTTTTTAAGGACATGTTGGTTATTATAGAATATTTATAGAAGGGTTTAGTAAGATTGCAGGTCCTTTGCTTAATTTTTTAAAGAAATATTCATAATTTCTTTGAACTGCAATGTGTCAACAATCTTTTGATGAAATAACAAAGGCCTTGACAACTACACCTATTATAGTTGGACCAATCTGGGGTGAACCTTTTCACATAAATGCAGATGCATCTAATTTTGCAATTAGAGCAGTTATTGGAAAAAAAGATGAATCAGGAGAAATGCATGCCATTTATTACATAAGCAAAAACCTTAACCTAGCTAAACAAAATTATACCACTACTGAAAAGGAATTTTTAGCAGTTGTGTATGCTATTAACAAATTTAGACATTATATTACTAGTTATAATAGTTTTGTACATATAGGCCATGCAACTATTTGATACTTAATGAATAAGGTTGTGGTGAGAGGACGTATCATTCGATGATTGTTATTATTACAAGAATTTGATATAAGAATTGTTGATAAACCAAGTAAAGATAATTTTGTGGCTAACTATTTGTCCAAGATAGTTTTTCAAGAGAATAATGAGCCAATTGAAGATGAATTTCTTGATGAACATCTATTTTCTATATCAATTCAATCACCTTGTTTTGCTGATATTGCTAATTATTTAGTAACTGGGAAATGTCCTTATTTTTCATCTAAGTAGAAAAAGAGGTTTATTAGAGGAAGTTACAGATTTGAATGGGTTAATTGTTTGTTGTTTAAGATGTGTCCAAATCATGTCATGAGAAGACGTGTTGTAGAAATGGATGTTTATGATATCTTGAAGGCATGCCATGATGATCTATGTGCATGACACTATTCTACAGTAAGAATAGTACATAAGATTTTGGGAGTAGGATATTTATAGCCAACAATGATTAGGGATGCAACTCACTACATCAAACATTGTGATCAATGTCAGAGAATGGGAAGAACTGTAGACACGTTCTATAGAAATTCCACTTCAAACACAAGTTTCCCTGGAACCATTTGAAAAATGGGAAATTGATTTTGTTCGTCCCATAGATCCACCATCAAGAGGAAATAGATCCACTATCAAGAGGAAATCACTGCATACTTGTATGTACTAATTATGTTACTAAATGGGTAGAGGTCAAAGCATTACCAACTGCTAACGAAGAAAGAGTTGCAAATTTATTCTACAAAAACATCCTACAAAGATATGGAGTACCTAGAACAATTGTATCATATCAAGGACCACAATTTATGTCTTTCATACTTGAGGCATTTCTTTTGAGATATCAAGTTCAGCATAGAAAGTCAACATCGTACCATCCTCAAGTAAATGGACAAGTAGAAGTGACTAATAGAGAACTAGAGAATATACTCACAAAAATAGTTTCATATTGAAAGAGTGATTGGTGTGATATATCAACAGAAGTTGCTTGGGCATACAACACAACATGGAAAACAACCACAAGATTTTCTCCATATGAGTTAGTTTATGGGAAGACACCTATTCTTCCTATAGAATTTGAACTTGAGACAATTAGAACAACTTTAAAAGTAGGTATATATCTAACCGAGGCACAAAGAAATAGAGTGATGCAGTTGAATAGGTTAGATGAAATGAGAATGGAAGCCTTACATCAAATATAAATAATTCAACATCAAAGGAAACAATGGCATGACAAGAATATTCACATTAAACAATTTACTATGGGGGATTGGGCCTTACTGTTTGATTCATAGTTTCAAGAATTTAAAGGGAAATTGCATACTTGATGGCTTGGACCATATGAGATTAAGAATTTTTTTGATAATGGAGCTATTCAATTGATACCCATTGATGGAGAAAGGAAGAAAATGTTGGTAAATGGAAATATGCTTAAACTTTATCATAAACCAACATCAAAGGAGGAATTTTCAATTGAACTTCAATCAAGGATAGAAAATTTTACTAAGGAATATGTATCTTCTTTATGAGAAGTATATTATCCTTAGTATTATTCCGTTACCATGAATAAAGAAGGTGAATTGAAAACTAGAAATGGCGATTTACCTTTTGAAAAATGATTCAATATATATATATATAATAATTTCTTTTAACCTTCTTGTTTCTTGCAAGTATAGCTTTGGATAGTTTCTCATTTATCCTTACTAAATTAGAGAGATCCTGATGGCTCCTGGTCAGCTTAGACATCAATTCCTTAGTGAAATATTTGATTAAACATACAAGTTAATTCAACTTCCGATAGCTCCTAATTACTCCTGATTAGTTGTTCTTAGTATTGAAAGAAGATTTTGGAAGGAAGGCTTCTGATTGTTGTAAGTTATTAAATGATCAGTTGATGATTGATACAATCCATGACATTTAGGAGTAGAAAAGGAAATTCATGCATCATTAGAAGCTTCATTGTTTTGCTAACTAGTTTGTTAACTGTCTAGGTACAGGTTTGTTTAATATTTCATATTTTAATGGTTTAATACTATACCATGTGGAAGAATTGGGATCCCACAAGGGTTGAGCTCAGTGTGTTATATTTATTAATAATGATCGAGTACACCATAGAGTCTAAAGAACTTTGATAGATATTGATAGGACTTTTTGGAAAAAGAAAAGATTTTGATCCTTTTTGGAAAAATTGAAGATTGTTCCAATAAATTTTGTTGTCTAATAAGTCACTAGTCAAATCAATATCATTTCACACCGATGGGGTAAGTATTTATATGATGCATTTATTTCTTGAAAGTTTAAATGCATTTAATTATGTGTCATAGAGTTGTTTAAAAGGTCATGTCCTTCAATTAAAATCCAAGTGTAATTTATTGGGTGGATATTTTGAGATGACATTAGTTATCAAGTAATGGTTATGAGGTGATGGTTTCAGAAGTAAGCAATTTGTACACAAACATCAGTAAATGTACTTTCACCACCTTTCACCAACAAAATTTTAAAACAATTTAGTTGGAAAGATATCTCATGTGTGTGAAATATACTATGGTTTAAACTAAACATAATGCCAAGTAAATGGCATTTAATGTCGAGAAATAGCTATAAGCTATTTCAAATTTATTTAGCAAAAAGAAAAACACTTGTTGTTATTCCTGTAATCTCGTTCTTTTGCATTTTATCCTAGCTAAAGATTGTTCTTGAATTTCTCAAAGTCTCCAATCAGTGAAAATGGGATACAAGAAAATGGCCGAGCCAAAAGAAGCAATTTTAGATAATGAAACAAAGAGATGGTTACAACAAGTAGGATGGATTGACCTTATAATCAAATATGAAGGGTATTAATGGGACATCATTCAATAATTTGTAAGGAATTTCCACCCCAGCTTCACTCTTGTGAGAGGAGAAACTATTCCAGTAGCCACAACTATAATTAGTGCATTGTCTAGAATCCCAGCTGAAGGAAAATTTGTTAAAAGGGGTCAGCATGATTTAAAAGAGCTTCTACAAATGTTTCACATTGACCCAAATCCTGAGCCCATTTTTCAAGTTCATAGAGGGAAAAACAAGGGCATTGAAAGAGGAAGTCTTCAAGAGCCCTAGTCTTCAATAATTCACTACTTGATGAAATATTTCATTTGTGAGGGTCAGTATGCTTTGGTGTTGGGGCCATATTTACATTTATTGATTCATGTTCACCATGGGAAAGCTAAACATGAGGTAAGGGTAAATTTTCCCTTGTTCTTGTTTTCACAAGTTAGTGACATGCCAATGAGATGCAAAGAGAAAGAAAGTAGAATTACGCATCATGGGTTAATGCACTTGATTGTTAAGCATCATTTCATACAAAAACCTAATGGTGAAGAAAAATGGATGCAATTTTTGATGAATGTTGAGGGTGAGGGTTTAGGAAAGTATAAAACCCCCATGACTAGAACTCTAAAAATAGAGAAGGGATAAAATTCAAAAGAAACTGGGGAAAAATTTGTAGGCAGGCCTAGAAAACAAGACCCTGAAGAATTAGCGCCTTCCAAGAAAATGAAGGAAAAGGAGATTAAACCTTAGAGGAAATCGAAACTGAGAAAGAAAGACATAAAAAGGAAAAAGAGACTATAAAAGATAAAATGATGAAAAAGGGAAAGCAAGTTGAAAATTTAGAAAAACTTGAGGGAGGAAAAAATTTTAAAAGAGGGAAGAAGAGAAAATCTCATAAATCTCCTCCCATAGTTCAAATTGAATAATTTGAGGCAGAGAAGGCTGAAAAAGAATAAGAAGATTCTCAATCATCAAAGAACAACTCCCTAGAGTTATTTTCTAGTTCCCCTATTAAGGGATCATTTATTTCAAGCCCTAGTATTCATGAAGGAAGCCCTTCTCTTGCTCAAAAATCTCCTTTAGAAGAAGAAGAAATTGAAGTTCAAATTCCTAATGTTTTTAGTTCCCCAACTCAATTTATTGAACAAATGGAAGAAGTGTTTGTCCACAGAGAAGGAAAGCAACCTTTAGAATAGCCAAAAGAAATAGATAGTGATTTAAATTGGAGGAAAGAGGAAGAAACAAAAATTAAAATTGCATTGAAATTATCAAGATTAGAAAAATAAATTCAAGAATACAAAATACAAAACATGGTACTAGAAATGAAATTAAAACAAAGAGATGAAGATATAGAAAAATATAAAACCAAAATGGAAAAACTAAAGTCATAGGTCCAACAAGACACAAATCAACTACTTACACAATTAGAAAATGTGAAAGGAGATCTAGCCAAGATGGCTAAACAATGTGAACAAAAAGACAATGAAATTGAGGGGTTAAAAGAGGAGATGGAAAGAAGGCAATGAATAGCTCCTAAAATAGAAAAACCAAAGCAGACTATATATCCACCTTCTGGATTACTCTGTTTACCTCCACCAGAGGATAAACCCAAGGAAAAGGCTGTAGAGCCAAGGTACCTTTCAATTACTACTATGAGGTATAAACAAATGAATAAACAACTTCAGGATAGAATAGAAGAAATTACTAAGGAAAGAAATGAATTAGAAGAAAAATTAACTGAAGTTGTAGATATTTCTTTTGCAGTTGTGGCAACCAGAAAGCCTTCAAGGATGTACGATTTATTCCTTAGGGAAATGTTTTTGATGTGGAAATTAAACCAACTAATATTGAAGAGGCCTTTGGATTTCTAGACTAATAATGTATTCCTTCAATCATATTTTAATAGTCATCCTAATGTTCAAAATAAAATGTGTGAATTCAACCAACATACCTTTCTCATGGTTGATATGTGTGACTCACTTCTTAACATTTATGTTGGAGAACTACAGATAAGATCTTTTGTCTCCTTACTATAGAATCAGGTGGAATGGAAAAAGAGAATGGGATAATACAGGGATGCCCAAAAAAGGTATGGTCTTCCCATGAGGGGAGAGACGCCTAATACAATTTAGTATATTATAAGATTCAGGTCAGTGGCTAGGGTCAATGATGTTGTGCCTATTTATAGGACTAATTTACTGAAGAGTATAGCATACTTCCAAGATGTAGAGGGAATGTTAGCACCAATAGCTCTCTAGGCATGCATTGTGAGATTTAACTTGATTTCAAATCCACTGAAGAGAAGGGATCCCATCATCTTGAATAACATTAGGTGGAGCCTGACCAAGGTAACACATATAATTAGTTTGATACATGATCAAAATGAATTGGGGATTGGCATGAGATTTAGGATGCCTATTATCATCATGCCCACACCTAAAATTCAATGCACCAGATAGAATACCAGTTGAAGTTTTGAAAACTTAGTACGATAAATTAGAACAAAATCATGGTTATGTCAAACAATATAGATCAACAGAGGAATATATAGGATTCTTCGACTGTGCTTTATGAATAGAAACACTCAACAGAAACATTCCTTCTATCATCAATCTATAACCATGAGGACATGGTTATGAGCAGGAGGGGGAGGATGATGAAGCCTTCTAAGGAATTCATATATTTTGCAATATTAGCACTTGATACTTTATGTTTGGCTTAAGAACTTATGTTAATACCTTTTATATACTTCAAATATGAACTTACTTATGTATGAAAGCTTAGAATATAATTTTTTTGTATAAATGCTTATTTCTATTAAATGCATGATTAAAATGATATTTAATGTGTGATTGTTTCATGATGGTGTGTATTTAATGCATAACTTGAACAAGCATTTACTTATCAGAATCAAGTGCTAACCATTTACCATTCAAGAGTGAGATTGGTAGCTAACCTCTTACAACTCAACATCCTCGACCAAGTTACCTATCAATCAAGCAACAGTTCTAGCTAAGCAAAAGTTCCAGCTCTGAAGTTGTGATCGACATCAATTGAAGATAGTTGCAAGATCTTCATGAGTGTTTCCCCTGTGCTCCAAGATATTTTTAATAGAATGGAGATAGTTTAATTTACCACTTTTTCTTGTTTTCAAATAAGAGATGGATATATGTATCTAGTCTCAAGTTAGTTCAATATTAGATTATCTTAGTTTTTTATTACAACTTTTTTTTGTTTTTCAATTCCTAATTGAAACAATTTTTAGTTCACCCCTCTTTGGGAACATTTGATGAAAATAAAAATAAGTTGATCCAAATTCTATATTGGATCCCTCTAGAGGCAGAGCAGGGCCTACTCTACCAAAGGAAGTTGATCTTGTTAAGTTTATCGTTCATCTACATTCATTTAAAACTTCATCTTTGTTCTTAGAATGGTTTTACAAATTGAATGTTAGAATAGATCTTAAATCTTTCATTGCAATCTTAGATTGATTATTGTGTTACTTAAATCTTACATCAATTACTATGTTAATTAAATCTTATATCAATTACTATGTTAATTAAATAAATATAGTCCTCTTAGTTTAATTTTTAGTTAACTAGATTGCAAATCAATCAGTTAGTTTAGCATTGATAAATGATTATGTTTTTAATGGAATATGAGCAAAGCATAAATTATTACTTGTTAGATTAAACGAATGAGGATTGGAGTAGTTTTTTTTTCAAGTTAGATTTAAATTCTAGATCTTGAATTTTATTAAATGTTAGATTCTTGTTTTCTTGCAATTAGATTAAGTTAATCATCCAATCCTCAGCATTCGATTTAGCTTGGAATATGGCCTATCTCTACATGTTTTCTATTTTGAAGTAATTTTGATTCGAAGCTTTAGAATAAGTTAAGCAAGGAATAAGTTAGAAGAATAGCATAGGATAACATAGAGCCACTTTTGATAAGGAAGGAACAAATCCCAACCACTCCTAACAAGGTAGAACCACAAAAAAAACCCCAAAACCAATCCAAATCTTACCGCAAATAGCTTCAGACACCCCTGGGCTAACAAATAAATATTAAATGATTAGGGAATTGTGATAGCAATGACCCCTATCCAGCAGTGCCTACAATTAAAATTAGGGATTGGTGTCTCTAATAGGATGGTGCCTACTTCATATTGTAAATTCATTTTCTTTGTGAGATTGGATTTGGACAATAGATCTAAGAAGTTATTCTTAGTGTGGTTTTCCCATATTGGGTTTCCACATATATCTATTGTTCTCTTGTGTGGATGTGTGTGTTCATGATAAGTTCTTGATTATTAATAGTGAAGATTCAAGTTGGATGTTCAATTATTTATGTTGAAGTTAAGAAATTTAAATTTATTAGATCTATTGATTCACATCCCTCTTAGTAGACTATGTTCCCTTCATTTGGTATCATATCCAATTTCCTTTGAAGAAGAATAATAGCTTAAGGTAGCTCAGGGATGGCACACTCAATGGATCAAGAAAGATTGTCTATAAATATGAAAACCATTATTTTATGGATCCAATTATGCATTTTGGAAAGTTAATATGGAAGCATACTTGATAACCCTAGGTCTTGAGATTTGGATGTCAGTTGCAGAAGGATATGAGATTCCTAAAAATCCTCCAAGGGGTCAAGTTGGAAAGAAGGATTTTTAAAATAATACCAAGGCTAGGAATTTTATTCTATGTGGTTTATGTAATTTTGAATTTGTGAAAGTTATGCAATGAAAGACATCAAAGGAAGTATGGGAAAAGTTGTCCACCATCTATGAAGGTGAAGACAAAGTGAGAGAAGAAAAGCTTCAAACTCATAGATCTTTGCTTGAAAGTTGAAAATGAAGGAAGAAGATAATATTGCCACATTTTTTCTCTGGGTTGATAAAGTTGTCAACTCTATCAAAGGTCTTGGTGAGGAATTGAAAGAAAGCATGGTTGTGAAAAAGGTACCCATATCTCTTCCTAGAAGGTTTGATTCTAAATTTTCTACCATTGAAGAAACTAAAGATATAAATGTATTGAAAATAATTGAATTACATGGAATATTGACTGTGTTTGAAATGAGAATTGAAAATGAGAATTTTATAAGGAAAGAGTCAACATTAAGAGTATCTAAGAAGCAAGTTGATCCAAACTAGGATATTGGATTAGATTTGGAGGAAGAAAACTTTTTCAAATTTTTTTAAAGAGGATCTAGTAAGTATAAAGGAAAATTACCTTTTAAATATTTTAATTGTAGTGAATTATTAAAAAAAAAATTGGCTAAGTTTCCTCATAAGGAATCTAACAATGTTGAGAAAAATTATAGAAATAAATGATTACATAAAGGAAATAAAAGTAATTGTACTATCATATATCATTTTGATTTATAGAATCATACATTGCTAGCTATATTGATAAAATATGTTCAAGAGTGTCTTTATTCAAGAAGTATGTATCTAGAGATATGTGCGACTTTTGTATGCTTTCAATATCATCCATTTATCCATTCACTATGATAGAAGTAATCCAAAAGTCTATCTCAAAATTATTGGTTTAGGTTTTTATTTCCTTAGTTGGTTAATTTATTTTCCCTTAGCCCTAGGTTTTTCCTACACTTAATTAAGCTTGCTTAGGATAATGAAGTGAATTTATTATTCAATAACTGTTGGACTCAGGGAACACTGAGAGGGGGGGTGAATCAGTGTTCAGTAAATCTAAACTTTAAATCTAGACTTTAAACCATTTACAACACATTCATAGAAATAAATATGCAAGAACATGAACAAGATAATCAAAGCACCATAACACCAATATTTTACATGGAAAGCCTTTTAGGGGAAAAACTATAGTGGAGATTAATCCACAATTGTACTCTATTAAAAGTATGAATAAAAGGGAATGTAAATGCATTTAGGAACATTGCCTAGAGCTCACTACCTTAAAAAAAAATTGCATTACAAAAAAATGTTGAAATGAGAAAATAGCATCTCCAAATGCCTGGATTCAGTTCTGGTGAAGCTCAATAGATTCTCTTCAACCCTTCTGATTGATTTTGTATTTCTACTCTGCTCTACTGAAACTGTGCAAAGATCTCTCAATCACCCTTCTAATACTCACACACACATCCATTCTACTCTTCACACACATTCACACACTTGCTTTCTTTTTTCAAAATTAATTACCGATCTCATATATGTATCCGCTAACAAATATTTCATTGCTTCAAGTCAGCTTTAACAAAACATGAAATATCCTTCAATGGTCGGCTGAAATTACAAATTAAATTTAATGTACACCCATCAAAGTTGGCTAAGACATAGCTAGGATCCAAAAAAAAATAACCAACATAAGAAACAATTAAATAATTACTCCTTATGCATTCATGATGTGTGACATTCACTAGGTCAGCCATAATGAGCAAATAAACAAAAAAACATCCTACCAAAGCATCCAACTGGATCTCCTTATCACATACACTGATCAATGTGACACCACTAAACTTAACAACAAGATAGTATAGATGCTTAACAACCTCTCTTAGAGATCCACAACTCAAAATGATGATCTGGTGAAGCATACAGATCGATATACTGACCAAATACCCTGTTCTTCATACTCTATGTTGGTAAAATACTATTCACTACATTTCCTACTGTTATGAGAAAAATTCTAATCTATGGACCATAGGGATGACTTAGGTTGCCATAAATGACAACATTAGAAGCCACATGCCATCAAGCAAGCCATATTCCAACAATCTCCCCCTTTGGAATTGATGTCAACACTTAGTGAAAAATGACTAAGTGTTAGAATTTCAAATTTCAAAACTCAAACTCCCCCTTAGAATGATAGAGCATTTTTCATTGCTCTCCTAGAGAATTTTTCATTGCTCTCCTCCCCCTTTGACATCAATGACAAATATATTCTTCACTAAGCTCTCTCACCCATTCAAAAATTCAAAATTTGAAGCACAACTACTACTTAAGTTAGAAAATTAACTTGTACTTATCTTTCTTACCTGGAAGAAATTTCTTCCATGCTTCTACATAAATCACAATGATTAAGATCATGCTATTATTCTTAGATGTCTTGTTAATAATTTGAATGAGGGATTTTGGGATTGTAATTGGTTCTTCTTGTTTTTCTTCTTTCCTCAAGACCTCAATCAACTGCTCTAACCTACATTCAGTCAGATCCTTGACTTTCAAAAAGGTGTCCAGAAGAGTGTTTCTGGTAAAGTGGACTTTTGCATGCTCAGACTGCAATTCCTGAATCTTTTTCTTAACTGCTCCATCCTAGTCCTAAAACATACTATAATCTTGACCAATTTTGATCAACTTAGCTTCAATCTATTCCATTTTTTCCTTGTACCCCCCAACAACATGAGACCACTAAAGACAATATTTGTAAATGGTATTAGATAAATTAATGCATTGCCCCAACTCATTCATTATATTTTTTAGTTTGGTAAGGGACATCCTAAACTGCTCCTTCAGATGTAGAATCACTTTTTCCTCTTTCCTATCCTAAGGCTCAGAGGCCATAGCCTCCCTGATACATTCAATCATTTGTTCTGGAAGCACATTCCTCAAAATTTACAATCCAATATTATTATGCACAAAGTAAGAACTCAATGTGTTCTCAGTCAGGTCATGTTCATATGAGGGTCCATCTAGCCATATGTCAACAATCTTCTGCATTCCATCTTCCTCCTAAACAATCTGCAGTATCTTCATTGTGAATAAAGCACCTTCTTCATCGCTTCCTTTTGCTATTATTACATCTCGTTCAACTGATTCTGGTTCATCCCTAGGAGTGTACTCTTCAGAGTCTTCATCTGGTATATCCATAATTATCTATCCTTTTCCTTTTCCTTCAAATTTTGGAGACTTATGTGCTAGACGGGTGTCATCAGAAAACTCTAGAGCCCTTTTCTACTTTCTATTTTATCGGAAGACAATCCAACTTCAAGCATCTTTACTGGAAGGGGAATGTTAGCTTCTCCAAACTTCCCTAGCAGTTCCTTAAAGAAATTTGTATATACTTGCTCATAATTTCCCAAAGCATTAGAATGTTCAAAAAATTGCTTACAAACCAGTTCATTTTCCTTCCATACTACATTGTCATTCTAAGGCAAGAAATTCAGAAAATACATCATGATACATATGATCAAAGTGCCAAACCTAAAGGGGTAATCTGCTTCTTTCATCAATTGTACATTTTCCATCAACTGATCTTTCAACAATCCACATAGATCAAAGTCTTCATCTTCCATTATCATTTTGTGAGCGATATAAATTGCACCTGCCAAAGTTGTGCCTTCCCTATTTCTAAAGAAAATTTTGTATGAAATCCCATGTGCAATGTACCTTTTTATTGGATCTTTGATCATTGAAATTACTAGAGCCCTCTGATCTCCTGTCACTTTGGTTAGGGTTTCAACTTCCTTGTTCTAAATCAAATTATTTTTTAGAATATCCCCAACATTGCATAAACCAGTTAAATTTCTAATCACATCCTTTGAAATATGATAGGGTTTATCCAAGGTTAGCATGTCCTCATTCAATCTATTCAGGATAAACTTGACTACTTTCGCATTGATGAAATAAGGAAACTCATTCCAAATGTCCAAACTTCTATGCTTCGCACCTTCAAGCCACTTCAATTCACTAGTTGGAAACAAATTTCTCACATCCCTAATCTTTCCACTACTATATTCATCCAAATTCACTGCTCCTTTTATTTTCTTCATTTTTCTTTTGGTATGGAACAACTTTTTCTATTGAGCACAAAATTTGAAATTCTACAAGCAATTGAAATACTTGTTGAATTCGCCATCGAATTTTTTTTACTCCTTTTAAAATTTCATTGCAGAGGCTCTCCTTCTATTCTTCTTCAATGCAAAGTTAGAAATGAGGGTTCCAAATACCTTTTATAACTTTGTGTACCTAACCTTTTATCCACATTAAATATTTTTCCCTAGGAGTTCCGGGTACTCTGTTTTCTCATATAGCAAAAGAAGAAAAATGTTTACAGACCTTCTACTTCTCATGTTTCTGCATAAGCAATCACTGATGCATTTGAAATTTTTTATCATAGCTATTGACAATTTCCCGCATTCCGGTGCCAGCTACCAACAAGGGAACAAAGGATTTTTCTTGAAAGACTCCCCCTAGGCCAATGGCCTAAGATCAATTTTCAGAGGAATTACATGAAGAAGATTCTAGTGTGGACTTATTCCCTTCATCAGAGTTACTCTTCCTTACCCATGTTTTCTTCATCTAATCTCTAATCTCTTCCACAGTCACTTTCCCTTTCCCTTTTTCATCGTTCTATGAGATTTTTCCCTTGTATACCAAACCTCTTCTATCCATGTTTATGTTCCTGCAGAATCTTGCAATGTGACCAAATCTGTTGCAATTGTAACACACTGGATATCTTTGTCTAGACCATTCATTCCATTGATTTCCCTTTGATCTGTACTAATTAGCAATATGCCCAAATTTTCCACAAGTATAACATTTAACATTCCTTACAATGACAGACATGCTTTTGCATTCAATTGAATTATGACCAAACTTATTACAACTAAAACATTGACTGAGAAATGATGGATTGCTTGAATTTATTTTACTTCTACATTGAGAAGCCATATGCCCAAATTTATTGCAAGAAAAGTAGTAACCATTAAACTTTTGAGCATTGGGTTGTCTTACCGGATACCTTTTGCCTTTGTTCATCTGATTTCTTTTTCTGGAATCCTTATGTTTAGATCCAGAGCTTTCTTCCTTCTCATATCCAAGACCTCACTTATCATTTGCATCCTTCTATCCTTTAGTCAACTCATCAAGCTTAGCAGAACTAGTTCTAAACCTCTCCTTGTACTTATTTGCAATAGTGAGTTCATCTTTGAGAATAACTATATGTCTTTCAATCTCTTGTTCATTATTTATGGATTGTTGCAATTCAATCTCCATCTGAATGAATCCACTATTTACTCTACTGCATTCTTCAGATTTTTCTTTTAAAGATTGGACCAAATTCTCCTCATTCTTCTTCCTTTCTTCAATCTCCTTGGTTAGCTTCATTGCCACATATTCCATTTCAAGCTTTAGCGTAGCATTGTCCCTAGAAAGCTTTTCACATTCTTAAATTATTTATTTTAGGGTCTAATTCAGGTGAACATTTTCCAAGCTTTTATTTTATTTCTACTTTAGCTGATCACAAAGTTCCTTCCTCATTTCTCTTGACTCATTGATTTTATCCTTCAATGATTGAATGAATTTCTCAGCATCCACAAGATTTGCTTTTAATTCCACGACTTCTTCTTTAGACTGATCAAGATCATCAAGTGCCACCATAAGCTACTATTGAAGACCACCAGAGTCCATTGCAATTCAAGGTCCACCTCAAGTTGTTAAACTTTCTACAGAGGAACTTGGATCTGATACCAATTGTTGGACTCAAGGAACACTAAGAGGGGGGGCAGGTGAATCAATGTTCAACAAATATAAACTTTAAATCCAGACCATAAACTATTTACAACACATAAACAAAAATAAAGATGAAAGCACATGAAAAAGATAATCAAAGCACCATAACACCAATATTTTACATGGAAACCCTATTAGTGGAAAAACCATGGTAGAGATTAATCCACAATTATACTCTATTAAAAGTATGAATAAAAGGGAATGCACATGCATTCAGGCACACTGCCTAGAGCTCACTGCTCAAAATATGGAAGGATCATTGCCTTAAAAAATGTTTACATTACAAAAAAATGTTGAACTAAGAAAATAGCATCTCCAAATACCTGGATTCAGTTTCAGTGAAGCTCAATAGACACTCTTCAGCCCTTCTGACTTATTTTGTATTTTCGCTCTGCTTTGCTCTACTAAAACTGTGCAAACATCACTCAATCACCCTTATAATACTCACACACACATATGTTCTCTTCACAAACATTTTCAGACTTTCAAACTTGCTTTATTTTTTCAAAATGAATTACCAATCTCATATATATATTTGCTAACAAAAATTTCATTGCTTCAAGTTAGCTTTAACAAAACATGAAATATCCTTCAATGGTCGGCTGAAATTACAAATTAAATTTAATGTGCACCCATCAAAGTCATCTAAGACATAACTAGGACCCAAAAAAAAATAACCAACACAAGAAACAACTAAACAATTACTCCTTATACATTTGTGACATACGACATTCACTAGGTCGACCACAATGTTAAAATAAATAGAAAAACATCCTGCCAAAGCATCCAACCAGATCTCCTTATCACATACATTGATTAATGCTATACCACTAAACTTAACAACAAGATAGTATAGATGCTTAAAAAATTATCTCAGAGATCCACAACTTAAAATGATGATCTAGTGAAGCATATAGATTGATAAACTGACCGGATACCCTGTTCTTCATACTCTTTGTTGGTAAAATACTGTTGACTACATTTCCTGCTGGTATGAGCAAATTCTGATTGTAGACTAGAGGAATGACTAAGGTTTCCATCAAGCAAGCCATATTCCAACAATAACTAGGAGATAAGTGATGAGGTGTCCCCTTCCTTAAAGGGTGGAACCACTTTCCACTTTTGGTGGCATCCTCCACTTTTGGTGGTCCATACTTTCCACTTTTGGTGGGAATCTCCACTTTTGGTAGTCCATCTCCACATTTTGTGGTTGATTCCTATTATTTGGATTTTGCACCTACCTCCTCTCCTAAGTTCTATATAAACTCACTACCAAGATTGTATTTGCATCCATTCATTCTCTTGCATTGTTGCATACTTTGGCATACATGCACATTGATGCATGTAGTCATTATTCATGCATCTTTGCATTGTATCTTTTCAGCTTGGAAGCTCTTAATGCAATTTTGTCACATCGACATTGCATAATCTTTTGGAGTCCTGGTTTGCATTCTTATGCTTTTCTAGTTTATGTAACTTTGATTTTCTCTTAAAAAATTCCTTCGGTTATTTAGTCTATTTTGGATTTATAACATGGTATTAGAGCATTTTTTTTGATAAATTTAAGTTCATAGATTCTTGATTGAGAGGTTGAGTTTCTTGCAAAGATATTGTAAATTCCTATATGATCTTCTCTTGCATTTTAAACAATATGGAGAATTAGAAAGGATTTGCAATGATATAATAACCTCTTCATATCGTATATATGTTTTGTGAGATCCAGGTGATTGCAAAATTTTTGGTGGAAGCATTCTTGAATGTTCCGATGCATCCAGAAAGCTTAAGAAAGTCAAATTTGGTTTTTATTTCATCCAAATTGGAGATCATTTCATTGAAGCTCAAATTTGTGAACAAATTTTTACAAGAGCATTTTCAATCCAAATGGACCTTTCCATTACATTCAAAAGGCCCAAAAACCCCTATTCTCATATAGATTTTGTCTATTTTAGATGAATTTGATTTATGCTAATTTTTCCTTTTGCTAGGGGGTCGTCACCATAGGAAAAATTCAGCCTATTTTTTAAAACATTCATAACTTTTCACCATGGTGTCCATTTTCTGCAAAAGAGATATCGTTGGAAAGTTGGAGATGAGCACTTTCCATCTATAAATGTTTTGAAAAGAAAATTTTTCCACTTTTTTTTCAGATATTGTAAATTCAAGTTGTTGCATTTTTTCTTCAACGAGCCATAACATTCGCCCCAGAGCTCTATTTTTTGGAAATGAATAGGCATTGGAATGGTATTGAAGAGCATTAAATTGCTACAAAGCTAAATTTTTCAGATTTTATCTCAGGTTCATTGTGTACCAGAATTTATTATTTTGGTCATTGTGGGCCTATTGAGCATCGCATCTTGGAAAAGGCTTTGTAAATGCACTAATAATAAAGTGCCAACATTGTAATATCTTGGGGGGGTAATTTCCGAGAGTAGTGGAAAGGGGGGTGGTCTCTTGATGTCTCTTTTTGCATTCACTTAAAGTTGCTTTTTTGTATCAATCTTGGGGGGATTATACAAATAATTTGTAATAAGGAATTAAGATAAAATTCTATTTATAGGGGCAATAAGCACGTCTCTTAAAAATTATTTCCATCCCTCTAATTTCAAGCTAACCTTAGAGAACTATTTTTATTGGAAAAAAGGGATAAAGAATCATTTCCTTGAGTAGGATCTACTACCCTATCTCCTTGGAATCATTCCTAAGCCAAGTAACTATAATTAGAAGAATGCATGGTTTAACAATAATGACATGGTCTATGGACTAATATTTCTTACTTTTTTTTTAGGATATTCTACATCATGTATAACACACTAAGTTCCCTTTCACTGCTTGGACCATCATTCAACAATTGTATGGAGACATTGGATCTTCATCTAAAAGTGATGTTTCCTTGGAGAACCAGACTATTCTAGATGATATTGAGAATTGTGTTTCCCCATATTGTGTGGAAACATCTTGTGTGGATGATCAATTCATTGATACCCCATCACCATCTATTGTTGCTACTTCAGATTCTAGTGTTTCTTCTTCAAAATTTTCTAGTGATTCTTTTCTGCAGGACATATTATCTTTCAGATTCAACTTGGGATGATCTCTTGGTAGGTATTTCAAACTTTTTTATGGACACATATTGCAGATTTTGGAGACACTATTGATGATATTCATCTTCTCTTTGGTGAAGTTGATTATTCTTTAGTTGTTGTGAGGGAACACTTTGACCCTCTTGTTTAATCCTACATGATCATTCATCACATTTTGACATGAGTGTTGATACTTTGGATCAAAATTTGGAGGATACATCTTTAGAGGAGATACTTGAGTCTTTGGATGGTGTTATACATTAGTCTCTAGGAGATTTTGAGTTTTCATTTTTCAGTAGTGTGGTCTAGAACACCTGATTTGATTGTGGGAGCCTTCAACATCGACATGGGGAAACTTGAGCTGAGTTTAGAGATTGCATACATCTTTAGTTTTCTTCCTACATATTCCTCTCAAGAATGGGGAGATAGCTTACATACACCTTTGGTTTTGTTTCTTCCTAAGGGGAGTAACGTTGTTAGATGATCTTGGATCATCTTCTACATCCAATTTTGAGTATCTACCATTGGATCTCTTTGGAGGGGATTCTTTTCCTTCCACTTCATTTCTCTCTCTATTATGGGGGGTGTACTTCCTTTTGTCAGATGGGGCTTCTTCTTCTTTGGGGGGAATTTAATATGTACATGGGTACCTAACATGGCTTCATTTCCTAGGACCCATAATCTTTTGCATCCTCCTAAGCTGTACTTAAAGGGGGGGTGTTGGTGTAGGTTTTCATTTTCCTAGTGGGTTAATTTATTTTCCCTTAGTCCTATGTTTTTCCTAAACTTAATTAAGCTCGCTTAGGATTATAAAGTGAGTTTATTATTTAATAACTAGGAGGTAAGTGATAAAGTGTCCCCTTCCTTAAAGGGTGGATTTACTTTCCACTTTTGGTGGTCCATCTCCACTTTTTGTGGTCAATTCCTATTGGTTAGGTTTTCTACCTACCTCCTCTCCTAAGTTCTATATAAACTCACTACCTATCTTGTATTTGCATCCATTCTTTCTCTTGCATTTATGCATATTTTGGCATACATGCACCTCGATGCATGTCATCAATATTCATGCATATTTACATTGTATCTTTTCATCTTGGAAGCTCTTAATGCAATTCTGTCACATTGACATTGCATAATATCTCGAAGTCTTGGTTTACATTCTTATGTTTTACCAGTTTATGTAACTTTGATTTTATCTTAAAAATTTCCTTGGGTTATTCAATCTATTTTAGATTTCTAACAAAAATGTTCTAGTTTAGTTTCTCAGGGTAGAGAGATATCTCTAGCAATACAATTATGTAAAGTATTCCTTCATAAAGGTCTTTTTGGCTCTACGGTTGTAGAGGGGAGTATATCTACACATTTTCTATCATATTCCAGTGTTTCCAAAAGATATATTTAGCATGAAAAAATATCAAAGTGAAAGAAGGCTCTATGTACTTGTCTATCAACATTTTGGTGTTCGAGAGTTGTGCAATAATGACTAGTTGAATGTGGAATTCAAAGATAATGTGAGGATTCAATATAGGACCTAGTTAAGGTTCATGTAAAAGTGCACAACATCATGCTTTTTTGGTGGTGGAAATTTTGATTGAAGACTGATATGTTACACATTTCATGAGATTTGAATTTATGTCCACCTTATGTCTTCCTATTTATTTGTGGACCCTTGGGAAACATGGAGAAATGTTTTGTCATTTCTTATATATAATTATATATTTGTATAGATGCACAATGTGATATAATTCAACAAAAGGTGGTGAGTGAATATACAAGCAAATGATTATGTGATCAAGTTTTATTCAATGCAAAGCATCTCAAACATTGTGCAACATTATCAAAAGATCATAAGGAGTGTGTAAAAGATTTTGAAGCTGGTTTAGAACATGTATGAGATGTGTAGGCTATATTGAAGGACTACAAGATTTATCATTTTAATTTTGTAGCACTAGTGTTCTACTTGAAGAGCTTGTGCTCAATTCATTGTATTGGGGATTATGTCTCTAGTAGTTTGGTGCCTACTTCATATTGTAAAATTCATTCATTTTGTGAGGCTAGATTTGGATAGTAGATCCAAGTAGTTATTCTCATCATGGTTTTTTCCATCTTGTGTTTCCATCTATATCTATTGTTACCTTGTGTGGATGTCTATGTTCATGATAAGTGCTTATTTAGTAATAGTGAAGATTCAAGTTGTATTTTTAGTTATTTTTGTTGATGTTAAGAATTTTAAACTCATTAGATATACTAATTCACCTCCCCCTCTTAGTATTTTATGTTTCATTCATTTTTTATCAGTTCCAATTTCCTTTGAAGAAGCTTAGTTACCTAAGGTAGATCTGAGATGGCACACTCAATCGATCAAGAAGGAATATCTTCAAATAAGGAACCACTTTTTTATGGATACAATTATGCATTTTGGAAACTTAGGATGGAAGAATACTTGATGGCCCTAGGTCTTGAGATCTAGACATTAGTTATAGAAGGATATGCAACTCCAAAATTCCTCCCAAGGATCAAGCCAGAAAGAAGGCTTTTGAAAATAATTCCAAGATTTAGAATGTTATTTTATGTCATTTATCTAATTTTGAATTTGTGAAATTTATGCAATTTAGGAAAACAAAGGAAGTATGGGAAAAATTGTACACCGTCTATGAAGGTGATAAGAAAGTGAAAGAAGAAAGGTGTCAAACTCATAGATCTCAATTTGAAAGTTGAAAATGAAGAAAGAAGAAAATATTGCCATAATTCTACTCTAGGTTGGTGATGTTGTCAACTCTATCAAAGATCTTGGTGAGGAACTGAAATAAAGCATGGTTATGAAAAAGATACTTAGATATCTTCCTAGAAGGTTTGATTCTAAAGTCTCTACTATTGAAGAAGATCTAAATGCATTGAAAATGATTGAATTAAATGGAATATTGACTAGCTTTGAAATGAGAATTGAAAGTGAGAATTCTATAAGGAAAGAGGAGACATTAAGAGTATCTAATAGGAAAGTTGATCCAAATTCTGATATTGGATCAGATTTGGAGGAAGTAAACTTTTTCAAAGATTTGTAAAGATGATCTAGTAAGTATAAATGCAAGTTACCTTTTAAATGTTTTAATTGTGGTGAATTAGGACATTTTACGGCTAATTGTCCTCATAAGGACTCTAACAATGTTGAGAAAAATTATGGAAACAAATAATTTTAAAAGGAAAATAAAAGCAATTATACTATCATATATCATTTTGATTTATAAAATTATATATTACTAGCTACATTGATAAAATAAGTTGAAGAGTGTCAGTATTTAAGAATTAAGTATCAAGAGATATATGTGGCTTTTGTATGATTTCAATATCATTCATGCATCCATTCATTATGATAGAAGTATTCTAGAAGTCTATCATAGAATGTTTCAGTTTAGTTTCTCAGGGTAGAGAGATATTGCTGGCAATAGAATTATGATAAGTATTCATTTTTGAAGGTTTTGTTGGCTCTACGATTTGACAGGGAAGTATATCTACACATGTTCTATCATATTCTAGTGTTTAAAGAAGATATGTTCAACATGCAAAAATATCGAAGTAAAAGCAGGCTCTTTGTACTTGTCTATCAACCTGTTTGTGTTGGAGGACTTTGCAATAATGGATAGTTGCATGTGGAATTAAAAGTTAATGTGAGGAGTCAATATTGGACCTAGGTAAGGCTCATGTTGAAGTTCACCACATCATGTATTTTTAGTGATAGAAATTTTGATTTAGGACCGATGTGTTACACATTTCATGAAATTTAAATTTAGGTCCACCTTATGTCATCATATTTAGTTTTGGACCCCTAGCCAACATGGAGAAATGGTTTATGTAATGTATTGTACATACTCATATAATTGTATAGATGCACAATGTGATACATAATTAAAGAGAATGTGGTGAGTGAATATACAAGGAGATGATTATGCAAGCTTGTTTTATTCAATGTGAAGCATCTCAATTATTGTACAACATTATCAAATTATCATAAGGACTCTGGAAAAGATTTTGAATCCATTTTAGAACGTGTATGAGATGTGTATGCTACACTGAAGGTCTACAAGTTTTATCATTATAATTTTGTGGGATTTGTGTTCTACTTGTAGAGATCATGCTTAGTTCATTGTGTTGGTGATTGGTGTCTCTGGTAGGTTGGTGGCTACAAGTAAAATCAAGGATTGGTGTCTCCAGTAGGTTGGTTCCTACTTCATATTGCAAAATTCATTTGTTTTGTGAGGCTAGATTTTGAAAATGGATAAAAGTAGTTATTCTCATCTTAGTTTTTCCCATATTGGGTTTCCACGTATATTTTTGTTAGAACACAATGATCTACTAAGAGGGAGGGTTGTATCAGTAGATATAAAAAAAAATTAGACTTGAAACCTATTTGTAGAGTCAACCTTTAAACCTAGATGTGCAAATTAAAAAGCATAAACCAATATAACAATCACATGCACATGAAACAACTCATAACAATAGATATATGTGGAAAACCCAAGATGGGAAAAAACCACAGTTACAAAAGCTACTTGAGTCTACCTACTCAAATCCAACATCACAAATGAAACCTCTATTACAAAGTTTAGGGTTGAAACCCAAGGAAGCTTCAACTCCCTAATTCAGAAGCTACAACTTCAAAGATGCTACTACACCCTATTTAGGAGGTACAACTCCAAGGAGACTACAATCACCTAGTCTGAGCTACAACTTAGTTCAATGAGGCTACAAACTCAAAAAAATTACAAGTTCATATGTGCATACAATTAATTTCTAATCAACTTGAAAAATGCACCATTACACTCAATGAATTGTTGCACACCTTGAAACTTATGCAACTACTAGTAATTCTATACTCTCAACAAAACTCCCTTGAATACAAAACCTAGATGATAGTTTGTGTTGTGTCTAGGTTACACACATATGTGCATTCATTGTCTGCACTCATAAATCTCTCTCTACTTCACTTCTTGCAGATTACCACCCTAAGAAAATTTTGTGATTGTCTTCTTTTTCTTCTCTCAACTAATCTATAACCTTTGCCTCAAGATTCACACCACCATTCAAATCTTCTACTAAGGTTTCCTTCACTTGTAAACTTCACCAACAAGCTTCCTTTTCCTTGAGCCACACACAAATCTATCCAACTCATAATTAATAAATCTAATAGGGTTTACCAGATATCACCATATCTTGTGTCGAGTTTCCTAGCATTTAATTTGGTTACAAATAATTTTTCTCATTCTCTCTATCAAACCTTAAAATCTAATTATGCATTCAATGCATCCTTTGTTCATTCAATCTGATCTTGATTCTTGTCTCTGTGATCGTATGAACCGTCTCCCTATGCATCAAATCTCATTAAAATTGTTGTTGAAATAGATAGAGCATTTAATTCTCATTGCCATGTTGGTTACTAGTCAAAACCCTATTTATATAGACTTAGTTGTTTGAGATCTTTACCTTTGAATCTAGGTCATCAATCTCCTTTTTCACACCATAGCCCTATACTTTCCATTCACCGTCGCAACCTTAAATCATGACCATCTGATTACTTAACTTTAATCATGCATTGTTGATCTCCACAGATTGAAGATTACCGTTGGATCAAATGCCTTTTAATCTACATCGTCGATCTCCTTGATACATAGTTCACCATACATGGGGTCCACCAAGACACACGTCCAAAGTCTACACACCTTGTGAGCTCAGACAACGAGCCCACACAAACCTTGTGGGGTTTGTGGGAAATTTCCATTTGTTATCCACATCATTGCCACACAACTCACAACAACTATGTGAGTTGCTCTATTGAGCAATCACTCTTTGCCACCTGTCAGCCTACGTTATCATTCACCATTAGCCTATTCTTCTTTCTTTGTTAGGTCCCACCATCTTCATCAATGGTCAATATCCATCCACTGTGGATTAGTCTCCATCACTCTCAATTGACCCCATGGGACTTAGTTGGGATCCACCAAAAACCTAGCAAAACTGACAGGCACTGTTGGATCTTCAACATTCGATCATTATCACTCCCCATAGACCCCACAAGTCTTGATTGAGCTGCACTAAAATCTCAATGGGGTATGTGGGCTAATGCCACATATACATCTTCTAATGTCACCAAATATCACTATCCACTAACTCTGTTGACTTCACCTTTCTTTGTTGAGTAGTAAGTTAGACATGTTCCTGAAAACACCACCAACCCTAAAGCGCGATCTTCATAAGTTCATCAAACTAGAAAAAAAATTTATAGTGCTATAGGGTGGGGAGTTAGCGAAACATAGCAAAAAATTGCTCGAGTTAGACCACATGCCAAAAACACTGCCAGAGCTATACTTAGTGAAAAGCCTTGAACGGTAAGTTAGAGAAACTTAGAAAAATTCTACCTAAGGTATGACTTAGCTGAATTTTTCTTTTCTTTTTGCACTCAATGGACTATCGAGGGGACTGGAGAAACTATCCCACTAAAGCATAAATTTATCACTAATGAGACATGTAGACACCACCAACCTAGGCAATGTGGTCAGTCACATCATAGAATAAATGACATAAGTTGTTACTTATGTGACCTGCACCCTGTAACACCAATTCACTGACAAAATAGAACTTTCTTGAACGTTGTGATTTAAATTTCTACACATGTAGGGTTTAAATGATAAACCCTTGATCAAGAGCATGAACAAATGAGCATTGACATCTCCATTGACATTAGGACCTGGAAAATACCTTTTTGGAAAGCTCTCGAGAAACCCAATTTGAATCTACCATCAGATCCACTACTCTCACACTCATCCTTTGTCATCATGCCTCCTTTTCCAGATTTTCCCTTTTGACATCAATGACAACTATATGTCAACAATCTCCCCCTTTGGAATTTATGGAAAAACCCTAACTGCTCATCTAGGTACCACTGAAGCTCTGCACCAATTTGATTATTCACATTGTAACACATCAATTCCCCCTATGACATACATCTCCTCTCTTCTCAAAAAACTTCTATTTTTCATCACATTTCTCCCCCTTTGACATTAGTGGAAAAGGGTACACTCCCCCTAAGGAAATTCTCCAATTTTGACAAACTCTACAACCATCAAGTGATTAGAAATTGTAAAAATAAGATTTTACATGACTTCATCACACTACGCTTAACCAAGGTTAAATAATTGATCAATGAAGCTCCCCTTGGATATATGCCCTATCACTAATGTTTAGTGATATGTAGTGGGAGAAACTACTCCTATATTCTGCCTCAAGTATTCAAACTTTGTAAATATATTAGCCACTTTTTCCTTGGTAGCAACATACTCCATACTAACTTCTCCATCTGCAATCTTTTCTCTAATGAAGTGATACTTAATTGATATATGCCTAGTTCTAGAATGCATCACTAGATTGAGATGTTGATGGCACTTGAATTGTCACAAAGAATCGAGATAGGTTCAATGCACTCTACCTTGATGTCCTTTAAAGTCTACTTCATCCATAGAACTTGAGTTCAACAGGCACTTTCTACAACATATTATGCTTTTGCTATAGAAAGAGTGACAAATTCTTTCTTTTCACTCATCTAAGAAACTAGTCTGTTTCCCAAAAAGAAAGCTCCTCCACTAGTACTCTTTCTATCATCCATACTTCCTACCTAATATGCATCTATGTATGCTATTAAAGTGAACTCTTTGATTTTGGGATACCATAAGCCATAGTCAATAGTACTATTAATGTATGTAAAGATCCTCTTCATAACATGGACATTTGATTCTTTTGGTGTTGCCTGAAACCTAGCTACCATACAAACCACTTGCATTATATCAAGCCTAGATGTAGTTAGATATAGTAGACTTCCAATCATAGATTTGTATGTATTCTGATTTGCATCAGATCACTCATTAGTTTTTCTCAATTTGTAGGTTGTAATCATGGGTGTACTAACTCGCCTACTATCTTCCATGCCAAACTTTTTAAGAATTTTTTTTGCATACTTGGTTTGTGATATAAATATACCATTATTAGTTTGTGTAATTTGCAAACCAAGAAAAAATATAAGTTATCCTAGCATGGACATTTCAGACTCATCTTGCATGTTTTTAGTAAATATTTTGCACATTACATCACTACTACCACCAAATATAATATCATCTACATATACTTCAAGAATGATCATTTTCTTACCTTCAGATTTGAGATATAGATTGCTATTAGCACAACCTTTCTTGAATCCTTGTTGTTGCAGATATTGATCTAGTTTTGAATACCAAACCCTTGGTGCTTGCTTCAAACCATACATTGCTTTCCTCAATTTTTAGATATAATCATCATTCTCTAATAGCTAAAAATCTTCTAGTTGCTCAATATTGTAAGAGAGGGGGACCAACCATGTTCAAGGCCCTAGGTCATGGAGAGCCAAAAGCGGAAGGCTACCCTAACTTATTTCAAGTTAAAGGGGTTCTTTAAGATAAGGGATGAGAATGATGAGGACTATAAGGTCCTTCAATCACTCCACAGACTTGAAACTCAGAATGGGACTAGGTGAGTCGGTTTTCAGGTTCAACAATATGCCTTAGGAAGCTCTCTATCTGAGGATGAAAGTGTGGTTTTAGGATGACAACACAACATGCTGGTGTCTCTCAAGTGCACTGGTGTAT
The DNA here is from genome assembly GCA_007258455.2 of Sequoia sempervirens. Classification (NCBI taxonomy): domain Eukaryota; kingdom Viridiplantae; phylum Streptophyta; class Pinopsida; order Cupressales; family Cupressaceae; genus Sequoia; species Sequoia sempervirens. The sequence continues at coordinate 212,631,615 of VDFB02281492.1, forward strand.
GTACAACCAAAGGACCAAAAATAAAATGTGAACCACCAAAAAATAGACTGATGACCTAGCTAATGGCTTTTAGGAGAACAAAAAAAACTATGAAGTACAAGATATATAAATGAATATGATAAAGTAATTAGATTAAAGCTAGGGTGACAAGAATGATCTCACAAAAGATCATGTTCGCTAGCTAGCTCCAAGTACACTTCCACCTACACACAAGAAAGAGGAAAATTATTGTGGGGTTGTATAGGGGTCTACCTCAGTTAGACCCCCATTTTAGTGCTTCCACCTCCACGAAAATCCAAGATAGTGATAATGGAGAAAAATTATGATAAAGGAGAATGAAAGAAAAGAACACAATAACACTACAAAATAGTATTATGCTACCTAACCAAATCATAGAGGAGAGGAGTGAAAAGCTTACAATCTCCGCCAAGAGCTCACTAGCTAATGGAGGAGAAAATGACAGAACTCAAGTCCTTACAACAATGGTGTTGTTCCACACTTTCTCTACAGGGTTGATGGAGTGTTGTTGTTGTTGCTATGGAGTGCAAAGTGTTGCTTGAGAGTGATGGATGCTAAGAGAATGCTTGAGAAAGTGTGTGAAGAGTTGAATTGAATGCTTAGAGAGATTGTAGAAGGATGAAATGGAGGAATGAAGAGGGAATTTGAAGGGAGAATGAGAAAAATGACCATATTTGGGTCAGTTGGTCGAAGGGGGGTGTTAAAAATTGACCCCAATTGGAAGTGTAATGCCTCTATAGGCTCTAGATGTAGGAATCCATCAGGGATGTAAGCACGTTGCATAGACATCTATGCACCAAGTGGGAATCCTCGATAGTTATTCTTCTATCAACGCACAAAACAAAAGCCAAGTGGAACAAAGGTAGTGGGTTGATGTGGATTTTAACCTTTGAATTTGGTTTTCTAAGGTGAGGGAATGTGTAAGGGGAATTTTCATAAGGGGTGAAAATTCGTGCCTATACATTTTCCCCCACTTTAGCGAGCACAAATACTAATGAGTTCTTCGATAAAGTAGATCAGAGAAGTAGTAGAGTTAGGAATGTATACCTGAACGATTGAAAGCATAGGACAAGGATGCCATAGTCCTGCAGAACTATGAAGATGAAGAATGAAAGCGCCTTATAGGCTAGGGGACTTGTAAGGAGGCAACCCCCAAGATCTCCCACATGAAGGAAGCCCCAAGAAGAAAGCACCTCAGAGGCCCACAAACCTACAAGGAAGGTGTCCTCAAAGATCTGTCACATGAAGGATACCCAAAAAAGTGCCTTATAGACCCACAAACCTATAAGGAAGCATCCCCCAAGATCTCTCACATGGAGGAAGCTAGGAAAGTACCCTCTAGACAGATGGACCTATAGGGAAGGTGTCAAGATCTCTCACATGAAGGAAATCCAAAGAAAGCACCCTACAAACCCGTAGACCTATAGGGGAGCTACCCCCAAGATCTCTCACATGGAGGAAGCCCAAAAGATCCTACAAGCCCGTAGACCTATAGGAATGTATCCCCCAAGATATCTCACATGGAGGAAACCCAAGGAAAGCAAACTTTGCAAAGTCAAGAAGTGGCTTCATGGGAACACCCATAAAGCAACATGTTTACCCTCAGATAGAACATGTTAGAAAGAAACCGCACAAGAAAGTAAGTGGACAGTCATGCAGACTATCAACAAGTCAAAAAAAATTCAAAGGTGTCCCTTGGGAACTGGACATAAAGAAGGGGTCCACTCAAGGGAAGCATTTTTTGAAAGTATGAAAGAGATGTTTCTTTCTCAAATCAATTCATCATCAAGGAATCCTTTTGAAAGATGTTCAATTATCAAGGAATTCAAAAGGAAGAAGATGCCTGCACATGAGGGGAAGGTCAAAGCTATTCCCACTATGGAGGGAGGTTCTCAAGCTCTTTCTTTACGAACCCATGATGAAGGAAACACATTCCATTAGGGTTTCAAGTCAAGAATGTGATTCTTGAAGAGAAGTTTGTGAATATTCTCAAGAAAAGATTCATTGGCAAAGAATGCATTTTCTAAAAATCAAAGTTTTGTAGAAAGTGGTGTTGTCACACATGAAAGGGACAACTCAAGCAAAGAAGAGAGAAAGATAAAGGAAAAGATAAAAGAGGAAAGGACATAAACATAGGGCACAAGGGTAGCCTAATAATTTGGGGTCAAAAATACTCATAAATATATATATAAGTATAGTAATAACATATAAAATGAATTGTCATCAACCCCCTACTATATCAGACCATGTGAAAAATGCATGAGAAGAAAAAGTAAAAATAAAAAATTGGGTCAACATGGAAGGGAAGCCTAAATTCCCCCAATGCTTTGCATCATCCCCAATTTATCAAAAAATAAAGTCACAAACATGGAAGAATGATGATACAAATAGAAGGTTTAGGACACAAAAACCACACCTATATCCAACCACCAATAAGGGCGACGAGGGTCATCCAAGAGCACATAGCATGATCAAAGGGGAACACATCACAACACACACACACACACACACACACACACACACACACACATCTAATAATGTAAAGATAAGGAAGGGGCATCCCCCTAACATTGGTTGACCAAGAGGTCATCCGCTCCCCACTCTAGATCATTGTATGGGGAAGGAGGATGAGCCTATAGTGGTGGAATGTTAAGAGGAGAAGTGTCTGACCCTCCCACAACAAGGGCTAAGGAGGAGGGCCCCATAAGGTCCTCTCCACCAAGCTCTTGTGGAGCTAAGGTTAGTGATTTTGTGAAGATCATTGACAAGGCCATAACCTCATCCAAAGAGTTAAACATGCACTTAATAGGAGTGTCATGTTTAACCTCGACGAATGGAGAAGGTTGTGCCCGAGATAAACTACTAGGCTCATTGAGTGATTCGGGAGTGGTGATGAACTCAAGGGAAGCTGGGGCTGGTTCTTTCACTAGGATAAAACAAGTCAATGTGGGGCCACCTTGCAGAGGTGGGCTCCTCTTATGTCCTCCATTACTAGAAGGAAAAATGTCTACCATTTTTTGTTGGAGGATGTGAAATCCCCATAGATAAGGCAAGAAGTGTGGAGGCAGAGGAGGAGGAGAGAACCACAGTAGATACAACTGAAGTTTTCATCATATCGGTGGGTTTTGGGAAAGGCTAGACATCCAGAAGGGACATCTACAGAGGTGGATCCACCAAAGGAGCGATAAACACCTGCACCTTCTTAGGGTCAGGTGCATTCATACTCACAATGGAAGCCATAAGTGATATAGAGCTAGACTAAATGGAAGCAAAGGGGAGGAGAGAGGAGAACATGATAGGAGGCCATGATACCAGGACAATTGTCTCCTCTTCCTTCCTCTATAAGGTGGCCTACTAAGCCATAAGATCATTTCATCGGCACTTGCACTCGAGCGCAAGGTGGTTTCTATGACTCTTTGAACCAGAGGCCAAAGGCTATGAAGGAATAAAGGGCTCCTACTTAGCCATGGGAGTGTCCACTATAGCCATTTTTAATAGAGGAATGGACTCCTAAATGAGAGCAAGAGGAGCAGGTTGAGAAGCAGTACGGGGAGTCGACTCAAGTGCCTTGGTAGTGGGCCTCTTCCTATTCACTACTTTGTGAGTGTTGTTAATAGATTTACACCCTGCTAAATGCAATATTCAACAACCTACTAAAACATGGAAACCTCTTTTAGATGTGGGTGATCTAAACGAAAGAGGAATCTCAAGAGTGAGTTGGTTCTCTGAATGATGAATTCTATTCTAAATAAAAGTTAACTTGAAAATAAAGCCTATGACTAACAGATGATTCACCAAACTTATGAAAATTCAGACTTAACCACTCATAACAGCTTCTCTATTATAGTAATTCTCACAATCTCATTAGCACATATCCCATCAGTGATTTGCATAGAGATTTGGAAAAAAAATAAAGCATGCAACCTAAAACACAACCTATAATAGTAAGACATAAAAGGATTATGATTTGAAAATCACAAATACATTAGATTGTTATTACAAAATTTGAGACAAAAAATAAGGAGAAATCTGTTGTTCTATTAAAACTAAAAGAGTCTTTGCCTCAATTTGAAACTGAGTACCAAAAGGTTTACAAGCTCAAAAATGTGTATGAGCAAGAAACTCTGATCTGAACTGACTGAGAGAAGAGAGCTAAAAGACTAAGTCTATCAAAACATAGCTCTCAAGAAACCCTAATCCGAGCTCAGAAAAAGCTCCAGGAAAAAAGGCTTCAAAATGTCTCAAAAACTGCCTAAAAGCATAAAAAAGCACAAAGCTTTTTTAGAATCACACTGCCAAGCCTCTAAAACTAGGCTAGTTCTGCTTTAAAATCTCAAAAACATCTTATCTCTCCAAGATAGGTCTCAAATCTGACCAAGAGGAAAATTCAATCAAAAAATCTGCTAAAAATAGCAAGAAATCATAAAGCAATTATAGAATATTGCTTTACGATTTCTCTTTACAAGATGCAGATCTGTACAATTTATCTTATTTTTGCAATTAAAGAATTAGAATCTTTTGCAAAAAAGAAAAGCTCCTTATTTCTCCATTACAATAATCTTATTTTCTCAAAAATCATAAAAACATATCACATAATTATCTCTTCTCACCTTATCTCATTGATTTCTCTAAAATTAATTAAAAACAAAACCCTAAAATATAATTGACCCTAAACAAAAAGAACCTAGGTCATATAGTACTCACCTCTACACCATTAATTGATTTTTCTTAAAATCAATAACACAAGATTAAACACCATATTTCACAAAGGAAAGAATGAAAGTCATAAAGACCCTACAAGGGGACCTAGCCTAAGATTTTTGATCCCCCCTTCAAATAACAACATTCAAACTTTAATAAGTTATAATGCAAAGATTAAAATTTTTGGCCTCCATTTGACATTCTTCACGTGCTTTGACTGAACATTCTGGATGCTTTGTGAAATAGCTTGAATTAGGGCATGAGAAAATAATGCCAAACCCTAATCATGATTTCATTTCGCACCCATGAGTTTGAAGGAAAGAAAACTCTATCTAGAAGAATAGCTGCCATGATTGTGTCAAAAACGAGCTCATGTACCTAGGGAATCTTCTCCACACTCCTCAGTCAATTGAATCTTATTTGGGTAAGCTTTCTTTAGAGTATCAAAGTTTTGTCTTCATTATTGAAAGAACAAAACAACAGATACGGCCGCGGCCTGTCATGCTTCTTCTCTAACTTGATCCTGTGCTTTGATTTACCTTGGCTAACATAGACTTGAGCTCGGCTTTCGCCAGTCTACTCCATGAGAGCTCACCTTGTCTTATTACTTTTCTACTGTGCAGGGGTAAGCTATTTCGATGGTTTCATTTCTACTCATTTTGGCCTTGAGTCCGCGGCTATACACAACCTCTAATGCATTTGTTTGCATTTTTTTGTATTCCCGCTTACTGTTGTGTGAGTTTGACCTTCATTGAGAGCTCGACCATCACTTAAGAGCTCAGACCCTTGGCATTTGGAAGCTTTCTGGAACTCTTGGCCATGGCTAGGGTGCTTTTCCATAGATCTAGACTGGTAACTTTCCTTTGCTTTCATCTGTTCTCTGGAGACTTAGAGGGTTCCTTCTCTACTCATAGATTTTGGCCACGTTTAGGCCGCGCCAGATGTGTATTGTAAAAGCATTTTCTTTATGGATTTTGGGCTCGACCCAGAATAGAAAATTGGTCATTATGTCTATCTGAAAGCATTTCCATTTGTGGGTATCACAAAAATTTGAAAAAGGATGTTTTTCCTCATTTTGATGCTCGACCCACCTCACAAAACTTGCATTTTTGTATCTCCTTGCTGTCTCCTCTCGTGGGTATTTGAAACTTCTAAAGAAAACTATATTTCATTTGTTCTGAAACTCGATTTATCATAGAAATAAACATCTTTTGTATTCTATTGTTGTTTTTATGTAAAACCCCATATGGGTTATCTCCATTATTGCATTTTTGCACTTGAATGCAAATCCAAAAATGGGTATTATAGATGATTGAAATTTGTGAAACCCTGGGTGTTTATTAGAAACCCCAATCATGGGTACTTTGAGATTTAAACTGCAACTTCTATTTATATGATCTATTCATATGGGCTCGACCCAAATGAACCAGTGGTCCATACTGAACTTTTGAAGCAAAAGAATGACTTGAATATTTGTATTTTCATTTTTCATTTCCCTAGCATTCTGCACTTCACAAAAAGAATGTAACTCCATTGCATCATTGCTATTTTCTTTTATATGCCTTCAGAAATGAAAACTCAATGGTGAGAATAAGAAGAATCTGTGTGTTTCTTTGTAGTTAATTCATTGACTCATATTACTTAGTGCTCCATTTTAGCTTTCCTGTAGCTTCTCCTTGGTGGCTGTATAAAAACTGAAGCTTGATTCATAATTGTTTCCTTTTGATAAAACATCTAATTCCTCTTGTCAAAAATTGTCTTTGACATGGAACTGCAGACTACCTTTTAAATACATCAAATGTACATTCTAAAATTTTTCTCTAGGTATTTAAAATCTTGGAAAAATAGTGCAAAACCTTGAGAATGCTTCTGTATTTGTCCATTGTGAAGAGAAGGCTCTCCATGCTTGTATTCCATACGCACAACAGTGTCTTTTTTACTTTCCTTAATCTTAACATAGCAACCTATCTTCTGCTTCAAATAGATTTAGATTGAAACATTATAATACTATACACATCTAATTTTAAAGGATTCCTCTTGTGACTATTTATACTTTAGGCATCATTGGCATGCCATGTTGAACTCTCATGCTTCCATAGTCTGATTTTGACAATTTTGTTCATGTGTGCCTTGCCTGACACTTGTAACTCACTGAAAACAATTTGAATGCACATCATAATTGATTGTTGTCCTCCACTAAACTTTGATACATGTTTCGGTTTGAAGCTCCATCCCATCCAAAATGAACTGGATGTCCTTACTATAGCTTTTCACTAAATAGTTTTACATACTCATATACTGTATCATCTAAATATTGACACAAAAAAAACCTCTCTTCTAAATATCTCAACCTTTACCATATAGCAACATTGCTATTACTTTTTGTATTTGCACTTTGTAGAGATTTAACTTGAAACATTACAATACCATGAACCACCTGTACTTACCAGCTCATATACATAACTGACAACTCAGAACTCCTTCTAGAAAGAAAAATGCTTGCTCTTCCCCTATTATTTTGGAATGATCACTTTGTCATTACACTCATAATGTTGTATTTATCTTTACTAGTCAACTAGAACTGGTGACTTATTTGTCATTTGAATACATTGCATTGCCAGTCAAGCTGAAATTGATAGTTTATTAACCACCTGAGTGTCTGATCTATATTTCGTACTCGTCTGTAACATGGTACTCTTCATGCATTTTTATGTTTTTCTTAACAAACAGTCTTGAAAATCTGCTTTCTGATGTAAATGTACTTAGTTGAATTCCTTAAGTGAACTAAATTCATTGTTCACCTGTGGCCTTCAAAATGTATAACCTGATCATTATGAATGTACAGTTGGTTTAGTTGCTTGATGGATAACTCTATTTTTACTCCTTCAATTGTATTTCATTTCACGTCATGAACATGATGTTGTATCAATAAATAAGCCCATTAATAAATAGGGCAACATGTCAAGATCTACCCTTGTGGGAGTCCATTTTCCTCCACATGCTTGGTCTTTGAATAGTGTTTAGCTTTGTGATTTCACCTATACCTACACAAGGAAACAAACAATGTTAGGATAAAAATAGAATATAATGATCATGATGTTATTTCTCCTTTAGCTCATTTCATTCATACTGCACTTGATTGATTGTTTCAATGCATGGTTAATAGTAGGTTGCACTATTGTGGGTGCCTCATATAGGTTACATCATAATTTGAGCCACTGACACCTCCTCTTTTCTCTTATAGGTCGATGGAGCATAAAAGACAAAGCTACACCATTTAGCATCAAAAGTCGACAATCATGCAATGATGATTATGTCGTCGCTTATATATTTTACTTTCTGCATCTTCAGTAGTGCAATGTGCTATTATAAATGTATTGTAACAATCACATCCATGGCTTTTGTGGATCTTTGATTTCAATTATTGCTTTTCATCTGAAAAGAAAAATGCATTTACATGCAATGTTGTAATATATGATTCTAATTGTCAAAATCAAATGAAGCCTTGTAAAATATGAGTCCTTTCATGAAATAAAAGAAAGCATCTGAAATGCTATTTTGCTCATTTGTTCAATTATGTACTTCTTTTAATTCTGCAACATTTAAATGGCACTTTGAAAACTCTATTTCCTCTTTAAAATGCATAACTATCACTCAATGCATAATATCAATAATGTGAAACAACATTGAGTTTAAACTACAATTTCACCTCGTGATGTAAAACATTAACCCGGCTCTACCAATTGAGCTAAGGTGAAAATTTGGTAACATTTTGGCGATTTTCGCTATATGCTTGCCTACTAAGCATAGATCAGTGGACTTTAAAAAATTCATTGGGCGCGGAGTCAATTCTACCCCTTTCTAAAACTTAGAAACTTGAACAGCAGCAAGAAAACAAAATAGGACTAAAAGCAAACTAATAGGCCCTGATGGCCAACAAAACAATGCACAACAATGCTTAGGGAAAGCAAAACTACTGAAAGTAAATGTGCGAAACACACTTATTTGAAAACTACTCTATTATCCTACACTAACCAGTGGAAAAGGTACTCAAACAAAACCATTTACGGGTTTTGAAAAATAACTACCTCTCCTAGTCAACCGAGGATACTTTGCATGTTCACAAATTTGCACTAAAAGATGAAAAATGAGGATACTTCTCACCTGTTGGTGCACTACAATTTGTAAATAACAATCAAAGGCACAGATCATGTGAACCTGAGCCAACATACCCCTAGTTTTTCTAGAATGAATAAGTGGGATTTTCTGCCCCTTGACTGCCACCTCATCCTTAGGTGCACTGGAAATCCTTTGGATCTTTCCAACATCCTTGGCTAGATGTCTGATGGGGCAGCCTCTTGAAAGGGTGAAACTAGAACTTGCACCTTTGGTTCCTTGCTGGTTACCTACTACTTCAATCTCATCCCTTTGATGAGGATCATTTGAAAAGAGATCACCCAAACTTGCGCAAAACTCATCAATTATATTAGCATACAAGTTCTTGTGGGTCCCATCATTATCTTCTGTATGCATAATAGGCTTTGAGGTGTCCTCCTTACTATTTTCTTGAAAACTTGTAAAGATACTAAGGCCATTACCTAGTATAGTAGTGTCGTGCTTATGCGCAACTTGATCTCATTCTATTTGAGCTATTGCACCAGGTTCATCATGGTTTTGGCATTTGATAACCATGTTATCTTTACTTCTTTGTGAACAGATCGGCACCTTATCATTGACATCTTCATGGCTTTGCTAATAAAAAATTGATGGATTTGTTGCTTCATATGCATTATTTTCATCATTAAAAAATAGAGGAAGTTCTTCAAATAAATTGGTCAAACCTTGAGTTTGGACACCCCCTTTTGTCTCCTCAAGCTGCTACTCCAAAATTTATCCCTCAAAAGGTGAGTGTTTGGCATCTAAGTTTGCAACAAAAGCTTCGAGGTCATCCCAAAATGTGTCTTCTTCCCTCTCATTTTCATTTTTTTGTGGAAAAGTACTAATTTCTACCTTACTACAACTCTTCTGAGGTATCAAAGCATCAGAATTCTGAACCTCTTCCCGCTGCTCTGGAGCTTGTATGGATGTAGTCCAAGATGAGATTTCCTCATTATCCAAAAAAAATGGTAACTCATTGAACAGATTAGATAGAACTTGAGAGTTGTCGGCCATTTCTTGATCTTGAATTTGTGGTTCCTCAAACACAGCCTCCTCTGTCTCCTACAACAATCGCTCTTGACATTCTGGGTCCTCTTTATTGTTGTACCAACTAGATACTTCAAAATAATCATCGATATTCTGATGTTCCAAAGAATCAACTTCCTCTGCACATGCAACACTCTTAGGTTCAGCCAAGGAAGGAGTACAATCAGCAACAACTACCTGCTATGTATGTTGCAGCAATTGTTCCTCTAAAAAATTTCCATTGTCCTCCATAAAACAAGGCTCTTCTCGTTCAACCTTCTGTTGTTGCAAATGATATTCCTCCATAGCTATATGCAATAAATTTAATCTTCTAGCTTCTTCCATGGTGAAAGATGAGTCATTTTTCAAGACAATAGATCTACTCTCATAAAGGCAAGTAGTGGTAGGAAAATTAGATTTCTCTGATTGGGAAAATTGGGAAATCTCTGGAGTTTCCTAGAGGAAAAGAGGCTGCTCTCTAATGGACTGGTCTTGAATGCTCACAGGTTCAGAATGTTCTAACCTAGGCTCTTGCAAAGGTAGAAAATCTCTAAAGCTAGGAATTTTGATTTTAGTAGGGTTAGGAGGCTCAGTTTTCATAAAACTTGGAAATTTAAACTCACAAACCTCTCCTTGAATAGGATGTTCTTAGATGGTAGGAGTTGTTTGGGCTTCATGCATTTGATACTAAGCAAGCAGAAGCTTCATTTGTGTGGCTACCTCTCTCTCCAAATCATCCTCAAACTATGTTCTTTGGGTCTCCAGCTCCTGATCATGAAGATAGGCTTGATAAGCCAACTTCTCTTGGTGTTGGTTACACTCATACTACCTCTTGATCTTCGCTAGCTAACTCACATAATCAAGTAGTGTGCTCTTTATAATCGTCATCTCCCATTTTTGATTTAACTAATTCCTTTCTTCTTCTATTCCCCACATTTTCCTCTCATGGTTCAAATTTATATCTCTAAAACTTCGGTCTTGAGTATCTTGGGGCTGATTTGGGGAAAATAACGACAGAGATGGAGGTTGAGCAGGGGTGGGCAGGTGGCAATTATACTGGGTATGCTAGTTTTGAAAAGCTAGGGAATTGAAACCAACAGCATGAGTATGGATACGTAGGGCTTTCATGATATGGTGGATGGTATGACATATTATCATGAATCCTTGACATGTTTGTTCATCTAAAGGCTAAAAATGAGCAAAACTTAGAATCTTTAAAAGCATACTAGCACTTGATCATTTTGAAACTAGAAAAGGCTTCTCGGAGTTGCCATGGTGTTTGATGACTATGCCTCCAAAGGCTAATAATTCTGAAGAGAACACTCGACCCTTCAATATGTGTTCCTTTGTGCACTATTCACACTGGATCTGCTTGAAAATCAGAGAACAGAGTCGCAAAGTATATGAAAAATGGCCTCTAGAAGGCTGAATAACTTGCTACATACACCAAACATCAACCTTAAAAGATTAAAACTTCTCTGAAATTGATTTTTAGAGTTCCACTGGGTGTGCCAAAAACTGTTGTCAATAGATTTGCACCCTGCTGAATGCAATATTCAGCAACCTACTGAAACATGGAAACCTCTTTCAGATGTGGGTGATCTGAACGAAAGAGGAATCTCCAGAGTGAGCTAGTTCTCCAAATGATGAATTCTATTCTAAAATAACCTCTGAGGAAAGGGATAAAAGATAACTTGAAAATAAAGCCTATGACTAATAGATAATTCACCAAACTTATGAAAATTTAGACTTAACCTCTCATAACAGCTTCTCTATTACAGTAATTCTCACAATCTCATTAGCACATATCCCATCAGTGATTTGCATGGAGATCTGGAAAACAAATACAGCATGCAACCTAAAACATGTAATTCTATAACACAACCTATAATAGTAAGACATAAAAGGATTCTGATTCGAAAATCACAAATACATCAGATTGCTATTACAAAATTTGAGACAGAAAATAAGGAGAAATCTGTTGTCCTATTAAAACTGAAAGAGTCTTTGCCTCAATTTGAAACGTACCAAAAGGTTTACAAGCTCAAAAATGTGTATGAGCAAGAAACTCTGATCTGAACTAACTGAGAGAGGAGAGATAAAAGACTAAGTCTATCAAAACATAGCTTTCAAGAAACCCTAATTAGAGCTCAGAAAAATCTCTAGGAAAAAAGGCTTCAAACTGTCTCAAAAACTACCTAAAAGCAGAAAACAACACAATGCTTTTTTAGAATCACACTGCCAAGCCTCTAAAAATAGGCTAGTTTTGCTTTAAAAGCTCAAAAACATCTTATCTCTCCAAGATAGGTCTCAAATCCGACCAAGAGGAAAAGTCAATCAAAAAATCTGTTAAAAAAACAAGAAATCATAAAGCAATTATAGAATATTGCTTTACGATTTTGCTTTACAAGATGCAGATTTGCACAATTTATCTTATTTTTGCAATTAAAGATTTAGAATCTTTTGCAAAAAAGAAAAGCTCCTTATTTCTCCATTACAATCATCTGATTTTCTCAAAAATAATAAAAACATATCACATAATTATCTCTTCTCACCTTATCTCATTGATTTCTCTAAAATCAATTAAAAACAAAACCCTAAAATATAATTGACCCTAAACAAAAAGAACCTAGGTCATATAGTACTCACCTCTACACCATTAAATGATTTTTCTTAAAATCAATAACACAAGATTAAACACCATATTTCACAAAGGCAAGAATGAACGTCATGAAAACCCTACAAACTGACCTAGCATAAGATTTTCGGCCCCCCCTTCAAATAACAACATTCAGACTTTGATAAGTTATAATGCAAAGATTAAAATTTTCGGCCTCCATTTGACATTCTCCATGTGTTTTGACCGAACATTTTGGATGCTTTGTGAAATAGCTCAAATTAGGGCATGAGAAAAGAATGCCAAACCCTAATCATGATTTCATTTCGCACCCATGAGTTTGAAGGAAAGAAAAATTTGTCTAGAAGAATAGCTACCATGATTGTGTCGAAAATGACCTTGTGTCCCTAGGAAATCTTCTCCATGCTCCTTAGTCAATTGAATCTCATCTGGGTAAGCTTGCTTTAGAGTACCAAAGTTTGTCTTCATTATTGAAAGAACAAAACAATAGATAAGGCTGCGGCCTGTCATGCTTCTTCTCTAACTTGATCCTATGCTTTGATTTACCTTGGCTGACATAGAATCGAGCTCAGCTTCTACTAGTCTACTCCATGAGAGCTCGCCTTGTCTTATTACATTTCTACTATGCAGGGGTAAGCTATTTTGATGGTTTCATTTCTGCTTATTTCGGCCTTAAGTCCACGGCTATACACAACCTCTAATGCATTTGTTTGCATTTTTTTGTATTCTGCTTACTATTGTGTGAGTTCGACCTTCATTGAGAGCTCGACCATCACTTAAGAGCTCAGACCCTTGTCATTTGGAAGCCTTCTGGAACTCTTGTATATGGCTAGGGTGCTTTTCATAGATCTGGACTGGTAACTTTCCTTTGCTTTCATTTGTTCTCTGGAGACTTAGAGGGTTCCTTCTCTACTCATAGATTTTTGCCATGTTCAGGCCGCACTAGATGTGTATTGTAAAAGCATTTTCTTTGTAGATTTTGGGCTCGACCCAGAACAAAAAATTGGTCATTATGTCTAACTGAAGGCATTTCCATTTGTGGGTATAAAAAAATTTGAATAAAGCTATTTTTCCTCATTTTGATGCTCGACCCACCTCATAAAACTTGCATTTATGTATCTCCTTGTTGTCTCCTCTCATGGGTATTTGAAACTTCTAAAGAAAATTGTATTTCCTTTGTTCTGAAACTCGATTTATCACAGAAATAAACATCTTTTGTATTCTGTTGCTACTTTTATGTAAAAACCCATATGGGTTATCTCCATTATTGCATTTTTCGCACTTGAATGCAAACCCCAAAATGGGTATTATAGATGATTGAAAATAATGAAAACCTAGGTGTTTATTAGAAACCCTAATTGTGCCTACTTTGAGATTCAAACTGCAACTTCTATTTATATGATCTATTCATATGGGCTCAACCCAAATGAACCAGTGGTCCATACTAAACTTTTGAAGAAAAAGAATGACTCGAATATTTGCATTTTCATTTTTCATTTCCCTGGCATTCTGCACTTCACAAAAAGAATGTAACTCCATTGCATCACTGCAATTTTCTTTTATATGCCTTAAAAAATGAAAAATGAATGGTGAGAATAACAAGAATCTGTGTGTTCCTCTGTAGTTAATTCATTGACTCATATTACTCAGTGCTCCTTTTTGGCTTTCCTGTAGCTTCTCCTTGGTGGCTGTATAAAAACTGAGCCTGATTCATAATAGTTTCCTTTTGATAGAAACATCTGATTCCTCTTGTCACAAAAATTGTCTTTGACATGGAACTGCAGACTACCTTTTAAATACATCAAATGCACATTCTGAAAATGTTCTCTAGGTATTTAAAATCTTGGCAAAATAGTGCAAAACCTTGAGCATGCTTCTGGATTTTTCCATTGTGAAGAGAAGGATCTCCATGCTTGTATTCCATATGCACAGCAGTGTCTTTTTGACTTTCCTTAATCTTAACAGAGCAACTTTTGTCTTCTACTTCAAACAGATTTAGATTGAAACATTATAATACTATACACATCTGATTTTAAAGGATTCCTCTTGTGACTGTTTATACTTTAGGCATCATTGGCATGCCATGTTGAACTCTTATGCTTCCATAGTCTAATTTTGACAATTTTGTTCATGCGTGCCTTGCTTGACACTTTCAACTCACTGAAAACAATTTGAATGCACATCATAATTGATTGTTGTCCTCCACTAAACTCTGATACATGATCCGGTTTGAAGCTCCATCCCATCCAAAATGAACTGGTTGTCCTTACTATAGCTTTTCAATAAATAGTTTTCCATACTCAGATACTATATCATCTAAATATTGACACATAGAAAACCTCTCTTTTGAATATCTCAGCCTTTACCATATAGCAACATTGTTATTGCTTTCTATATTTGCACTTTGTAGAGATTTAACTTGAAACATTGCAGTACCATGAGCCACCTATACTTACTAGCTCATATACATAATTGACAACTCAGAACTCCTTCTAGAAAGAAAAATGCTTGCTCTTCCCCTATTATTCTAGAATGATCACCTTTTCATTACACTCATAATGTTGTATTTATCTTTACCAGTCAACTAGAATTGGTGACTTATTTGTCATTTGAATACATTGCATTGCCAGTCAAGCTGAAATTGATAGTTTATTAACCACCTGAGTGTCTGATCTATATTTCGTACTCATCTGTAACATGGTAATCTTCATGCATTTTTATGTTTCTCTTAACAAAAAGTCTTGAAAATCTACTTTTTGATGTAAATGTACTCAGTTGAATTCCTTAAGTGAACTAAATTCACTGTTCACCTATGGCCTTCAGAACGTATAACCTGATCACTATGAATGTACAGTTGGTTTAGTTGCTTGATGGATAACTCTATTTTTACTCCTTTAGTTGTATTTCATTTCACTTCATGAACATGATGATGTATCAGTAAATCATCCCATTAATAAATAGGGCAGCATGCCAAGCTCTACCCTTGTGGGAGCCCGTTTTCCTCCACATACTTGGTTTTTGAATAGTGTTTAGCTTCATGATTTCACCTATACCTGCACAAGGAAAAAAACAATGTTAGCATAAAAATAGAATATAATGATCATGATGTTGTTATTTCTCCTTCAATTCATTTCATTCGTACTACACTTGATTGATTGTTTCAATGCATGGTTAATAGTAGGTTGTACTATTGTGGGTGCCTCATATAGGTTACATCATAATCTGAGCCACTGACACCTCCTCTTTTCTCTTACAGGTCGATGGAGCATAAAAGACAAAGCTGCACCATTCAACATCAAACATCGATAATCAGAAAATGATGATTATGTCATTGCTTATATATTTTACTTTATACATCTTCAGTAGTGCAATGTGCTATTAGAAATGTATTGTTACAGTCACATCCATGACTTTTGTGGATCTTTGATTTCAATTCTTTCTTTTCATCTGAAATAAAAATGTATTTACATGCAATGTTGTAATATCTGATTATGATTGTCGAAATCAAATGAAGCCTTGTAAAATATGAGTCATTTCATGAAATAAAAGAAAGCATCTGAAATGCTATTTTGCTCATTAGTTCAATTTTGTGCTTCTTTTAATTCTGCAACATCTGAATGGCACTTTGAAAACTCTATTTGCTCTTTAAAATGCATAACTGTCGCTCAATGCATAATATCAATAATGTGAAATAGCATTGAGCTTAAATTGCAATTTCACCTCGTGATGTAAAAAATTAAGCCGGCTCTACCAATTGAGCTGAGGCAAAAATTTGGTAACAGTGAGTAGGAGCAGTAAGAGGCCATGGAGGTTGAGAAAAGAGGATTCCCTAGAGGGACCTTTTCCTCTACCATACAGGTAATACTAATGTCCGAGTGGTTTAATAGGGAGGTTTGATATCCTAATCTTGGGTCTAAACCAAGGGGGGATCATCAGACTTAATGAGTAGAATCCAAGCTTGCTAATCCAATACTCCTCCCAAGAGATGGGGGTGGATGAGTCATCCTAAGAAGGGATAAGCTTCTCCTTCCCTTTTCAGGAAGAGGAGGTAGTTTGTTGTTGTTCTATAGGAAGAGCCAATTTTGGTTTTCCTTTTCCTACATCTTATACTTCATATAGTTTTTGTAAAGTAGGCTCATTGTTGGAGGAAGCCAACCAACCAGAGTGAGCCAAAAATGGTCTAATCAATATCCCCCATGGGACATCAAAGGTTGGTATCTAGTGTCATGTACTATATGCATGACACCTTCATGGGAGAACCTTAGACATTTATGAATAACGAAGGCGATTCCATTCATGAAAGCTATCCAAGGTATTCCTAACTTCATTCTAAACAAATCCGACTCTAGAATGACATTGAAAATTGTGTCGAAAGCCCTAGGTCCAACTAGGATGAACAAAGTTATTGATCCATATGGTTTTAGAGAGAGGCCATCGTGTGTGAGGATGGTGGATTTTGTTTCTTCATACTCTTTCCCATGTAGTGAGTTAATCAAAAATATCTCTTCTGTAATAACATTCACTTGACTCACAAGGTCTACTAGGTCTCCTATCACAATGTTACCATTGAGATAAGTGGGAATGTATAGGGGAGAGGGCTTGTTGTTTAGAGGTAAGTCTTGTGAAGTGAATTTCACATCTAGCTAACCAGTCAGAAGTTGTGCGGTAGAAGTAACCATGACCATGTTAACATAGGCCTTAGGATAAGTTATAGAATTGGTGGGATCGACAATAATGTTAGAAAAATGTGATGGGAATGGGTCCATGTATATTTTCAATTCACTATTCACTTTCACCACTGATTTATTCATTTTTTGTTTTCTTTGGTTGAGACAAATAGTACCATCCTCGATGTCATCCTGTATCTCATGACGCAAGTGCATACAATGTTTGGTATCATGTCTGTTAACTCAATGTTAATGACAATAGGTACTTGCATCATACCAACTAGGGTAAGGTTCCTTAAGAGGTCAAAGGTTTGGCAAGGTTATGATCTTATCCGTCACTAACTTTTGCAAGATGGAAGAATAAGATTCTACCAACTTTGTGAACTTTTGGTTGCATTGGAGGCCATTTTCATCTACAATGGTTACTACATTCACAACTTTACCTTTCCCAAAGATCAATACAATGGACTTTCCTTTAGAATGGGAGCATGAGGAGGGTCCCCTAAACTGAACTACCATCTATTGGTACTCTCATAGGGCTGCACAAAAATGCACGAAAGAAGGGTATTTCATAAGGGAAAACTTCTCCTACCAGGGCCTTTGCAAGTTCCCTATGCATACTTTTTGTACGCCAAAATTGGGCAGTGGATATGATATTTGTGAAAAGAGTGCTTGATACTGCATTATGAAATTGGTTATATTTTCATCATCACCTTGTTTACATTAGATGAGATCTGAAAAGGTCGTATTTGTCTCGATGTTAGCTTGGAATTGTAGTAGAAATTGGTTCACAATTTGTTCAAATGAGAAAATGGAATTATCAGGCAAGGAACAATACCACTCAAGTGTTGTATCCTTGAGAGATTGAGCAAATAGTTTTTCCATCAACACATCATGATGGAAGAAATCTATGCATAGGGTGTTAAAGGTGGACACATGTATTTGTGTGTCCCCTTTGCCACCATATTTTTTTAATTTAGGGATCTCCATTCCTTCAGAGAAGGGAGTACTCAGAATCACAATGGACAACAGGCTATACAAGAAGAAGGGTCAAAAGATAGGCTACGTAGAGGCTTGGGAGAGACTCACAAACTGGCTATGCATCTTACCCATATTTTGAAGAAGAGTGTTCAAAATAGGGTCATTAGAAGATAGAGGGCCAGAGCTACCTCCCCCAAAACCACAATCAGAGCCACCACCAAAACCACCAGTGTGACTTCTGCCGAAACCACCACTAAATCCACCACCACTAGTAGGGCCTCCACTAGAGCCACCACCATGACCCCCACCAGAACCACTTCCACCAGCACCACCTCCATTTCCGAAGGCACTACCACTACCAAAGCCCCCACCACTCATCCCACCAAAACCTCCACCACTAGAGGTGCAACGAGGGGTGAAGCTAAAACCCAAGGGGATCTTTTTCACTTTGATAGTGTTGGATCCCTTAGAGGTAGAGGGGATGCTCATCGAGGGTATGGTATCAGTCATGTATATAGATGTAGGAGGCATCGACAATCCTAACTATTTCTCATGATCTTCAAAAGTGGCTCCTCATATAATGTTAGGGTTGTTTGGAGGAGCACATGCATCAGTTAGACTAGAGAGACTAGCCAATCATTCTATGCTCATTCAGTCTTTTCCCACCATATACTTTAGTTTGCTAATACCCCAAGAAGCCCTAGCCAACTTCAGGTCTCTTTCCAAGTGATGTTCTAAGTCGCCTAACCCTTTACTAAGGGCAGAGAAATATTCTAAAGGAATGTAAAAAACCTCATTCTCATCAACCAATGATGGTGTAGGAGATGCAAGAGGAATGGCGAAATGATTGGTCTCATCAAATAATCCAACCTTTCCCCTTGACAACTACTCCTATGTTGCAAGACCAATGGCGTATCCAACAAAAATGCCTGTAGAGAAACTAGTAGTGACCTTTGTCCTTTCGATTGGAAGGTGTTGTATACTTCTAACAATATACCCAGATGTTTTGGATTGGGTTTTGATGCTCATAAACCTTCACAACACTCAAGGACACAATGATCACAAGGTATAAGGGAAAATATTCAACACCAATGGATGAATAGATGTTGGTTCATGTGGGTTTCACCAAAAATTTAAGAGAGGGGGACCATCCATGTTCAAGGCTCCAGGTCATGGAGAGCCAAGAGTGGAAGGTCGCCCTAACTTACCTTAGCTTAAAGGGGTACTTTAAGATAAGGGACAAGAATGATGAGGACTATAAGGTCCTTCAATCACTCTACAGACCTAAAACTCAAAATGGGGCAAGGCGAGTAAGTTTTTGGGTTCAACATTGTGCCTCAAGAAGCTCTCTACCTGAGGATGGAAGTGTGGTTCTAAGATGACAACGCAACACACTAGTGTCTCTCAAGTGCGCTAGCATCCATATGACTAGACGACCAAAAAAACAATGTGAGGCACCAAAAAATAGACTGACGGCCTAGCTAATGGTTTTTAGGAGAACAAAAAAAAACTATGAATTATGAGATATATAAACGAATATGATAAAGTAAGTAGATTAAATCTAGGGTGACAAGAGTGATCTCACAAAAGAGCATACTCACTAGCTAGATCCAAGTACACTTCCACCTACACACAAGAAAAAGGAAAATTGTTGGGGGGTTGTATAGGGGTTTGCCTTAGTTAGACCCCCATTTTTGTGTTTCCACCTCCATGGACAACCAAGATAGTGATAATGGAGAAAGAGTATGATAAAGGAGAATAAAAGCAAAGAACACAATAATACTACAAAATAATATTATGCTACCCAACCAAATTGAAGAGGAGAGGAGTGAAAATGAGAGGACTCAAGCCCCTACTACAATGATTTTGTTCCACACTTGCTCTACGAAATTGATGGAGTGTTGTTATTGTTGCTATGGAGTGCAAAGTGCTACTTGAGAGTGATGGATGCTAAGAGAATGCTCAAGAAAGTGTGTGACGAGCTGAATTGAATGCTTAGAGAGATTGTAGAAGGATGAAATGGAAGAATGAGAAAAATGGCCATATTCAGGTCAGTTGGTCGAAGGGGTAATTACATATTGACCCTAGTGGGAAGTGTAACACCTTTGTAGGCTTAGAACATAGGAATCTGTCAGGGACATAAGTGCACTGTGCAAACATTTGCATGCCACGTGGGTGTCCCTAATAATTATTCTTCTCGACGCACAAAAAAGCCAAGTGGAATGAAGGAAGTAGGCTAATGTGGATTTTAGCCTTAAAATTTTGTTTTCGAAGGTGAGGGAATGTGAATGATGAATTTGCGTAATGGGTGAAAATTCATGCCTATAAAAATGTATGCTTCCTCTTCAAGGTTTTCATTTAGAAATGTAGATTTGACATCCATTTGATATACTTTAAAACATTTATACACAGAAAATGCAAGAAACATCCTAAAAGCTTCTAATCATGCAACTGAAGCAAATGTTTCTTCAAAATCAATACCTTCTACTTGAGCATATCCTTTGCACACTAACCTAACTTTGTTTCTAATCATATCTCCATCTCCATTAAACTTATTTTTGAATACCCATTTGGTGCCAATTGCATTCTTCCTTGATGGTCTAGGAACCAATTCCCATGTTTTTTTCTTTTCAATCTAATTGAGTGCCTCTTGCATTGCTTTCATCCAACTCTCAGGGTGATCCCACAAAGCTGGTTTACAATTTCTAGGAGATTCTGATTTTTGCTGAAATCACATATTTTTAGAAAATATAATGATTTAAACCTTAAAAATTTCCATTTAAATCATTCCAATTGAAGAGGGTTTGATCAAACCCCCTTAGATAGAACCCTGCTAGTTTTAAACCATACCTATAATAGAGTCTCCTTTACACCTATCAAAATGCTAATAAAAACCCACTTTTGATTTACCTTTTGGGGGATCAAATGAATTCATTTAAAATTTATTTTTTGTAAGTATGTAGTCCTTATTATAAGTTCCAAAAAAGTATAATTTTAAATAAATTTAATTTTATTATTACATTTTTTTTTTATTTCTTGTGAAAGTAGGCTTTTCACCGAAAATCAAGCTCTATGTTCTGCACATGTGGAAAAATAGAATATTATCAATTTTTTTTTTGAAAAATATGAGTGCAATAGATATTGAAGTCCTTGATCCAACAAAAAAATAAATTGAATTTCGATACATACAAAAAAAGTTGTGTTATACAGTTCATCTATGTTTGAATCATAATTGGTTTGCCTTTGAAACTTGTTTAAGGAAGAAATATTGAACAAAACACTATGAAACCAATTGGAAGAACTAGATATCATAGTTACAAATCTATATTTGAAAAAAATAGAATTTTATCCTTCATGGAAAAAAAATTATGTGTTAAACGGTGACTGTCACTCCTTAAAAATGGTGTTTATTGAAAAAACTTGTTTTCAAAGGAGATAGAAAAATAAGTTCAATATAATTCAAATTTTTTTAAAATATATATATTTAGAATCTACAGACAAAATTTCACAAATCACTAGTTTGCATCATCTTCAAATTCCTCATGGTTTAGCCACTATAGGTGCTCGAAAGTGAAGATTTAGTTAGAAAAAATCAATTCAATGTCCAGTTTGGCCAAAAATTGTAAACCAATATTGTGGGATCACTCCTCATCTTTACTGGCTTCATCAAATATTTTTGGTTCAATCTAAGATAAGAGGGAAAATTTCAATTGTTCCTTGTTCTTTTCTAATCTTCTTCTAGTTTTCACACCTTCATTCTTATCACCAATTATTTGATCTACAGGATGATCGTTTTGCACATATTTTGCAAGTGATCATTCAACCACTTCAATCTATTCTTCTTGTTCTTAATCTTCAACTTGTGCACCTATGTCATCCTCTTCTAACTCAATTTCAAGGTTATTTCTACTAGACTTACCTTGATTTGCATTTTCATCAACCTTGACATGTACGCTCTCTACAATTTTATGCATTCTCTTGTAACATTTATAAGCTTTGCTTTGATTTGAATACCCCCAAAATATCCCTTCATCACATATTGACTCAAAACTTCCCAAATCTTTAGCCTCTCTTTTTATATAGCATTTATTGCCAAATACTTTGAAATGCTTGACTGATGCAAGCCTACCAAACCACAATTCATATGGTGTTCTACCACTGTTAAATATGATAAGAGCTTTGTTTTGAATGTATACAGTAGTTTATACTACTTCTTTCCAAAATGTATCTATCAATTTTTCCTCTTTCAACATGGCTCTAGTCATCTCCTTCACAATCATGTTTCTTCTTTCTACCACACCATTTTGTTGTGGTGTTCTTGGGGCTGAATACTGTCGTTTGATTCCCTAAGCTTCGTAATATTCCATGAATTCACTTGACGAAAATTCTCCACCTTTGTCTAACCTCAGACATTTGATTTTTCTTCCAGTCTCATTTTCCACTAGCTTCTTATAGATTTTGAACTTTTCAAATGCTTTAGGCTTCTTCAAAAATGTGACCCATGCCATTCTGGTAAAATCATCAATCAACAGCATGAAACATCTTTCTCCTTGAAATTCCCTTGTCCTCATTGGCCCACATAGATTAGTATGAATTATCTCCAATGGTTTTGTAGTTGAATAATCCTTTGTAGGAAACTTAAACTTTTTTTTCTTTCCTTGTTGGAATCCTTGGTAGATGGTATTTTCATGCTTTGCAATCTTATGTATATCTATGAATAATTCTTTTGAACTTATCTTTACCAAATTGTCAAATTTTACGTGTCCCAGTCTTTTATGCCACAACCAACTCTCATCCGCTTGGTTAATTAGACATGTTTCGCCTTCCAGTTCACATAGATTATATAGATTACTATCAGTTCCTATCCCTTGAGAAATTTGTTTACCATTCATTGTTATTTTGCAACCTTTAGAATCAAATACAAATTTATATCCATTATCACATATCTGCTGACACTAAGAAGATTATGTTTTAGACCTTCCACATATAGCACATCTTTAGTTTTGTTCTTCCCATCTATGCTCAGAATTCCTTTACCATGAATCTTAACAGTAGTATTATCACCTAGGCTTATTGAACCTCCTTTTCGCATTTCAAGCTTAATGAATTTATTTTTATCTCCAATCAAGTGCTTGGAGTAGCCACTATCAATTATCCATAGATATTGTTCCTTTGCATGCAATGTTGTTTGGGAAATCATAGACTAAGAAAAATTCTTCTTTTTCTCCTTCCATACCTTCTTAGGTTTATTTTCAACTTTTTCTTCCTTTTCCTCAAGGACCTTAGTTTTATTTTCATCTTTGGGAGGTGTGTTTTTCTTCTCAGAATGAGCATTTGGTCTTACAATTTTTTCTCTACAATTTCTAACCATATGACCAAAATTATTTCAATTGAAACAAACTACATTCATATAAGCTAAAGAAGCAAATGGATTTTTTTCTTATGAAATTTGTATTTCTCCTTGGAATGACTTTACACTCTCTAGCCCTATGACCAAAATTGTTACAAATATAATAATACCCATTAAAATATGATGTGTACCTAGTTATGGAGTTTCCTTCAACTGGAAGAGGATATCTTCTTTGTTTAGGTCTCGTTGGATAGTTTACTCTTGTTAAACCATCATTGTTTGTTCTCTTATTATTCTCTTCTTCTTTTATTGATCAGGAATCAACCAGTTAACTTTGTTTTCTTCAATTGGTTCCTTCTCTTTAACAAATTTCTCAACTGTAGTTAACTTCTTTTCACCTTCAGAGGCTTCTCCTTTGTTAGATTTTTCACCATTGGGGACTGATTTTTCTTCTACTCTAAATCTTTCATAGAACTTTATAGAAGCATCAATAAATGAACATTTTTCTTTTTCAAGTCCCAAGCCTGATTTCTCTCTATTAGCTAGATTTTGAGTACTTAGCAGTTCATCTAGAATATTAGTACCACCTTTTAACTTCAGACCTTTATTGATATGCTCATTAGCTTTTTCCAATTCTTTTCTTAAGGAAACTCTTTCTGCCTCAAGTTCCAAGCATCTATTCATCTCAGATTGAAATTTAGATTTCATAGCATATTCAACTCTTTTGAGCTCTTCTACATGAACTTTTAGACCAACTATCACCTTATTGGATTCCTCAAGTTCTTGAGTTAATCTACCAGACTCCTTTTGAGCTTTCTTTTTTAGTTTTTGTTTTCTCTCTTAAGATCATCAAATTTATCTCTTAGTTCATCAAGATCTTCAAGAGAATTTATTATTTCTCCTTTGAGATCAACAACTGCCTCCTCTTCTCCTTCATACAAGTCCTCAATTTTTGCATCTTTCTGATCCTTAGTTTCTTTAGCCATAAATAGAAATTATCTTCTATCTTCTCTCATTACAAGGGCATGGTCTTGATCCTCTTCTGAGCTATCACTAGCATCAGATGCTTCACTCTCTTCATTGATGTATGAACTCTTCTTCTTCTTTCCAAAATTCTACCTTTTTGAGTAAACCATTGTCTTATTTTTACTATCTTCTTCTTGCTTGGAACTGTCCTCTTTACCATATGGACACTTAGAAGTGAAATGACCTATTCTACCACAATTAAAACACTTGAAAGGGAGCTTACCTTTATACTTGTCAGATCCTCTCCTTATTCTTCTTATGAATTTTGCTTCTTCCTCATCAGATTCTTCATAATTAGATGCAATGACAACAACTTTGTCTTTTTTATCAGCTTCATCTTTTCCTTTCTTAACAATCTTAAATTCAGCTTCTCTCTTGGATGACTCAACATCTAGCATTCTCATCTCATATGTAGTAATTATGTCGTGCACCTCATCAAGAGTGAGTTTATAAATTTCTCTTCCTTCTTTGATTACAAAAATATTAGAGTCATATTTAGTTTTCATTGACCTAAGAACTTTCAACATAATATCTTCCTCTTTTAGATCTACACCATATCCTTAATGGAATTTACCACTTCAAAAACTCTCTAAAGATAATTTGCAATATTCTCTTCTTTGGTCATCTTCAAGCCTTCAAATTTTTCTCTCAACACTTGTAACTTTGTCAACTTCACTTTGGTGTCACCTTCATAGATCTTCTTCAAATTTTCCCAAACATCATAAGAAGTTTTACAATGCATAACTTTTCTATGCATAGAATAAAAAAAATGTTCATAATAATAGACCAAGTTGTCTTATTGCTCTCATAATCCTTCTTCCCTGTAGGATCAATAGGAATAGTATACTTGGTCTCAATAGACATCCAAACTTTAGTTCCAAGAGAAACTAAATATCCTTGCATCAATGAGCTCCACTTAGCATAATTTTTTCCATCAAATCAAGGTGGCTTGCTTGAACATTCTCGACCTACCATTGTGTTCACCTATCAAAGATCTACCCCAAGCTGATTAAGCTTCTCCTAGGGAACCTAGTGCTCCAATACTAATTGTTAGAACACAATGATCTACTGAGAGGTGGGGGGTTGAACTAGTAGATATAACAACTTTTAGACTTGAAACCTATTTGTAGAGTCAACCTTACAACCCAAATGTGAAGATTAAAAAACATAAAGCAATATAACAATCACATGCACATGAAACAACTCATAACAATAGATATATGTGGAAAACCCAAGATGGGAGAAACTACGATGACAAAAGATGCTTGAGTCTACTACTCAAATCTATCATCACAAATAAAATATATGTTATAAAGTTTAGGGCTGCAATCTAAGGAAGCTTCAGCTCCCTAATTTAGAAGCTACAACTTAAAGGATGCTACTACACCTTATTCAGGAGCTACAACTCCAAGGAGACTACAATCACCTAGTCTGAGCTACAACTTAGTTCAATGAGGCTACAACCTCAACAAAATTACAAGTTCATATCTACATACAATTAATTTCTAATCAACCTAAAAATTCACCATTACTTTCAATGAATTGTTTCACACCCTGCACCTTATTCTACTACTATTGAAGTTGTACTCTCAACAACACTCCCTTGAATACAAAACCTAGATGATATTTTATGTTGTGTCTAGGTTACACACATATGTGCATTCACTATCTGCACTCATAACTCTCTCTCTCTACTTCACTTCTTGTAGATTACCACCCTAAGAAATTTTTTTGATTGTCTTCTTTTTCTTCTCTTAATTGATCTACAATCTCTGCCTAGAGATTCACACCACTATTCATATTTTCTCAAATCTTCTACTAGGGTTTCCTTCACTTGAAAACTTCACCAACAAGCTTCCTTTTCCTTGAGAAACACACACATCTATCCAAATCATAATTAAGACAGCTAATAGGGTTTACCAGATATCACCATATCTTGCATTGAGCCACCGAACATTTAATTTGGTTACAAAAAAAATTCCTCATTCTCTTTGTCAAACCCTAAAATCTAATTATGCATTCAATGCATCCTTATATTGATTTGATCTGATCTTTATTCTTGTTTCTATGATCATCTAAACTACCACCCCATGCATCAAATATCATTAAAAATGTTGTTGAAATAGATAGAGCATTTAATTATCATTTCCATGTCAGTTACCAGTTGAAACCCTATTTACATTGAATTTTCCATTTGAGACCTTTAACTTTGAATATGGGTCATCGATCTCCTTTTTTGTGCCACAACCTTGCACTTTCCATTCACTGTCATAACTTTAAATCATGACCATCTAATGGATTAACTTTAATCATGACTATCGATCTCCACTGATTGAAGATTACCATTGGATGAAACATCTTTTGATCTGCATTGTTGATCTCCTTCATACATAGCTCACCATATGAGGGGTCCACCAAGACACACATCCAAATCTACACACCTCACAAGCTTAGACAATGAGCCCACACAAACCTTGTGGGGTTTTCAAGAAGTTTCCATTTGTTATCCACATCATCTCCACATAACTCACACCAATGATGTGAGTTGGTCTATCGAGAAATTTCTCTTTGCCACATGTCAGCCTACGTCATCATCCACCATCAACCTATTCTTCTTTCTTTGTTGGGTCCCACCATCTTCATCAATGGTCAATATCCATCCACCATGGATTAATCTCCACTGCTCTCCACTGAACCCATGGGACTTAGCTGGGATCCACCAAAAACCCAACGAAACTGATGGGCATTATTAGATCTTCAACATTCGATCATTGTTGTTCCCTGTAGGTCTTGATTAGGCCCCACTAAAATCTCAGTGGGGTATGTAGGCTAATGCCATGTATACATTATGATGTCATCAAACATCACTATCAACTAACTTTGTTGACTTCACCTTTCTTTGTTGAGTGGTAAGTTATACATGTTCCTGAAAACAACACAAACCTTAAAGCATGATCTTCATAAGTTCATGAAACTAGATAAAACACCACCAACATTATAGGGTGGGGAGTTAGTGAAACAAAGAAAAATACCACCCAAGTTAGACCACGTGCCAAAAACACCACCAAAGATATACTTAGTCAAAATCCTTGAAGCAATAAGTTAGAGAAACTTAGAAAAACACCACCCAATATACGACTTAGCCAATTTTTTGTTTTCTTTTGGAACTCAATGGACTATTGAGGGGACTGAAAAAATTGTCCCACTGAAGCACAAATGTCTTGACGACGAGACATGAGTATGTGCAAGATCATGATGGGCCAAAAAGTAGTGATATGATGGGTATGTGTAGGGTATGTAGCTGACAACTTTTTTTTACCCAAAATTGATGAAATGAAAAGGGTTTTTAAAGGAGATTCTTAGCTTTCCACCAATATAAAGTATTCTTCACTTTGAGTTTAATAAATAATTATTATTCATTTTCTATTTGAATTATGACTAAAGTCTTGATTGATAGGCTAATTGAAAAACATCTATAGCTTTCAAATAGTATCACATTTTTGAATCCAAAACATGTGTCACATTCTATGCTTCACATACTATAATGATTAAAAAGAAAGAAGTAAATTTCATGAAGTTTTGACCAATTTAAGGTGGTAAGACATATGAGTTTTTATATTTTTTAAAAAATTTAATAAAAAATCATAATTAATTATTTACTTGGAAAAAATTAGAAAAAAATATGCATCACATGGGACATGAGTCATCTACTTATATCTAAAATATTATAAGAAAATATTATCATTTTATTATGGTTAGGGTAGTCAAGACACCTACTTTTTTCCCCTGAAATTTAAGTGCTCTGCATTGAAATTTCAAATTTTCACCAAATAGATGTTTTTTTTATAAATAAACCTAGTAGTTTAGAAACTACATTCAATTTCCTAGATTCTATTCTTACATATTTTTGAAATAATATAGATAACTTATTCAAATTTTTATGTCAAGTTGCCTATCTCCGATTTTTCTAAATTTTTTGCCACTTAAGGGCCTATTTTTTCCATGATGATCTTGCACATACCCACATGTAGATACTACCAAAATAGGAAATGGGGTTGGTCACATCATAGAATGAATGAAATAAGTTGCTATTTATGTAAATTGCAACCTGTAACACCAAGTCACCAATGAAATAGAACTTTCTTGAATACTGTGACTGAAATTTTTGCACATGTAGGGTTTAACTAATAAACCCTAGACCGAGAGCATGAAAAAATGAACACTAACATCTCCATTGACATCAAGACCTACAAAATACCTTTATTGAAAGTTATTGAGAAACCCAATTCAAATCTAACATCAGATCCACTACTCTCACACTCATCCTTTATCATCATGCCAATGATCTCCTTTGCTAGATTTTCCCTTTTGACATCAATGACAACTATATGCCAACAATTTGTTGTTCCCCTGTGTGCCCTTAATTTGGTATCAGATCCAAGTTCTTTTAAAGAATCCTAACTGCCTAAGGTAGATCCGAGATGACACACTAAGTGGCTCAAGAGGGATTGTCTTCAAATAAGGAACAACTTTTTGATGGATCCAATTATGCATTTTGGAAAATTAGGATGGAATAATACTTGATGGCCCTAGGTTTTGAGATTTGGATGTCAGTTATGGAAGGATATAAGACTCCAAAAAATCCTCCCAAGGATTAGGCTAGAAAGAGATCTTTTGAAAATAATGTCAAGGTTAGGAATGCTATGTAATATGGTTTATCTAATTCTGAATTTGTGAAAGTTATGCAATGTAAGACAACAAAGGAAGTATGGGAAAAATTGCACACCATCTATGAAGGTTATGAAAAATTAAAAGAAGCAAAGCTAAAAACTCAGAGATCTCATTTTGGAAGTATTAAAATGAAGGAAGAAGAAAAAATTGTGACATTCCTACTCTAAGTTGGTGAAGTTTTCAACTCTATTGGAGGTCTTGGTGAGGAATTGAAAGAAAGCATGGGTGTGGAAATGGTACTCAGATCTCTTCCTAGAAGGTTTGATTATACAATTTCTACTATTGAAGAAGATAAAGATATGTATGCATTTAAAATGATTGAATTACATGGAATCTTGACTAATTTTGAAATGAGATTTGAAAGTCAGAATTCTATTAGGAAAGATATGACATTTAGA
This sequence comes from Sequoia sempervirens, assembly GCA_007258455.2. Taxonomy (NCBI): domain Eukaryota; kingdom Viridiplantae; phylum Streptophyta; class Pinopsida; order Cupressales; family Cupressaceae; genus Sequoia; species Sequoia sempervirens. Next base: position 212,661,309 of record VDFB02281492.1, read on the forward strand.
GTATTTAAGAAGCAAGTTGATCCATATTTTGATATTGGATCATATCTAGAGGAAGAAATATTTTTAGAAAGTTGTGAAGAGGCTTCAGTAAGTATAAGGGAAAGATACCAAGTTTAAATGTTTTAATTGCAGCGAAGTAGGACATTTTATAGCTAAGTGTTGTTATAAAAATGCTGAGAAAAAGTATGGAAATAAATCATTTCAGAAAGGGAATAAAAGTTAAAGGAAACAAAATGTTTTCTCCATTAATGAGGAAGGATACTCTACTGATGAAGAAGATGAAGATATATTTGGAGATGAAAAAGAGATATTTGTATTCATGGCCATGGAATCTACTAAAGGAACTAGAAAGATGAATTCTAGAAATGATGATGAAGAGGTGGATCTTTTGAAAGAATTAATATGTTCCAAAAAGGAGATCAAAAGATTGAAGAAAATAATTGTTGAAGAAGAAAAGGATAAAGATAGCTTATCTTAAAAGCTTGAGGAATCAAAAAGATAATCATTGATCTAAAGGTTCAAGTAGAATAAGAAATTAGGATTGAAGAATTTTTGAATGAAGGGATACTATCAAAAGAAAGGGACTGCAAGAAACTTGAATTAAAAGTTGTATCAATAAGAAAAGAGCTTGAGAAGGTAAACCATCAACTACAATTGAAATTTTAGAAGAGTTCTAAGACTCTGGATCAAATATCGGGATGTCAAAGATATTTGCATGTCAAAACTGATATTGGATTTGATGATCAGAAGAACAAAGTGATAGAACAACCAATGAAGTCTACTAAAGTGAGTCTAGAAGAAACAAGTTCTAGAAGTTTAAATTTTGAAAGAGTTACCACAAGTGATGAACAGACAAAACATAATGATGGCTTCATTCAAGTACAAAAAAATAATTTGTAACATCCAGAAGATAAAGATACAATATTGTGTTCAATTATTCCTTTTTTTGGTTATTATTTTAATTGCAATAATTTTGGTCATAAGGTTGCAGATTATAAAAAGGTTCATGTAAAAAGAAATGACTTTATCAATAGTAATGCATTTTGACCTATGTATAGTTTTAATATTATTTTCTACAAATGTAACAACTTTGCACATATTGCTATAAACTGTAGAAGCAATTTTGTGAGTCCTCTACCAGAACAAGAAGAATAAAGTAACAACACGTTAGACTTCTAAATTTGATAAAGTTTGGAAGAAGAAACTAGAAGAGAAGTCAGAGAGGTCGATGATTGTTCAAATTTCTCTATGTGCTCAAAAGGAGAAAAATATGTGGATCATAGACAATGGATGTTCAAGTCACATGATTGGAGAGAAAAGCAAGTTCATAAATCTCATAAAATTTATGGGTGTTTTATTACTCTTAGAACAAAATTTATTGCTAAGGTTATTGGTAAGGGTACTTTGAGTCTTGATGGTTGTAGGACTAAAAATCATGATGTTCTATATGGTGAACTAAATAATAATCTTTTGAGTGTTAGTCAAATGTGTGACAAGGGCTACCAACTTTGATTTAGTGCTAAAGGATATGAGATTCATAAGTCTGGTACCAAAGAGTTGATTGTGAAAGGAAGTAGGATAGATAGTGATATATATCATCTAAGTGAGTTGCATGAAAAAAATTCCTTACTATACAAAAAGAAGAAAGTTGGCTATGGAATAAAAGATTGGGACACATCAATTTTGATGACACTATGAAGATTAGATCTGTGCCATAGAAAAATGACCCCTTGTCATTTTCATGGCCTTTTAGGTCTTGTTTCATGGTGTTTGGTCTATTTTTCTTTGATTTTATGTTGTAACACAACTTGAACATGCATATTTATGTACTAAAATTAAAATAATGACGTCTTGTGATGGTGTTGTGAAGCGTTAAAAGAAATTCTACACTCTTCTAGACTCTATTAATTACAATTTACCCAAAAATCACCTTTTCATCACTAATCAAGTCCTATTTTGAAGTCTTGTAAATTCTTGTAACAAGATTTCATGCTTTTCTAGGCATAACTTCACTATTTATTCCTTTCTTATGTTTTATTTGGTCTCTTTATGCCCTCATATGCTTTAATTAAGTGTTTTTTTGAATGTTATTCCATGAAACAACATTAAATACAACATAATTCCAAACACCCATTTTTAGGTCCTAGGTGGGACCCATTCACCATGGATGGCGAATGAGTCCCCCTTGGCTCCAAATTATTATTTTTTTAAATTTCCTTTCGGGTTTATTTAAAAACACTTGATGTCAGCCTGTGATGAGGTACAGACAGGTAACTAAGGTACAAGATTGTATAAATAAGTGATTTTCACCTCATTTTAACCCCATTCTCTCATGCATTCACCCGTTCATCAAAATTCACTCAAGAATTCAAGCATTTACATCATCAAGTCAAGCATAAATCAGACATCTTGGAGCAACCATTGACACCTTAGTAGTGATGACTTGAATAGGTTAGAAAAAACCCTACAAGGTTTTCTCTCCCCAAGTCGATCCACTAAGGCTTGTGATGACAAACCTACACCAATTAATGCCAATTTATCTAACAAACCTTTTAGTAGTGATGAATTTGGCATGTTAGATGAAGCCCTAGATGACTTTCTCTCTTCTAAATCATCCACTAAATCTTTGCACCAAAAGTATGCATGCATCTATAACCGTGATAATCATAATTGTTCTTCTCCTAATATCTCTCCCATTGGTGATGAAGATATCTTGATGAAAGAAGACACAATCATTGAAGACCATGAAAGCCTTGCTTGTCTTCCTTCTCCTCACCCTTATAAAAACATTATGACACATTGCCACTACCTTACCAAGTCCCCTTTCATCTCCCAATACCTCCCCTCTTTGTGAATCATTTAGTGAATACGGATACAATCTCAATTGATTAGGATAAACACATTTGTGTGTAGGATATGATTGATAAATATGAAAATCCTACTTCCCCCACTCATGAATACATTATAGGACATGTTGATAATCATGAAAATCCACCCTTTTGTTCTCCTACTATCTTCTCTACACATAAAGAAGATAGTTTAGTGTTAGAAGATATCGGTAGTTAAACTCATGAAAAACTTATGGGTAACCATGAAACTCCTAGTTATCCTTCTCTTGATGCCTCTCCTATGAGTGATGAAGCTATCTTTCCAAATCCAATTATTACATGTGATGAACATATTATCTCTCCTCCTAGGGTCAATATTATGGAACATAAGAATGATATCTTAGTAACAACCAACAACCAAATAGAACCTCCTATCCTCACTTTTAATACTAAAAAAAAATCAACCTTTAATCATCACCCTATGCAATCTCTCACTATACCTAACCTCATTCTTCCAAATCATAGTCTTTGTGATTTTCCTTTCATAGCCATCAACCCATCCAACAAACCTTTACTTAACATCCATATTATCACCAACCATTTTTCCAAGAAACCTTTAACCTTGTTACATCCTAAATCAATACATAAATAACATTAGTTGCTACTCCTTGCCATGTAATAGTTGTAGGATCATAGAATTCTCACTATTACATGTTTTGCATCCCTTGAAAGGGGTAGCATATCGTCATCCACTTTAGGCTCACCCTTTTCCTGCACTAAGTGGGAGCAAAGGGTTAGACAACTTTATCCTCTGTACGTCACTTCTTGTTGTCTCTTTTGACTACTCGTTAACTTTTCATTAACATTTAAGAGTAAGCTTGAGATGTGAATTCCATGTCTTAAGATTGACTCACATGTGACATAATCCCCTTCTTCATGACACGGCTTATTGAAAACATATGACTTTGCATAGGGATTTTTGAATAAGCTCTCATGTTCTTCTCTTCTACTTTAAAGTAATTGCTCATAGAATGGTGTGTAACAATTCCTTTAAAGTGGGGGGAATACATTACCATTAATTCATTTTCATTCTTGGTTCCTAGTGTAGCCTTGTCATTTATGTGATGTGATCATCACTTTGTGGATGACATTAGGTGTGATGTCCTTCATAAGTGTGATCTATCTCAGCATATTACATTCCTCTTGGTGGCCTAATGCGATGCAATACATCCCCTATGTTGTGAATATACTATTCTTTGATTGGTCCTTTCTTGGAGACATTAGACACAATGTTCTCTAAGTGACTAACCTTGTATGAACTTAACAAGACTCCTTCGAACATCTTTTGCATTTTACACTTTTTACATTTTTGCATTTTTTTTTACATTTTTCACTTTTTCCCACCTTGCATAATGCAACATGAATGACTTTGGTACCTTCTTTTTGTTCATGACATTTTTCTTTGTGGCACCTTGTTAAATTTATTAGGAGGTATAACTTTGATATGGTTGAGCGGGAAGCCCACCTAGCGACATGACTTTTCCCCATAGCCACCTTTGTGTTTGTGAGTGTATACCAACTAGCATATGTATCTTACATTTTTGAGCTTTCTCACCCCACAGAAAGCCAAAAGTTTCATGTCCCTAGAGTGAGTACATTTTGGCCTTCTCACCCGATAAACCATTATGTGTTCTATCGCCCCGGATTGAGTACACATTCTCTTTTTCAAACAATCAGTCTAGATCTAATCCTCAACTAGTTCAACTGACAATTGAAGCTTCATTTGATTCATTTCAAAACTTGTGTGTTCCTTTGTTCTTATGTCTAGTTTTCCATGGGATCTTCATCTTAGGGGCTTGATCACCCCTCTTGATTTTTGTTATTCTATCTTGTTAATGTAAGTGTGTTTGGACCCTCTTCTTGATGTTCATGGCTACTTTAGTGTGAGTTTGAAGTAGGTTCATCCTCTCACTAAAGTGGGGGCTAAATGTGTTGTATAAAAATGGCCCCTTGTCATTTTCATGGTGTTTGGTCTCTTTTTCTTTTATTTTATGTTGTAACATGGCTTGAACGTGCATATTTATGTTCTAAAATTAAAATAATGATGTCATGTGGAGGTGTTGTGAAGTGTTATAAAACATTTCTACACTCTTCTAGACTCTATTCATTACAATTTACCCAAAAATCACCTTTTCATCACTAATCAAGTCCTATTTTGAAGTCTTGTAAAGTCTTGTAACAAGATTTCACACTTTTCTAGGAATAACTTCACTATTTATTCCTTTATTATTTTTTATTTGGTCCCTTTATACCCTCATATGCTTTAATTAAGTGTATTTTTGAATGTTAGCCTGACAAACAACATTAAATACAACATAATTTCTGACACCCATTTTTAGGTCCTAGGTGGGATCCATTCACCATGGGTGGTGAATGAGTCCACCTTGGCTCCAAATTCATAATTTTTAAAATTTCTTTTCAGGTTTTTATTCAAAAACACTTGATGTCGGCCTGTGATGAGGTATGAACGAGTAACTAAGGCACAAGATTGTATAAATAAGTTATTTTCACCTCATTTTAACCCCATTCTCTCATGCATTCACCCATTCATCAAAATTCACTCAAGCATTCAAGCATTTACATTATCAATTCAAGCATAAATTAGACATCTTAGAGCAGCCATTGACATATCTTTAGACTTCTTCAACAAGGGTTTGGTGAGTATTTACATTTGCATGTTGTGTATTCATCATTCTCTTTCCATTTCATTTATATTTCTATTTCAAGGGTTTGATTACCAAAGTGGGGTTTGCCGAAGGAAAACCCCTATATCCTAACCATCAATACTTTTTCCCCTTTTCATGTGTTTGTGTATGTAGATTTTATCAAATGGAAAGGTGAGAAAAGGTATCCATATCCCATCAAAGTTATTCAAGGTGTCTGAAGCCCTATTTCAAGCTTGGAGAGAGTCTACAAGTTGAGTTTTGCAAATTCAGATTTGTGGAATCTTTAGAAATAGAATTCCAACTCATAAGCCATAGAATCTTGTCTAGAATTATCTATATACTAGAAGAGGTATCATTCTCCATTGATGGGGAATCAGCCCCATTTCTAGGCTTGAACAATGATTTCTGTAGATTTGGATACCCAATTCCCTGAAACTGGTTTTGACACTTTTTGGAAAAAACAAGACTCATTCACCCAGAATGGTGAATCAGTCCCAGTGAGCATTTTTGGTGTCTTCTGCAAGTGTTCAGAGCCTCATTTCACCCTCTTCCAACTTCCAGGTACATATCTCCAATTGGGTTACTTTTTGTTATAGTTTGTTTACATTTCTAGTCAAATAATTTGAATACACATTATGTTTTTCAACACTTGTATATTAGATTAGAATTACATTCCTTAGTCTACATTTTCATTAGGTTTTTAGCATTTAAATACATCCACAAACACACTTCACACCCCTTTTTCCATTTCTTCTAATGAGAACAAAATCATTTTTGGCCCACCTTTCTCCTTCTAGGTGAAAAATCCTAGAAGTGCTAGAAAGAAAGTAGGTCCCAAAAATCTATGTTTCAAGATCAAAGGAAATGGTTTGGGATATGTCAAAGATCAAGAAATCTCATTCTATAAGATGCAACCCATTTCATGAAGGGAAATAGACAAAGACTATATTTCTTGCTAAGGAGTATTCTAAAACAAAGCCATTAGATTTGATCCATATGGATCTATGTGGATCTATGATGATAAAGAGTCTACAAGGTGAGAATTATTTCATGATGCTTATTTATAATTACACTAGATTGACTCAGATCACTTTTCAAAAAGAGAAGTCAAAAGAATTTGAGAATTTTAAAGCATTCGAGGTATTAGTTGGGAATGAAATTAGAAGAACAATCAAGGTTTTGAGATCAAACAATGGTGGAGAATTCACTTCTGACCAATATGGTGAATTTTGTGAAGAGTGTAGGATCTAGAGGTAATTTTATGATCCTAGGAATCCCTGAAAAAATGGAGTTATAGAGAGGAAGAATCATACTATACAAGAGGTGTCCGAAACAATGTTAAGTCAAGAAAGACTACCAAATATATATTGGAGAGAAGTAGTTGAAATTGCATTGTATATTCTAAATAGAGCATAGATCAAACCTAAGTCTAATAAAACACCATACGAGTTATAAAGAGGAATATCGGATTTAGTTAGGAATCTCAAGATATTTGGAAGAAATTGCTACATCAAAAGAGATGAAGAAAACTTGGGTAAGTTTGATTCTAGATTAGATGAAGGTATTTTTTTTGGCTACTCTAGGAGAAGAAAAGCATATAGATGTTACAACCAAAGGCTGAAGAGGATGTTAGAAATTTCCAATGTAAGAGTTGATGAAAAAATTTTGTCTAATGGTACTCTGAAAGTGAAAGATGTTAAAGCCTCAGAAGTAGATTATGAGAACACTGTTAAGATGCTAACAAGGTATGTTTAGAAAAATCATTCTGAAGATTAGATTGTAGGAGATAAAAATAGTGGAGTTCAAACCCAGAGAATAATTGAGAGAGAAAATGAACAAGTAAAATTTTCCCTATTATTAAATATTGAACCTACTTCTTATGAAGAGCCAGGAAAAGAGAAAGGATGGGTAGATTTCATGGAGGGATAATTAAATAAAATAAAGAAAAATGAAACTTGGTATCTATTTCCAAGACCTAATGGAAAGAATGTAATTGGTACTAAGTGGGTCTTTACAAAGAAGCTTAACAAAGATCAAGAAGTGATCCAAAATAATGCTAGACTTGTGTGTAAGGGATATGCTCAACTGGAAGGAATTGAATTTGATGACATATTTTCTCTGGTAGTAAGACTTAAATCTATCAAAAAAAAATTGGCTCTTTCAACATTTAATAATTTCAAAGTATATCAAACGAATGTGAAGTCTGTTCTTTTGAAAGGAAAGTTAGAAGAGGAAGTTTACATTGAAAAGCTAGAAGTATTTCAATGCTCAGGTAATCTAAATTTTGTTTTCAAAGTGAAAAAGGTTCTTTATGGTCTTAAACAAGATCCTAGAGCCTGGTATTCTAGGCTGGACAAGTATCTATAGCAGTAGGGGTTCTAGAGAGGCAGTATAGATAGCAATTTATACACAAAAATAGAAGGTGATAAGTTGTTAGTTGTTGATGTCTATTTTGATGAAATTATCTTTGGAGTAAATAGTGATGATATGTTTGAGGAGTTCTAGAATGCAATGTAGGGTGAGTTTAAAATGTCAATTCTTGGTTATTTTTCTTTCTTTTTTATAGATTACCAATCATACAAAGGCATATTCATTTCCTAGAACAAGTATATAAAATAAATGTTGAGTATGTTCAAGATGGAAGAATGAAAAACTACACCTATGGTTATCAAATGTAAGCTAAGTAAAGATGATGAATTTGTTCTGACATACTAGACCTTGTATAGATCTATGATTAGTAGTCTATTGTATGTGACTGCATATAAATTGGATATAATGCAAGTAGTTGGAATGGTCGCTAGATTTTAGGTAGCACCTAAAGAAACTCATGTAAATGATGTGAAAAGAATATTCAAGTATTTGAAGGCTAAAATAGATTTTGGGTTGTGGTATCCTAAGAGTGAAAATATCACTCTGACTGCATACATAGATGCAGATTGTGTAGGAAGCATAGATGATTGGAAGAGCACCAATGGTGGAGCTTTATTTCTTGGTGATAGTCTAGTGTCATGGTTGAGCTAAAATTAGGCATTATTTTCCTTATCTCCTATAGAAGAATAACATATTGCAGAAACTTCATGTTGCACTTAGGTGTTATGGATGAAAAAAAACTTGAAGGAGATGAAGATTGAGTTCAATGCACATATTTCAATTCTTTGTGATAATGCTAGTGCTATTAATATTTCAAAAAATCTAATAATGCATTCAAGGAAAAATAATATTTCAATCAAGTATCATTTATTGATGGAAAAGGTTGAAAAAAGAGAGGTGAAATTGGAGTATGTTGAAACTAAAGATCAAGTAATTGATATTTTCAAAAAAATTCTTCCTAAGGAAACTTTTGAGTTTCTCTAGAAGAAGATGGGAGTTGTTGCTTCCTCCTCTTAAATCAATAAGAAGTATAGGTTGAGGGGGAGCTTGGTCTCCCTACTACAAGAAGGCTTGGTTTTCTTGCAAATTTTTTTCAAAAGAAGTGTTGTATGGAATTAAGGAGAGTCTATCCAAGAAACGGTTTCTGGATTGTGTAGAGTGTTAAAAATGCAAAGAAGATTATTGACCTTTTCCATTTATGTCGAAGGGGGAGAAGTGAAACTCAAAATGCTATATCCTCTAAGGAAAGAAGTGGAATCTTGGTGGGGAGAAAAAAATAAATTTTTCTTCGTGTATGGCCAACATTTTGTTGTTTTCCATCAATGAAAAAGGGGGAGATTGTTGAACAAAGGTTTTCATTGATGTCAAATGTGTGTATAGTTTTCAAAGGAGATAGAATTAGAGGTAGCACTATCTTTTGAGGAGTTTTACTATCATACATATCTATGCTGGTAATTGTATTGTCATAAAATTTTGAGTTGTAGAAGTATACATTGCTAGCTATATTGATTAAAGAAGTTGAAGAGTGGGTACATTCCAATAGTATGTATTGAGAGATATGTGTTAGTAATGTATGATTACAATATCATTCATACATCCATTCACTATGATAGAAGTAATCCAAAATTTTGTACCAGAATGTTTCAATTCAGTTTCTCAAGGTAGAGAGATATCTTTGAAAATATAATTATGTTTAGTATTCCTTTTTGAAGGTGTTGTTGGATTTGTGATGATTATGTCTACACATTTTCTATCACATTCTAGTGTTTCCAAAATATATGCTCAACATGCAAAAAGATTGAAGTTACAAAAGGCTCTCTATGCTTTTCTATCAACCAGTTGGTGTTCAAGAAATGCGCAGTAATGGCTAGTTGTGTGTGAAATTACAAGTTAACTTGAGGGGTTAAGATAGGACCTAGTTAAGCTTCCTATGGAAGCAAACAAGATCATGTGCTTTTGGTGGTAGATAATTTTATTTAGGACCTATTTGTTACATGTTTAATGAAATTTGAATTTAGGTTCATGTTATGTCATCTTGGTTATTTGTGGGTCCTTGGCCAACATGGAGAAATGTTTTGTTTAATGTCTTGCATATAATCATACATTTTTATAGATGCACAATGTGATATATAATTGATGAGAAGGTGGTGAGTGGAAATACAAGGAGATGATTGTGAGAGCTAGTGTTATTCAATGTGAAGCATCTCAATCATTATGTGACATTATCAGAAGATCCTAAGGAGTGTGGAAAAGAGTTTGAAGCTAGTTTAGAATGCTTATGAGATGTGTACAAGCTACATTGAAGGTCTTCAAGCTTTATCATTGTAATTTTGTAGTAGTGTTCTAATTGTATAGTTGATTCTCAATTTATTATATTAGGGATTGGTGTCTCTGATAGGTTGGTGCCTACTTATTGTAAAATTAATTTGATTTGTGACATTGGATTTGGATAGTAGATCCAATAAGTTATTCTTAGTGTGGATTTTCCCATCTTGGGTTTCCAGTGTTCTCTTGTGTGGATGTGTGTGTTCATGATAAGTTCTTGATTAGTAATAATGAAGATTCAAGTTGTGTGTTCAAATATTTATGTTGAAGTTAAGAATTTTAAATTTATTAGATCTATTGATTCACCCCCATCTTAGTAGATTGTGCGACATTCAACCATTCCTTTTGAAAAATCGTCACAATATCATCAAAATTAATGTGTTACAATCTTCTATGCCATAGCCAAATCTCATCCATTTTAATCAAAAAATATTTTTTCCCATTAATCTCATTGAGATGATACACATCATTGTCAGTTCTGCTTCCTTCCACAACTAAGTCACTAGTATTGGACTTCCTAATTTCACAATATTTAGCACTGAATTAGAATTTATAAAATTTATCACATATTTTACTTACACTCAAATTAGTATGCTTCAATCCTTTTACATACAGGACATCATGAGTTTTTGTCTTTCCACCATCAAGACTCATAATCTTAGAAACAAAGTTGTTATCAAGGGTTATAGCTCCTCCATCAAAATTTTTGAAGTACACGAACTTTCTCTTGTCTCAAATTATATGACTTGAACATCCGTTGTCAATGATCAGACATATATTCTTCTCCTTTTGAGCATGTAATGCAGTTTGAGATGCCATGGATTTATTTGATTTTTTCTCCTCTAGCTTCTTCTTCCAAACCTTATTTGTTCCACTATTCAACTAGACTAATTTATTTCCTTTTGTGTCTAGTATAGAAGGATTCATAAAATTACTTTTATATTTTCCAGCAATATTTCCAAAATTGTTGCATTTGTGAAAAATAATATTGAAATCATACAAAGGTGCAAATGCATTTTTTCTAACAAAATTATTTCTTCTTGTCAGATTCTTTCTACAATTCATAGCCTTATGACCAAAATTATTGCAATTAAAATAGTAACTGGAAAGAGAATCATTGAACATAGTATTGTATCCTTGTCTTCTTCAAGCTTGTCTTCAAAATCTTCTATTTTTTCTATGCACTTGGATGAAACCATCATTTAACATTGTGCTTCTAGACTCTCAACAACTGACTGCATGGGTTGCTCAATCACCTTACTCTTTTGTATATCAATAAAACCAATATAAATTTTTATGTGGTGATCTTTGACTTTCTATTATCCAATGCAAGGTCTTAGTGATCTTCCCAAACTTCAACTTTAGCTAATGATTTTCTTTTTCAAGATCTTTCCTTAATGACACAATCTTTACTTCAAGTTTTTCACAATCCTTATCTCTTGTCAACAAGCTTTTTGTCATGACTTATTCAATCCTCTTTGCTTCCTCTACTTGAATCTTTAGGTCAATGGCCATCTTCTCCAGCTTCTCAAAATTTTGAGATAGTTTATCTTTAGCTTTCACTTCTTTAGGAATTCTTTTCTCAATCCTTTTCATTTCATTGCTAATGTAGAGCAATTCTTTCACAAGCTCCATTTCAACATCATCATAATTTTTGAAATTAATTTCTACATCTTCTTCAAAAGTTTCCATAGCCATGAATAGATAATTTTCTCCTTCATTGAACTAGAAGTGGCTTGATCATCATAATTAGATGATTAACCTTCCTCATTGATAAAGAAACTCTTCTAATTTTTTAAACCTTTTTCCCTTTTGAAAATGAATTCTTCTCATCATTGTTAGAATCTTTGTTTGGACACTTGGCCATGAAAAATCCTACTTTACCACAATTAAAAAAATTGAAAGGTGAATTACCTTTATACTTTCCAAAACCCCTCTATAACTTTATGAAAAAGGTTGCTTCCTCTAGATCTGATTCATCTTCTAAATCAGGATCATCTTTCATTTTAGAAACTTTGAATGCCACTTCTTTCCTTACAAAATTTTCATTCTCAATTCTTATTTAAAGTGAGGTATGTGCGGGATCATGGTGCTAAAAGTGGCAATATTATGGGTATTTGTAGGGTATGTGGCTGGCGACTTTTTTCACCCAAAACCAATGAAACGAAAGGGTTTTAGAGGAGTTTCTCACTTTCCAAAATATAAATTATGATTTAATTTGAATTTAATAAATTATTATTATTCATTTTCTATTAGAATTATGACTAAAGTCCCGATCGATAGGTGATTGAAAAACATCTATAACTTTCAAACGATATCATATTTTTTGAATCCAAAACATTACATTCTATGCTTCACATACTATAGGATTAAAAATAAAAATAAATTTCATGAATTTTTGACCAAGTTAAAGGTGGTCGACAGACGAGTTTTATATTTTCTAAAAGTTGTAATAAAAATTCATAATTAATTATTTACTTGGAAAAAATTACAAAAAAATATGCATCACATCCAAAAATGAGTCCTCTACTTATATATAAAATCTTGCAAAAAAATATTATCATTTTATTATGGTTGGGGTGGTCGACAGACACCTACTTCTTATTTTTTCCCCTAAATTTAAGTACTACTACATTGAAATTTCAAATTTTCACCAAATAGATTTTATTTATTTTTAAATAAACCTAGTATTTTAGAAACTACATTCAATTTTCTACAAATTCTATTCTTACATATTTTTGAAATAATATAGATAACTTATTCAAATATTTACGCCAAGTTGCCTAACACTGATTTTTCTGAATTTTTTGCCACTTAAGGGCCTGTTTTTTGCATGATGATCCTGCACATACAGAATAATTCCATGTAGCTCATCCATAGATAGAGTATTCAAATCTTTAGCTTCTTCAACAACATAATATTTTGTATCAAAATTTTGGGGAAGGGATCTGAGTACCTATTTCACAATCATACCTTCTATTTCTTCATCAAGACCTCTAAAAAACCTCATTAACCTGAAGCATAAATGTGGCAATGTTTTATTCTTCCTTCATTTTTAGACTTTCAAATTGACCTTGGTAGGTTTGAAGCTTAGCCTGTTTGACCTTTTCATAAACTTAATAGATGGTGTGTAACTTAACCCATACTTCCTTTATTGTCTTGCAATGCATGGTATTTACAGACTTAGAGTAGATAAACCATATAAAATAGCATTTTTTTCTTTGGAATTATTCTCACAAGCCTTCTTTATAAACCTGATCTCTTGGGGGAATTTCAGGGATCTCATATCCGTCCACAACTAATTGCCAAACCTCAAATCCCAGGGCCATCAAATAAGCTTCTATCTTTAATCTCCAAAATGCATAATTGTCCAGATCCATAAAAAGGTGGTTCCTTATTTGAAGATAATCCTTCTTGAGCCACTAAGTGTGTCATCATGAATCTTCCTCAAGCTATTAAACTTCTTCAAATTCCTTGAGATTTGATACCGATTGAGGGGCACATAATATACTAAGAGGGCGTGAATCAACATATGCTAAAACTCTTTAATTCAACATTAATTACCCTTAATAACTTCTCCTATTATGAATTTTTAAACTTCATAGCAACAAGTATTAATCAAGCAACATAGATGCACATATTCACACAAAGACCAACAGATATATGTGAAAACCAAAAATGGGTAAAACCATAATGCGAAGAGCTTCTTAGAGCAACTATCCAAATCTAGCCTCACAAAAATAATGAATAACTTACAATCATGAAGTAGGAACCAACCTATCAGAGATACCATTATGCCTTTCAAAACCACCCATTTTATTCTGGAAAAATGGGTCCCCTTCTTCTTTGGTTTTCTTCACTCTTGGTGTTTTGGTCCTTCAATTTCAAGGAATGATCTTGCTTTGGCATGAGTCTAAATGTTTATCTTGCTTGCCTAAGTGATTCCCCCAAATTTCTCTTTGAGAACCTTGGGTTTTGGGCAGGTTCGAGTTTTCTTCCCACTTCAATATTTTCCTTCTCATCCAGATTTTCCAAGATCTCGCTCAAACTCTGGCTAAGCGCTGAGTTCGAGAATTTTTAGTCTTTGTTGAATTCCGTGTGGATCGGATCTTCTTGATTTTTCCCTCTCCTCCAAAATTTCCCGAAGTTCCTGAGGCCTCCGAAGATGCACCTTTTTCATGGATTTCCTTCGAATTCAGATTTTCCTGGAATCCTGTGTTCCCTATTTTTTTTCAAAACTTGCGGAATGTCTCCTCCTTCACAGAAATTCGTCTCGTGCGGATTTCCCCAGAATCTGATAGAATGTGAAGAAATGTGGAGTAGTAAGACTGGTTAACAAATGATGATGCATTTTATGATTAATTTATGCTATTTTGAGATCTCACATGTTGTTCCTTCATTGATAATGATTAGATTAAGTTTCTAATGGGTGTTTTCATGTTTATTCCACTGGAATCTGCCTGGCTCGAAATTCTTTGAAATTCCTCCCTGGCTAGGATTCCGCGGGTGGACCTAAAACCCAAACTATTTGTATGATTATTTTATTTGAAGATTTAATGGCACCTTGCTTACCTAGGATTCATTTCAGTGATGATTTTGATTAACTAGCCTCTGTTTATATGATCTTTATTGTGGTTTTCTTTGTTGAATGCAGGATTAAATTCTGCACATGATGATATCTCTCAAGAAAGTTAGTTGTAAATCATGCCTCAGTCCCATGTAGCATAAAATTCCTCAATGAAGAGAGCCAGAAAAACCCTCCAGATATTTTGCTGACAAGCAGTAGTTCTATTCATTTTGAAATATACCAGTCGGCCAAACAATTTAATCATCTTAGGTTTTCAAATGTCTCACCAATCGATTGCACACAAGGGTAACATCAGCAAAGGATTTGGGGTTGCTATGAAGTCTCGCCAACCAAGCAGAGTCTAACTAAAGTAAAATGAGCTCTCGGTGAAAGGGGAGACTTCGGTGTAATGTCTCAGTGAAGGAAGGAACTCTTGCCAACATGAGTTAATATCGGCGTAAGGTCTCGCCTATCCATCAGAATTGAAACAGCATCGGGAAGAGAGGTTTGCATTCACTGAAAGGTCTCACCGACGGGGTGAGGTCTTGGTGAAAGGAGGTATTATTGTTATAAGGTCTCCCTGACCATGGAGAGTCTTTCCGATAGGATGGAATCCCATCGAAGTGAGATGAGCTTGCCGAGAGATTTAGGGCTCGACAAAATGTCTCTGCGACTAAGCCATGGTGTCAATGAAAGGTTGTGGTTTTACAAATGAAGGATCCCTACTAACCCGATAGGGTCTTTCTAATAGAATGATCTGAGGAGAATGAAGGGGTTTTAATGAAAGGTCTCAGCGAATAGAGGTGTCTGTGATGGGGAATAGTTCAAGGTAAGGTCTTCCCAGCATGAAAAAGTCTCCCCCAACATGGGTGTGCTCACCAAAGAGGAAAGGCCTGGCGAGAAGTCAATGGGAATGTTGTCTTGCGATGGGTTTTGTGGTATCAATATGACTTGTGCAGCTTGATGGGAGGTCTTTCCGACCATCTTATGTCACACCAATAGCTACAAAGATAGGTATAATCGCATCAGGGAGACACGATGACTGTCTCACCAACATGTGATTTGTTATAAACCACTTTTGACTACCCAGGAGTCCTACATGGCTTTTGTTCCACAAATAAAAAGAAGCTAAAGGGGTGGACCAGTGACAGTTTGACCAAATGATTGACTCTGAGAAGAATATCAATAAGATGCAACTGATGTGGATCTACTATGTGAATGAGCTGATGGTTTAGCTTGGGAATGATGGTGTTCAAATCTAAACTAGAAGTCAGATGCTGTCTCTCAAGAATGGTCAACATGCAGAAGGGTTTAGAGTAAGAAGAAGGAAGAAGCTACAAGTCTTAGGGACAGCTATGGTGTTTGCTGGCAGAGATGGATCCAGATTAATGACAAGGCTTTAGAGCATTCAAGGAAGCTCTGCAAGGAAGTTTGAAGATGGACACAGAGGCATGTAGTAAATGTTGTAGTTGCAAAAGATCTACATATCATCCCCTGAATAATCCTTCACCAACATAGATAGTGGGGAATCACATTGAATGCACAATCAACTATATTCAAAAGATTTGAAGGGCTGACCCTCTTGTGTCAAATGAGATATTTTTGTATACCTAAAAGCGGTGGTGCATTCTTTTGGTACCTCGTATATATAGATTCTGACCTCTTTGTAAAGGGGAGGTTGTGAAGGTTAAGAAAAGTTAAATAAAAAAGTTCATAAATAAATAGAAGTTTTAGGAAGGATAGAGGCCAGGCTGCATCTTGTTCTTTGTAATAGAGTAGCTTCTTTTGTCTTCTTAGAATTGAGTTAGATTCAGTAGAAGCCAATAATGTATCTTTCAGTTTTCTTAGTATACATGGAAACAATTTGGAGTCATGGATTTTTTGTACACTGGTGATTGTGCCAGATTTGTAAATGTTGCTTATCTGTTTCACTAACAGTAAAAGCAACCAGATTCAAATCTATTTCATATTGTGTTCTAGAATGGTGTTTGTCTTGACTTAATCATTTGATTTGAAAAGCTTTCAAGGAAAGGAGTTTTGTTTTATGTTTTGTTTAAATAGTGATTTACAATCTATTGTTAAAATTAGCACTATGGATGAATGAAGAAACTATGTGTTAATCTGGTTAATTTTGTTCCTAGAGTTTTGGATTGGGAATTATTTGAAGGTAACGATCTAGTTAAGTTGGATGAATTAACATTCTTTTATGTTCAAACTCACGATCTATCTTTTTTGTTTCTTTAAAAACCCTAGTTGAGTAGGTTTAAGTTTATGCTTGATCTTAGAACAGTCCAAAAGCTCAACACCAGGAGGCCCCTTGAACATTACTGTTACATTGACCACTGAGGGACATCAACACAGTTGAGACCCAACTATAAAGACCTTGGGAGCTAAGGTATCCATGTGTTCATCTTTCTCTTTCAGGAGAAACAACATAGCAATATTATGTTTGCATGTTTATTTGTGCCATGGAGACAAGATCCTTGAAGCGAGAGTGCTAGAAGGAGGGACAGGTGATGCGGATTGTTGTGAGTTAGAGTGGGTTAGATCTTGGAGAACCTGGCTCTAATGGGTAGCCCTGTATACACACCAAAGATTGTCCATAAAATCCCACAGTCATCACATGATAGGATTCCTTTATTTTTCCCTAACACTGGGAAAAACTCTTTTGAACATATTGAAACTTGTAGGCATATATTCATTTTTCTCCAAATTCAACATCAAGATATCATCTGCTAGTTACTTATCAAAATGTTTTAGGGTACAACTAGGCAATGGTATGATAATCTACCACCAGAATCTATTTATTCATGGATAAAACTAGAAATCTTATTCTTAGATCAGTTTGATCCTCATGCACATGCACTACACCCATTACATGAATTTGCAGCTACGAAAAGGATGCCATTAGAACTCATTTATCAATTTAACAATAGATTTTCTTTTATGTATCAAAGGGTTCAATCTTTATATTTGGTTGTTGATGATCATATACTAATAGAACATTATTATTGGGGTTTAACCCTTTCATTTGCAACCAAAGTCAGACGTTGTGGTGAGGTTACATCCTTGCATGATGCATTGAACAAAGCTCTCTTATTGGCACAATTTGGAGGTGACACTAGAAATTCAGATAACCAAACTTAGGGTTATAATCCTCTTGTGCTTGCAAACTACCATCATCTGCAGCCTTATGTCACTTCACCCACCATCCCTACCCAGGTGCAATCATTCTCACCAAGTAGCTACAACCTTCCTAAGGTTCCAAGCACCACATTTTCCAACACCCCATATCAAGTCAATCACACACAAGACCAGTGGGAGAACTCATCTCTACAAAATCCAATCACAGAGTTAAGTACCCCACTTGTGAATGAAGTTGTGACCATGTCATCTCTTTTTAGTCATATTCCAATGCATAGTCCATTACATCACAATGAAGTTTTATGTGAAACATTTGATGAGCAAGTATATAATTTTGATGACTTGTTTGGTAAAAGGCATGAAATGGATGTAAATTTAGAGCATAATGGAAATCTCAAGATAGAATCTAGCTTTTTTGAAAATGTTAGTACTAACGATAGCTTTGAAGGAGATGAGGTATTAATACGAGATTGCTGTCATGAGAAATCAACAATATCTCCCAACGATTTGAACAACTCTTATGATCAAGAGGAGAATCAAGGGGATGAGGAAGTTCAAAAATGGACAAGGGAACATGGTTCATGTTGGATTGATATCCCTTGTATGCAAAATCGAATAAAGGAGAAATTAGAAGAGTTGGGAGATCTGAAACTATCAGAACTTGTTGGGCCAAGTGGATGTAGGATACATCGAACTAATCAACACTCTTAGATGGATTGCTATGTCTTCCTAGGAAGGATGGAGTTGTATTTCAAGCAACTAATCACTAGTGAAGGGATACTTATGGAAGATCCTTGGAATAGGTATCCCCTCAATGAGGAGAATGAAACAACTAGCACACATGAAAATGATAATCAGTCCATCCAAAATTATGAGAGTAATTGTGTGAAGAGGTTTAATTCTTCCCTATCTTTTGATGACCCTGATCCTTGTAGAGAGATGGATTCAACAACTGATGAAACTCCTCTACCTAGTGTAGACTTGATGGAAGTGGAGAATGGATTCATCAATGCATTCATAGATTCTTTCATGGTGGTGAATGAGGAAGAAACACACTTTGATGGGTTAACGCAAGAAGAGGACTCGACTGATTTAAGTAATGAACAGGTTGAAACAAATAACACACTTTAAGATGAGATTGCTAATGAACCTTGTGGTCAAAGACAAGGACTTAAATGCCAAAATCAAATTTTAAGGGAAGAAGTTCGAGTAGATGTGTAGATCAGTCAAGTGTTCCCTGAAGAAATTCATGATGGGGTACATTTGGATGAAGCAGAGGAATGCCAAGGAAGCAACCAAGAGGTTATCTCAGAAGTTGAATCTCTTCAATATGATGAAGAGAATGAGACCAGGGATTATTTTCTTGATTTTGATTCTGTTTACTCAAATGTGTTGGTTGAAGAGAGTCCTTGCTTAGCATCCACAAATGAATTTGATCCTAATACTGATAAATTTGATGTTGATTGGCATGTTCTTGTTGATGATGTGCAGGAATATGAATTAAGAAAGTGTTTTCCTGGCTTTGACCCCATGCATTCAAATGAGTTTGAAGGAAATCCTTGTTCACCATGTACCAGTATCCCTAACATCAATGGTCATAAGCTAGATGCAGATTCTCAAACCCTTGAGGGTGACATGTTTCAAGAAAGTGTTGAAGGTAAGGCATCATCTTAGGAAATCCATAAATTTTTTGACTCTATACTCGAGATGAGTACAGAGATGCTGGTCAGTGAATATCCCAGCTCCAAGATAGACCTTGCTTCGGTGGTGTCCCATGAGCTAAGACCTCAAGAGAAGGAATACATACAACACAAGTCTGCATCAGTAATTGGAAATCTTTTGAATCAGGTGGTGTCCTTTCATTATCCTCTGTGTTTCAATGATTTTCAGTTTGATTATGGTGTTGGGTATAGTAAAATGTGTTTGTGGGTAAATCATGACAAAAATGAGAACCCACAATTGATAATATTTCAAGCTTTATGCTCTTAGAATGAACTTATTATACATAAACTTCATAAATCTGAGTATAAAGATAAATTTGCTCGGTTTAGAACTGTTCCTAGTAAGTTAAGATTGTTGCACATAATGAGAAATCAGTCAAGTCAATGTACAATTTTTTACAATTTTGTGTTTGTAAAGCTTAGCTTTGGAGTTAGTTTAGGATTAGCATTGGTTAGTGTTGGTTTTTGGTTTAGTTAGTTTTCTTTTTGTTCTGTTGTTTATTTATTCTTTCTTTCTTTCTGTCCTTTCATTTGCTTTGTTTTTTTGTTTTTGTCTTGTCTTGTTCTTTGGGGTTTCTCTATTATTTCTGTCTTGAAATGATCGGTTGTTATCTGAAGTATACTCTGGTTATTAGGAGAGAAGTGGTTTAGATATTTTTAGGTTTTCTGATTGGGTGCTCTTGTCCTAAATTCTTTGTTTTATGCCCATTGTCAACAAGAGTTGTGGAAAGTCTTGAAAACAAGGTGCAAAGTAAATGACCTTCATTAGCTCCTCTGAATCTGTCACAAATTATCAAGATAATCCCCTTTGTAATGGCATATTTGTCTTAGGATGATAATGTTGTAAGATTTGAGTAAAAAATCCAATCTCCCAAGTGTTGTTATGAGGTCCATGGTAGTTTTCAACCCAGAACAGATGTTAAACATCTGACATATTGAGAAAATAATAATAATAATTTTTTTAAAATAATTGAATGAAATATTTGAAACTCTATGAGAAAACAAAAGAAAAAGAGAACTATTTGAAGAGAAAAGAGGACTCAATATGAAT
>VDFB02281492.1:212682140-212792984 GCA_007258455.2 Sequoia sempervirens
TGTTGGAAATTTAGCCTCAACTTGCTAGCTTGTATCTCTGTTAAAGACTTGGTGGATTTACCCTTTGTTGGTCTTCTTTATCAGCCTATCGCCCAAATCTTGAACCTTGGAACCTTGTTGCACAATCCAAAAGTTTCTTAACTTCCCGACTGGTCGATCTCCTTCAATGTCGCGGTGTTCAGGATTTTCCTAACCTACTGTGGAAGTTGTAAGTTTGTGTTTTCTCTAATTGAGCGACAAGCCAACGAATGTGGGGACTACTTGGAATTCCGAGAGACTTGTTGAGAATATTGTAGATTCCCAGCTTGATTCTCTGGAAATGCACAAGCAGTGAATGGGTGTCATGGTGGAGACCACAAGGAATGACCAACAGTTTGGTGCGATGGTCAAATGCAGTGTACGAGTAAGTTGGTAATAAAAGGACTAACTCGTGGATACCTAAAGTCTTCGAGCTTTTATTTATAAACTAATGACTACTAATATTTTGCATCAATGTGGGATATTGTCGATGGTTGAGCTTCTTGGAAGTCCTAGCGACAATGATGGTCTTGCCGATAGTTCTGCAATGGACATCGGTGAGAAGTCTTGCCGATAGAGTTGGTCTAGCCGATGGTTTTTCATTCAGTATGATCTCTTGCCGATGGACAGTTGGTTTTCTTGTGATATTGGGGAAACTTGTTTTGTTATCGGTTTGACTTCTTAGGGTGTTGCCGATACCTTTGGTCTTGCCGATAGCTATGTGTTCGGAATTTTGGCATCGGGGAGACACGGTCTGGTGTCTCACTGACATGCGATTCAGTTAAACTTTTTGACTGAATGTCTGTCCTACGTGGTGTGTTCTGAGCCAATGAGAGAAGCGAAATGTGAACCATTGGAAGTTGAATAGTTGCGACTATTCTGTTGTGGAAAACGAATAGGATGAGTAGAATGGATTACACTCTGCAATGGTTGATGATGAGAGAAGTGTGAGATAACGAAAGTGTTGCTCGACTGAACATGGATTGATCTGAGTGGATTCATAGGATGCTTCTGAGAGCATTGTAAGATTACTATTTTGTACAAGATTGATCAGTGAATGTTGCTACTGTAAATTGACATCAGAAAGTTAAGTTTGATCTTTGTATGTAATTTTCTTTACTATAATACAAAGAGGCTTTTCTTGGTCTGGTGGGTTTTTCTCCCATAAGGGTTTTCCCATGTAATTCTAGTGTCCAATTGTGTATGTTTTCATTTCTCTTTTCTGTTAAATTCTTTTCAAGTGTATCTTATTGAACTGTAATTGCAAAATTTAAAGTCATATTTGCATTCTTCCCTGAGGTTTTGGCATTAGGAGAGTTTGTTCCACACGAAGCTTTCCTTACATTGTGACCAGTTACTTGTTATCGACATTCAACATTGAAATAGAACATTTTGAGTATGCCATGACTGAAAATGCATTAGGGTTTATTTGCAAACCCTAGAATAACTCAAGAGCATAAATAATGCATTTCTAGGTACATCCTCCTCTTTCTCTACCTGTAGAGCACATCACTAGAATTCTCTCAAAAAACCCATCACAAATCTGCCACCAAATTCGCCATCAGATCCACTGCTCTCACATCCATCCTCTATCATCATCTAATAAAATCCTTTACCTAATTTTCCCTTTTAACAAATCACAATATTATGGGCTTTTGTACAAGATCAACACACTTCTCCTCTGATCCCCTTTTGACATCAATGACAACATATTTCAACAAGTGGTATAGATTCTCCCTTATCCTCAATATCTTCTTTCTTTCTCCATATCTTTTGTATTTCCTTATTCACTTCATCCAAATCAATCTTTTTAACTATTTATTCTTCTTTATCAGATTATTCTTCTTTGTGTTTTTATTTATGAAAAATTTAGCAATATGTCTAGGCCTTCTATAAATTTTGTATATGATATTACTTTGAGCATTATTCCTTTCATTAATTATAGATGTATATTGGTTAGCCTTATGTCCAAATCCAAAGCATTTATAGCAATATCCTTTTAAATATTGAATCATTCTAAATCATTCTACCTTTGCTATATGCATTCATCATTTAACTTCTGCATTCACTTGCTCTATATCCAAATTTATTGCATGTAAAGCATTAACCCATAAAGGATGAAACATTCTAATTCATTCTACTTCTACACTCCTTTTCTCTATGTCCAAATTTATTGCAAAAATAACAAGTACCATTGAAATATGAGTACCTTTGAGAATTTGGTTGTCTAATAGGAGGTTTTCTAGCATTGTTTCTTTCATTTCAGAACTTGCCACTATTTTTCTTATCTTCAATATTCTCTAAATTTTAATTTTCTTTTGAGATTTTTCCTTTTCAAGTCCTAAACTACCTTTGTATTTAGATTATTTTTGTCCTACAATTAACTCATCAAGCATTTTAGAACTTGTCTTAAATTTATTCTCATAGCCTCTTTCCTTCTGCAAATATGATCTCATATTTACCACTTCTTGTTCAAGCCTCATGCATTCATTATATTTTCTTTTCACCACTGCACTTAGACATTCCTTAATATTTTTCTTTTCTTCCACTTGTAGTTTCAATCCGATGATGTTCTCATTTGCTTGTTTCAGTTGTACATTGACTTCGTTATGCCTTTCTTTGAATTTCTTGATTTTCTCTCTTAGTTTTCTGATACATTTATTTTCCTCTTTAATATTCTCCTTCAAATCTTTATTTTCATCTTCAACTTTGTTAAGATCTTCAAGAGAAACTTTGAGTTCTCCATCTTTTTCAAAAGTGAAATCTTCTTTCATGTATCTGATAGTAGAAACTACTTCTAGAGCCATGTGTTCAAATCTTATGATCTTCCCAAAGTGGTTAAGCTTCTTCCAAGAAACCAAGCTTTGATACCAATTGTTGAATACTCAAAATACTAAGATGGGGGTGAATTAGTATTCCTTTCAACCAATTAAACATAATCCAACCAATTATCAAAATAAATATAACTACAATAAAAAAGTGAAGACATCCACAAAATCACATGACACATGAAGAACAATATTTTTACGTGGAAAAACAAAAAAGGGAAAAACCACAGTGAGGGTTAGCTCACAATATATTATATTAGAATATAAGGTATTAAGAAAGGCTCACTGCTAGGTGGACTCACTATCCAAATGAACTAACTACTATAGAAAGTAAGAAAGATAGAAAGAAGGGGTGGATACACAACCTATTTGAACTAATACAATAGCATCTATCATATGTTGGATTACAATTCTAATGAAGCACAAAATAATCTTCACAAAGATTTAAAACAATACTCTACTTTGCTAGTAGAATACTGTACATGTTATACATCTCTCATTACTTGCATACAATCTTCTCTTTCTATTCCTTCCTCATCATCATTCACATTCCACACAAAGAAACCTTAACCTCTAAAAATTTGAAATTAATCTCCTATATATATCCATATCAAGTGTAACTTCAATTAGGTCAGCCTAATTAGAAGTAACACACAAAATTAAACATGTCATCCTCAAAAAAGTTATATCCACATCTCGTACAAAAATTAAAAATTCAATTCACCTTAATATATGTTGGGATGGACCTAATATAGATCCCACATAAGAAAAAACTACTTGTGTATCCTCCACAAAACATCAAACATGTTGGGCCATCCCAAAATAAGACCTAAACACAAAACCTTCATATGTACATACAATTCACCATACATGTGACTTCAAAACTCGACATTCCTTTGAATTCCCACTCAACTAACAACTAATAGCTTATCCTCATCATCACAAAACAAAATAATTATCTGCAAAGAAATGTGAAATCTCCCACACTGATACACTATACAAGGAATAACTGTAAAATATAGGGTTGAACACCGTCATTCATATATTTTAGAATAATTCACAAAATGTCACCAAATCTTGAGTGTAGATGCAACTAATGATCTCAAACCTACAGTTAGAATTGTAGAGTGATATATCAACTTGTAGTGGAGTGCAGACCCAAAAATTGACGCACTAGACCACAATACTGTCAAGATGAATACTTAGCCAAATTCTTGTATAACCATATTTTCTAGATCAACTTGTTCTATCAAAATTTCTTGAAGAATTCTTCCAATTCATGCTCATTTTTCCAAACAACATCAACAATGAAAAACTTACAATAGTCTTTCCCTTACTTCTAACAGATACTAGAAGAACAATCAAGGTTATTGAGGTCAAATAGAGGTTGAAAATTGAATTTTGAATAGTATGGTAAATTCTATGAAGAGCATGGGATCCAATGGAAATTTTATGCTCCTAGGACTCCGCAAGAAATGGAGTTTTAGAGAGGAAGAACCATATTGTACATGAGATGGCTAGAACAATATTAAGAAAATAAAGGCTACATGATATATATTGGAGAGAAGTAGTTTAGAATGTACTGTATATTTTGAAGAGAGTATAGATCAAACCTAGGTCTTCTAAAACACCATATGAGTTATGGAGAGGAATATCAGCTTCAGTCAAACATCTCAAGGTATTTGGAAGCAAGTGCTAAATCAAAATGGATGCAAAAAACATGGGTAAGTTTGATTATAGATCAAATGAAGGTATTTTTCTTTGTTACTCTATGAGAAGAAATGAATACAAATATTACAACAAAAGGCTGAAGAGGATGGTGGAAAGTGCCAATGTAAGAGTTAATGAAATAATTTAGTCTACTTGTACCCTAGAAGTGGAAGATGATGAAGACTCAAAAGATTATTCTTCAAACATTGTTAAGACTCTGGGAAGGTACATAAAAATCATTCTGAGGATTCGATTATATGAGATAAGAATAGTAGAGTTCAAACCCATACAAGAATTGAGAGAGAAAATGAACAAGTACATTTTTCCTTATTATCAAAGATTGAACATACTTATTATAAAGAGGTAAGAAAAGAGAAAGGATGGGTAGATGCCATGGAGAAATAATTAAATTAGATAAAGAAAAGTGAAACTTGGGAGCTAGTTCCAAGACCTAAAGGAAATATTGTAATTGGTACTAAGTGGGTCTTTAGAAATAAGTTGAATGAAGATAGAGAAGTGATTTGGAATAAAGCTAGACTTGTGTGTAAAGGATATGATCAAGCAAAAGTAATTGAATTTGAGGAGATATTTTCTCTGGTAGCATGACAGGAAGCTATCATAATATTTTTGACTCTTTAAGAATTTAAGAATTTCAAAGTATATCAAATGGATGTGAAGTCCATTTTTCTAAATGGAAAGTTAGAAGAGAAAGTTTACATTGAGCCATCATAATGTTTTCAATGCTTAGATAATTCATATTTTGTTTATAGATTGATAAAGGATCTTTATGGGCTTAAACAAGCTCCTAGAGCTTGGTATTCTAGGTTGGACAAGTATTTGTAGTAGTAAGGATTTTGGAGAGACAATGCAAATAGAAATTTATACATAAAAAGGAAAAATGATGAAATGTTGATTGTTGTTGTCTATGTTGATGAAATTATCATTGGAGGAAATAGTGATGACAAGTATAAGGATTTATAGAATGAAATTCTTGGTGAACCATACTTCTTCCTTGGTTTATAGATTTCCTAATCAAATAAAGGAATATTCATTTCTTAGAACAAGTATATTAAAGAATTGATGAGTAAGTTCAAGATGGAGGAATTCAAAACTGTATGTATGCCTATAGTTACTATATGTAAGCTAAGTAAGGATGATGAATATGCTCTGATAGACTAGACCTTATATAGATCCATGATTGGAAATCTATTGTATGTGACTACATATTGACCAGATATAGTGCAGGAAATTGGAATGGTTGCTAGATTTTAGGCAACAACTAAAGAAACTCATGTAAAAGTTGTGAAAAGAATATTCAGGTATTAGAAGGATACAATGGATTTTGGGTTGTGTTATCCTAAGAGTGGAAATATCACTTTGGATACATACATAGATGCAAATTGGCAAGAACCATAGATGACCAGAAGAGTACTAGTGGTGGGGCTTTCATTCTTGGTGATTGTGTAGTATCATGGTTGAGTAAAAAGTAGGATTCATCTACTACAGAAGTAGAATACATTGTGGTAGCTTCATGTTTCACTTAGGTGATATGGATAAAATCAATCTTGAAGGAGATGAAGATTGATTTTGATGAACCTATTTCCTTTCTTTTTGATAATAGAAGTGCTATTAATATCTCAAAAAATCTAGTAATGCAATCAAGGAAAAATCATATTGTAATAATTAATCATTTCTTGATGGATAAGGTTGTAGAAAAGGAGATGAAATTGGAGTATGTTGAAACTAAGGAACAAGAAGCTGATATTTTCACAAGATCACTTCCTAAGGAGACTTTTGAGTTTCTCCAAAAGAAGCTAGGAGTTATTGCTCCCTCCTCTTAAATTAAGAGGAAATATAGGTTGATGGGGAGCTTGGTATCCCTACCACAAGAAATCTTGGTCATCTTGTAGAATACTTTTAGAAGAAATGTGGTATGAACTCAAGGGTAATCTATTTGGGAAGCACTTTTCAAATTGTGCAGAGTGTTGAAAATGCAAAGGATATTGTTGACCTTTTCCATTGATGTCAAAGGGGGAGAAGTGGAACTCAAAATGATATATCCTTTAAGGAAACAAGTGGAAACTTGGTGGGAAGAAGACACTTTTTTCTTCATTTGTGGCTAGCATTTTATTGTTTTCCATCAATAAAAAAGGGGGAGATTGTTGAAAAAAGGTTGTAATGGATGTAAAAGGTGTGTATGGTTGTCAAAGGAGATATGATTAGAGGTAGCACTATCTTTTTAGGATTTGTACTATCATACCTATCTATGTTGGTAATTGTACTGTCATATCATTTTTAGTTATACAAGTATACATTGCTAGCTATATTGATAAAAGAGGTTGATGAGTGTCTATATTCAAGAAGTATGTATCAGGAGATATGTGTGGTTGTTGTACGCTTTCAATATCATTCATGTATCCACTCACTATGATAGAATTAATCCGAAAGCCTGTAGATCATAATGTTTTAGTTTAGTTCTTAGGGTAGAGAGATACCTCTGGAAATATAATTATGTTTAGTATTCCTTTTTGAAGGTGTTATTGGCTCTATGGTTTGAAAGGAGAGTATGTCTACATATGTTCTATCATATTCTAGTATATTTGGAAGATATTTTAAGCATACAAAAATATTGAAGTGATATATGGCTCTCAATTCTTGTTTTTCAATCAATTGGTGTTTGAGAACTATATGGTAATGGCTAGTTGCATGTAACATTCAAAGTTAATGTGAGGAATCATTATAGGACATGGATATGTTTCTTGTGAAAGCACATGATATCATGTTCAAGATTTGGTGGAAGAAAATTTGATTTAGGATCAATTTGTTACATGTTTCATGAAATTTGAATTTAGGTCCACGTTATGTCATCTTGGTTATTTATAGACCCCTAGTTGGTATTGAGCTATGTTTTATGTACATTTGTATAGATACACCATGTGATATATAACTCAAGAGAAGTTGGTGAGTGAATATACAAGGAGACGACAATATGAGCTAGTGTTTTTCAATGTGAAGCATCTCAATCATTGTGTGTCAATATCAAAATATCATGAGGAGTATGGAAAAGAGTTTGAAGCTAGTTTAGAATGTGTATGAGATGTGCAGGATGCATTGAAGTTTCACAAGATTTATCATTGTAATTTTGTAGGACTAGTGTTCTATTTGTAGAGCTTGTGCTCAATTAATTGTATTATGGATTGGTATCTATGGTAGGTTGGTGCCTACAATTAAAATTAGGGACTGGTGTCTCTAATAGAATGGTGCCTGATGAACCCTTCTAAGGACTTCATATATTTTGCAATATTAACACTTGGTACTTTATGTTTGGCTTAAGAACTTATGATATTACCTTTTATATACTTCAATATGAACTTAATTATGCATAAGAACTTAGAATGTAATTTTTTTTGTATAAATTCTTATTTCTTTTAAATGCATGATTAAAATGATATTTAATGTGTGATTGTTTCATGATGATGTGTATTTAATGCATAACTAGAAGAAGCATTTACTTATCAGAATCAAGTGCTAACCATTTCCCATTCAAGAGTGAGATTGGTAGCTAACCTTTTATAGCTCAACATCCTCGACCAAGTTACTTGTCAACCGAGCATCAGTTCCAACTAAGCACATGTTCTAGCTCTGAAGTTCTAATTGACATCAATTGAAGATAATTGCAAGATATTCATGACTATTTCCCCTATGCTCCAAGATATCTTTAATAGAATGGAGCTAGTTTAATTTTCCACTTTTTCTTGTTTTCAAATAATACATGCATATATGTATCTAGTCTCAAGTTAGTTTGATATTAGATTATCTTATTTTTTTATTACAATTTTTCTCTATTTTTCAATTCCCATTTGAAATCATTTTTAGTTCTCTGCTCTTTGGGAACATTTTATGAAAATAAAAAGAAGTTGATCCAAATTCTATGTTGGATCCCTCCAAAGGCAGAGCAGGGGCCACTCTACTAAAGGAAGGTGATCCTATTAAGTTTATAGTTGATCTCCATTCATTTAAAACTTCATCTTTGTTCTTGGAATGGTTTTACAAATTGAATGTTAGAATAGATCTCAAATCTTTCATTGCAATCTTAGATTGATTACTATGTTAATTAAATCTTAGATCAATTACTGTGTCAATTAAATCTTATATTGACTACTATGTTAATTAAATAAATAGAGTCCTTTCAGTTTCCAGTTAACTAGATTGTAGATCAGATAGTTAGTTCAGCATTGATAAATGATTATGTTTTTAATGGAATATGAGTAGAGTAGAAATTATTACTTGTTAGATTGAATCAATGACAATTGGATTAGTTTGTTTTTCAAGTTATATTTAAATTCTAGATCTTGAATTTGAGTAAATATTAGATTCTTGTTTTCCTACAATTAGATTAAGCTAATCATCCAATCCTCACCATTCAATTTAGTTTGGAATATGGCCTATCTCTACACATTTTCTATTTTGAAGTAATTTTGATTCAAAGCTTTAAAATAAGTTAAGTAAGGAATAAGTTAGAAGAATAACATAGGATAGCATAGAGTTGCTTCTGATAAGGAAGAAACAACCCTGAACCACTCTTGACAAGGCGAAACCACAAAAAAAAACCCCAAAAACTGATCCAACACTTACCGCAAATAGCTTTAGACACCCCTAGGTTGACAAATAAAGATTATGTCATGACCCTCTTTTTGTTAAAACTTTAGACATATTATAATTTTGTGTGGTAATATTATGTAAGTGTTTTTTATATAATTAATTTATGTGTGAAGAAGGTAGAGATTAAATAAAGAAAGACATAAATAAATAAATAAATAAATAAAACAAATAAAAATAAAAAAATTATTAAATACACACTCCTAAAAAGGAACAAATAAAAGTTAACAATATTAATAAATAAGTGTTAGAGAAAAATAAAAATAATAAAATAATAAAATAAAATAAAATGATGAATAAAATAATTGTGAATAAAAAGCTAATTCATTAAGTGGCAAGTGTACCCATCCTATCCTAAGCATTATTAATTGACACAATCTATCATTATACTTAAAATTATCCATTTTACTAAGTCACATTAATTTAATATAATACATCGGGTGGGGGCCCTAGCTTGGTTGGCTAAGTAATTCCGTTGCGGCTCTGCTGGTCACAAGTTCTAGTCTCCCCCCTGTCCTGTGGTACCGGAGGGCGTGTCGCGCCAGCGCCGCCGGTCACGTTAAAAATTTTACCAGGCGCATTGCAGTTTATAGGGGGTCGTGCTACCCGATTCCTGCAGTCTAATAAAAAAAAAAAAATTAATATAATACATCATTTAATCTAATTAATTAGGATTAGGGATATGTCACTATCCTTCATAATCCATTAATTAGTTAATCTTAAATTAATTGATTAATTAATCTTCATTATTTTTTTTTCAAATTTAAAAATTTATTCTAATTTCACTCACATGTAACTTGCATGCACAAGTCACTATCACCTTACAACTCACCCCCACTCACCCTTGTGTGGGAGTTACACCATGCATGTGACCTTTCCTCTTTTAGCCATTTGGCTTCCCCATATGTGCTCACATATGTGTGAGCACACATGGTCAAACCACCCTCCATTATATGTCATAGACATGCCATTATCAAGCCACCCTCTCTTTTATATGTCATAGACATGTCAACATCCCATCTACCCAAGGTGTGTTCACAAATCAAAATTTGTATTTTAAAATTAGAATTCTCTTTCATATAGTTATTTGGGCTTGTTCTATTGACTTTAGGGTAAAAATGAACCCCCAGGGTAAGTACCTATGGGGTGGAAGCTTATTGAAAACATAATATGGCCTTTTGGGCAAAGTATGAACCCCTAAAAGGTCACTTAAAGAGAAGTGACGAATTTTATAGTCTTGGGAAAGGTGTGGAGACTTGTCATATCCATTTCTCCCAAGGTGTGCTCACACATGTGTGAGCACCCTTGGCTCCTCTCCCCATGCCATGTGGTCCTATTTTTAAAGCCTTCTTCTTGTGACACTTGTCACAAAGTGAGGCTATCAATCCAAACCCCACCTTCTCAAACAATCCTAGCCGTTGAATCAATCTCCAATCTTGACCCTCCATTTACCTCCTCTCAAGTCTATAAATTGAGGCCATTTCTTCTCTCATCAACAACACATGAATGGTATTTTTATGCTATCATTTTGAAGAAGGATAGGATTGAAGGAGGAAGAATCAAGTTGAAGAAGGCACAAAGAGAAGATTTGTTGCAACTCCATCAACATCAAGGTATTCTTTACTTTGATTTGCTTTTAGAATAACTAATCAAATCTAGAAAATTTGCTAGAATCAACCTATTCTTTATTTATTTTTATTTTTCCAACTAAATCTAGAATGGAACTAATCTTTCTACTATTATTATTCCTATTTTATTTTTTTCTTCTTTAAATCAATATATTTATTCTCATTTATGTTTATTTACAAAGAAATTATTTTCCTTTAATCCGGTTAATGTTATTACAAATATAAATCAATTTTTATAAAATAAAATTTATAAATAAATGAATTATTATTTTATTAGTGTTAAAATACATATGTGCTTTTGTATTCAAGTTCTTTATAATATCTAATTAATATTCATTTAATTCTTAAACGAAATAAGTTTTAAAGTTAGATTGTTCTTTGGAAATAAATAAATTAATAGATTTTTTTTTTAAAAAAGGGGTATCAATTGGATAGATTAAATAATAAAATATTCGGTCTAATTAACTATCAAAGGGTGGGTTTATTCATTAAAAAATATATATATATATATAATAATAATAATCTATAAACTTCTTAATTTTAATAAAGTTATCCTAACTTAGCAAGACAATAAATTAACTAACATCGATGGTTGATGAAGATTTAGTCCAAACTATGGTTCTATGAGATAGTATTTAATTTCCTTTGAACAAATATGGAATTGGTTACTAGCTAATGTTGAATATAATTAATGGACTTATAATATATCTCTTTTCTTCATAAATAATGATAAACTATGAGTATGGACTTAGTTATAGAAATTTTAAAATAGAGGAATGACAACATTTATATCTTATGGCAATACTATATTTTTATGACAATAATTACAACTCTATAATAATAATTATGACCATTAAACATTAAATTATAAGCTTAAATTTACAAAATACTATCTAACTTAAGGCATTAATAACATATCTTTAATCAAATTTATTTTTTGTTATGCCACAAACTTAGCTCTTAGATTTATTGTAAACTCTCTCTCCATGTAATAAATTTATTTTCTTGGGATTTAAGGTTTATAGCACATCATAGTTATGATTTAATATATTTACAATAAACTTAAATATCATGGTTATTCTTTAAATTAATTTTCTCCCTCAATATACAAGTAGATTCATTTTTTTCTTAAAACAAGGTTGACTCATTTAATTACAACAAGGTCATAGTGAATAAATAATTATGTAATTATTCGAATATTATCAAGAATAAACTTATGCAAATTAATGCAAACCTTCTTTAGATAGATCATAAATCTTGAGGCATTAGTAGTATAACTTATACAATTAAAAATCAAGGCTCTTTTTAGTTGGATTATTTATTTATTTATGCAACCAAAATTAATAAACTTTTTGTCTTGAAACAATAGATTATGCCATGAAGTCTCTTTGAGTTGGAATTATTTATGCTAACTTAGATGAATATTTATCTTGAAAATATTAGTGTCATGCAATTTAAATCAAAACTACTTATTCTATGACATAGACTATGCGAATAGATTCAAACTTTTCCTTTCTAGAAAATACTAACATTTCAAAATAATTAGATTCATACCATCTATAAATTAGATCACCCATCTTGAAGAATTTAACTTTATGTTTAAGTGTTTTTATTTCATAAATGGATTTGACTATTCAATTCATTGTTACAAAAATTTATACTTTCATAGGATGTAAGTAATACTTCTTTCTAGCAATTATACTTGAATAAATAGTTTTTTTTAGTAAGTTCATTTAATTTTACTTCCTTAGCAAGAAGGTATAAAGTTTTTATATTCCATTTGGTTTATGTGCACAAGCTACTTTTCTTATTATTTGATAATGCATTTAATTTCTTCTTAGATAGAAAACTTAAATAAGAGGAGGAAAACATAAAAACTAGCAGCGTTCGGTATTAACGGTGCCTCTGACTCACGTTTACGGGTAATACCGTCGCGCTTGAGTTACTGCACTTATAGCCTAATAAAGCTGCAACAACGGCGTCTGTGGCATCGTCCCTATAAATCGCCGGGAGTAATAAGGAACATTTTTGGAGTTAAAATCCAAGGGGCGGGAAATCCCTCTTGGATCGATAATCTAAAAAAGATAATACTATAATGGACTTACATCCGCTAGTGAAAATCATAGAAAACCCCAATAGGGTTTGGGCATGTAAATTGACTTTTTAATTCTTTTATCTTTGATGATTTGTTGTTCAACGGGAAAGGGTGACGTGACTTATAGGAATTTAGGACATAGATGAATTAGGAAACAAGCAAAAGATCACCATGAATCTTTATGCTAGGACATGTGCAAAAGGAAACAGTCTGAAGAGAAACTGTCTGGGGAGATGGCCCTAGAAAGGGTCGCGTACCCACAAAATAGTTTACATCCAACAATAGATTAGAAAACAGAACTACATATTATACGCCTTGATCCCGTGCTGAAACGGTGTATGTAGGCAGTCTAGGGACGGAGTTGTCCCTAGTACGCAGGCGCTCGGGTGGGGATTTAGGATTGGTTAAGGGTGTTTACCTTATTGGACTTGTTAAGATACCTTAAGATAAAGGAAGATAAATAAATATTAAAATTGAAGTTAGAGATTACTTGTTATACTCAGAAGGAATCCCGGATGGATTCGCTTGATTCCTCGAGGCTTTAGGCCAAATTCTGAGGTGGGACTCAAGCTTTTATTATTATCTCACATACTCCTAAGGACGTTGACCTCGGTGCACTCCTAGTAGGGGAGTGTAGTCTTTAGAGAGTGACTCAGGACCCAGATGGTCCCGATGAGTCTAAGTCTCTGGCCAGAGCATTTTCTAACCCATGTGGTTAGATGTCTATCTTATTTAGATAGATAGATCTTGGTCCCCAAATGGACATTAACCTAACCCGAAAGGTTAGATGCCTATCCTAGATGGATAGATGAATATTGGTCCTGAATGGACATTATCCTAACCCGTATGGTTAGATGCCTATCCCAGATGGATAGATGCCTATCCCGTATGGATAGAAGTTCCTGAGTATACAACTAATTGAGCAAGACATTAAGGGATTTACTTAAAAAAAAATAGTGAAATTTTTGGTTCAAGGAAGTGTGGGTCTTTATAGATTAAATGATTAGGAAATTGTGACAGCAACGACCCCTATCCATCATTTTTGGTGTCATTATTGGGGAAGATCTCACCTTCAAAAAGAAAATTTAAGCTTTAAGTGTTGGTAAGAGTCTCTTTGTTAGTTGATGAAATAACAAAGAGACCACTTTGGAAGATTTATAAGAAGAGATATGATACCTTCTCCATAAGGGTCTCCATCACACTCTTTGAGTTCATCATCTTCAAATCGAACAATCTCCATCCACTTAGAAGATATGGCAGACCAAGGAGGAGATAGAGAAGAAGAGGTTCCTTATGAAACATTCTCTTTCCCTATTTCTCTTAAAAGAGAAGTCAATGAACCACCCATGAAAAAAATTCACCCTCTATTTTACCTACATTTTGTGGGAAAACTTTGGAAGATCTTGATCAATTCTTGTTTGAATTTAAAGTATTATGTCAAACTTATGATTACACTTCTGATAATCAAAATTTGAAGTTATTTCTATCTACTCTGAAGGAATCAACCTTGCATTGGTTCATGGGATTGAATGCCAAATCCATTCACTCTTGGGAAGAAATGGAAAGAGTCTTTTTAGACAAATACCAGGATTACTATCGAGTTAGGGACATGAAAGAGGAATTGTTTAAAATGAAATAGTTAGAAGAAGAAAGTTAGGAAGATTATGTGGATAGATACCAATTTGTTTTGAAAATATGTGGAAATGGGTTGGATAAAAATATTACTAAGTCTATTTTTCTAAAAGGAAATGATGATGATTCAAGAGATGCCTTGAGCTTAATAAGAAAAGGGGACATCAACAAACTTACCTTTGGAGATATATTTGAGATTTGTAGGTGTAGATAGGGAAAAATCCAAAGGTTTATGTGTTGAAAAAAATAAACTAATTAAATCCTATCAAGAACCATGAAGCACAAACTAGTATGAAAATGAAAATAAATAAAAGAACATATGCAAAACAATTTTCAAACTAGACTTGATTGATCTCCTTGGCTCTTCTCCACCTACACAAGAATGCAAGATTTTGAAGGTTGATTGATGAAGGAATGTTGGTTGCTCAATTCTGCAGCATAACGACCTGATGAAGATGATAGATTGGAGATGGATGGAAGATAGAAGAATGATTTTGACAACATAAGGATGTTTGAAGATTTGATGCAAATGGCTTGTGAAAGGTTAGATTTATAGATTTTCGATGTGGACAGAGATAAGATTTGATAAGATTGATAAGGATTTGATTTTTGACAAAAGAGGAAATACAATGAGATGAGATAAGATTTTCAAAAGATAGAAAGATTTTGATTTATTGTTTTAAAGGAATTAAAACAAGATAAGATAAGATGTGAAAAGATAGAAAGATTTTGATTCTCTTTTAAAGGAAATAAATCCTGAAAAAGATGAGAAGGATAATTGATGAATTATCTAATTAAATTAAATTAATTAGATACACATGAGTTTCAATTTTGGAAAGAAAGCAAGAAGATATTTTAAGATTTTATTAATTAAATAAATATTTGATTTATTTAATTAATGCTGGATTTATGATTTCATTAATTAAATGTATAAATTATTTAATTAACATTAGAGGAATGGATATAAATGATTTAATTAATTAAATAATATAAATTATTTAATTAACATTAGAGGAATGGATGGAAATGATTTAATTAATTAAATTATATAAATTATTTAATTAACATTAGAGGAATTGATGAATTATGCATAGGAAGGGAATAAATGAAATTAGTCAAATAAATAAGATTTATTTAACTGATTAGATGATGACATGGGTACCTAGGGCAAAACATACTACAAGGTGTCTAAATGATGTGATGTTGTGACAAGGTATCGTAAGAGGACAATTTTTTGATGTCTACAGTAGGAACTATTCAAGGACAAGACCAAGCTTTAGAAAGAAAAATAGGGGTTCCTCAACTCATGTTTCTAAGGTTATGGAATAAATAGAAAATTTGAAAACTAATATCTTACTTCATCTTAATTGACATCCTGACAAAACAATAGTCAAACCATTCACTATATATTGTCCTAAATGTAGAGACAAACATCCATTAAGGGAATGTCCTCTTAATTAGGTAGATTTGTGTGATATTTGTGAGAAGAGGCATTCTACTGGTAAATGTAATCTCCTTCTAGAGATTAAAAATAATTTGAAGAAACTATCTCAATCTTCACCTATCAAAGAAGAACTCAACTATATAGGACAAAGGAAATTTAATCCTACTTTTGGAGGAAAGTCTAATTCTAGAAATGATGCAAATTGGGGATCAAATTAATGGAATAATCAATGGAATCCCCCTGGCTAATGGAATCCACAATCTTAGTGGAATGCCCAACAAATGCCAATTTCACCTCCTTCTATGGAAGCACCTTGGGGACCACCTTGGGGTTAGCCTGAATGGAATAATCCTCAATGGAACTAGGCTCAATGGAAACCCAATTAATATCAATGGAAACCTAATCAACCTCAATGGCAGCCTAACCAAGGTAATAATTCTTAGTGGAAAAACCAAGGACCAAGAAGACCTTGGAATCAAAATTAGTCACTTTTGTCTAGTTCCACACAACCTTCAAACTCTAAAGTAGTAAATCAACCTCAAATTCCAGATCAGCCAATTCCTAATCCTAAAAGTATTAAACCACAATAGTTAGCTTACAATGTTGATCCTAATATAGTTGGCTTAAATAACATTGATTTAAAAGATATTCAATTGAGAACTCAGTTGGTACCAGCAAAACCTGATCTAAGAAAGGATGAGCAACAACAAGATTTGATGAAAGACAATGAAGAAATTTCTTCTGAGAAGAAATCACCATTTCCTACATGATTTCAATAAGAATGTGTGGTTGAGAAATAGACTGAGGAGAAACAAGATGATTTGGAAGATTCTCAAATTATCACATAACTTAAAAATATTAACATTGAGATTCCACTTCTAAGAGCTATTCGTGATATTCTAGAGATTAATGAGGTGGTTGTCTTTATGTGTCAAAACACCTGGATGGAAAAATAAATTACCTTCTACAAATAAAATTGGAGGGAAATTATATGATGTTTTGTTAGGAAAGTTGATTCCTCGGAAGTATGGTGGCCCAAGAAGCCCAATGATTACTCTTAACATTAATGGAATTGAAATTTCAAATGTACTTATTGATTTAGGAGCTACCATTAATGTTATTAAACTAAAATAACTAACAAATTTGAAATTACAAGTGTTCAACCAACAACCACAATCTTACAATTAGCATATCAATCAATTGCAAAGCCAGAAGGGGTTCTTGAGGACGTCATTGTTACTATTGACACATGGGAATATCCTACTGATTTCCTTGTCTTGAAAAGTAAACGAAGACATAAATCAAATCATTTTGGGAATACCTTGGTTGGAAACATCCACTACCCTTATTGATTGTAGGTTTGGAAGCATGAACATTTCTAATGGAATGAGATAGAAAGAACTGTCCCTTTACCCATAAATAAAACCATCTTTTTCATCTGAAAATCACAACTTGATTGATGATTTTAGCTTAGAAGATGATGAGGCTTGAGAAATTGGTATGGTAACTTTAGCAAAGCATGTTGAATAGTATCGAGAATGTATCGATGAGGAAGAAGGAAACCTTGAATTTCATGATGTTATTGATGACCAAGGTCACTGTCCTTTAACTAATATCATGAATTCGGATTCAGATCATAGCCAATTACTCCATCAACTTTACCACATCCTTGTCCTTTAAATAATTTGATTGGAGAACCCTCCACTCTTCAAAAAAATACTAAACAAATCTTAGTACTGATGGATAAGCCCTTACTCATTAATGATTCCTTATCGACTAAACAAGAAGATGATCTAAAAGAAATTTTAGAAAAGAATAATATATCATTTTCTTTGGATTATAAGGACATGAGAGGGATTCATATTGATATATGCACACATCATATTTAAACTAAAAATGTCAAACCTGTAAGACAAGCTTAGAGAAGGATTAATCCTACACTAAGAGATATTGTGATGAGGGAGCAAACCCGAGACACAGAAAAATGATGCAAATAACTAGAGAAATTTTATTCTTATTGAGAATGGAACTTCTTACATGCAGATGATATCAAATCCCTGAGCTATGTGATACATGCAAAGTACAGACTTACAGAAAATTACCCAGATCCCCCTTTTGAAACATGTGAACTTCTTTCCCCAAAAAGTTACCCAAAAATCAGAAACTAGCCCATAAATAGACCCATTTTGGTTTGGAACCAAAAACAACATTCGAGATAAGTTTTTGGGTTTGGTGCCAAAATTACAATTTGAAATTCAAGTTTAAATTCACATTCGAAAATTAGCACATTTCTAAAATATGCACCAACTTTCGGCAGCCATAACTTTTAATCAAATATCGGATCTTCAATGATAATACCTTTTGGAAACTCTCGAGAAGACGATTTTCCCAAAATAGAGCCTATGACATCCACTTTGGTTTTTTTGTAAATTTTCAGGCCCATCTGAGACCGTTTAGTGCCTCAAACTAAGCTTGGAAGGTTTTTCAAGGCAAAAAGTAGAAACTGGAACTTGAATAACTTTCAAACCATGAATGATCATGACCTGATTCTTTCGCTGAACTTTTAATTTTTTTGTCCTAAACCTTCCCATAAATTTATGTCTTCCCATGCCTTCAAATTCATAACTACTAAAAATAGCAGTTGAGCAGAACAAGTAGAAAAGCAGTTATGAAAGTTGGAAACTCTTATTCGACGAAAAGGGTATCTAGAAATGCAAAAACATCTACAAAAAGAAAACAATGGGAACAAAAATGAAAATCATCCTTTTGGATGATGCAAGATTTCCCTAACACCACTGGATGCTCCTGCATCATATTGTGAAGTTAGAAATAGAAAAATTGCTTTAGGTAGGATTCATCTATCCTATCTCTGACAGTCAATGGGTTTCTCCACTAGCTATAGTGTCTAAGAAAAATGGTAAATGGAGAGTATGTGTGGATTATAGAGAATTGAACAAAGATACTAAAAGGGATTATTTTCCACTACCTTTTATTGACCAAGTACCGGATAACTTATTATGCAGTAGTTACTTTTATTTTCTTGATGGTTTTAGTGGATACAATCAAATTCAGGTAGCTCTAGAAGATCAAGATGAGACCACTTTTACTTTCCCATGGGGTACCTTTGCTTATTGAGTCTTTCCTTTTGGATTATGTAATGTTCCTACCACCTTCCAACATGTTGTTCTTGCTATTTTTGTAGATTTAATAGCAACATGTGTTGAGGTATACATGGATGATTTTATAATTCATGGTAAAAATTATGTGGAATCATTGAATAATCTAAATAAAGTTTTGAATAGGTGTAAAGACCATAGGTTATCATTGAACATTGAAAAATTTCTATTAATGGTGACTGAAGAAATTTGGTTATGACATCATCTATCAAAAGAAGGAATCAAGGTATACCCTAAGAAAATTGCTATTATTTTGAAAATACCAGTACCTCAAAGTTAGACTGAAGTGAGAAGTTTTTAAGGACATGTTGGTTATTATAGAATATTTATAGAAGGGTTTAGTAAGATTGCAGGTCCTTTGCTTAATTTTTTAAAGAAATATTCATAATTTCTTTGAACTGCAATGTGTCAACAATCTTTTGATGAAATAACAAAGGCCTTGACAACTACACCTATTATAGTTGGACCAATCTGGGGTGAACCTTTTCACATAAATGCAGATGCATCTAATTTTGCAATTAGAGCAGTTATTGGAAAAAAAGATGAATCAGGAGAAATGCATGCCATTTATTACATAAGCAAAAACCTTAACCTAGCTAAACAAAATTATACCACTACTGAAAAGGAATTTTTAGCAGTTGTGTATGCTATTAACAAATTTAGACATTATATTACTAGTTATAATAGTTTTGTACATATAGGCCATGCAACTATTTGATACTTAATGAATAAGGTTGTGGTGAGAGGACGTATCATTCGATGATTGTTATTATTACAAGAATTTGATATAAGAATTGTTGATAAACCAAGTAAAGATAATTTTGTGGCTAACTATTTGTCCAAGATAGTTTTTCAAGAGAATAATGAGCCAATTGAAGATGAATTTCTTGATGAACATCTATTTTCTATATCAATTCAATCACCTTGTTTTGCTGATATTGCTAATTATTTAGTAACTGGGAAATGTCCTTATTTTTCATCTAAGTAGAAAAAGAGGTTTATTAGAGGAAGTTACAGATTTGAATGGGTTAATTGTTTGTTGTTTAAGATGTGTCCAAATCATGTCATGAGAAGACGTGTTGTAGAAATGGATGTTTATGATATCTTGAAGGCATGCCATGATGATCTATGTGCATGACACTATTCTACAGTAAGAATAGTACATAAGATTTTGGGAGTAGGATATTTATAGCCAACAATGATTAGGGATGCAACTCACTACATCAAACATTGTGATCAATGTCAGAGAATGGGAAGAACTGTAGACACGTTCTATAGAAATTCCACTTCAAACACAAGTTTCCCTGGAACCATTTGAAAAATGGGAAATTGATTTTGTTCGTCCCATAGATCCACCATCAAGAGGAAATAGATCCACTATCAAGAGGAAATCACTGCATACTTGTATGTACTAATTATGTTACTAAATGGGTAGAGGTCAAAGCATTACCAACTGCTAACGAAGAAAGAGTTGCAAATTTATTCTACAAAAACATCCTACAAAGATATGGAGTACCTAGAACAATTGTATCATATCAAGGACCACAATTTATGTCTTTCATACTTGAGGCATTTCTTTTGAGATATCAAGTTCAGCATAGAAAGTCAACATCGTACCATCCTCAAGTAAATGGACAAGTAGAAGTGACTAATAGAGAACTAGAGAATATACTCACAAAAATAGTTTCATATTGAAAGAGTGATTGGTGTGATATATCAACAGAAGTTGCTTGGGCATACAACACAACATGGAAAACAACCACAAGATTTTCTCCATATGAGTTAGTTTATGGGAAGACACCTATTCTTCCTATAGAATTTGAACTTGAGACAATTAGAACAACTTTAAAAGTAGGTATATATCTAACCGAGGCACAAAGAAATAGAGTGATGCAGTTGAATAGGTTAGATGAAATGAGAATGGAAGCCTTACATCAAATATAAATAATTCAACATCAAAGGAAACAATGGCATGACAAGAATATTCACATTAAACAATTTACTATGGGGGATTGGGCCTTACTGTTTGATTCATAGTTTCAAGAATTTAAAGGGAAATTGCATACTTGATGGCTTGGACCATATGAGATTAAGAATTTTTTTGATAATGGAGCTATTCAATTGATACCCATTGATGGAGAAAGGAAGAAAATGTTGGTAAATGGAAATATGCTTAAACTTTATCATAAACCAACATCAAAGGAGGAATTTTCAATTGAACTTCAATCAAGGATAGAAAATTTTACTAAGGAATATGTATCTTCTTTATGAGAAGTATATTATCCTTAGTATTATTCCGTTACCATGAATAAAGAAGGTGAATTGAAAACTAGAAATGGCGATTTACCTTTTGAAAAATGATTCAATATATATATATATAATAATTTCTTTTAACCTTCTTGTTTCTTGCAAGTATAGCTTTGGATAGTTTCTCATTTATCCTTACTAAATTAGAGAGATCCTGATGGCTCCTGGTCAGCTTAGACATCAATTCCTTAGTGAAATATTTGATTAAACATACAAGTTAATTCAACTTCCGATAGCTCCTAATTACTCCTGATTAGTTGTTCTTAGTATTGAAAGAAGATTTTGGAAGGAAGGCTTCTGATTGTTGTAAGTTATTAAATGATCAGTTGATGATTGATACAATCCATGACATTTAGGAGTAGAAAAGGAAATTCATGCATCATTAGAAGCTTCATTGTTTTGCTAACTAGTTTGTTAACTGTCTAGGTACAGGTTTGTTTAATATTTCATATTTTAATGGTTTAATACTATACCATGTGGAAGAATTGGGATCCCACAAGGGTTGAGCTCAGTGTGTTATATTTATTAATAATGATCGAGTACACCATAGAGTCTAAAGAACTTTGATAGATATTGATAGGACTTTTTGGAAAAAGAAAAGATTTTGATCCTTTTTGGAAAAATTGAAGATTGTTCCAATAAATTTTGTTGTCTAATAAGTCACTAGTCAAATCAATATCATTTCACACCGATGGGGTAAGTATTTATATGATGCATTTATTTCTTGAAAGTTTAAATGCATTTAATTATGTGTCATAGAGTTGTTTAAAAGGTCATGTCCTTCAATTAAAATCCAAGTGTAATTTATTGGGTGGATATTTTGAGATGACATTAGTTATCAAGTAATGGTTATGAGGTGATGGTTTCAGAAGTAAGCAATTTGTACACAAACATCAGTAAATGTACTTTCACCACCTTTCACCAACAAAATTTTAAAACAATTTAGTTGGAAAGATATCTCATGTGTGTGAAATATACTATGGTTTAAACTAAACATAATGCCAAGTAAATGGCATTTAATGTCGAGAAATAGCTATAAGCTATTTCAAATTTATTTAGCAAAAAGAAAAACACTTGTTGTTATTCCTGTAATCTCGTTCTTTTGCATTTTATCCTAGCTAAAGATTGTTCTTGAATTTCTCAAAGTCTCCAATCAGTGAAAATGGGATACAAGAAAATGGCCGAGCCAAAAGAAGCAATTTTAGATAATGAAACAAAGAGATGGTTACAACAAGTAGGATGGATTGACCTTATAATCAAATATGAAGGGTATTAATGGGACATCATTCAATAATTTGTAAGGAA
This sequence comes from Sequoia sempervirens, assembly GCA_007258455.2. Taxonomy (NCBI): domain Eukaryota; kingdom Viridiplantae; phylum Streptophyta; class Pinopsida; order Cupressales; family Cupressaceae; genus Sequoia; species Sequoia sempervirens. Next base: position 212,704,943 of record VDFB02281492.1, read on the forward strand.
TTTCCACCCCAGCTTCACTCTTGTGAGAGGAGAAACTATTCCAGTAGCCACAACTATAATTAGTGCATTGTCTAGAATCCCAGCTGAAGGAAAATTTGTTAAAAGGGGTCAGCATGATTTAAAAGAGCTTCTACAAATGTTTCACATTGACCCAAATCCTGAGCCCATTTTTCAAGTTCATAGAGGGAAAAACAAGGGCATTGAAAGAGGAAGTCTTCAAGAGCCCTAGTCTTCAATAATTCACTACTTGATGAAATATTTCATTTGTGAGGGTCAGTATGCTTTGGTGTTGGGGCCATATTTACATTTATTGATTCATGTTCACCATGGGAAAGCTAAACATGAGGTAAGGGTAAATTTTCCCTTGTTCTTGTTTTCACAAGTTAGTGACATGCCAATGAGATGCAAAGAGAAAGAAAGTAGAATTACGCATCATGGGTTAATGCACTTGATTGTTAAGCATCATTTCATACAAAAACCTAATGGTGAAGAAAAATGGATGCAATTTTTGATGAATGTTGAGGGTGAGGGTTTAGGAAAGTATAAAACCCCCATGACTAGAACTCTAAAAATAGAGAAGGGATAAAATTCAAAAGAAACTGGGGAAAAATTTGTAGGCAGGCCTAGAAAACAAGACCCTGAAGAATTAGCGCCTTCCAAGAAAATGAAGGAAAAGGAGATTAAACCTTAGAGGAAATCGAAACTGAGAAAGAAAGACATAAAAAGGAAAAAGAGACTATAAAAGATAAAATGATGAAAAAGGGAAAGCAAGTTGAAAATTTAGAAAAACTTGAGGGAGGAAAAAATTTTAAAAGAGGGAAGAAGAGAAAATCTCATAAATCTCCTCCCATAGTTCAAATTGAATAATTTGAGGCAGAGAAGGCTGAAAAAGAATAAGAAGATTCTCAATCATCAAAGAACAACTCCCTAGAGTTATTTTCTAGTTCCCCTATTAAGGGATCATTTATTTCAAGCCCTAGTATTCATGAAGGAAGCCCTTCTCTTGCTCAAAAATCTCCTTTAGAAGAAGAAGAAATTGAAGTTCAAATTCCTAATGTTTTTAGTTCCCCAACTCAATTTATTGAACAAATGGAAGAAGTGTTTGTCCACAGAGAAGGAAAGCAACCTTTAGAATAGCCAAAAGAAATAGATAGTGATTTAAATTGGAGGAAAGAGGAAGAAACAAAAATTAAAATTGCATTGAAATTATCAAGATTAGAAAAATAAATTCAAGAATACAAAATACAAAACATGGTACTAGAAATGAAATTAAAACAAAGAGATGAAGATATAGAAAAATATAAAACCAAAATGGAAAAACTAAAGTCATAGGTCCAACAAGACACAAATCAACTACTTACACAATTAGAAAATGTGAAAGGAGATCTAGCCAAGATGGCTAAACAATGTGAACAAAAAGACAATGAAATTGAGGGGTTAAAAGAGGAGATGGAAAGAAGGCAATGAATAGCTCCTAAAATAGAAAAACCAAAGCAGACTATATATCCACCTTCTGGATTACTCTGTTTACCTCCACCAGAGGATAAACCCAAGGAAAAGGCTGTAGAGCCAAGGTACCTTTCAATTACTACTATGAGGTATAAACAAATGAATAAACAACTTCAGGATAGAATAGAAGAAATTACTAAGGAAAGAAATGAATTAGAAGAAAAATTAACTGAAGTTGTAGATATTTCTTTTGCAGTTGTGGCAACCAGAAAGCCTTCAAGGATGTACGATTTATTCCTTAGGGAAATGTTTTTGATGTGGAAATTAAACCAACTAATATTGAAGAGGCCTTTGGATTTCTAGACTAATAATGTATTCCTTCAATCATATTTTAATAGTCATCCTAATGTTCAAAATAAAATGTGTGAATTCAACCAACATACCTTTCTCATGGTTGATATGTGTGACTCACTTCTTAACATTTATGTTGGAGAACTACAGATAAGATCTTTTGTCTCCTTACTATAGAATCAGGTGGAATGGAAAAAGAGAATGGGATAATACAGGGATGCCCAAAAAAGGTATGGTCTTCCCATGAGGGGAGAGACGCCTAATACAATTTAGTATATTATAAGATTCAGGTCAGTGGCTAGGGTCAATGATGTTGTGCCTATTTATAGGACTAATTTACTGAAGAGTATAGCATACTTCCAAGATGTAGAGGGAATGTTAGCACCAATAGCTCTCTAGGCATGCATTGTGAGATTTAACTTGATTTCAAATCCACTGAAGAGAAGGGATCCCATCATCTTGAATAACATTAGGTGGAGCCTGACCAAGGTAACACATATAATTAGTTTGATACATGATCAAAATGAATTGGGGATTGGCATGAGATTTAGGATGCCTATTATCATCATGCCCACACCTAAAATTCAATGCACCAGATAGAATACCAGTTGAAGTTTTGAAAACTTAGTACGATAAATTAGAACAAAATCATGGTTATGTCAAACAATATAGATCAACAGAGGAATATATAGGATTCTTCGACTGTGCTTTATGAATAGAAACACTCAACAGAAACATTCCTTCTATCATCAATCTATAACCATGAGGACATGGTTATGAGCAGGAGGGGGAGGATGATGAAGCCTTCTAAGGAATTCATATATTTTGCAATATTAGCACTTGATACTTTATGTTTGGCTTAAGAACTTATGTTAATACCTTTTATATACTTCAAATATGAACTTACTTATGTATGAAAGCTTAGAATATAATTTTTTTGTATAAATGCTTATTTCTATTAAATGCATGATTAAAATGATATTTAATGTGTGATTGTTTCATGATGGTGTGTATTTAATGCATAACTTGAACAAGCATTTACTTATCAGAATCAAGTGCTAACCATTTACCATTCAAGAGTGAGATTGGTAGCTAACCTCTTACAACTCAACATCCTCGACCAAGTTACCTATCAATCAAGCAACAGTTCTAGCTAAGCAAAAGTTCCAGCTCTGAAGTTGTGATCGACATCAATTGAAGATAGTTGCAAGATCTTCATGAGTGTTTCCCCTGTGCTCCAAGATATTTTTAATAGAATGGAGATAGTTTAATTTACCACTTTTTCTTGTTTTCAAATAAGAGATGGATATATGTATCTAGTCTCAAGTTAGTTCAATATTAGATTATCTTAGTTTTTTATTACAACTTTTTTTTGTTTTTCAATTCCTAATTGAAACAATTTTTAGTTCACCCCTCTTTGGGAACATTTGATGAAAATAAAAATAAGTTGATCCAAATTCTATATTGGATCCCTCTAGAGGCAGAGCAGGGCCTACTCTACCAAAGGAAGTTGATCTTGTTAAGTTTATCGTTCATCTACATTCATTTAAAACTTCATCTTTGTTCTTAGAATGGTTTTACAAATTGAATGTTAGAATAGATCTTAAATCTTTCATTGCAATCTTAGATTGATTATTGTGTTACTTAAATCTTACATCAATTACTATGTTAATTAAATCTTATATCAATTACTATGTTAATTAAATAAATATAGTCCTCTTAGTTTAATTTTTAGTTAACTAGATTGCAAATCAATCAGTTAGTTTAGCATTGATAAATGATTATGTTTTTAATGGAATATGAGCAAAGCATAAATTATTACTTGTTAGATTAAACGAATGAGGATTGGAGTAGTTTTTTTTTCAAGTTAGATTTAAATTCTAGATCTTGAATTTTATTAAATGTTAGATTCTTGTTTTCTTGCAATTAGATTAAGTTAATCATCCAATCCTCAGCATTCGATTTAGCTTGGAATATGGCCTATCTCTACATGTTTTCTATTTTGAAGTAATTTTGATTCGAAGCTTTAGAATAAGTTAAGCAAGGAATAAGTTAGAAGAATAGCATAGGATAACATAGAGCCACTTTTGATAAGGAAGGAACAAATCCCAACCACTCCTAACAAGGTAGAACCACAAAAAAAACCCCAAAACCAATCCAAATCTTACCGCAAATAGCTTCAGACACCCCTGGGCTAACAAATAAATATTAAATGATTAGGGAATTGTGATAGCAATGACCCCTATCCAGCAGTGCCTACAATTAAAATTAGGGATTGGTGTCTCTAATAGGATGGTGCCTACTTCATATTGTAAATTCATTTTCTTTGTGAGATTGGATTTGGACAATAGATCTAAGAAGTTATTCTTAGTGTGGTTTTCCCATATTGGGTTTCCACATATATCTATTGTTCTCTTGTGTGGATGTGTGTGTTCATGATAAGTTCTTGATTATTAATAGTGAAGATTCAAGTTGGATGTTCAATTATTTATGTTGAAGTTAAGAAATTTAAATTTATTAGATCTATTGATTCACATCCCTCTTAGTAGACTATGTTCCCTTCATTTGGTATCATATCCAATTTCCTTTGAAGAAGAATAATAGCTTAAGGTAGCTCAGGGATGGCACACTCAATGGATCAAGAAAGATTGTCTATAAATATGAAAACCATTATTTTATGGATCCAATTATGCATTTTGGAAAGTTAATATGGAAGCATACTTGATAACCCTAGGTCTTGAGATTTGGATGTCAGTTGCAGAAGGATATGAGATTCCTAAAAATCCTCCAAGGGGTCAAGTTGGAAAGAAGGATTTTTAAAATAATACCAAGGCTAGGAATTTTATTCTATGTGGTTTATGTAATTTTGAATTTGTGAAAGTTATGCAATGAAAGACATCAAAGGAAGTATGGGAAAAGTTGTCCACCATCTATGAAGGTGAAGACAAAGTGAGAGAAGAAAAGCTTCAAACTCATAGATCTTTGCTTGAAAGTTGAAAATGAAGGAAGAAGATAATATTGCCACATTTTTTCTCTGGGTTGATAAAGTTGTCAACTCTATCAAAGGTCTTGGTGAGGAATTGAAAGAAAGCATGGTTGTGAAAAAGGTACCATTGAAGAAACTAAAGATATAAATGTATTGAAAATAATTGAATTACATGGAATATTGACTGTGTTTGAAATGAGAATTGAAAATGAGAATTTTATAAGGAAAGAGTCAACATTAAGAGTATCTAAGAAGCAAGTTGATCCAAACTAGGATATTGGATTAGATTTGGAGGAAGAAAACTTTTTCAAATTTTTTTAAAGAGGATCTAGTAAGTATAAAGGAAAATTACCTTTTAAATATTTTAATTGTAGTGAATTATTAAAAAAAAAATTGGCTAAGTTTCCTCATAAGGAATCTAACAATGTTGAGAAAAATTATAGAAATAAATGATTACATAAAGGAAATAAAAGTAATTGTACTATCATATATCATTTTGATTTATAGAATCATACATTGCTAGCTATATTGATAAAATATGTTCAAGAGTGTCTTTATTCAAGAAGTATGTATCTAGAGATATGTGCGACTTTTGTATGCTTTCAATATCATCCATTTATCCATTCACTATGATAGAAGTAATCCAAAAGTCTATCTCAAAATTATTGGTTTAGGTTTTTATTTCCTTAGTTGGTTAATTTATTTTCCCTTAGCCCTAGGTTTTTCCTACACTTAATTAAGCTTGCTTAGGATAATGAAGTGAATTTATTATTCAATAACTGTTGGACTCAGGGAACACTGAGAGGGGGGGTGAATCAGTGTTCAGTAAATCTAAACTTTAAATCTAGACTTTAAACCATTTACAACACATTCATAGAAATAAATATGCAAGAACATGAACAAGATAATCAAAGCACCATAACACCAATATTTTACATGGAAAGCCTTTTAGGGGAAAAACTATAGTGGAGATTAATCCACAATTGTACTCTATTAAAAGTATGAATAAAAGGGAATGTAAATGCATTTAGGAACATTGCCTAGAGCTCACTACCTTAAAAAAAAATTGCATTACAAAAAAATGTTGAAATGAGAAAATAGCATCTCCAAATGCCTGGATTCAGTTCTGGTGAAGCTCAATAGATTCTCTTCAACCCTTCTGATTGATTTTGTATTTCTACTCTGCTCTACTGAAACTGTGCAAAGATCTCTCAATCACCCTTCTAATACTCACACACACATCCATTCTACTCTTCACACACATTCACACACTTGCTTTCTTTTTTCAAAATTAATTACCGATCTCATATATGTATCCGCTAACAAATATTTCATTGCTTCAAGTCAGCTTTAACAAAACATGAAATATCCTTCAATGGTCGGCTGAAATTACAAATTAAATTTAATGTACACCCATCAAAGTTGGCTAAGACATAGCTAGGATCCAAAAAAAAATAACCAACATAAGAAACAATTAAATAATTACTCCTTATGCATTCATGATGTGTGACATTCACTAGGTCAGCCATAATGAGCAAATAAACAAAAAAACATCCTACCAAAGCATCCAACTGGATCTCCTTATCACATACACTGATCAATGTGACACCACTAAACTTAACAACAAGATAGTATAGATGCTTAACAACCTCTCTTAGAGATCCACAACTCAAAATGATGATCTGGTGAAGCATACAGATCGATATACTGACCAAATACCCTGTTCTTCATACTCTATGTTGGTAAAATACTATTCACTACATTTCCTACTGTTATGAGAAAAATTCTAATCTATGGACCATAGGGATGACTTAGGTTGCCATAAATGACAACATTAGAAGCCACATGCCATCAAGCAAGCCATATTCCAACAATCTCCCCCTTTGGAATTGATGTCAACACTTAGTGAAAAATGACTAAGTGTTAGAATTTCAAATTTCAAAACTCAAACTCCCCCTTAGAATGATAGAGCATTTTTCATTGCTCTCCTAGAGAATTTTTCATTGCTCTCCTCCCCCTTTGACATCAATGACAAATATATTCTTCACTAAGCTCTCTCACCCATTCAAAAATTCAAAATTTGAAGCACAACTACTACTTAAGTTAGAAAATTAACTTGTACTTATCTTTCTTACCTGGAAGAAATTTCTTCCATGCTTCTACATAAATCACAATGATTAAGATCATGCTATTATTCTTAGATGTCTTGTTAATAATTTGAATGAGGGATTTTGGGATTGTAATTGGTTCTTCTTGTTTTTCTTCTTTCCTCAAGACCTCAATCAACTGCTCTAACCTACATTCAGTCAGATCCTTGACTTTCAAAAAGGTGTCCAGAAGAGTGTTTCTGGTAAAGTGGACTTTTGCATGCTCAGACTGCAATTCCTGAATCTTTTTCTTAACTGCTCCATCCTAGTCCTAAAACATACTATAATCTTGACCAATTTTGATCAACTTAGCTTCAATCTATTCCATTTTTTCCTTGTACCCCCCAACAACATGAGACCACTAAAGACAATATTTGTAAATGGTATTAGATAAATTAATGCATTGCCCCAACTCATTCATTATATTTTTTAGTTTGGTAAGGGACATCCTAAACTGCTCCTTCAGATGTAGAATCACTTTTTCCTCTTTCCTATCCTAAGGCTCAGAGGCCATAGCCTCCCTGATACATTCAATCATTTGTTCTGGAAGCACATTCCTCAAAATTTACAATCCAATATTATTATGCACAAAGTAAGAACTCAATGTGTTCTCAGTCAGGTCATGTTCATATGAGGGTCCATCTAGCCATATGTCAACAATCTTCTGCATTCCATCTTCCTCCTAAACAATCTGCAGTATCTTCATTGTGAATAAAGCACCTTCTTCATCGCTTCCTTTTGCTATTATTACATCTCGTTCAACTGATTCTGGTTCATCCCTAGGAGTGTACTCTTCAGAGTCTTCATCTGGTATATCCATAATTATCTATCCTTTTCCTTTTCCTTCAAATTTTGGAGACTTATGTGCTAGACGGGTGTCATCAGAAAACTCTAGAGCCCTTTTCTACTTTCTATTTTATCGGAAGACAATCCAACTTCAAGCATCTTTACTGGAAGGGGAATGTTAGCTTCTCCAAACTTCCCTAGCAGTTCCTTAAAGAAATTTGTATATACTTGCTCATAATTTCCCAAAGCATTAGAATGTTCAAAAAATTGCTTACAAACCAGTTCATTTTCCTTCCATACTACATTGTCATTCTAAGGCAAGAAATTCAGAAAATACATCATGATACATATGATCAAAGTGCCAAACCTAAAGGGGTAATCTGCTTCTTTCATCAATTGTACATTTTCCATCAACTGATCTTTCAACAATCCACATAGATCAAAGTCTTCATCTTCCATTATCATTTTGTGAGCGATATAAATTGCACCTGCCAAAGTTGTGCCTTCCCTATTTCTAAAGAAAATTTTGTATGAAATCCCATGTGCAATGTACCTTTTTATTGGATCTTTGATCATTGAAATTACTAGAGCCCTCTGATCTCCTGTCACTTTGGTTAGGGTTTCAACTTCCTTGTTCTAAATCAAATTATTTTTTAGAATATCCCCAACATTGCATAAACCAGTTAAATTTCTAATCACATCCTTTGAAATATGATAGGGTTTATCCAAGGTTAGCATGTCCTCATTCAATCTATTCAGGATAAACTTGACTACTTTCGCATTGATGAAATAAGGAAACTCATTCCAAATGTCCAAACTTCTATGCTTCGCACCTTCAAGCCACTTCAATTCACTAGTTGGAAACAAATTTCTCACATCCCTAATCTTTCCACTACTATATTCATCCAAATTCACTGCTCCTTTTATTTTCTTCATTTTTCTTTTGGTATGGAACAACTTTTTCTATTGAGCACAAAATTTGAAATTCTACAAGCAATTGAAATACTTGTTGAATTCGCCATCGAATTTTTTTTACTCCTTTTAAAATTTCATTGCAGAGGCTCTCCTTCTATTCTTCTTCAATGCAAAGTTAGAAATGAGGGTTCCAAATACCTTTTATAACTTTGTGTACCTAACCTTTTATCCACATTAAATATTTTTCCCTAGGAGTTCCGGGTACTCTGTTTTCTCATATAGCAAAAGAAGAAAAATGTTTACAGACCTTCTACTTCTCATGTTTCTGCATAAGCAATCACTGATGCATTTGAAATTTTTTATCATAGCTATTGACAATTTCCCGCATTCCGGTGCCAGCTACCAACAAGGGAACAAAGGATTTTTCTTGAAAGACTCCCCCTAGGCCAATGGCCTAAGATCAATTTTCAGAGGAATTACATGAAGAAGATTCTAGTGTGGACTTATTCCCTTCATCAGAGTTACTCTTCCTTACCCATGTTTTCTTCATCTAATCTCTAATCTCTTCCACAGTCACTTTCCCTTTCCCTTTTTCATCGTTCTATGAGATTTTTCCCTTGTATACCAAACCTCTTCTATCCATGTTTATGTTCCTGCAGAATCTTGCAATGTGACCAAATCTGTTGCAATTGTAACACACTGGATATCTTTGTCTAGACCATTCATTCCATTGATTTCCCTTTGATCTGTACTAATTAGCAATATGCCCAAATTTTCCACAAGTATAACATTTAACATTCCTTACAATGACAGACATGCTTTTGCATTCAATTGAATTATGACCAAACTTATTACAACTAAAACATTGACTGAGAAATGATGGATTGCTTGAATTTATTTTACTTCTACATTGAGAAGCCATATGCCCAAATTTATTGCAAGAAAAGTAGTAACCATTAAACTTTTGAGCATTGGGTTGTCTTACCGGATACCTTTTGCCTTTGTTCATCTGATTTCTTTTTCTGGAATCCTTATGTTTAGATCCAGAGCTTTCTTCCTTCTCATATCCAAGACCTCACTTATCATTTGCATCCTTCTATCCTTTAGTCAACTCATCAAGCTTAGCAGAACTAGTTCTAAACCTCTCCTTGTACTTATTTGCAATAGTGAGTTCATCTTTGAGAATAACTATATGTCTTTCAATCTCTTGTTCATTATTTATGGATTGTTGCAATTCAATCTCCATCTGAATGAATCCACTATTTACTCTACTGCATTCTTCAGATTTTTCTTTTAAAGATTGGACCAAATTCTCCTCATTCTTCTTCCTTTCTTCAATCTCCTTGGTTAGCTTCATTGCCACATATTCCATTTCAAGCTTTAGCGTAGCATTGTCCCTAGAAAGCTTTTCACATTCTTAAATTATTTATTTTAGGGTCTAATTCAGGTGAACATTTTCCAAGCTTTTATTTTATTTCTACTTTAGCTGATCACAAAGTTCCTTCCTCATTTCTCTTGACTCATTGATTTTATCCTTCAATGATTGAATGAATTTCTCAGCATCCACAAGATTTGCTTTTAATTCCACGACTTCTTCTTTAGACTGATCAAGATCATCAAGTGCCACCATAAGCTACTATTGAAGACCACCAGAGTCCATTGCAATTCAAGGTCCACCTCAAGTTGTTAAACTTTCTACAGAGGAACTTGGATCTGATACCAATTGTTGGACTCAAGGAACACTAAGAGGGGGGGCAGGTGAATCAATGTTCAACAAATATAAACTTTAAATCCAGACCATAAACTATTTACAACACATAAACAAAAATAAAGATGAAAGCACATGAAAAAGATAATCAAAGCACCATAACACCAATATTTTACATGGAAACCCTATTAGTGGAAAAACCATGGTAGAGATTAATCCACAATTATACTCTATTAAAAGTATGAATAAAAGGGAATGCACATGCATTCAGGCACACTGCCTAGAGCTCACTGCTCAAAATATGGAAGGATCATTGCCTTAAAAAATGTTTACATTACAAAAAAATGTTGAACTAAGAAAATAGCATCTCCAAATACCTGGATTCAGTTTCAGTGAAGCTCAATAGACACTCTTCAGCCCTTCTGACTTATTTTGTATTTTCGCTCTGCTTTGCTCTACTAAAACTGTGCAAACATCACTCAATCACCCTTATAATACTCACACACACATATGTTCTCTTCACAAACATTTTCAGACTTTCAAACTTGCTTTATTTTTTCAAAATGAATTACCAATCTCATATATATATTTGCTAACAAAAATTTCATTGCTTCAAGTTAGCTTTAACAAAACATGAAATATCCTTCAATGGTCGGCTGAAATTACAAATTAAATTTAATGTGCACCCATCAAAGTCATCTAAGACATAACTAGGACCCAAAAAAAAATAACCAACACAAGAAACAACTAAACAATTACTCCTTATACATTTGTGACATACGACATTCACTAGGTCGACCACAATGTTAAAATAAATAGAAAAACATCCTGCCAAAGCATCCAACCAGATCTCCTTATCACATACATTGATTAATGCTATACCACTAAACTTAACAACAAGATAGTATAGATGCTTAAAAAATTATCTCAGAGATCCACAACTTAAAATGATGATCTAGTGAAGCATATAGATTGATAAACTGACCGGATACCCTGTTCTTCATACTCTTTGTTGGTAAAATACTGTTGACTACATTTCCTGCTGGTATGAGCAAATTCTGATTGTAGACTAGAGGAATGACTAAGGTTTCCATCAAGCAAGCCATATTCCAACAATAACTAGGAGATAAGTGATGAGGTGTCCCCTTCCTTAAAGGGTGGAACCACTTTCCACTTTTGGTGGCATCCTCCACTTTTGGTGGTCCATACTTTCCACTTTTGGTGGGAATCTCCACTTTTGGTAGTCCATCTCCACATTTTGTGGTTGATTCCTATTATTTGGATTTTGCACCTACCTCCTCTCCTAAGTTCTATATAAACTCACTACCAAGATTGTATTTGCATCCATTCATTCTCTTGCATTGTTGCATACTTTGGCATACATGCACATTGATGCATGTAGTCATTATTCATGCATCTTTGCATTGTATCTTTTCAGCTTGGAAGCTCTTAATGCAATTTTGTCACATCGACATTGCATAATCTTTTGGAGTCCTGGTTTGCATTCTTATGCTTTTCTAGTTTATGTAACTTTGATTTTCTCTTAAAAAATTCCTTCGGTTATTTAGTCTATTTTGGATTTATAACATGGTATTAGAGCATTTTTTTTGATAAATTTAAGTTCATAGATTCTTGATTGAGAGGTTGAGTTTCTTGCAAAGATATTGTAAATTCCTATATGATCTTCTCTTGCATTTTAAACAATATGGAGAATTAGAAAGGATTTGCAATGATATAATAACCTCTTCATATCGTATATATGTTTTGTGAGATCCAGGTGATTGCAAAATTTTTGGTGGAAGCATTCTTGAATGTTCCGATGCATCCAGAAAGCTTAAGAAAGTCAAATTTGGTTTTTATTTCATCCAAATTGGAGATCATTTCATTGAAGCTCAAATTTGTGAACAAATTTTTACAAGAGCATTTTCAATCCAAATGGACCTTTCCATTACATTCAAAAGGCCCAAAAACCCCTATTCTCATATAGATTTTGTCTATTTTAGATGAATTTGATTTATGCTAATTTTTCCTTTTGCTAGGGGGTCGTCACCATAGGAAAAATTCAGCCTATTTTTTAAAACATTCATAACTTTTCACCATGGTGTCCATTTTCTGCAAAAGAGATATCGTTGGAAAGTTGGAGATGAGCACTTTCCATCTATAAATGTTTTGAAAAGAAAATTTTTCCACTTTTTTTTCAGATATTGTAAATTCAAGTTGTTGCATTTTTTCTTCAACGAGCCATAACATTCGCCCCAGAGCTCTATTTTTTGGAAATGAATAGGCATTGGAATGGTATTGAAGAGCATTAAATTGCTACAAAGCTAAATTTTTCAGATTTTATCTCAGGTTCATTGTGTACCAGAATTTATTATTTTGGTCATTGTGGGCCTATTGAGCATCGCATCTTGGAAAAGGCTTTGTAAATGCACTAATAATAAAGTGCCAACATTGTAATATCTTGGGGGGGTAATTTCCGAGAGTAGTGGAAAGGGGGGTGGTCTCTTGATGTCTCTTTTTGCATTCACTTAAAGTTGCTTTTTTGTATCAATCTTGGGGGGATTATACAAATAATTTGTAATAAGGAATTAAGATAAAATTCTATTTATAGGGGCAATAAGCACGTCTCTTAAAAATTATTTCCATCCCTCTAATTTCAAGCTAACCTTAGAGAACTATTTTTATTGGAAAAAAGGGATAAAGAATCATTTCCTTGAGTAGGATCTACTACCCTATCTCCTTGGAATCATTCCTAAGCCAAGTAACTATAATTAGAAGAATGCATGGTTTAACAATAATGACATGGTCTATGGACTAATATTTCTTACTTTTTTTTTAGGATATTCTACATCATGTATAACACACTAAGTTCCCTTTCACTGCTTGGACCATCATTCAACAATTGTATGGAGACATTGGATCTTCATCTAAAAGTGATGTTTCCTTGGAGAACCAGACTATTCTAGATGATATTGAGAATTGTGTTTCCCCATATTGTGTGGAAACATCTTGTGTGGATGATCAATTCATTGATACCCCATCACCATCTATTGTTGCTACTTCAGATTCTAGTGTTTCTTCTTCAAAATTTTCTAGTGATTCTTTTCTGCAGGACATATTATCTTTCAGATTCAACTTGGGATGATCTCTTGGTAGGTATTTCAAACTTTTTTATGGACACATATTGCAGATTTTGGAGACACTATTGATGATATTCATCTTCTCTTTGGTGAAGTTGATTATTCTTTAGTTGTTGTGAGGGAACACTTTGACCCTCTTGTTTAATCCTACATGATCATTCATCACATTTTGACATGAGTGTTGATACTTTGGATCAAAATTTGGAGGATACATCTTTAGAGGAGATACTTGAGTCTTTGGATGGTGTTATACATTAGTCTCTAGGAGATTTTGAGTTTTCATTTTTCAGTAGTGTGGTCTAGAACACCTGATTTGATTGTGGGAGCCTTCAACATCGACATGGGGAAACTTGAGCTGAGTTTAGAGATTGCATACATCTTTAGTTTTCTTCCTACATATTCCTCTCAAGAATGGGGAGATAGCTTACATACACCTTTGGTTTTGTTTCTTCCTAAGGGGAGTAACGTTGTTAGATGATCTTGGATCATCTTCTACATCCAATTTTGAGTATCTACCATTGGATCTCTTTGGAGGGGATTCTTTTCCTTCCACTTCATTTCTCTCTCTATTATGGGGGGTGTACTTCCTTTTGTCAGATGGGGCTTCTTCTTCTTTGGGGGGAATTTAATATGTACATGGGTACCTAACATGGCTTCATTTCCTAGGACCCATAATCTTTTGCATCCTCCTAAGCTGTACTTAAAGGGGGGGTGTTGGTGTAGGTTTTCATTTTCCTAGTGGGTTAATTTATTTTCCCTTAGTCCTATGTTTTTCCTAAACTTAATTAAGCTCGCTTAGGATTATAAAGTGAGTTTATTATTTAATAACTAGGAGGTAAGTGATAAAGTGTCCCCTTCCTTAAAGGGTGGATTTACTTTCCACTTTTGGTGGTCCATCTCCACTTTTTGTGGTCAATTCCTATTGGTTAGGTTTTCTACCTACCTCCTCTCCTAAGTTCTATATAAACTCACTACCTATCTTGTATTTGCATCCATTCTTTCTCTTGCATTTATGCATATTTTGGCATACATGCACCTCGATGCATGTCATCAATATTCATGCATATTTACATTGTATCTTTTCATCTTGGAAGCTCTTAATGCAATTCTGTCACATTGACATTGCATAATATCTCGAAGTCTTGGTTTACATTCTTATGTTTTACCAGTTTATGTAACTTTGATTTTATCTTAAAAATTTCCTTGGGTTATTCAATCTATTTTAGATTTCTAACAAAAATGTTCTAGTTTAGTTTCTCAGGGTAGAGAGATATCTCTAGCAATACAATTATGTAAAGTATTCCTTCATAAAGGTCTTTTTGGCTCTACGGTTGTAGAGGGGAGTATATCTACACATTTTCTATCATATTCCAGTGTTTCCAAAAGATATATTTAGCATGAAAAAATATCAAAGTGAAAGAAGGCTCTATGTACTTGTCTATCAACATTTTGGTGTTCGAGAGTTGTGCAATAATGACTAGTTGAATGTGGAATTCAAAGATAATGTGAGGATTCAATATAGGACCTAGTTAAGGTTCATGTAAAAGTGCACAACATCATGCTTTTTTGGTGGTGGAAATTTTGATTGAAGACTGATATGTTACACATTTCATGAGATTTGAATTTATGTCCACCTTATGTCTTCCTATTTATTTGTGGACCCTTGGGAAACATGGAGAAATGTTTTGTCATTTCTTATATATAATTATATATTTGTATAGATGCACAATGTGATATAATTCAACAAAAGGTGGTGAGTGAATATACAAGCAAATGATTATGTGATCAAGTTTTATTCAATGCAAAGCATCTCAAACATTGTGCAACATTATCAAAAGATCATAAGGAGTGTGTAAAAGATTTTGAAGCTGGTTTAGAACATGTATGAGATGTGTAGGCTATATTGAAGGACTACAAGATTTATCATTTTAATTTTGTAGCACTAGTGTTCTACTTGAAGAGCTTGTGCTCAATTCATTGTATTGGGGATTATGTCTCTAGTAGTTTGGTGCCTACTTCATATTGTAAAATTCATTCATTTTGTGAGGCTAGATTTGGATAGTAGATCCAAGTAGTTATTCTCATCATGGTTTTTTCCATCTTGTGTTTCCATCTATATCTATTGTTACCTTGTGTGGATGTCTATGTTCATGATAAGTGCTTATTTAGTAATAGTGAAGATTCAAGTTGTATTTTTAGTTATTTTTGTTGATGTTAAGAATTTTAAACTCATTAGATATACTAATTCACCTCCCCCTCTTAGTATTTTATGTTTCATTCATTTTTTATCAGTTCCAATTTCCTTTGAAGAAGCTTAGTTACCTAAGGTAGATCTGAGATGGCACACTCAATCGATCAAGAAGGAATATCTTCAAATAAGGAACCACTTTTTTATGGATACAATTATGCATTTTGGAAACTTAGGATGGAAGAATACTTGATGGCCCTAGGTCTTGAGATCTAGACATTAGTTATAGAAGGATATGCAACTCCAAAATTCCTCCCAAGGATCAAGCCAGAAAGAAGGCTTTTGAAAATAATTCCAAGATTTAGAATGTTATTTTATGTCATTTATCTAATTTTGAATTTGTGAAATTTATGCAATTTAGGAAAACAAAGGAAGTATGGGAAAAATTGTACACCGTCTATGAAGGTGATAAGAAAGTGAAAGAAGAAAGGTGTCAAACTCATAGATCTCAATTTGAAAGTTGAAAATGAAGAAAGAAGAAAATATTGCCATAATTCTACTCTAGGTTGGTGATGTTGTCAACTCTATCAAAGATCTTGGTGAGGAACTGAAATAAAGCATGGTTATGAAAAAGATACTTAGATATCTTCCTAGAAGGTTTGATTCTAAAGTCTCTACTATTGAAGAAGATCTAAATGCATTGAAAATGATTGAATTAAATGGAATATTGACTAGCTTTGAAATGAGAATTGAAAGTGAGAATTCTATAAGGAAAGAGGAGACATTAAGAGTATCTAATAGGAAAGTTGATCCAAATTCTGATATTGGATCAGATTTGGAGGAAGTAAACTTTTTCAAAGATTTGTAAAGATGATCTAGTAAGTATAAATGCAAGTTACCTTTTAAATGTTTTAATTGTGGTGAATTAGGACATTTTACGGCTAATTGTCCTCATAAGGACTCTAACAATGTTGAGAAAAATTATGGAAACAAATAATTTTAAAAGGAAAATAAAAGCAATTATACTATCATATATCATTTTGATTTATAAAATTATATATTACTAGCTACATTGATAAAATAAGTTGAAGAGTGTCAGTATTTAAGAATTAAGTATCAAGAGATATATGTGGCTTTTGTATGATTTCAATATCATTCATGCATCCATTCATTATGATAGAAGTATTCTAGAAGTCTATCATAGAATGTTTCAGTTTAGTTTCTCAGGGTAGAGAGATATTGCTGGCAATAGAATTATGATAAGTATTCATTTTTGAAGGTTTTGTTGGCTCTACGATTTGACAGGGAAGTATATCTACACATGTTCTATCATATTCTAGTGTTTAAAGAAGATATGTTCAACATGCAAAAATATCGAAGTAAAAGCAGGCTCTTTGTACTTGTCTATCAACCTGTTTGTGTTGGAGGACTTTGCAATAATGGATAGTTGCATGTGGAATTAAAAGTTAATGTGAGGAGTCAATATTGGACCTAGGTAAGGCTCATGTTGAAGTTCACCACATCATGTATTTTTAGTGATAGAAATTTTGATTTAGGACCGATGTGTTACACATTTCATGAAATTTAAATTTAGGTCCACCTTATGTCATCATATTTAGTTTTGGACCCCTAGCCAACATGGAGAAATGGTTTATGTAATGTATTGTACATACTCATATAATTGTATAGATGCACAATGTGATACATAATTAAAGAGAATGTGGTGAGTGAATATACAAGGAGATGATTATGCAAGCTTGTTTTATTCAATGTGAAGCATCTCAATTATTGTACAACATTATCAAATTATCATAAGGACTCTGGAAAAGATTTTGAATCCATTTTAGAACGTGTATGAGATGTGTATGCTACACTGAAGGTCTACAAGTTTTATCATTATAATTTTGTGGGATTTGTGTTCTACTTGTAGAGATCATGCTTAGTTCATTGTGTTGGTGATTGGTGTCTCTGGTAGGTTGGTGGCTACAAGTAAAATCAAGGATTGGTGTCTCCAGTAGGTTGGTTCCTACTTCATATTGCAAAATTCATTTGTTTTGTGAGGCTAGATTTTGAAAATGGATAAAAGTAGTTATTCTCATCTTAGTTTTTCCCATATTGGGTTTCCACGTATATTTTTGTTAGAACACAATGATCTACTAAGAGGGAGGGTTGTATCAGTAGATATAAAAAAAAATTAGACTTGAAACCTATTTGTAGAGTCAACCTTTAAACCTAGATGTGCAAATTAAAAAGCATAAACCAATATAACAATCACATGCACATGAAACAACTCATAACAATAGATATATGTGGAAAACCCAAGATGGGAAAAAACCACAGTTACAAAAGCTACTTGAGTCTACCTACTCAAATCCAACATCACAAATGAAACCTCTATTACAAAGTTTAGGGTTGAAACCCAAGGAAGCTTCAACTCCCTAATTCAGAAGCTACAACTTCAAAGATGCTACTACACCCTATTTAGGAGGTACAACTCCAAGGAGACTACAATCACCTAGTCTGAGCTACAACTTAGTTCAATGAGGCTACAAACTCAAAAAAATTACAAGTTCATATGTGCATACAATTAATTTCTAATCAACTTGAAAAATGCACCATTACACTCAATGAATTGTTGCACACCTTGAAACTTATGCAACTACTAGTAATTCTATACTCTCAACAAAACTCCCTTGAATACAAAACCTAGATGATAGTTTGTGTTGTGTCTAGGTTACACACATATGTGCATTCATTGTCTGCACTCATAAATCTCTCTCTACTTCACTTCTTGCAGATTACCACCCTAAGAAAATTTTGTGATTGTCTTCTTTTTCTTCTCTCAACTAATCTATAACCTTTGCCTCAAGATTCACACCACCATTCAAATCTTCTACTAAGGTTTCCTTCACTTGTAAACTTCACCAACAAGCTTCCTTTTCCTTGAGCCACACACAAATCTATCCAACTCATAATTAATAAATCTAATAGGGTTTACCAGATATCACCATATCTTGTGTCGAGTTTCCTAGCATTTAATTTGGTTACAAATAATTTTTCTCATTCTCTCTATCAAACCTTAAAATCTAATTATGCATTCAATGCATCCTTTGTTCATTCAATCTGATCTTGATTCTTGTCTCTGTGATCGTATGAACCGTCTCCCTATGCATCAAATCTCATTAAAATTGTTGTTGAAATAGATAGAGCATTTAATTCTCATTGCCATGTTGGTTACTAGTCAAAACCCTATTTATATAGACTTAGTTGTTTGAGATCTTTACCTTTGAATCTAGGTCATCAATCTCCTTTTTCACACCATAGCCCTATACTTTCCATTCACCGTCGCAACCTTAAATCATGACCATCTGATTACTTAACTTTAATCATGCATTGTTGATCTCCACAGATTGAAGATTACCGTTGGATCAAATGCCTTTTAATCTACATCGTCGATCTCCTTGATACATAGTTCACCATACATGGGGTCCACCAAGACACACGTCCAAAGTCTACACACCTTGTGAGCTCAGACAACGAGCCCACACAAACCTTGTGGGGTTTGTGGGAAATTTCCATTTGTTATCCACATCATTGCCACACAACTCACAACAACTATGTGAGTTGCTCTATTGAGCAATCACTCTTTGCCACCTGTCAGCCTACGTTATCATTCACCATTAGCCTATTCTTCTTTCTTTGTTAGGTCCCACCATCTTCATCAATGGTCAATATCCATCCACTGTGGATTAGTCTCCATCACTCTCAATTGACCCCATGGGACTTAGTTGGGATCCACCAAAAACCTAGCAAAACTGACAGGCACTGTTGGATCTTCAACATTCGATCATTATCACTCCCCATAGACCCCACAAGTCTTGATTGAGCTGCACTAAAATCTCAATGGGGTATGTGGGCTAATGCCACATATACATCTTCTAATGTCACCAAATATCACTATCCACTAACTCTGTTGACTTCACCTTTCTTTGTTGAGTAGTAAGTTAGACATGTTCCTGAAAACACCACCAACCCTAAAGCGCGATCTTCATAAGTTCATCAAACTAGAAAAAAAATTTATAGTGCTATAGGGTGGGGAGTTAGCGAAACATAGCAAAAAATTGCTCGAGTTAGACCACATGCCAAAAACACTGCCAGAGCTATACTTAGTGAAAAGCCTTGAACGGTAAGTTAGAGAAACTTAGAAAAATTCTACCTAAGGTATGACTTAGCTGAATTTTTCTTTTCTTTTTGCACTCAATGGACTATCGAGGGGACTGGAGAAACTATCCCACTAAAGCATAAATTTATCACTAATGAGACATGTAGACACCACCAACCTAGGCAATGTGGTCAGTCACATCATAGAATAAATGACATAAGTTGTTACTTATGTGACCTGCACCCTGTAACACCAATTCACTGACAAAATAGAACTTTCTTGAACGTTGTGATTTAAATTTCTACACATGTAGGGTTTAAATGATAAACCCTTGATCAAGAGCATGAACAAATGAGCATTGACATCTCCATTGACATTAGGACCTGGAAAATACCTTTTTGGAAAGCTCTCGAGAAACCCAATTTGAATCTACCATCAGATCCACTACTCTCACACTCATCCTTTGTCATCATGCCTCCTTTTCCAGATTTTCCCTTTTGACATCAATGACAACTATATGTCAACAATCTCCCCCTTTGGAATTTATGGAAAAACCCTAACTGCTCATCTAGGTACCACTGAAGCTCTGCACCAATTTGATTATTCACATTGTAACACATCAATTCCCCCTATGACATACATCTCCTCTCTTCTCAAAAAACTTCTATTTTTCATCACATTTCTCCCCCTTTGACATTAGTGGAAAAGGGTACACTCCCCCTAAGGAAATTCTCCAATTTTGACAAACTCTACAACCATCAAGTGATTAGAAATTGTAAAAATAAGATTTTACATGACTTCATCACACTACGCTTAACCAAGGTTAAATAATTGATCAATGAAGCTCCCCTTGGATATATGCCCTATCACTAATGTTTAGTGATATGTAGTGGGAGAAACTACTCCTATATTCTGCCTCAAGTATTCAAACTTTGTAAATATATTAGCCACTTTTTCCTTGGTAGCAACATACTCCATACTAACTTCTCCATCTGCAATCTTTTCTCTAATGAAGTGATACTTAATTGATATATGCCTAGTTCTAGAATGCATCACTAGATTGAGATGTTGATGGCACTTGAATTGTCACAAAGAATCGAGATAGGTTCAATGCACTCTACCTTGATGTCCTTTAAAGTCTACTTCATCCATAGAACTTGAGTTCAACAGGCACTTTCTACAACATATTATGCTTTTGCTATAGAAAGAGTGACAAATTCTTTCTTTTCACTCATCTAAGAAACTAGTCTGTTTCCCAAAAAGAAAGCTCCTCCACTAGTACTCTTTCTATCATCCATACTTCCTACCTAATATGCATCTATGTATGCTATTAAAGTGAACTCTTTGATTTTGGGATACCATAAGCCATAGTCAATAGTACTATTAATGTATGTAAAGATCCTCTTCATAACATGGACATTTGATTCTTTTGGTGTTGCCTGAAACCTAGCTACCATACAAACCACTTGCATTATATCAAGCCTAGATGTAGTTAGATATAGTAGACTTCCAATCATAGATTTGTATGTATTCTGATTTGCATCAGATCACTCATTAGTTTTTCTCAATTTGTAGGTTGTAATCATGGGTGTACTAACTCGCCTACTATCTTCCATGCCAAACTTTTTAAGAATTTTTTTTGCATACTTGGTTTGTGATATAAATATACCATTATTAGTTTGTGTAATTTGCAAACCAAGAAAAAATATAAGTTATCCTAGCATGGACATTTCAGACTCATCTTGCATGTTTTTAGTAAATATTTTGCACATTACATCACTACTACCACCAAATATAATATCATCTACATATACTTCAAGAATGATCATTTTCTTACCTTCAGATTTGAGATATAGATTGCTATTAGCACAACCTTTCTTGAATCCTTGTTGTTGCAGATATTGATCTAGTTTTGAATACCAAACCCTTGGTGCTTGCTTCAAACCATACATTGCTTTCCTCAATTTTTAGATATAATCATCATTCTCTAATAGCTAAAAATCTTCTAGTTGCTCAATATTGTAAGAGAGGGGGACCAACCATGTTCAAGGCCCTAGGTCATGGAGAGCCAAAAGCGGAAGGCTACCCTAACTTATTTCAAGTTAAAGGGGTTCTTTAAGATAAGGGATGAGAATGATGAGGACTATAAGGTCCTTCAATCACTCCACAGACTTGAAACTCAGAATGGGACTAGGTGAGTCGGTTTTCAGGTTCAACAATATGCCTTAGGAAGCTCTCTATCTGAGGATGAAAGTGTGGTTTTAGGATGACAACACAACATGCTGGTGTCTCTCAAGTGCACTGGTGTATGTACAACCAAAGGACCAAAAATAAAATGTGAACCACCAAAAAATAGACTGATGACCTAGCTAATGGCTTTTAGGAGAACAAAAAAAACTATGAAGTACAAGATATATAAATGAATATGATAAAGTAATTAGATTAAAGCTAGGGTGACAAGAATGATCTCACAAAAGATCATGTTCGCTAGCTAGCTCCAAGTACACTTCCACCTACACACAAGAAAGAGGAAAATTATTGTGGGGTTGTATAGGGGTCTACCTCAGTTAGACCCCCATTTTAGTGCTTCCACCTCCACGAAAATCCAAGATAGTGATAATGGAGAAAAATTATGATAAAGGAGAATGAAAGAAAAGAACACAATAACACTACAAAATAGTATTATGCTACCTAACCAAATCATAGAGGAGAGGAGTGAAAAGCTTACAATCTCCGCCAAGAGCTCACTAGCTAATGGAGGAGAAAATGACAGAACTCAAGTCCTTACAACAATGGTGTTGTTCCACACTTTCTCTACAGGGTTGATGGAGTGTTGTTGTTGTTGCTATGGAGTGCAAAGTGTTGCTTGAGAGTGATGGATGCTAAGAGAATGCTTGAGAAAGTGTGTGAAGAGTTGAATTGAATGCTTAGAGAGATTGTAGAAGGATGAAATGGAGGAATGAAGAGGGAATTTGAAGGGAGAATGAGAAAAATGACCATATTTGGGTCAGTTGGTCGAAGGGGGGTGTTAAAAATTGACCCCAATTGGAAGTGTAATGCCTCTATAGGCTCTAGATGTAGGAATCCATCAGGGATGTAAGCACGTTGCATAGACATCTATGCACCAAGTGGGAATCCTCGATAGTTATTCTTCTATCAACGCACAAAACAAAAGCCAAGTGGAACAAAGGTAGTGGGTTGATGTGGATTTTAACCTTTGAATTTGGTTTTCTAAGGTGAGGGAATGTGTAAGGGGAATTTTCATAAGGGGTGAAAATTCGTGCCTATACATTTTCCCCCACTTTAGCGAGCACAAATACTAATGAGTTCTTCGATAAAGTAGATCAGAGAAGTAGTAGAGTTAGGAATGTATACCTGAACGATTGAAAGCATAGGACAAGGATGCCATAGTCCTGCAGAACTATGAAGATGAAGAATGAAAGCGCCTTATAGGCTAGGGGACTTGTAAGGAGGCAACCCCCAAGATCTCCCACATGAAGGAAGCCCCAAGAAGAAAGCACCTCAGAGGCCCACAAACCTACAAGGAAGGTGTCCTCAAAGATCTGTCACATGAAGGATACCCAAAAAAGTGCCTTATAGACCCACAAACCTATAAGGAAGCATCCCCCAAGATCTCTCACATGGAGGAAGCTAGGAAAGTACCCTCTAGACAGATGGACCTATAGGGAAGGTGTCAAGATCTCTCACATGAAGGAAATCCAAAGAAAGCACCCTACAAACCCGTAGACCTATAGGGGAGCTACCCCCAAGATCTCTCACATGGAGGAAGCCCAAAAGATCCTACAAGCCCGTAGACCTATAGGAATGTATCCCCCAAGATATCTCACATGGAGGAAACCCAAGGAAAGCAAACTTTGCAAAGTCAAGAAGTGGCTTCATGGGAACACCCATAAAGCAACATGTTTACCCTCAGATAGAACATGTTAGAAAGAAACCGCACAAGAAAGTAAGTGGACAGTCATGCAGACTATCAACAAGTCAAAAAAAATTCAAAGGTGTCCCTTGGGAACTGGACATAAAGAAGGGGTCCACTCAAGGGAAGCATTTTTTGAAAGTATGAAAGAGATGTTTCTTTCTCAAATCAATTCATCATCAAGGAATCCTTTTGAAAGATGTTCAATATATCAAGGAATTCAAAAGGAAGAAGATGCCTGCACATGAGGGGAAGGTCAAAGCTATTCCCACTATGGAGGGAGGTTCTCAAGCTCTTTCTTTACGAACCCATGATGAAGGAAACACATTCCATTAGGGTTTCAAGTCAAGAATGTGATTCTTGAAGAGAAGTTTGTGAATATTCTCAAGAAAAGATTCATTGGCAAAGAATGCATTTTCTAAAAATCAAAGTTTTGTAAAAGTGGTGTTGTCACACATGAAAGGGACAACTCAAGCAAAGAAGAGAGAAAGATAAAGGAAAAGATAAAAGAGGAAAGGACATAAACATAGGGCACAAGGGTAGCCTAATAATTTGGGGTCAAAAATACTCATAAATATATATATAAGTATAGTAATAACATATAAAATGAATTGTCATCAACCCCCTACTATATCAGACCATGTGAAAAATGCATGAGAAGAAAAAGTAAAAATAAAAAATTGGGTCAACATGGAAGGGAAGCCTAAATTCCCCCAATGCTTTGCATCATCCCCAATTTATCAAAAAATAAAGTCACAAACATGGAAGAATGATGATACAAATAGAAGGTTTAGGACACAAAAACCACACCTATATCCAACCACCAATAAGGGCGACGAGGGTCATCCAAGAGCACATAGCATGATCAAAGGGGAACACATCACAACACACACACACACACACACACACACACACACACACACATCTAATAATGTAAAGATAAGGAAGGGGCATCCCCCTAACATTGGTTGACCAAGAGGTCATCCGCTCCCCACTCTAGATCATTGTATGGGGAAGGAGGATGAGCCTATAGTGGTGGAATGTTAAGAGGAGAAGTGTCTGACCCTCCCACAACAAGGGCTAAGGAGGAGGGCCCCATAAGGTCCTCTCCACCAAGCTCTTGTGGAGCTAAGGTTAGTGATTTTGTGAAGATCATTGACAAGGCCATAACCTCATCCAAAGAGTTAAACATGCACTTAATAGGAGTGTCATGTTTAACCTCGACGAATGGAGAAGGTTGTGCCCGAGATAAACTACTAGGCTCATTGAGTGATTCGGGAGTGGTGATGAACTCAAGGGAAGCTGGGGCTGGTTCTTTCACTAGGATAAAACAAGTCAATGTGGGGCCACCTTGCAGAGGTGGGCTCCTCTTATGTCCTCCATTACTAGAAGGAAAAATGTCTACCATTTTTTGTTGGAGGATGTGAAATCCCCATAGATAAGGCAAGAAGTGTGGAGGCAGAGGAGGAGGAGAGAACCACAGTAGATACAACTGAAGTTTTCATCATATCGGTGGGTTTTGGGAAAGGCTAGACATCCAGAAGGGACATCTACAGAGGTGGATCCACCAAAGGAGCGATAAACACCTGCACCTTCTTAGGGTCAGGTGCATTCATACTCACAATGGAAGCCATAAGTGATATAGAGCTAGACTAAATGGAAGCAAAGGGGAGGAGAGAGGAGAACATGATAGGAGGCCATGATACCAGGACAATTGTCTCCTCTTCCTTCCTCTATAAGGTGGCCTACTAAGCCATAAGATCATTTCATCGGCACTTGCACTCGAGCGCAAGGTGGTTTCTATGACTCTTTGAACCAGAGGCCAAAGGCTATGAAGGAATAAAGGGCTCCTACTTAGCCATGGGAGTGTCCACTATAGCCATTTTTAATAGAGGAATGGACTCCTAAATGAGAGCAAGAGGAGCAGGTTGAGAAGCAGTACGGGGAGTCGACTCAAGTGCCTTGGTAGTGGGCCTCTTCCTATTCACTACTTTGTGAGTGTTGTTAATAGATTTACACCCTGCTAAATGCAATATTCAACAACCTACTAAAACATGGAAACCTCTTTTAGATGTGGGTGATCTAAACGAAAGAGGAATCTCAAGAGTGAGTTGGTTCTCTGAATGATGAATTCTATTCTAAATAAAAGTTAACTTGAAAATAAAGCCTATGACTAACAGATGATTCACCAAACTTATGAAAATTCAGACTTAACCACTCATAACAGCTTCTCTATTATAGTAATTCTCACAATCTCATTAGCACATATCCCATCAGTGATTTGCATAGAGATTTGGAAAAAAAATAAAGCATGCAACCTAAAACACAACCTATAATAGTAAGACATAAAAGGATTATGATTTGAAAATCACAAATACATTAGATTGTTATTACAAAATTTGAGACAAAAAATAAGGAGAAATCTGTTGTTCTATTAAAACTAAAAGAGTCTTTGCCTCAATTTGAAACTGAGTACCAAAAGGTTTACAAGCTCAAAAATGTGTATGAGCAAGAAACTCTGATCTGAACTGACTGAGAGAAGAGAGCTAAAAGACTAAGTCTATCAAAACATAGCTCTCAAGAAACCCTAATCCGAGCTCAGAAAAAGCTCCAGGAAAAAAGGCTTCAAAATGTCTCAAAAACTGCCTAAAAGCATAAAAAAGCACAAAGCTTTTTTAGAATCACACTGCCAAGCCTCTAAAACTAGGCTAGTTCTGCTTTAAAATCTCAAAAACATCTTATCTCTCCAAGATAGGTCTCAAATCTGACCAAGAGGAAAATTCAATCAAAAAATCTGCTAAAAATAGCAAGAAATCATAAAGCAATTATAGAATATTGCTTTACGATTTCTCTTTACAAGATGCAGATCTGTACAATTTATCTTATTTTTGCAATTAAAGAATTAGAATCTTTTGCAAAAAAGAAAAGCTCCTTATTTCTCCATTACAATAATCTTATTTTCTCAAAAATCATAAAAACATATCACATAATTATCTCTTCTCACCTTATCTCATTGATTTCTCTAAAATTAATTAAAAACAAAACCCTAAAATATAATTGACCCTAAACAAAAAGAACCTAGGTCATATAGTACTCACCTCTACACCATTAATTGATTTTTCTTAAAATCAATAACACAAGATTAAACACCATATTTCACAAAGGAAAGAATGAAAGTCATAAAGACCCTACAAGGGGACCTAGCCTAAGATTTTTGATCCCCCCTTCAAATAACAACATTCAAACTTTAATAAGTTATAATGCAAAGATTAAAATTTTTGGCCTCCATTTGACATTCTTCACGTGCTTTGACTGAACATTCTGGATGCTTTGTGAAATAGCTTGAATTAGGGCATGAGAAAATAATGCCAAACCCTAATCATGATTTCATTTCGCACCCATGAGTTTGAAGGAAAGAAAACTCTATCTAGAAGAATAGCTGCCATGATTGTGTCAAAAACGAGCTCATGTACCTAGGGAATCTTCTCCACACTCCTCAGTCAATTGAATCTTATTTGGGTAAGCTTTCTTTAGAGTATCAAAGTTTTGTCTTCATTATTGAAAGAACAAAACAACAGATACGGCCGCGGCCTGTCATGCTTCTTCTCTAACTTGATCCTGTGCTTTGATTTACCTTGGCTAACATAGACTTGAGCTCGGCTTTCGCCAGTCTACTCCATGAGAGCTCACCTTGTCTTATTACTTTTCTACTGTGCAGGGGTAAGCTATTTCGATGGTTTCATTTCTACTCATTTTGGCCTTGAGTCCGCGGCTATACACAACCTCTAATGCATTTGTTTGCATTTTTTTGTATTCCCGCTTACTGTTGTGTGAGTTTGACCTTCATTGAGAGCTCGACCATCACTTAAGAGCTCAGACCCTTGGCATTTGGAAGCTTTCTGGAACTCTTGGCCATGGCTAGGGTGCTTTTCCATAGATCTAGACTGGTAACTTTCCTTTGCTTTCATCTGTTCTCTGGAGACTTAGAGGGTTCCTTCTCTACTCATAGATTTTGGCCACGTTTAGGCCGCGCCAGATGTGTATTGTAAAAGCATTTTCTTTATGGATTTTGGGCTCGACCCAGAATAGAAAATTGGTCATTATGTCTATCTGAAAGCATTTCCATTTGTGGGTATCACAAAAATTTGAAAAAGGATGTTTTTCCTCATTTTGATGCTCGACCCACCTCACAAAACTTGCATTTTTGTATCTCCTTGCTGTCTCCTCTCGTGGGTATTTGAAACTTCTAAAGAAAACTATATTTCATTTGTTCTGAAACTCGATTTATCATAGAAATAAACATCTTTTGTATTCTATTGTTGTTTTTATGTAAAACCCCATATGGGTTATCTCCATTATTGCATTTTTGCACTTGAATGCAAATCCAAAAATGGGTATTATAGATGATTGAAATTTGTGAAACCCTGGGTGTTTATTAGAAACCCCAATCATGGGTACTTTGAGATTTAAACTGCAACTTCTATTTATATGATCTATTCATATGGGCTCGACCCAAATGAACCAGTGGTCCATACTGAACTTTTGAAGCAAAAGAATGACTTGAATATTTGTATTTTCATTTTTCATTTCCCTAGCATTCTGCACTTCACAAAAAGAATGTAACTCCATTGCATCATTGCTATTTTCTTTTATATGCCTTCAGAAATGAAAACTCAATGGTGAGAATAAGAAGAATCTGTGTGTTTCTTTGTAGTTAATTCATTGACTCATATTACTTAGTGCTCCATTTTAGCTTTCCTGTAGCTTCTCCTTGGTGGCTGTATAAAAACTGAGCTTGATTCATAATTATTTCCTTTTGATAGAAACATATAATTCCTCTTGTCATAGAAATTGTCTTTGACATGGAACTGCAGACTACCTTTTAAATACATCAAATGTACATTCTAAAATTTTTCTCTAGGTATTTAAAATCTTGGAAAAATAGTGCAAAACCTTGAGAATGCTTCTGTATTTGTCCATTGTGAAGAGAAGGCTCTCCATGCTTGTATTCCATACGCACAACAGTGTCTTTTTTACTTTCCTTAATCTTAACATAGCAACCTATCTTCTGCTTCAAATAGATTTAGATTGAAACATTATAATACTATACACATCTAATTTTAAAGGATTCCTCTTGTGACTATTTATACTTTAGGCATCATTGGCATGCCATGTTGAACTCTCATGCTTCCATAGTCTGATTTTGACAATTTTGTTCATGTGTGCCTTGCCTGACACTTGTAACTCACTGAAAACAATTTGAATGCACATCATAATTGATTGTTGTCCTCCACTAAACTTTGATACATGTTTCGGTTTGAAGCTCCATCCCATCCAAAATGAACTGGATGTCCTTACTATAGCTTTTCACTAAATAGTTTTACATACTCATATACTGTATCATCTAAATATTGACACAAAAAAAACCTCTCTTCTAAATATCTCAACCTTTACCATATAGCAACATTGCTATTACTTTTTGTATTTGCACTTTGTAGAGATTTAACTTGAAACATTACAATACCATGAACCACCTGTACTTACCAGCTCATATACATAACTGACAACTCAGAACTCCTTCTAGAAAGAAAAATGCTTGCTCTTCCCCTATTATTTTGGAATGATCACTTTGTCATTACACTCATAATGTTGTATTTATCTTTACTAGTCAACTAGAACTGGTGACTTATTTGTCATTTGAATACATTGCATTGCCAGTCAAGCTGAAATTGATAGTTTATTAACCACCTGAGTGTCTGATCTATATTTCGTACTCGTCTGTAACATGGTACTCTTCATGCATTTTTATGTTTTTCTTAACAAACAGTCTTGAAAATCTGCTTTCTGATGTAAATGTACTTAGTTGAATTCCTTAAGTGAACTAAATTCATTGTTCACCTGTGGCCTTCAAAATGTATAACCTGATCATTATGAATGTACAGTTGGTTTAGTTGCTTGATGGATAACTCTATTTTTACTCCTTCAATTGTATTTCATTTCACGTCATGAACATGATGTTGTATCAATAAATAAGCCCATTAATAAATAGGGCAACATGTCAAGATCTACCCTTGTGGGAGTCCATTTTCCTCCACATGCTTGGTCTTTGAATAGTGTTTAGCTTTGTGATTTCACCTATACCTACACAAGGAAACAAACAATGTTAGGATAAAAATAGAATATAATGATCATGATGTTATTTCTCCTTTAGCTCATTTCATTCATACTGCACTTGATTGATTGTTTCAATGCATGGTTAATAGTAGGTTGCACTATTGTGGGTGCCTCATATAGGTTACATCATAATTTGAGCCACTGACACCTCCTCTTTTCTCTTATAGGTCGATGGAGCATAAAAGACAAAGCTACACCATTTAGCATCAAAAGTCGACAATCATGCAATGATGATTATGTCGTCGCTTATATATTTTACTTTCTGCATCTTCAGTAGTGCAATGTGCTATTATAAATGTATTGTAACAATCACATCCATGGCTTTTGTGGATCTTTGATTTCAATTATTGCTTTTCATCTGAAAAGAAAAATGCATTTACATGCAATGTTGTAATATATGATTCTAATTGTCAAAATCAAATGAAGCCTTGTAAAATATGAGTCCTTTCATGAAATAAAAGAAAGCATCTGAAATGCTATTTTGCTCATTTGTTCAATTATGTACTTCTTTTAATTCTGCAACATTTAAATGGCACTTTGAAAACTCTATTTCCTCTTTAAAATGCATAACTATCACTCAATGCATAATATCAATAATGTGAAACAACATTGAGTTTAAACTACAATTTCACCTCGTGATGTAAAACATTAACCCGGCTCTACCAATTGAGCTAAGGTGAAAATTTGGTAACATTTTGGCGATTTTCGCTATATGCTTGCCTACTAAGCATAGATCAGTGGACTTTAAAAAATTCATTGGGCGCGGAGTCAATTCTACCCCTTTCTAAAACTTAGAAACTTGAACAGCAGCAAGAAAACAAAATAGGACTAAAAGCAAACTAATAGGCCCTGATGGCCAACAAAACAATGCACAACAATGCTTAGGGAAAGCAAAACTACTGAAAGTAAATGTGCGAAACACACTTATTTGAAAACTACTCTATTATCCTACACTAACCAGTGGAAAAGGTACTCAAACAAAACCATTTACGGGTTTTGAAAAATAACTACCTCTCCTAGTCAACCGAGGATACTTTGCATGTTCACAAATTTGCACTAAAAGATGAAAAATGAGGATACTTCTCACCTGTTGGTGCACTACAATTTGTAAATAACAATCAAAGGCACAGATCATGTGAACCTGAGCCAACATACCCCTAGTTTTTCTAGAATGAATAAGTGGGATTTTCTGCCCCTTGACTGCCACCTCATCCTTAGGTGCACTGGAAATCCTTTGGATCTTTCCAACATCCTTGGCTAGATGTCTGATGGGGCAGCCTCTTGAAAGGGTGAAACTAGAACTTGCACCTTTGGTTCCTTGCTGGTTACCTACTACTTCAATCTCATCCCTTTGATGAGGATCATTTGAAAAGAGATCACCCAAACTTGCGCAAAACTCATCAATTATATTAGCATACAAGTTCTTGTGGGTCCCATCATTATCTTCTGTATGCATAATAGGCTTTGAGGTGTCCTCCTTACTATTTTCTTGAAAACTTGTAAAGATACTAAGGCCATTACCTAGTATAGTAGTGTCGTGCTTATGCGCAACTTGATCTCATTCTATTTGAGCTATTGCACCAGGTTCATCATGGTTTTGGCATTTGATAACCATGTTATCTTTACTTCTTTGTGAACAGATCGGCACCTTATCATTGACATCTTCATGGCTTTGCTAATAAAAAATTGATGGATTTGTTGCTTCATATGCATTATTTTCATCATTAAAAAATAGAGGAAGTTCTTCAAATAAATTGGTCAAACCTTGAGTTTGGACACCCCCTTTTGTCTCCTCAAGCTGCTACTCCAAAATTTATCCCTCAAAAGGTGAGTGTTTGGCATCTAAGTTTGCAACAAAAGCTTCGAGGTCATCCCAAAATGTGTCTTCTTCCCTCTCATTTTCATTTTTTTGTGGAAAAGTACTAATTTCTACCTTACTACAACTCTTCTGAGGTATCAAAGCATCAGAATTCTGAACCTCTTCCCGCTGCTCTGGAGCTTGTATGGATGTAGTCCAAGATGAGATTTCCTCATTATCCAAAAAAAATGGTAACTCATTGAACAGATTAGATAGAACTTGAGAGTTGTCGGCCATTTCTTGATCTTGAATTTGTGGTTCCTCAAACACAGCCTCCTCTGTCTCCTACAACAATCGCTCTTGACATTCTGGGTCCTCTTTATTGTTGTACCAACTAGATACTTCAAAATAATCATCGATATTCTGATGTTCCAAAGAATCAACTTCCTCTGCACATGCAACACTCTTAGGTTCAGCCAAGGAAGGAGTACAATCAGCAACAACTACCTGCTATGTATGTTGCAGCAATTGTTCCTCTAAAAAATTTCCATTGTCCTCCATAAAACAAGGCTCTTCTCGTTCAACCTTCTGTTGTTGCAAATGATATTCCTCCATAGCTATATGCAATAAATTTAATCTTCTAGCTTCTTCCATGGTGAAAGATGAGTCATTTTTCAAGACAATAGATCTACTCTCATAAAGGCAAGTAGTGGTAGGAAAATTAGATTTCTCTGATTGGGAAAATTGGGAAATCTCTGGAGTTTCCTAGAGGAAAAGAGGCTGCTCTCTAATGGACTGGTCTTGAATGCTCACAGGTTCAGAATGTTCTAACCTAGGCTCTTGCAAAGGTAGAAAATCTCTAAAGCTAGGAATTTTGATTTTAGTAGGGTTAGGAGGCTCAGTTTTCATAAAACTTGGAAATTTAAACTCACAAACCTCTCCTTGAATAGGATGTTCTTAGATGGTAGGAGTTGTTTGGGCTTCATGCATTTGATACTAAGCAAGCAGAAGCTTCATTTGTGTGGCTACCTCTCTCTCCAAATCATCCTCAAACTATGTTCTTTGGGTCTCCAGCTCCTGATCATGAAGATAGGCTTGATAAGCCAACTTCTCTTGGTGTTGGTTACACTCATACTACCTCTTGATCTTCGCTAGCTAACTCACATAATCAAGTAGTGTGCTCTTTATAATCGTCATCTCCCATTTTTGATTTAACTAATTCCTTTCTTCTTCTATTCCCCACATTTTCCTCTCATGGTTCAAATTTATATCTCTAAAACTTCGGTCTTGAGTATCTTGGGGCTGATTTGGGGAAAATAACGACAGAGATGGAGGTTGAGCAGGGGTGGGCAGGTGGCAATTATACTGGGTATGCTAGTTTTGAAAAGCTAGGGAATTGAAACCAACAGCATGAGTATGGATACGTAGGGCTTTCATGATATGGTGGATGGTATGACATATTATCATGAATCCTTGACATGTTTGTTCATCTAAAGGCTAAAAATGAGCAAAACTTAGAATCTTTAAAAGCATACTAGCACTTGATCATTTTGAAACTAGAAAAGGCTTCTCGGAGTTGCCATGGTGTTTGATGACTATGCCTCCAAAGGCTAATAATTCTGAAGAGAACACTCGACCCTTCAATATGTGTTCCTTTGTGCACTATTCACACTGGATCTGCTTGAAAATCAGAGAACAGAGTCGCAAAGTATATGAAAAATGGCCTCTAGAAGGCTGAATAACTTGCTACATACACCAAACATCAACCTTAAAAGATTAAAACTTCTCTGAAATTGATTTTTAGAGTTCCACTGGGTGTGCCAAAAACTGTTGTCAATAGATTTGCACCCTGCTGAATGCAATATTCAGCAACCTACTGAAACATGGAAACCTCTTTCAGATGTGGGTGATCTGAACGAAAGAGGAATCTCCAGAGTGAGCTAGTTCTCCAAATGATGAATTCTATTCTAAAATAACCTCTGAGGAAAGGGATAAAAGATAACTTGAAAATAAAGCCTATGACTAATAGATAATTCACCAAACTTATGAAA
Organism: Sequoia sempervirens; assembly: GCA_007258455.2. Classification (NCBI taxonomy): domain Eukaryota; kingdom Viridiplantae; phylum Streptophyta; class Pinopsida; order Cupressales; family Cupressaceae; genus Sequoia; species Sequoia sempervirens. Next base: position 212,738,732 of record VDFB02281492.1, read on the forward strand.
ATTTAGACTTAACCTCTCATAACAGCTTCTCTATTACAGTAATTCTCACAATCTCATTAGCACATATCCCATCAGTGATTTGCATGGAGATCTGGAAAACAAATACAGCATGCAACCTAAAACATGTAATTCTATAACACAACCTATAATAGTAAGACATAAAAGGATTCTGATTCGAAAATCACAAATACATCAGATTGCTATTACAAAATTTGAGACAGAAAATAAGGAGAAATCTGTTGTCCTATTAAAACTGAAAGAGTCTTTGCCTCAATTTGAAACGTACCAAAAGGTTTACAAGCTCAAAAATGTGTATGAGCAAGAAACTCTGATCTGAACTAACTGAGAGAGGAGAGATAAAAGACTAAGTCTATCAAAACATAGCTTTCAAGAAACCCTAATTAGAGCTCAGAAAAATCTCTAGGAAAAAAGGCTTCAAACTGTCTCAAAAACTACCTAAAAGCAGAAAACAACACAATGCTTTTTTAGAATCACACTGCCAAGCCTCTAAAAATAGGCTAGTTTTGCTTTAAAAGCTCAAAAACATCTTATCTCTCCAAGATAGGTCTCAAATCCGACCAAGAGGAAAAGTCAATCAAAAAATCTGTTAAAAAAACAAGAAATCATAAAGCAATTATAGAATATTGCTTTACGATTTTGCTTTACAAGATGCAGATTTGCACAATTTATCTTATTTTTGCAATTAAAGATTTAGAATCTTTTGCAAAAAAGAAAAGCTCCTTATTTCTCCATTACAATCATCTGATTTTCTCAAAAATAATAAAAACATATCACATAATTATCTCTTCTCACCTTATCTCATTGATTTCTCTAAAATCAATTAAAAACAAAACCCTAAAATATAATTGACCCTAAACAAAAAGAACCTAGGTCATATAGTACTCACCTCTACACCATTAAATGATTTTTCTTAAAATCAATAACACAAGATTAAACACCATATTTCACAAAGGCAAGAATGAACGTCATGAAAACCCTACAAACTGACCTAGCATAAGATTTTCGGCCCCCCCTTCAAATAACAACATTCAGACTTTGATAAGTTATAATGCAAAGATTAAAATTTTCGGCCTCCATTTGACATTCTCCATGTGTTTTGACCGAACATTTTGGATGCTTTGTGAAATAGCTCAAATTAGGGCATGAGAAAAGAATGCCAAACCCTAATCATGATTTCATTTCGCACCCATGAGTTTGAAGGAAAGAAAAATTTGTCTAGAAGAATAGCTACCATGATTGTGTCGAAAATGACCTTGTGTCCCTAGGAAATCTTCTCCATGCTCCTTAGTCAATTGAATCTCATCTGGGTAAGCTTGCTTTAGAGTACCAAAGTTTGTCTTCATTATTGAAAGAACAAAACAATAGATAAGGCTGCGGCCTGTCATGCTTCTTCTCTAACTTGATCCTATGCTTTGATTTACCTTGGCTGACATAGAATCGAGCTCAGCTTCTACTAGTCTACTCCATGAGAGCTCGCCTTGTCTTATTACATTTCTACTATGCAGGGGTAAGCTATTTTGATGGTTTCATTTCTGCTTATTTCGGCCTTAAGTCCACGGCTATACACAACCTCTAATGCATTTGTTTGCATTTTTTTGTATTCTGCTTACTATTGTGTGAGTTCGACCTTCATTGAGAGCTCGACCATCACTTAAGAGCTCAGACCCTTGTCATTTGGAAGCCTTCTGGAACTCTTGTATATGGCTAGGGTGCTTTTCATAGATCTGGACTGGTAACTTTCCTTTGCTTTCATTTGTTCTCTGGAGACTTAGAGGGTTCCTTCTCTACTCATAGATTTTTGCCATGTTCAGGCCGCACTAGATGTGTATTGTAAAAGCATTTTCTTTGTAGATTTTGGGCTCGACCCAGAACAAAAAATTGGTCATTATGTCTAACTGAAGGCATTTCCATTTGTGGGTATAAAAAAATTTGAATAAAGCTATTTTTCCTCATTTTGATGCTCGACCCACCTCATAAAACTTGCATTTATGTATCTCCTTGTTGTCTCCTCTCATGGGTATTTGAAACTTCTAAAGAAAATTGTATTTCCTTTGTTCTGAAACTCGATTTATCACAGAAATAAACATCTTTTGTATTCTGTTGCTACTTTTATGTAAAAACCCATATGGGTTATCTCCATTATTGCATTTTTCGCACTTGAATGCAAACCCCAAAATGGGTATTATAGATGATTGAAAATAATGAAAACCTAGGTGTTTATTAGAAACCCTAATTGTGCCTACTTTGAGATTCAAACTGCAACTTCTATTTATATGATCTATTCATATGGGCTCAACCCAAATGAACCAGTGGTCCATACTAAACTTTTGAAGAAAAAGAATGACTCGAATATTTGCATTTTCATTTTTCATTTCCCTGGCATTCTGCACTTCACAAAAAGAATGTAACTCCATTGCATCACTGCAATTTTCTTTTATATGCCTTAAAAAATGAAAAATGAATGGTGAGAATAACAAGAATCTGTGTGTTCCTCTGTAGTTAATTCATTGACTCATATTACTCAGTGCTCCTTTTTGGCTTTCCTGTAGCTTCTCCTTGGTGGCTGTATAAAAACTGAGCCTGATTCATAATAGTTTCCTTTTGATAGAAACATCTGATTCCTCTTGTCACAAAAATTGTCTTTGACATGGAACTGCAGACTACCTTTTAAATACATCAAATGCACATTCTGAAAATGTTCTCTAGGTATTTAAAATCTTGGCAAAATAGTGCAAAACCTTGAGCATGCTTCTGGATTTTTCCATTGTGAAGAGAAGGATCTCCATGCTTGTATTCCATATGCACAGCAGTGTCTTTTTGACTTTCCTTAATCTTAACAGAGCAACTTTTGTCTTCTACTTCAAACAGATTTAGATTGAAACATTATAATACTATACACATCTGATTTTAAAGGATTCCTCTTGTGACTGTTTATACTTTAGGCATCATTGGCATGCCATGTTGAACTCTTATGCTTCCATAGTCTAATTTTGACAATTTTGTTCATGCGTGCCTTGCTTGACACTTTCAACTCACTGAAAACAATTTGAATGCACATCATAATTGATTGTTGTCCTCCACTAAACTCTGATACATGATCCGGTTTGAAGCTCCATCCCATCCAAAATGAACTGGTTGTCCTTACTATAGCTTTTCAATAAATAGTTTTCCATACTCAGATACTATATCATCTAAATATTGACACATAGAAAACCTCTCTTTTGAATATCTCAGCCTTTACCATATAGCAACATTGTTATTGCTTTCTATATTTGCACTTTGTAGAGATTTAACTTGAAACATTGCAGTACCATGAGCCACCTATACTTACTAGCTCATATACATAATTGACAACTCAGAACTCCTTCTAGAAAGAAAAATGCTTGCTCTTCCCCTATTATTCTAGAATGATCACCTTTTCATTACACTCATAATGTTGTATTTATCTTTACCAGTCAACTAGAATTGGTGACTTATTTGTCATTTGAATACATTGCATTGCCAGTCAAGCTGAAATTGATAGTTTATTAACCACCTGAGTGTCTGATCTATATTTCGTACTCATCTGTAACATGGTAATCTTCATGCATTTTTATGTTTCTCTTAACAAAAAGTCTTGAAAATCTACTTTTTGATGTAAATGTACTCAGTTGAATTCCTTAAGTGAACTAAATTCACTGTTCACCTATGGCCTTCAGAACGTATAACCTGATCACTATGAATGTACAGTTGGTTTAGTTGCTTGATGGATAACTCTATTTTTACTCCTTTAGTTGTATTTCATTTCACTTCATGAACATGATGATGTATCAGTAAATCATCCCATTAATAAATAGGGCAGCATGCCAAGCTCTACCCTTGTGGGAGCCCGTTTTCCTCCACATACTTGGTTTTTGAATAGTGTTTAGCTTCATGATTTCACCTATACCTGCACAAGGAAAAAAACAATGTTAGCATAAAAATAGAATATAATGATCATGATGTTGTTATTTCTCCTTCAATTCATTTCATTCGTACTACACTTGATTGATTGTTTCAATGCATGGTTAATAGTAGGTTGTACTATTGTGGGTGCCTCATATAGGTTACATCATAATCTGAGCCACTGACACCTCCTCTTTTCTCTTACAGGTCGATGGAGCATAAAAGACAAAGCTGCACCATTCAACATCAAACATCGATAATCAGAAAATGATGATTATGTCATTGCTTATATATTTTACTTTATACATCTTCAGTAGTGCAATGTGCTATTAGAAATGTATTGTTACAGTCACATCCATGACTTTTGTGGATCTTTGATTTCAATTCTTTCTTTTCATCTGAAATAAAAATGTATTTACATGCAATGTTGTAATATCTGATTATGATTGTCGAAATCAAATGAAGCCTTGTAAAATATGAGTCATTTCATGAAATAAAAGAAAGCATCTGAAATGCTATTTTGCTCATTAGTTCAATTTTGTGCTTCTTTTAATTCTGCAACATCTGAATGGCACTTTGAAAACTCTATTTGCTCTTTAAAATGCATAACTGTCGCTCAATGCATAATATCAATAATGTGAAATAGCATTGAGCTTAAATTGCAATTTCACCTCGTGATGTAAAAAATTAAGCCGGCTCTACCAATTGAGCTGAGGCAAAAATTTGGTAACAGTGAGTAGGAGCAGTAAGAGGCCATGGAGGTTGAGAAAAGAGGATTCCCTAGAGGGACCTTTTCCTCTACCATACAGGTAATACTAATGTCCGAGTGGTTTAATAGGGAGGTTTGATATCCTAATCTTGGGTCTAAACCAAGGGGGGATCATCAGACTTAATGAGTAGAATCCAAGCTTGCTAATCCAATACTCCTCCCAAGAGATGGGGGTGGATGAGTCATCCTAAGAAGGGATAAGCTTCTCCTTCCCTTTTCAGGAAGAGGAGGTAGTTTGTTGTTGTTCTATAGGAAGAGCCAATTTTGGTTTTCCTTTTCCTACATCTTATACTTCATATAGTTTTTGTAAAGTAGGCTCATTGTTGGAGGAAGCCAACCAACCAGAGTGAGCCAAAAATGGTCTAATCAATATCCCCCATGGGACATCAAAGGTTGGTATCTAGTGTCATGTACTATATGCATGACACCTTCATGGGAGAACCTTAGACATTTATGAATAACGAAGGCGATTCCATTCATGAAAGCTATCCAAGGTATTCCTAACTTCATTCTAAACAAATCCGACTCTAGAATGACATTGAAAATTGTGTCGAAAGCCCTAGGTCCAACTAGGATGAACAAAGTTATTGATCCATATGGTTTTAGAGAGAGGCCATCGTGTGTGAGGATGGTGGATTTTGTTTCTTCATACTCTTTCCCATGTAGTGAGTTAATCAAAAATATCTCTTCTGTAATAACATTCACTTGACTCACAAGGTCTACTAGGTCTCCTATCACAATGTTACCATTGAGATAAGTGGGAATGTATAGGGGAGAGGGCTTGTTGTTTAGAGGTAAGTCTTGTGAAGTGAATTTCACATCTAGCTAACCAGTCAGAAGTTGTGCGGTAGAAGTAACCATGACCATGTTAACATAGGCCTTAGGATAAGTTATAGAATTGGTGGGATCGACAATAATGTTAGAAAAATGTGATGGGAATGGGTCCATGTATATTTTCAATTCACTATTCACTTTCACCACTGATTTATTCATTTTTTGTTTTCTTTGGTTGAGACAAATAGTACCATCCTCGATGTCATCCTGTATCTCATGACGCAAGTGCATACAATGTTTGGTATCATGTCTGTTAACTCAATGTTAATGACAATAGGTACTTGCATCATACCAACTAGGGTAAGGTTCCTTAAGAGGTCAAAGGTTTGGCAAGGTTATGATCTTATCCGTCACTAACTTTTGCAAGATGGAAGAATAAGATTCTACCAACTTTGTGAACTTTTGGTTGCATTGGAGGCCATTTTCATCTACAATGGTTACTACATTCACAACTTTACCTTTCCCAAAGATCAATACAATGGACTTTCCTTTAGAATGGGAGCATGAGGAGGGTCCCCTAAACTGAACTACCATCTATTGGTACTCTCATAGGGCTGCACAAAAATGCACGAAAGAAGGGTATTTCATAAGGGAAAACTTCTCCTACCAGGGCCTTTGCAAGTTCCCTATGCATACTTTTTGTACGCCAAAATTGGGCAGTGGATATGATATTTGTGAAAAGAGTGCTTGATACTGCATTATGAAATTGGTTATATTTTCATCATCACCTTGTTTACATTAGATGAGATCTGAAAAGGTCGTATTTGTCTCGATGTTAGCTTGGAATTGTAGTAGAAATTGGTTCACAATTTGTTCAAATGAGAAAATGGAATTATCAGGCAAGGAACAATACCACTCAAGTGTTGTATCCTTGAGAGATTGAGCAAATAGTTTTTCCATCAACACATCATGATGGAAGAAATCTATGCATAGGGTGTTAAAGGTGGACACATGTATTTGTGTGTCCCCTTTGCCACCATATTTTTTTAATTTAGGGATCTCCATTCCTTCAGAGAAGGGAGTACTCAGAATCACAATGGACAACAGGCTATACAAGAAGAAGGGTCAAAAGATAGGCTACGTAGAGGCTTGGGAGAGACTCACAAACTGGCTATGCATCTTACCCATATTTTGAAGAAGAGTGTTCAAAATAGGGTCATTAGAAGATAGAGGGCCAGAGCTACCTCCCCCAAAACCACAATCAGAGCCACCACCAAAACCACCAGTGTGACTTCTGCCGAAACCACCACTAAATCCACCACCACTAGTAGGGCCTCCACTAGAGCCACCACCATGACCCCCACCAGAACCACTTCCACCAGCACCACCTCCATTTCCGAAGGCACTACCACTACCAAAGCCCCCACCACTCATCCCACCAAAACCTCCACCACTAGAGGTGCAACGAGGGGTGAAGCTAAAACCCAAGGGGATCTTTTTCACTTTGATAGTGTTGGATCCCTTAGAGGTAGAGGGGATGCTCATCGAGGGTATGGTATCAGTCATGTATATAGATGTAGGAGGCATCGACAATCCTAACTATTTCTCATGATCTTCAAAAGTGGCTCCTCATATAATGTTAGGGTTGTTTGGAGGAGCACATGCATCAGTTAGACTAGAGAGACTAGCCAATCATTCTATGCTCATTCAGTCTTTTCCCACCATATACTTTAGTTTGCTAATACCCCAAGAAGCCCTAGCCAACTTCAGGTCTCTTTCCAAGTGATGTTCTAAGTCGCCTAACCCTTTACTAAGGGCAGAGAAATATTCTAAAGGAATGTAAAAAACCTCATTCTCATCAACCAATGATGGTGTAGGAGATGCAAGAGGAATGGCGAAATGATTGGTCTCATCAAATAATCCAACCTTTCCCCTTGACAACTACTCCTATGTTGCAAGACCAATGGCGTATCCAACAAAAATGCCTGTAGAGAAACTAGTAGTGACCTTTGTCCTTTCGATTGGAAGGTGTTGTATACTTCTAACAATATACCCAGATGTTTTGGATTGGGTTTTGATGCTCATAAACCTTCACAACACTCAAGGACACAATGATCACAAGGTATAAGGGAAAATATTCAACACCAATGGATGAATAGATGTTGGTTCATGTGGGTTTCACCAAAAATTTAAGAGAGGGGGACCATCCATGTTCAAGGCTCCAGGTCATGGAGAGCCAAGAGTGGAAGGTCGCCCTAACTTACCTTAGCTTAAAGGGGTACTTTAAGATAAGGGACAAGAATGATGAGGACTATAAGGTCCTTCAATCACTCTACAGACCTAAAACTCAAAATGGGGCAAGGCGAGTAAGTTTTTGGGTTCAACATTGTGCCTCAAGAAGCTCTCTACCTGAGGATGGAAGTGTGGTTCTAAGATGACAACGCAACACACTAGTGTCTCTCAAGTGCGCTAGCATCCATATGACTAGACGACCAAAAAAACAATGTGAGGCACCAAAAAATAGACTGACGGCCTAGCTAATGGTTTTTAGGAGAACAAAAAAAAACTATGAATTATGAGATATATAAACGAATATGATAAAGTAAGTAGATTAAATCTAGGGTGACAAGAGTGATCTCACAAAAGAGCATACTCACTAGCTAGATCCAAGTACACTTCCACCTACACACAAGAAAAAGGAAAATTGTTGGGGGGTTGTATAGGGGTTTGCCTTAGTTAGACCCCCATTTTTGTGTTTCCACCTCCATGGACAACCAAGATAGTGATAATGGAGAAAGAGTATGATAAAGGAGAATAAAAGCAAAGAACACAATAATACTACAAAATAATATTATGCTACCCAACCAAATTGAAGAGGAGAGGAGTGAAAATGAGAGGACTCAAGCCCCTACTACAATGATTTTGTTCCACACTTGCTCTACGAAATTGATGGAGTGTTGTTATTGTTGCTATGGAGTGCAAAGTGCTACTTGAGAGTGATGGATGCTAAGAGAATGCTCAAGAAAGTGTGTGACGAGCTGAATTGAATGCTTAGAGAGATTGTAGAAGGATGAAATGGAAGAATGAGAAAAATGGCCATATTCAGGTCAGTTGGTCGAAGGGGTAATTACATATTGACCCTAGTGGGAAGTGTAACACCTTTGTAGGCTTAGAACATAGGAATCTGTCAGGGACATAAGTGCACTGTGCAAACATTTGCATGCCACGTGGGTGTCCCTAATAATTATTCTTCTGTCGACGCACAAAACTATTAGAAACCAAGATCATCTGCATGCAAGATGGATACCTATCACATGCAAAAGATATGAAGAACCAAAGAAAATGTTTTGTAAACCTCTCAGTAAAAATGCATTAAGAGAATCAATTATTACAAAGTGATCAATCCTTATGAAGGAGATCAAGAAACCCTAAAAGGGAAACCCTAAATGAAACCCTAGCGTGCACACTTAATAATTAATAATTAATTAATTATTAATGTGCCTAAGTTTAGCCTAAGTAACAAAGAGGAATAAGTGACTTAATTAATTAATCAATATGATATAATTAATTAAGCATAATAACTTATTACTCTAACACCCCCCCTTAAGATGAACTTAGGAATAAGCTAAAAAAACTAGAATAAGATGCATGAAAGAAAATATGGGTCCCGACATCTAGGCCTAATCAGGTGCCCATTTACAAATGCAAGAATGGAGTAGAGATGGAAAAATCCAGTGGGACAAAACCCCCCTACAATGAGATGACATGCTGCAAAGAAGCACTGGAAGAAATCTATAGAGTAACACTGGAACTTGATATAGGCAAGCAAGGAAATATTCTTCTATATACTATTGAAACCGGATGAGAATCACTAATTGACTCAAGGAATCATGATAAAGCAATAGAAGACCCGATGCCATGGAACACTTGAAAACTCCAAACGGGAACAACTCTGGAATCTAGGAAGTAGGAAGCAATTATTTAATGATGTATTACTGAAAATGAAGTGCAAAGATGCAAGATGCACCCTCTCAACTGCCAAAATATCCAAGTAATCTCCAAACAACCCATCAGGCCAAATCTGGACTAAGAAATCAACCTGGGATAGATACAGAAAAAGTGCATGGACAACAACATAGAGCTCCTCAATACCTTTCCAACGCTTCAAACGAGGCAAAAAATGGAGATCGTGGCAAAAAGTTATGAGCTCAGAAGTATAAAAAGTACATCTGAATTCAAATAGAAATAAATGCAGTAAAATAGAAAAATACTATAAAATAAACTATAATAAATGAAAGTTCTTGTAACCAGCTTTTTGGCGATATCTCGTTTGCCCGATTTTGATATCGTATGCCCAAGTTATGACCAAAAGAAAAAAACTGCTCTTTTAGGGAAAATTAGGGCTAGGAGGGGCAAAGAGGGGTCAGCCATACAGATGATGTCATGTTGATGTCAGCAAAATGGGAGGTTAAAATTGATGGCCATCTAGCCATCGGTGCAAGAAAATGCCCCTCTCCAAAAAAAATTCGGTTGCCAGTTTCCTGCGCACGTGGATGGAATATTCGTTGAAATTATCATAATATACTCTAGCAGTAGGGCTAACTATGGGTGCCTAGTCACGGATATGACCACCGAATGGCACAAAAGAGCCCGCAAGGGCTAGGAAGGAGGCCCCTAGTCCTCCATGTGACCGAGGGAAAGTGGCCGGAGCCCGCAAGGGCTAGACAGAGGCGGCAAATGGGGGTGGAGTGGGGTGGCAGCGGCAGTATGGTGGCTGCCCGGTGGCCGCCGGGTGGTAGAGCTCATTATTACTAGAGGCGCCGATGTGAAGTCCGAGAAGGACCATTGTTTGACAATTTTTTATTTTTGTGCATTGATCTATGTGCTGGGGAGGCCGTACATCCCCTTAGACAAATTTTTTTTGCCTTCTGGACCAACTTCTCAGAAATCAATGAAACGAAGGGCAATCTTAGGGTTTTTGGCTGCTGCAAATGCAATGGTGACCTCTGTTTCTACTCAAAGTGCCCCAAAAAATAGGCTAGCCCCAGATCTTGTAGAAAAGATGCCTATGGAAACCCTTGCACTTGAAACTCATAGAGAGGCCATATCTTCAGATCATGAACAAGCAGTTGTAGGTCTAGAGCTCTGATACCATGTTAGAAACCAAGATCACCTGCATGCAAGATGGATACCTATCACATGCAAAAGATATGAAGAACCAAAGAAGATGTTTTGTAAACCTCTCAATAAAAATGCATTAAGAGAATCAATTATTACAAAGTGATCAATCCTTATGAAGGAGATCAAGAAACCCTAAAAGGGAAACCCTAAATGAAACCCTAGAGTGCACACTTAATAATTAATAATTAATTAATTATTAATGTGCCTAAGTTTAGCTTAAGTAACAAAGAGGAATAAGTGACTTAATTAATTAATCAATATGATATAATTAATTAAGAATAATAACTTATTACTCTAACAAAAACAAAAGCCAAGTGGAATGAAGGAAGTAGGCTAATGTGGATTTTAGCCTTAAAATTTTGTTTTCGAAGGTGAGGGAATGTGAATGATGAATTTGCGTAATGGGTGAAAATTCATGCCTATAAAAATGTATGCTTCCTCTTCAAGGTTTTCATTTAGAAATGTAGATTTGACATCCATTTGATATACTTTAAAACATTTATACACAGAAAATGCAAGAAACATCCTAAAAGCTTCTAATCATGCAACTGAAGCAAATGTTTCTTCAAAATCAATACCTTCTACTTGAGCATATCCTTTGCACACTAACCTAACTTTGTTTCTAATCATATCTCCATCTCCATTAAACTTATTTTTGAATACCCATTCGGTGCCAATTGCATTCTTCCTTGATGGTCTAGGAACCAATTCCCATGTTTTTTTCTTTTCAATCTAATTGAGTGCCTCTTGCATTGCTTTCATCCAACTCTCAGGGTGATCCCACAAAGCTGGTTTACAATTTCTAGGAGATTCTGATTTTTGCTGAAATCACATATTTTTAGAAAATATAATGATTTAAACCTTAAAAATTTCCATTTAAATCATTCCAATTGAAGAGGGTTTGACAAAACTACCTTAGATCAAACCCCCTTAGATAGAACCCTGCTAGTTTTAAACCATACCTATAATAGAGTCTCCTTTACACCTATCAAAATGCTAATAAAAACCCACTTTTGATTTACCTTTTGGGGGATCAAATGAATTCATTTAAAATTTATTTTTTGTAAGTATGTAGTCCTTAGTATAAGTGTCCAAAAAAGTATAATTTTAAATAAATTTAATTTTATTATTACATTTATTTTTTTATTTCTTGTGAAAGTAGGCTTTTCACCGAAAATCAAGCTCTATGTTCTGCACATGTGGAAAAATAGAATATTATCAATTTTTTTTTTGAAAAATATGAGTGCAATAGATATTGAAGTCCTTGATCCAACAAAAAAATAAATTGAATTTCGATACATACAAAAAAAGTTGTGTTATACAGTTCATCTATGTTTGAATCATAATTGGTTTGCCTTTGAAACTTGTTTAAGGAAGAAATATTGAACAAAACACTATGAAACCAATTGGAAGAACTAGATATCATAGTTACAAATCTATATTTGAAAAAAATAGAATTTTATCCTTCATGGAAAAAAAATTATGTGTTAAACGGTGACTGTCACTCCTTAAAAATGGTGTTTATTGAAAAAACTTGTTTTCAAAGGAGATAGAAAAATAAGTTCAATATAATTCAAATTTTTTTAAAATATATATATTTAGAATCTACAGACAAAATTTCACAAATCACTAGTTTGCATCATCTTCAAATTCCTCATGGTTTAGCCACTATAGGTGCTCGAAAGTGAAGATTTAGTTAGAAAAAATCAATTCAATGTCCAGTTTGGCCAAAAATTGTAAACCAATATTGTGGGATCACTCCTCATCTTTACTGGCTTCATCAAATATTTTTGGTTCAATCTAAGATAAGAGGGAAAATTTCAATTGTTCCTTGTTCTTTTCTAATCTTCTTCTAGTTTTCACACCTTCATTCTTATCACCAATTATTTGATCTACAGGATGATCGTTTTGCACATATTTTGCAAGTGATCATTCAACCACTTCAATCTATTCTTCTTGTTCTTAATCTTCAACTTGTGCACCTATGTCATCCTCTTCTAACTCAATTTCAAGGTTATTTCTACTAGACTTACCTTGATTTGCATTTTCATCAACCTTGACATGTACGCTCTCTACAATTTTATGCATTCTCTTGTAACATTTATAAGCTTTGCTTTGATTTGAATACCCCCAAAATATCCCTTCATCACATATTGACTCAAAACTTCCCAAATCTTTAGCCTCTCTTTTTATATAGCATTTATTGCCAAATACTTTGAAATGCTTGACTGATGCAAGCCTACCAAACCACAATTCATATGGTGTTCTACCACTGTTAAATATGATAAGAGCTTTGTTTTGAATGTATACAGTAGTTTATACTACTTCTTTCCAAAATGTATCTATCAATTTTTCCTCTTTCAACATGGCTCTAGTCATCTCCTTCACAATCATGTTTCTTCTTTCTACCACACCATTTTGTTGTGGTGTTCTTGGGGCTGAATACTGTCGTTTGATTCCCTAAGCTTCGTAATATTCCATGAATTCACTTGACGAAAATTCTCCACCTTTGTCTAACCTCAGACATTTGATTTTTCTTCCAGTCTCATTTTCCACTAGCTTCTTATAGATTTTGAACTTTTCAAATGCTTTAGGCTTCTTCAAAAATGTGACCCATGCCATTCTGGTAAAATCATCAATCAACAGCATGAAACATCTTTCTCCTTGAAATTCCCTTGTCCTCATTGGCCCACATAGATTAGTATGAATTATCTCCAATGGTTTTGTAGTTGAATAATCCTTTGTAGGAAACTTAAACTTTTTTTTCTTTCCTTGTTGGAATCCTTGGTAGATGGTATTTTCATGCTTTGCAATCTTATGTATATCTATGAATAATTCTTTTGAACTTATCTTTACCAAATTGTCAAATTTTACGTGTCCCAGTCTTTTATGCCACAACCAACTCTCATCCGCTTGGTTAATTAGACATGTTTCGCCTTCCAGTTCACATAGATTATATAGATTACTATCAGTTCCTATCCCTTGAGAAATTTGTTTACCATTCATTGTTATTTTGCAACCTTTAGAATCAAATACAAATTTATATCCATTATCACATATCTGCTGACACTAAGAAGATTATGTTTTAGACCTTCCACATATAGCACATCTTTAGTTTTGTTCTTCCCATCTATGCTCAGAATTCCTTTACCATGAATCTTAACAGTAGTATTATCACCTAGGCTTATTGAACCTCCTTTTCGCATTTCAAGCTTAATGAATTTATTTTTATCTCCAATCAAGTGCTTGGAGTAGCCACTATCAATTATCCATAGATATTGTTCCTTTGCATGCAATGTTGTTTGGGAAATCATAGACTAAGAAAAATTCTTCTTTTTCTCCTTCCATACCTTCTTAGGTTTATTTTCAACTTTTTCTTCCTTTTCCTCAAGGACCTTAGTTTTATTTTCATCTTTGGGAGGTGTGTTTTTCTTCTCAGAATGAGCATTTGGTCTTACAATTTTTTCTCTACAATTTCTAACCATATGACCAAAATTATTTCAATTGAAACAAACTACATTCATATAAGCTAAAGAAGCAAATGGATTTTTTTCTTATGAAATTTGTATTTCTCCTTGGAATGACTTTACACTCTCTAGCCCTATGACCAAAATTGTTACAAATATAATAATACCCATTAAAATATGATGTGTACCTAGTTATGGAGTTTCCTTCAACTGGAAGAGGATATCTTCTTTGTTTAGGTCTCGTTGGATAGTTTACTCTTGTTAAACCATCATTGTTTGTTCTCTTATTATTCTCTTCTTCTTTTATTGATCAGGAATCAACCAGTTAACTTTGTTTTCTTCAATTGGTTCCTTCTCTTTAACAAATTTCTCAACTGTAGTTAACTTCTTTTCACCTTCAGAGGCTTCTCCTTTGTTAGATTTTTCACCATTGGGGACTGATTTTTCTTCTACTCTAAATCTTTCATAGAACTTTATAGAAGCATCAATAAATGAACATTTTTCTTTTTCAAGTCCCAAGCCTGATTTCTCTCTATTAGCTAGATTTTGAGTACTTAGCAGTTCATCTAGAATATTAGTACCACCTTTTAACTTCAGACCTTTATTGATATGCTCATTAGCTTTTTCCAATTCTTTTCTTAAGGAAACTCTTTCTGCCTCAAGTTCCAAGCATCTATTCATCTCAGATTGAAATTTAGATTTCATAGCATATTCAACTCTTTTGAGCTCTTCTACATGAACTTTTAGACCAACTATCACCTTATTGGATTCCTCAAGTTCTTGAGTTAATCTACCAGACTCCTTTTGAGCTTTCTTTTTTAGTTTTTGTTTTCTCTCTTAAGATCATCAAATTTATCTCTTAGTTCATCAAGATCTTCAAGAGAATTTATTATTTCTCCTTTGAGATCAACAACTGCCTCCTCTTCTCCTTCATACAAGTCCTCAATTTTTGCATCTTTCTGATCCTTAGTTTCTTTAGCCATAAATAGAAATTATCTTCTATCTTCTCTCATTACAAGGGCATGGTCTTGATCCTCTTCTGAGCTATCACTAGCATCAGATGCTTCACTCTCTTCATTGATGTATGAACTCTTCTTCTTCTTTCCAAAATTCTACCTTTTTGAGTAAACCATTGTCTTATTTTTACTATCTTCTTCTTGCTTGGAACTGTCCTCTTTACCATATGGACACTTAGAAGTGAAATGACCTATTCTACCACAATTAAAACACTTGAAAGGGAGCTTACCTTTATACTTGTCAGATCCTCTCCTTATTCTTCTTATGAATTTTGCTTCTTCCTCATCAGATTCTTCATAATTAGATGCAATGACAACAACTTTGTCTTTTTTATCAGCTTCATCTTTTCCTTTCTTAACAATCTTAAATTCAGCTTCTCTCTTGGATGACTCAACATCTAGCATTCTCATCTCATATGTAGTAATTATGTCGTGCACCTCATCAAGAGTGAGTTTATAAATTTCTCTTCCTTCTTTGATTACAAAAATATTAGAGTCATATTTAGTTTTCATTGACCTAAGAACTTTCAACATAATATCTTCCTCTTTTAGATCTACACCATATCCTTAATGGAATTTACCACTTCAAAAACTCTCTAAAGATAATTTGCAATATTCTCTTCTTTGGTCATCTTCAAGCCTTCAAATTTTTCTCTCAACACTTGTAACTTTGTCAACTTCACTTTGGTGTCACCTTCATAGATCTTCTTCAAATTTTCCCAAACATCATAAGAAGTTTTACAATGCATAACTTTTCTATGCATAGAATAAAAAAAATGTTCATAATAATAGACCAAGTTGTCTTATTGCTCTCATAATCCTTCTTCCCTGTAGGATCAATAGGAATAGTATACTTGGTCTCAATAGACATCCAAACTTTAGTTCCAAGAGAAACTAAATATCCTTGCATCAATGAGCTCCACTTAGCATAATTTTTTCCATCAAATCAAGGTGGCTTGCTTGAACATTCTCGACCTACCATTGTGTTCACCTATCAAAGATCTACCCCAAGCTGATTAAGCTTCTCCTAGGGAACCTAGTGCTCCAATACTAATTGTTAGAACACAATGATCTACTGAGAGGTGGGGGGTTGAACTAGTAGATATAACAACTTTTAGACTTGAAACCTATTTGTAGAGTCAACCTTACAACCCAAATGTGAAGATTAAAAAACATAAAGCAATATAACAATCACATGCACATGAAACAACTCATAACAATAGATATATGTGGAAAACCCAAGATGGGAGAAACTACGATGACAAAAGATGCTTGAGTCTACTACTCAAATCTATCATCACAAATAAAATATATGTTATAAAGTTTAGGGCTGCAATCTAAGGAAGCTTCAGCTCCCTAATTTAGAAGCTACAACTTAAAGGATGCTACTACACCTTATTCAGGAGCTACAACTCCAAGGAGACTACAATCACCTAGTCTGAGCTACAACTTAGTTCAATGAGGCTACAACCTCAACAAAATTACAAGTTCATATCTACATACAATTAATTTCTAATCAACCTAAAAATTCACCATTACTTTCAATGAATTGTTTCACACCCTGCACCTTATTCTACTACTATTGAAGTTGTACTCTCAACAACACTCCCTTGAATACAAAACCTAGATGATATTTTATGTTGTGTCTAGGTTACACACATATGTGCATTCACTATCTGCACTCATAACTCTCTCTCTCTACTTCACTTCTTGTAGATTACCACCCTAAGAAATTTTTTTGATTGTCTTCTTTTTCTTCTCTTAATTGATCTACAATCTCTGCCTAGAGATTCACACCACTATTCATATTTTCTCAAATCTTCTACTAGGGTTTCCTTCACTTGAAAACTTCACCAACAAGCTTCCTTTTCCTTGAGAAACACACACATCTATCCAAATCATAATTAAGACAGCTAATAGGGTTTACCAGATATCACCATATCTTGCATTGAGCCACCGAACATTTAATTTGGTTACAAAAAAAATTCCTCATTCTCTTTGTCAAACCCTAAAATCTAATTATGCATTCAATGCATCCTTATATTGATTTGATCTGATCTTTATTCTTGTTTCTATGATCATCTAAACTACCACCCCATGCATCAAATATCATTAAAAATGTTGTTGAAATAGATAGAGCATTTAATTATCATTTCCATGTCAGTTACCAGTTGAAACCCTATTTACATTGAATTTTCCATTTGAGACCTTTAACTTTGAATATGGGTCATCGATCTCCTTTTTTGTGCCACAACCTTGCACTTTCCATTCACTGTCATAACTTTAAATCATGACCATCTAATGGATTAACTTTAATCATGACTATCGATCTCCACTGATTGAAGATTACCATTGGATGAAACATCTTTTGATCTGCATTGTTGATCTCCTTCATACATAGCTCACCATATGAGGGGTCCACCAAGACACACATCCAAATCTACACACCTCACAAGCTTAGACAATGAGCCCACACAAACCTTGTGGGGTTTTCAAGAAGTTTCCATTTGTTATCCACATCATCTCCACATAACTCACACCAATGATGTGAGTTGGTCTATCGAGAAATTTCTCTTTGCCACATGTCAGCCTACGTCATCATCCACCATCAACCTATTCTTCTTTCTTTGTTGGGTCCCACCATCTTCATCAATGGTCAATATCCATCCACCATGGATTAATCTCCACTGCTCTCCACTGAACCCATGGGACTTAGCTGGGATCCACCAAAAACCCAACGAAACTGATGGGCATTATTAGATCTTCAACATTCGATCATTGTTGTTCCCTGTAGGTCTTGATTAGGCCCCACTAAAATCTCAGTGGGGTATGTAGGCTAATGCCATGTATACATTATGATGTCATCAAACATCACTATCAACTAACTTTGTTGACTTCACCTTTCTTTGTTGAGTGGTAAGTTATACATGTTCCTGAAAACAACACAAACCTTAAAGCATGATCTTCATAAGTTCATGAAACTAGATAAAACACCACCAACATTATAGGGTGGGGAGTTAGTGAAACAAAGAAAAATACCACCCAAGTTAGACCACGTGCCAAAAACACCACCAAAGATATACTTAGTCAAAATCCTTGAAGCAATAAGTTAGAGAAACTTAGAAAAACACCACCCAATATACGACTTAGCCAATTTTTTGTTTTCTTTTGGAACTCAATGGACTATTGAGGGGACTGAAAAAATTGTCCCACTGAAGCACAAATGTCTTGACGACGAGACATGAGTATGTGCAAGATCATGATGGGCCAAAAAGTAGTGATATGATGGGTATGTGTAGGGTATGTAGCTGACAACTTTTTTTTACCCAAAATTGATGAAATGAAAAGGGTTTTTAAAGGAGATTCTTAGCTTTCCACCAATATAAAGTATTCTTCACTTTGAGTTTAATAAATAATTATTATTCATTTTCTATTTGAATTATGACTAAAGTCTTGATTGATAGGTTGATTGAAAAACATCTATAGCTTTCAAATAGTATCACATTTTTTGAATCCAAAACATGTGTCACATTCTATGCTTCACATACTATAGGATTAAAAAAGAAAAAATTAAATTTCATGAAGTTTTGACCAATTTAAGGTGGTAAGACATATGAGTTTTTATATTTTTAAAAATTTAATAAAAAAATCATAATTAATTATTTACTTGGAAAAAATTAGAAAAAAATATGCATCACATCAGGACATGAGTCATCTACTTATATCTAAAATATTATAAGAAAATATTATCATTTTATTATGGTTAGGGTGGTCAGACAGACACCTACTTATTTTTTCCCTGAAATTTAAGTGCTATTGCATTGAAATTTCAAATTTTCACCAAATAGATGTTTTTTTTATAAATAAACCTAGTAGTTTAGAAACTACATTCAATTTCCTAGATTCTATTCTTACATATTTTTGAAATAATATAGATAACTTATTCAAATTTTTATGTCAAGTTGCCTATCTCCGATTTTTCTAAATTTTTTGCCACTTAAGGGCCTATTTTTTCCATGATGATCTTGCACATACCCACATGTAGATACTACCAAAATAGGAAATGGGGTTGGTCACATCATAGAATGAATGAAATAAGTTGCTATTTATGTAAATTGCAACCTGTAACACCAAGTCACCAATGAAATAGAACTTTCTTGAATACTGTGACTGAAATTTTTGCACATGTAGGGTTTAACTAATAAACCCTAGACCGAGAGCATGAAAAAATGAACACTAACATCTCCATTGACATCAAGACCTACAAAATACCTTTATTGAAAGTTATTGAGAAACCCAATTCAAATCTAACATCAGATCCACTACTCTCACACTCATCCTTTATCATCATGCCAATGATCTCCTTTGCTAGATTTTCCCTTTTGACATCAATGACAACTATATGCCAACAATTTGTTGTTCCCCTGTGTGCCCTTAATTTGGTATCAGATCCAAGTTCTTTTAAAGAATCCTAACTGCCTAAGGTAGATCCGAGATGACACACTAAGTGGCTCAAGAGGGATTGTCTTCAAATAAGGAACAACTTTTTGATGGATCCAATTATGCATTTTGGAAAATTAGGATGGAATAATACTTGATGGCCCTAGGTTTTGAGATTTGGATGTCAGTTATGGAAGGATATAAGACTCCAAAAAATCCTCCCAAGGATTAGGCTAGAAAGAGATCTTTTGAAAATAATGTCAAGGTTAGGAATGCTATGTAATATGGTTTATCTAATTCTGAATTTGTGAAAGTTATGCAATGTAAGACAACAAAGGAAGTATGGGAAAAATTGCACACCATCTATGAAGGTTATGAAAAATTAAAAGAAGCAAAGCTAAAAACTCAGAGATCTCATTTTGGAAGTATTAAAATGAAGGAAGAAGAAAAAATTGTGACATTCCTACTCTAAGTTGGTGAAGTTTTCAACTCTATTGGAGGTCTTGGTGAGGAATTGAAAGAAAGCATGGGTGTGGAAATGGTACTCAGATCTCTTCCTAGAAGGTTTGATTATACAATTTCTACTATTGAAGAAGATAAAGATATGTATGCATTTAAAATGATTGAATTACATGGAATCTTGACTAATTTTGAAATGAGATTTGAAAGTCAGAATTCTATTAGGAAAGATATGACATTTAGAGTATTTAAGAAGCAAGTTGATCCATATTTTGATATTGGATCATATCTAGAGGAAGAAATATTTTTAGAAAGTTGTGAAGAGGCTTCAGTAAGTATAAGGGAAAGATACCAAGTTTAAATGTTTTAATTGCAGCGAAGTAGGACATTTTATAGCTAAGTGTTGTTATAAAAATGCTGAGAAAAAGTATGGAAATAAATCATTTCAGAAAGGGAATAAAAGTTAAAGGAAACAAAATGTTTTCTCCATTAATGAGGAAGGATACTCTACTGATGAAGAAGATGAAGATATATTTGGAGATGAAAAAGAGATATTTGTATTCATGGCCATGGAATCTACTAAAGGAACTAGAAAGATGAATTCTAGAAATGATGATGAAGAGGTGGATCTTTTGAAAGAATTAATATGTTCCAAAAAGGAGATCAAAAGATTGAAGAAAATAATTGTTGAAGAAGAAAAGGATAAAGATAGCTTATCTTAAAAGCTTGAGGAATCAAAAAGATAATCATTGATCTAAAGGTTCAAGTAGAATAAGAAATTAGGATTGAAGAATTTTTGAATGAAGGGATACTATCAAAAGAAAGGGACTGCAAGAAACTTGAATTAAAAGTTGTATCAATAAGAAAAGAGCTTGAGAAGGTAAACCATCAACTACAATTGAAATTTTAGAAGAGTTCTAAGACTCTGGATCAAATATCGGGATGTCAAAGATATTTGCATGTCAAAACTGATATTGGATTTGATGATCAGAAGAACAAAGTGATAGAACAACCAATGAAGTCTACTAAAGTGAGTCTAGAAGAAACAAGTTCTAGAAGTTTAAATTTTGAAAGAGTTACCACAAGTGATGAACAGACAAAACATAATGATGGCTTCATTCAAGTACAAAAAAATAATTTGTAACATCCAGAAGATAAAGATACAATATTGTGTTCAATTATTCCTTTTTTTGGTTATTATTTTAATTGCAATAATTTTGGTCATAAGGTTGCAGATTATAAAAAGGTTCATGTAAAAAGAAATGACTTTATCAATAGTAATGCATTTTGACCTATGTATAGTTTTAATATTATTTTCTACAAATGTAACAACTTTGCACATATTGCTATAAACTGTAGAAGCAATTTTGTGAGTCCTCTACCAGAACAAGAAGAATAAAGTAACAACACGTTAGACTTCTAAATTTGATAAAGTTTGGAAGAAGAAACTAGAAGAGAAGTCAGAGAGGTCGATGATTGTTCAAATTTCTCTATGTGCTCAAAAGGAGAAAAATATGTGGATCATAGACAATGGATGTTCAAGTCACATGATTGGAGAGAAAAGCAAGTTCATAAATCTCATAAAATTTATGGGTGTTTTATTACTCTTAGAACAAAATTTATTGCTAAGGTTATTGGTAAGGGTACTTTGAGTCTTGATGGTTGTAGGACTAAAAATCATGATGTTCTATATGGTGAACTAAATAATAATCTTTTGAGTGTTAGTCAAATGTGTGACAAGGGCTACCAACTTTGATTTAGTGCTAAAGGATATGAGATTCATAAGTCTGGTACCAAAGAGTTGATTGTGAAAGGAAGTAGGATAGATAGTGATATATATCATCTAAGTGAGTTGCATGAAAAAAATTCCTTACTATACAAAAAGAAGAAAGTTGGCTATGGAATAAAAGATTGGGACACATCAATTTTGATGACACTATGAAGATTAGATCTGTGCCATAGAAAAATGACCCCTTGTCATTTTCATGGCCTTTTAGGTCTTGTTTCATGGTGTTTGGTCTATTTTTCTTTGATTTTATGTTGTAACACAACTTGAACATGCATATTTATGTACTAAAATTAAAATAATGACGTCTTGTGATGGTGTTGTGAAGCGTTAAAAGAAATTCTACACTCTTCTAGACTCTATTAATTACAATTTACCCAAAAATCACCTTTTCATCACTAATCAAGTCCTATTTTGAAGTCTTGTAAATTCTTGTAACAAGATTTCATGCTTTTCTAGGCATAACTTCACTATTTATTCCTTTCTTATGTTTTATTTGGTCTCTTTATGCCCTCATATGCTTTAATTAAGTGTTTTTTTGAATGTTATTCCATGAAACAACATTAAATACAACATAATTCCAAACACCCATTTTTAGGTCCTAGGTGGGACCCATTCACCATGGATGGCGAATGAGTCCCCCTTGGCTCCAAATTATTATTTTTTTAAATTTCCTTTCGGGTTTATTTAAAAACACTTGATGTCAGCCTGTGATGAGGTACAGACAGGTAACTAAGGTACAAGATTGTATAAATAAGTGATTTTCACCTCATTTTAACCCCATTCTCTCATGCATTCACCCGTTCATCAAAATTCACTCAAGAATTCAAGCATTTACATCATCAAGTCAAGCATAAATCAGACATCTTGGAGCAACCATTGACACCTTAGTAGTGATGACTTGAATAGGTTAGAAAAAACCCTACAAGGTTTTCTCTCCCCAAGTCGATCCACTAAGGCTTGTGATGACAAACCTACACCAATTAATGCCAATTTATCTAACAAACCTTTTAGTAGTGATGAATTTGGCATGTTAGATGAAGCCCTAGATGACTTTCTCTCTTCTAAATCATCCACTAAATCTTTGCACCAAAAGTATGCATGCATCTATAACCGTGATAATCATAATTGTTCTTCTCCTAATATCTCTCCCATTGGTGATGAAGATATCTTGATGAAAGAAGACACAATCATTGAAGACCATGAAAGCCTTGCTTGTCTTCCTTCTCCTCACCCTTATAAAAACATTATGACACATTGCCACTACCTTACCAAGTCCCCTTTCATCTCCCAATACCTCCCCTCTTTGTGAATCATTTAGTGAATACGGATACAATCTCAATTGATTAGGATAAACACATTTGTGTGTAGGATATGATTGATAAATATGAAAATCCTACTTCCCCCACTCATGAATACATTATAGGACATGTTGATAATCATGAAAATCCACCCTTTTGTTCTCCTACTATCTTCTCTACACATAAAGAAGATAGTTTAGTGTTAGAAGATATCGGTAGTTAAACTCATGAAAAACTTATGGGTAACCATGAAACTCCTAGTTATCCTTCTCTTGATGCCTCTCCTATGAGTGATGAAGCTATCTTTCCAAATCCAATTATTACATGTGATGAACATATTATCTCTCCTCCTAGGGTCAATATTATGGAACATAAGAATGATATCTTAGTAACAACCAACAACCAAATAGAACCTCCTATCCTCACTTTTAATACTAAAAAAAAATCAACCTTTAATCATCACCCTATGCAATCTCTCACTATACCTAACCTCATTCTTCCAAATCATAGTCTTTGTGATTTTCCTTTCATAGCCATCAACCCATCCAACAAACCTTTACTTAACATCCATATTATCACCAACCATTTTTCCAAGAAACCTTTAACCTTGTTACATCCTAAATCAATACATAAATAACATTAGTTGCTACTCCTTGCCATGTAATAGTTGTAGGATCATAGAATTCTCACTATTACATGTTTTGCATCCCTTGAAAGGGGTAGCATATCGTCATCCACTTTAGGCTCACCCTTTTCCTGCACTAAGTGGGAGCAAAGGGTTAGACAACTTTATCCTCTGTACGTCACTTCTTGTTGTCTCTTTTGACTACTCGTTAACTTTTCATTAACATTTAAGAGTAAGCTTGAGATGTGAATTCCATGTCTTAAGATTGACTCACATGTGACATAATCCCCTTCTTCATGACACGGCTTATTGAAAACATATGACTTTGCATAGGGATTTTTGAATAAGCTCTCATGTTCTTCTCTTCTACTTTAAAGTAATTGCTCATAGAATGGTGTGTAACAATTCCTTTAAAGTGGGGGGAATACATTACCATTAATTCATTTTCATTCTTGGTTCCTAGTGTAGCCTTGTCATTTATGTGATGTGATCATCACTTTGTGGATGACATTAGGTGTGATGTCCTTCATAAGTGTGATCTATCTCAGCATATTACATTCCTCTTGGTGGCCTAATGCGATGCAATACATCCCCTATGTTGTGAATATACTATTCTTTGATTGGTCCTTTCTTGGAGACATTAGACACAATGTTCTCTAAGTGACTAACCTTGTATGAACTTAACAAGACTCCTTCGAACATCTTTTGCATTTTACACTTTTTACATTTTTGCATTTTTTTTTACATTTTTCACTTTTTCCCACCTTGCATAATGCAACATGAATGACTTTGGTACCTTCTTTTTGTTCATGACATTTTTCTTTGTGGCACCTTGTTAAATTTATTAGGAGGTATAACTTTGATATGGTTGAGCGGGAAGCCCACCTAGCGACATGACTTTTCCCCATAGCCACCTTTGTGTTTGTGAGTGTATACCAACTAGCATATGTATCTTACATTTTTGAGCTTTCTCACCCCACAGAAAGCCAAAAGTTTCATGTCCCTAGAGTGAGTACATTTTGGCCTTCTCACCCGATAAACCATTATGTGTTCTATCGCCCCGGATTGAGTACACATTCTCTTTTTCAAACAATCAGTCTAGATCTAATCCTCAACTAGTTCAACTGACAATTGAAGCTTCATTTGATTCATTTCAAAACTTGTGTGTTCCTTTGTTCTTATGTCTAGTTTTCCATGGGATCTTCATCTTAGGGGCTTGATCACCCCTCTTGATTTTTGTTATTCTATCTTGTTAATGTAAGTGTGTTTGGACCCTCTTCTTGATGTTCATGGCTACTTTAGTGTGAGTTTGAAGTAGGTTCATCCTCTCACTAAAGTGGGGGCTAAATGTGTTGTATAAAAATGGCCCCTTGTCATTTTCATGGTGTTTGGTCTCTTTTTCTTTTATTTTATGTTGTAACATGGCTTGAACGTGCATATTTATGTTCTAAAATTAAAATAATGATGTCATGTGGAGGTGTTGTGAAGTGTTATAAAACATTTCTACACTCTTCTAGACTCTATTCATTACAATTTACCCAAAAATCACCTTTTCATCACTAATCAAGTCCTATTTTGAAGTCTTGTAAAGTCTTGTAACAAGATTTCACACTTTTCTAGGAATAACTTCACTATTTATTCCTTTATTATTTTTTATTTGGTCCCTTTATACCCTCATATGCTTTAATTAAGTGTATTTTTGAATGTTAGCCTGACAAACAACATTAAATACAACATAATTTCTGACACCCATTTTTAGGTCCTAGGTGGGATCCATTCACCATGGGTGGTGAATGAGTCCACCTTGGCTCCAAATTCATAATTTTTAAAATTTCTTTTCAGGTTTTTATTCAAAAACACTTGATGTCGGCCTGTGATGAGGTATGAACGAGTAACTAAGGCACAAGATTGTATAAATAAGTTATTTTCACCTCATTTTAACCCCATTCTCTCATGCATTCACCCATTCATCAAAATTCACTCAAGCATTCAAGCATTTACATTATCAATTCAAGCATAAATTAGACATCTTAGAGCAGCCATTGACATATCTTTAGACTTCTTCAACAAGGGTTTGGTGAGTATTTACATTTGCATGTTGTGTATTCATCATTCTCTTTCCATTTCATTTATATTTCTATTTCAAGGGTTTGATTACCAAAGTGGGGTTTGCCGAAGGAAAACCCCTATATCCTAACCATCAATACTTTTTCCCCTTTTCATGTGTTTGTGTATGTAGATTTTATCAAATGGAAAGGTGAGAAAAGGTATCCATATCCCATCAAAGTTATTCAAGGTGTCTGAAGCCCTATTTCAAGCTTGGAGAGAGTCTACAAGTTGAGTTTTGCAAATTCAGATTTGTGGAATCTTTAGAAATAGAATTCCAACTCATAAGCCATAGAATCTTGTCTAGAATTATCTATATACTAGAAGAGGTATCATTCTCCATTGATGGGGAATCAGCCCCATTTCTAGGCTTGAACAATGATTTCTGTAGATTTGGATACCCAATTCCCTGAAACTGGTTTTGACACTTTTTGGAAAAAACAAGACTCATTCACCCAGAATGGTGAATCAGTCCCAGTGAGCATTTTTGGTGTCTTCTGCAAGTGTTCAGAGCCTCATTTCACCCTCTTCCAACTTCCAGGTACATATCTCCAATTGGGTTACTTTTTGTTATAGTTTGTTTACATTTCTAGTCAAATAATTTGAATACACATTATGTTTTTCAACACTTGTATATTAGATTAGAATTACATTCCTTAGTCTACATTTTCATTAGGTTTTTAGCATTTAAATACATCCACAAACACACTTCACACCCCTTTTTCCATTTCTTCTAATGAGAACAAAATCATTTTTGGCCCACCTTTCTCCTTCTAGGTGAAAAATCCTAGAAGTGCTAGAAAGAAAGTAGGTCCCAAAAATCTATGTTTCAAGATCAAAGGAAATGGTTTGGGATATGTCAAAGATCAAGAAATCTCATTCTATAAGATGCAACCCATTTCATGAAGGGAAATAGACAAAGACTATATTTCTTGCTAAGGAGTATTCTAAAACAAAGCCATTAGATTTGATCCATATGGATCTATGTGGATCTATGATGATAAAGAGTCTACAAGGTGAGAATTATTTCATGATGCTTATTTATAATTACACTAGATTGACTCAGATCACTTTTCAAAAAGAGAAGTCAAAAGAATTTGAGAATTTTAAAGCATTCGAGGTATTAGTTGGGAATGAAATTAGAAGAACAATCAAGGTTTTGAGATCAAACAATGGTGGAGAATTCACTTCTGACCAATATGGTGAATTTTGTGAAGAGTGTAGGATCTAGAGGTAATTTTATGATCCTAGGAATCCCTGAAAAAATGGAGTTATAGAGAGGAAGAATCATACTATACAAGAGGTGTCCGAAACAATGTTAAGTCAAGAAAGACTACCAAATATATATTGGAGAGAAGTAGTTGAAATTGCATTGTATATTCTAAATAGAGCATAGATCAAACCTAAGTCTAATAAAACACCATACGAGTTATAAAGAGGAATATCGGATTTAGTTAGGAATCTCAAGATATTTGGAAGAAATTGCTACATCAAAAGAGATGAAGAAAACTTGGGTAAGTTTGATTCTAGATTAGATGAAGGTATTTTTTTTGGCTACTCTAGGAGAAGAAAAGCATATAGATGTTACAACCAAAGGCTGAAGAGGATGTTAGAAATTTCCAATGTAAGAGTTGATGAAAAAATTTTGTCTAATGGTACTCTGAAAGTGAAAGATGTTAAAGCCTCAGAAGTAGATTATGAGAACACTGTTAAGATGCTAACAAGGTATGTTTAGAAAAATCATTCTGAAGATTAGATTGTAGGAGATAAAAATAGTGGAGTTCAAACCCAGAGAATAATTGAGAGAGAAAATGAACAAGTAAAATTTTCCCTATTATTAAATATTGAACCTACTTCTTATGAAGAGCCAGGAAAAGAGAAAGGATGGGTAGATTTCATGGAGGGATAATTAAATAAAATAAAGAAAAATGAAACTTGGTATCTATTTCCAAGACCTAATGGAAAGAATGTAATTGGTACTAAGTGGGTCTTTACAAAGAAGCTTAACAAAGATCAAGAAGTGATCCAAAATAATGCTAGACTTGTGTGTAAGGGATATGCTCAACTGGAAGGAATTGAATTTGATGACATATTTTCTCTGGTAGTAAGACTTAAATCTATCAAAAAAAAATTGGCTCTTTCAACATTTAATAATTTCAAAGTATATCAAACGAATGTGAAGTCTGTTCTTTTGAAAGGAAAGTTAGAAGAGGAAGTTTACATTGAAAAGCTAGAAGTATTTCAATGCTCAGGTAATCTAAATTTTGTTTTCAAAGTGAAAAAGGTTCTTTATGGTCTTAAACAAGATCCTAGAGCCTGGTATTCTAGGCTGGACAAGTATCTATAGCAGTAGGGGTTCTAGAGAGGCAGTATAGATAGCAATTTATACACAAAAATAGAAGGTGATAAGTTGTTAGTTGTTGATGTCTATTTTGATGAAATTATCTTTGGAGTAAATAGTGATGATATGTTTGAGGAGTTCTAGAATGCAATGTAGGGTGAGTTTAAAATGTCAATTCTTGGTTATTTTTCTTTCTTTTTTATAGATTACCAATCATACAAAGGCATATTCATTTCCTAGAACAAGTATATAAAATAAATGTTGAGTATGTTCAAGATGGAAGAATGAAAAACTACACCTATGGTTATCAAATGTAAGCTAAGTAAAGATGATGAATTTGTTCTGACATACTAGACCTTGTATAGATCTATGATTAGTAGTCTATTGTATGTGACTGCATATAA
Source organism: Sequoia sempervirens (assembly GCA_007258455.2). Classification (NCBI taxonomy): domain Eukaryota; kingdom Viridiplantae; phylum Streptophyta; class Pinopsida; order Cupressales; family Cupressaceae; genus Sequoia; species Sequoia sempervirens. The sequence continues at coordinate 212,767,346 of VDFB02281492.1, forward strand.
ATTGGATATAATGCAAGTAGTTGGAATGGTCGCTAGATTTTAGGTAGCACCTAAAGAAACTCATGTAAATGATGTGAAAAGAATATTCAAGTATTTGAAGGCTAAAATAGATTTTGGGTTGTGGTATCCTAAGAGTGAAAATATCACTCTGACTGCATACATAGATGCAGATTGTGTAGGAAGCATAGATGATTGGAAGAGCACCAATGGTGGAGCTTTATTTCTTGGTGATAGTCTAGTGTCATGGTTGAGCTAAAATTAGGCATTATTTTCCTTATCTCCTATAGAAGAATAACATATTGCAGAAACTTCATGTTGCACTTAGGTGTTATGGATGAAAAAAAACTTGAAGGAGATGAAGATTGAGTTCAATGCACATATTTCAATTCTTTGTGATAATGCTAGTGCTATTAATATTTCAAAAAATCTAATAATGCATTCAAGGAAAAATAATATTTCAATCAAGTATCATTTATTGATGGAAAAGGTTGAAAAAAGAGAGGTGAAATTGGAGTATGTTGAAACTAAAGATCAAGTAATTGATATTTTCAAAAAAATTCTTCCTAAGGAAACTTTTGAGTTTCTCTAGAAGAAGATGGGAGTTGTTGCTTCCTCCTCTTAAATCAATAAGAAGTATAGGTTGAGGGGGAGCTTGGTCTCCCTACTACAAGAAGGCTTGGTTTTCTTGCAAATTTTTTTCAAAAGAAGTGTTGTATGGAATTAAGGAGAGTCTATCCAAGAAACGGTTTCTGGATTGTGTAGAGTGTTAAAAATGCAAAGAAGATTATTGACCTTTTCCATTTATGTCGAAGGGGGAGAAGTGAAACTCAAAATGCTATATCCTCTAAGGAAAGAAGTGGAATCTTGGTGGGGAGAAAAAAATAAATTTTTCTTCGTGTATGGCCAACATTTTGTTGTTTTCCATCAATGAAAAAGGGGGAGATTGTTGAACAAAGGTTTTCATTGATGTCAAATGTGTGTATAGTTTTCAAAGGAGATAGAATTAGAGGTAGCACTATCTTTTGAGGAGTTTTACTATCATACATATCTATGCTGGTAATTGTATTGTCATAAAATTTTGAGTTGTAGAAGTATACATTGCTAGCTATATTGATTAAAGAAGTTGAAGAGTGGGTACATTCCAATAGTATGTATTGAGAGATATGTGTTAGTAATGTATGATTACAATATCATTCATACATCCATTCACTATGATAGAAGTAATCCAAAATTTTGTACCAGAATGTTTCAATTCAGTTTCTCAAGGTAGAGAGATATCTTTGAAAATATAATTATGTTTAGTATTCCTTTTTGAAGGTGTTGTTGGATTTGTGATGATTATGTCTACACATTTTCTATCACATTCTAGTGTTTCCAAAATATATGCTCAACATGCAAAAAGATTGAAGTTACAAAAGGCTCTCTATGCTTTTCTATCAACCAGTTGGTGTTCAAGAAATGCGCAGTAATGGCTAGTTGTGTGTGAAATTACAAGTTAACTTGAGGGGTTAAGATAGGACCTAGTTAAGCTTCCTATGGAAGCAAACAAGATCATGTGCTTTTGGTGGTAGATAATTTTATTTAGGACCTATTTGTTACATGTTTAATGAAATTTGAATTTAGGTTCATGTTATGTCATCTTGGTTATTTGTGGGTCCTTGGCCAACATGGAGAAATGTTTTGTTTAATGTCTTGCATATAATCATACATTTTTATAGATGCACAATGTGATATATAATTGATGAGAAGGTGGTGAGTGGAAATACAAGGAGATGATTGTGAGAGCTAGTGTTATTCAATGTGAAGCATCTCAATCATTATGTGACATTATCAGAAGATCCTAAGGAGTGTGGAAAAGAGTTTGAAGCTAGTTTAGAATGCTTATGAGATGTGTACAAGCTACATTGAAGGTCTTCAAGCTTTATCATTGTAATTTTGTAGTAGTGTTCTAATTGTATAGTTGATTCTCAATTTATTATATTAGGGATTGGTGTCTCTGATAGGTTGGTGCCTACTTATTGTAAAATTAATTTGATTTGTGACATTGGATTTGGATAGTAGATCCAATAAGTTATTCTTAGTGTGGATTTTCCCATCTTGGGTTTCCACGTATATTGATGAGGGTGCAGCCTAAGACTTAGAAAATAACCCACAATCAAGAGAATAATTTTATTATTCAGAAAATGGAGCTTCTTACATGTAGAGGATCTCAAATCCCCAAGTTCTACAACACATGCAAGTTACAGAAAGCTACAGAATCACCCTTTTGCAATATGCGAGCTTGTCCCAAAAAAGTTACCCAAAAATTAGAAACCCACCCATAAATAGAGCTCCTCTTTAGTTTGGAGCTAAAACAACATTAAAATTTTAGTTTAGGAAGTTTGGAACTGAAAAATTACAAATTGAAGTTCAAATTTCAAAAGAACATTTGCAATTGTATCTTCTAGAAAGTGCACCAACTTCCCGGGGCCATAACTTTTGATCTGGGACTCTGATTCACAAACCATTTGAATTGTTGGAAAGGTCTTGAAGTCAATAACATGCTTGAAATTTTCTATGCCAATTTTGGAAAGTTTCGGGGCCGATCCAGGAAATCTAATTGCCTCAAATCTAACTCAGAAGATTTTCAGGTGCAAATTTGGGAAACTAAAACTGCAATATCTTTCAACCTAGGAATAGAAAATAAAAAACATAAATTGGGAATTTCATTATGATGAAAAGGGTATCCAAAAATGTAAAAACATCTAAAAACTAAGAAACTTGAAATTTAACTATTTTTGGGTGATGCAAGATTGCCCTTACACCACTGGATGCTCCTGCATCAGACACCCAGGGGAATTTGAGAAGTGACATGTCATGTCTCAAATGGTTAAGGAAAACCCAACTAGTCAACCGCTGCCTTAGATAGCTAGGATGAATCTTCCATAGGCCTTCCTCTCCATTTCACCAGATATTCTTCATACTGCCTATTTCTGGTACTCCTTCCCACATGACTATCCAAGATTTCTTCAATCTCCTCCCTTTCTGAAGTAGGTGCTAGAATGCCATACTGCCCTATTGCTGGTGCTCACTCTATTCCACCTTCAGGATACTCTGTCAAATCTAAAATGTTGAACATAGGGGAAATGTTGATTCCACCGGGAAACTCTACCTCATATGCATTCCCTGAATCATGCTTCTTCAAAATCTTATAGGGACCGAATTTCTTCATCTTCAATTTGTTATAGGTTCCCACGGGAAACCTTTCTTTCCTCAAGTGGACCATTATTTCATCACTAGTCTGAAACTCCTTATTCCTCCTTTTTTGATCCGCCTTAGCCTTATATTGCATATTCATCTTATTAATGTGTTCTTGTACCTTCTCATGTATATTCTTGATGTGCTCTGCAAAATCTTCAGCTTCAACACTTATTTTCTTCTCTTGGTCCATCTTCCTCAATTCTGGAGCTGTTCTGGGGCTACCTTTATACACAATCTAGAATGGTGATCTACTAGTGCTTCTATTGACAGAATTGTAAGAAAATTCTACTTGGGGTAAGATCAAGTCCCATCCCTTGGGTTTATCTCCTACCAAACATCTTAGTAGGTTACCCAGACTCCTGTTAACAACCTCTGTCTGCCCATCTGTTTGTGGATGGTGTGCAGAACTGAACTTCAACTCTGTCTTCAGCTTCTTCCACAAGGTCCTCCAAAAGTACCCCACAAATTTGGTGTCATGATCTGAAACAATACTCTTTGGTAGACCATGTAGCCTCATCACCTCTTTGAAGAACAAGTCAGCAATGTGGACTGCATCATGGGTCTTCTGACATGGAATGAAATGTACCATCTTTGAAAACCTATCAACCACCACAAAGATTGAATCATTCCCTCGTTGTGTCCTTGGCAAACCAAGAACAAAGTCCATACTTATATCCTCATATGGCCTCTCTGGTACAGGTAAGGGCTAATATAAGCCTGTATTCTAGCTCACTCCTTTAGCCATCTGACATACCTTGCAACTTTGTACAAACTTCTTCACATCCTATGACAACTGAGGCCAATAATAATGCTCATTGATAATGGCAATAGTCTTATCTCAACCAAAATGTCCTGCCATTCCTCCACTATGCTTCTCCTTTATTAGGTTCTCCCTCATGGAACTCCTCAGGATACACAATTGACTTCCCTTAAATAACATGCCATCCTAGATTATGAAATCCAACCACCTTGTCTTATCCACTATAATAGGTTCCTTGCAAGCTTTCCAAGCCTCTACAAAATCAAGATCTTTTGTGTATAGTGTCTTAAGTTTATTGAACCCAACCACTTCAATTTGCATCTTTGTCATCAATGTATGCCTCCTACTTAAGGCATCTGCAATCCTATTTGACTTCCCACTCCTATGTTTCAAAACAAAGGTATAACTCTGCAAAAACTCTACACATTTCATATGCCTCTGATTTAATTTTCCATAACTATTTAGGTACTACAAGGCCTGATGATCAGTATATAGAAAAAATTCCTTCGGAAACAAATAATGTCTCCATTTCTTTGATGCTTGAACTATTGCATAAAATTTTTGATCATATACAGAATACTTTCTCTTGGCATCATTTAACTTTTCACTAAAATAGGCAATGGGCTTACCTTCTTGGCTCAACACTACTCCAATGGCACAACCACTAGCATCACAATCCACTTGAAACACCTTGTTAAAATCTGGGAGGGCTAGAACAGGTTGCTCTGTTACCTTCTACTTCAACAGTTCAAAACTCTTTGCCACTTCAGTGCTCCACTTGAATTCTTTTCTATCCCCTCTCATTGTTTTAGTCAGGGGTCCACAAATACTACTAAAGTTTCTAATGAACTTTCTATAAAAACTAGCCAAACCATGGAAAGATCTCACCTCGATAGCAGTTCTTATGGTAGGACATTCCAGAATAGCCTTCACATTCTCTGGGTCCATCTTGAGACCTTCTACTGAGACAACAAACCCCAAGTACACTAACTCCTTCTTCACAAAACTGCACTTCTTTAGATTAATCAATAGTTTCTCTTCTCTTAACTTCTCAAAGGCTCTTCGAATATGCATCAAATACTCATCCAATGTATTACTAAAAATCAAAATATCATCTAAATACACAATAACAAAACTTTCGAGAAATTCTTTTAGTACCTCATTCATGAGCCGCATGAATGTGCTCGGTGCATTGGTTAGCCCAAAAGGCATGACTAACCACTCATACAGGCCCTCTTTGGTCTTGAAGGTAGTCTTCCATTCATCTCTCTCTCGAATCCAGATCTGGTGATATCCACTCTTTAGATCAATCTTTGTGAAGTACTGAGCTCCACTCAAACAGTCCATCAGGTCATCCATCCTTGGCAAGGGAAATCTATACTTGATTGTTATCTTGTTTATGGCTCGGGAATCTGTACACATCCTCCACTCCCCATCCTTCTTTGGTGCTAGTACTGTAGGTACTGCACATGGACTCAAACTCTCCCATATCAAACCCTTTCTCAACAACTCTTGAACTTGTCTATTCAACTCCTCATTATCTGATGGAGTCATTTTATGAGCTGCCTTATTTGGAAAACTAGCTCCAGGAATCAAGTCAATCTGATGATTGATCTTCCTTATTGGTGGTAAACCCTCAGGTACATTATTAGAAACAATATCCTGAAACTCATCAAACATCCCAAAAAATTCTTTTGGAAAATTCTAACTATCCTCCTTACTCTAGGAATCAATGCATAACACACATGCTCATGCTTCATACCTTCTAAAATTTTTCTTCCATCTACATAACAAATTCTAGCACTACTACATACCTTTTCTTCGGTCTCCTTCAGGAGTTTCAACTTGTGATGAACCCCATCATTTGTCAAGGAATAAGTGTTTGCATGGCCATCATGTATAGCTCACCTATCAAACTGCCATGGCCTCCCCAACAATATGTGACATGCATCCATGGGAATGATATCACAAAGTACCTTATCATGGTAGCTCCCAATCTTGAACTTTACTAGGCACTACTCATTGACCAAAATTCTATGGTCTTTCTGCAACCAGGCAATCCGATACAAATGTGGGTGCCTTTCCCTCTTCAGCTTCAACTTTGTGACCATCTCTTCTGACACCAGATTATCAGTGCTCCCACCATCAATAATTACATCACAACATTTTCTTTCACACTTGCACCTTGTGCGAAATAGATTCTTCCTCTGTTTTGGTTCCTTTTCCTCAATCACTAGGGCTCTCTTAATCACTAGGGCTTCTCCCCTTTCAGCATCATCTAAATGTTCAGATTGGGCCTCCTCATCTGCATGCACAACCCTTCCATGACCTTCTGGCCTTTTGTCTGCCCTTCCTTAGTGTTGTGGACATTCATAGGCTCGATGCCCTTCTTCACCACACTGAAAACACGTTTCTTTGAAACTACCTCTTCTAGATCCTTGTCCATATCTCCCTCATCCTCTATCTCTTTGATCACCACTATTTTGATCACGAGGGCAGTAGAAGTTGTCATTCCTTTGGCTTCGGATGGTACCCACATCTTCACTTTTCTTTTCATCATCATTTCGGCTTCCTGAAGGTCTTCCACTGCCCCTTCCACTTTGACCTCCTCGTCCTTTTTGCTTGCCATCAAATCTTTTGTTCATCTTCTCTTCCACCTTCAGAGCAAACCGATACACATCCTCAATGGTGGTCATTCTGACTAGGCTTAACTCCTCCTGAATGCTCAGTCATAACCCATTAAGATATCAGGCTACCTTCCGCCATGGCCCAGCCTGCATTGGTGGCCTATTACGATGATTATCTTGTGAAATCTTCAGTATATTCTTTCATAGATCTGCTTCCTTGCTTCAACCCTTGCAATTTCTTCAACAAATCTAACTCGTAGTCCACTGGTATGAACTGTTTCTTCAGTTTCTCTACCATGTGATCCCATCTAGTGATATTTCCTTTTCCTCTTCGATTTATTTCCAAGCGGACCTATTTCCGCGAATGGCCCGACTTCATTTTCACAAACTTAACCTGATGCGGGTCCTCTGTTTCCTCATATAAAATATTCTTCTAGCTCGTGATCCGATTCGATCAACTCTTCGGTTGAGACTTACGGAATAACTAGGGACTTCTGCATTGGGTCTTTCGATCTTGAAATGGCCCTTATTAGCGCATTTGGTCTTGATCAATTGCTTCTTCTTCCTACTACATTTGAATTCTTCCTCTCCCTTCATCCTGCTTTCCTTTCATTTCCGGGTTTAACCCTCTTCTCATTTGCTTTTGTAGCAGTATCAATGTCTTTGGAGGGCTTCCCGGTGCATCTCTTCACCAACATTTCTGCCACCTGACCACCTCGCGCACCACCACCTACCGGGCATCACTCTTGGAGGCATCTTTCTTGACCTCGACCCACAACCACGGTCCTGGTGCAAACTGCCTCACAATCGGCGATCTGTCCACACGCTCAAGAAAAACCCGCTCTGATACCACTTGATGAGGGCACAACCCGAGACACAGAAAATAACCCACAATCAAGAGAATAATTTTATTATTCAGAAAATGGAGCTTTTACATGCAGAGGATCTCAATCCCCAAGTTCTACAACACATGCAAGTTATAGAAACAGAATCACCCTTTGCAATATGCGAGCTTGTCCCCAAAAAGTTACTCAAAAATTAGAAACCCACCCATAAATAGAGCTCCTCTTTAGTTTGGAGCCAAAACAACATTCAAATTTGAGTTTAGGTAGTTTGGCGCCAAAAAATTACAACTTGAAGTTCAAATTTCAAAAGAACATTTGCAATTGTATCTTCTAGAAAGTGTGCCAACTTCCCATGGCCATAACTTTTTATTCGGGACTCCAATTCGCGAACCGTTTGAACTGTTGGAAAGGTCTCGAAGTCAATAACGCGCTCAAAATATTCTATGCCAATTTTGGAAATTTTTGGGGCTGATCCAAGAACTCTAAGTGCCTCAAATATAACTTGGAAGATTTTCAGGTGCAAATCTGGGAAACTGAAACTACAATATCTTTCAACCCAGGAATAGAAAATAAAAAACGTAAATTGGGAATTTCATTATGACAAAAAGAGTATCCAAAAATGTAAAAACATCTAAAAACTGAGAAACTTGAAATTTAACTATTTTTTGGTGATGCAAGATTGCCCTTACACCACTGGATGCTCCTGCATCATATATCTAGTGTTCTCTTGTGTGGATGTGTGTGTTCATGATAAGTTCTTGATTAGTAATAATGAAGATTCAAGTTGTGTGTTCAAATATTTATGTTGAAGTTAAGAATTTTAAATTTATTAGATCTATTGATTCACCCCCATCTTAGTAGATTGTGCGACATTCAACCATTCCTTTTGAAAAATCGTCACAATATCATCAAAATTAATGTGTTACAATCTTCTATGCCATAGCCAAATCTCATCCATTTTAATCAAAAAATATTTTTTCCCATTAATCTCATTGAGATGATACACATCATTGTCAGTTCTGCTTCCTTCCACAACTAAGTCACTAGTATTGGACTTCCTAATTTCACAATATTTAGCACTGAATTAGAATTTATAAAATTTATCACATATTTTACTTACACTCAAATTAGTATGCTTCAATCCTTTTACATACAGGACATCATGAGTTTTTGTCTTTCCACCATCAAGACTCATAATCTTAGAAACAAAGTTGTTATCAAGGGTTATAGCTCCTCCATCAAAATTTTTGAAGTACACGAACTTTCTCTTGTCTCAAATTATATGACTTGAACATCCGTTGTCAATGATCAGACATATATTCTTCTCCTTTTGAGCATGTAATGCAGTTTGAGATGCCATGGATTTATTTGATTTTTTCTCCTCTAGCTTCTTCTTCCAAACCTTATTTGTTCCACTATTCAACTAGACTAATTTATTTCCTTTTGTGTCTAGTATAGAAGGATTCATAAAATTACTTTTATATTTTCCAGCAATATTTCCAAAATTGTTGCATTTGTGAAAAATAATATTGAAATCATACAAAGGTGCAAATGCATTTTTTCTAACAAAATTATTTCTTCTTGTCAGATTCTTTCTACAATTCATAGCCTTATGACCAAAATTATTGCAATTAAAATAGTAACTGGAAAGAGAATCATTGAACATAGTATTGTATCCTTGTCTTCTTCAAGCTTGTCTTCAAAATCTTCTATTTTTTCTATGCACTTGGATGAAACCATCATTTAACATTGTGCTTCTAGACTCTCAACAACTGACTGCATGGGTTGCTCAATCACCTTACTCTTTTGTATATCAATAAAACCAATATAAATTTTTATGTGGTGATCTTTGACTTTCTATTATCCAATGCAAGGTCTTAGTGATCTTCCCAAACTTCAACTTTAGCTAATGATTTTCTTTTTCAAGATCTTTCCTTAATGACACAATCTTTACTTCAAGTTTTTCACAATCCTTATCTCTTGTCAACAAGCTTTTTGTCATGACTTATTCAATCCTCTTTGCTTCCTCTACTTGAATCTTTAGGTCAATGGCCATCTTCTCCAGCTTCTCAAAATTTTGAGATAGTTTATCTTTAGCTTTCACTTCTTTAGGAATTCTTTTCTCAATCCTTTTCATTTCATTGCTAATGTAGAGCAATTCTTTCACAAGCTCCATTTCAACATCATCATAATTTTTGAAATTAATTTCTACATCTTCTTCAAAAGTTTCCATAGCCATGAATAGATAATTTTCTCCTTCATTGAACTAGAAGTGGCTTGATCATCATAATTAGATGATTAACCTTCCTCATTGATAAAGAAACTCTTCTAATTTTTTAAACCTTTTTCCCTTTTGAAAATGAATTCTTCTCATCATTGTTAGAATCTTTGTTTGGACACTTGGCCATGAAAAATCCTACTTTACCACAATTAAAAAAATTGAAAGGTGAATTACCTTTATACTTTCCAAAACCCCTCTATAACTTTATGAAAAAGGTTGCTTCCTCTAGATCTGATTCATCTTCTAAATCAGGATCATCTTTCATTTTAGAAACTTTGAATGCCACTTCTTTCCTTACAAAATTTTCATTCTCAATTCTTATTTAAGAGGCAGTCAGAATTCCATGTAGCTCATCCATAGATAGAGTATTCAAATCTTTAGCTTCTTCAACAAAATAATCTTTTGCATCAAAATTTTGGGGAAGGGATCTGAGTACCTATTTCACAATCATACCTTTTATTTCTTCATCAAACCGGAGCATAAATGTGGCAATGTGTTATTATTTCTTCATTTTTAGACTTTCAAATTGACCTTGGTAGGTTTGAAGCTTAGCCTGTTTGACCTTTTCATAACCTTAATAGATTTTGTGTAACTTAACCCATACTTCCTTTATTGTCTTGCAATGCATGATCTTTACAAACTTAGAGTTAGATAAACCATATAAAATAGATTTTTTTTCTTTATAATTATTCTCACAAGCCTTCTTTCTAGATTGATCTTTTGGAGAAATTTCAAGGATCTCATATCCATCCACAACTCATTGCCAAACCTCAAATCCTAGGGCTGTCAAATAAGCTTCCATCTTTAATCTCCAAAATGCATAATTGTCCAGATCCATAAAAAAGCGGTTCCTTATTTGAAGATAATCCTTCTTGAGCCACTAAGTGTGTCATCCTGAATCTTCCTCAAGCTATTAAACTTCTTCAAATTCCTCGAGATTTGATACCAATTAAGGGGCACATAATATACTAAGAGGGGGTGAATCAGTATATGCTAAAACTATTTAATTAAACATTAATTACAATTAATAACTTCTCCTATTATGAATTTTGAAACTTCATGGCAAGAAGTATTAGTGTAGTGTCTCGGCGAAGGAAGGAACTCTTGCCGACATGAGATAATATCAGTGTAAGGTCTCATTGATCCATCAGAGTCTCAGCGAAATGAAATGGCATCGGGGAGAGAGGTTTGCATTCACTAAAAGGTCCCACCGATGGGGTGAGGTCTCGGCGAAAGAAGGTATTGTCATTATAAGGTATCCCCGACCACGGAGAGTCTTGCCGATAGGATGGAATCCCACTGAAGTGATATGAGCTCACCGAGAGATTTAGGGCTCGGCAAAATGTCTCACCGACTAGCCATGGTGTTTCCAAAAGAGTTGTGGTTTTGGCAAAAGGTCCTGCCGACCCGATAGGGTCTTGCCGATACAGAATTATCACGAGGAAAATGAAGGGGTTCGATGAAAAGTCTCAACGAAATAGAGGTGTATCGATGGTAGGGCATGAGTTCGGGGTAAGGTCTTCTCGACATGAAAAAGTCTCCCCAACATGGGTGTGCTCGCCAAAGAGGAAAAGGCTTGCTAATAAGTCTTGCCGAGGGAATGTTTTCTTTCTGATAGGTTTTGTGGTATCAATATGACTTGTGCAGCTTGATGGGAGGTCTTTCCGACCATCTTATGTCACACCAATAGCTACAAAGATAGGTATAATCGCATCAGGGAGACACGATGACTGTCTCACCAACATGTGATTTGTTATAAACCACTTTTGACTACCCAGGAGTCCTACATGGCTTTTGTTCCACAAATAAAAAGAAGCTAAAGGGGTGGACCAGTGACAGTTTGACCAAATGATTGACTCTGAGAAGAATATCAATAAGATGCAACTGATGTGGATCTACTATGTGAATGAGCTGATGGTTTAGCTTGGGAATGATGGTGTTCAAATCTAAACTAGAAGTCAGATGCTGTCTCTCAAGAATGGTCAACATGCAGAAGGGTTTAGAGTAAGAAGAAGGAAGAAGCTACAAGTCTTAGGGACAGCTATGGTGTTTGCTGGCAGAGATGGATCCAGATTAATGACAAGGCTTTAGAGCATTCAAGGAAGCTCTGCAAGGAAGTTTGAAGATGGACACAGAGGCATGTAGTAAATGTTGTATTTGCAAAAGATCTACAGATCATCCCCTGAACATTCCTTCACTAAAATAGACAATGGTGATTCACATTGAATACACAATCAACTATATTCAAAAGATCTGAAGGGGCTGACCCTCTTGTATCCAAGTGAGAAATTTTGTAAACCCTAAAATAGGGGCCAGTGCATTCTTTTTGGTACACTCTATATATATGCCATTTTGGCCTCTTTGTAAAGGGGGGAGGTTGTAGAAGGTTAGAAAAGTTAGAAGTAAAAAAAAAGGTTAGCAAAAATAGAATAGAAGTTTTAGGAAGGATAGAGGAGACAAAGCTGCATTCTGATTCTTTGTAATAGGAGCTTCTTTTGTCTTCTTAGGGTAGGAGTTAGATTCAATATAGCCAATAAAGTATCTTTCTAGTTTTCTTAGTATAGATGGAAACAAGTTGGAGTCATGGATTTTTTGTACACTGGTGATTGTGCCAAATTTGTAAATGTTGCTTATCTATTTCACTAACAGTAGAAGCAACTAGATAAAAATCTACTTTAGATTGTGTTTCCGAATGTTGTTTGTCTTGACTTAATCATTTGATTCAAGAAGCTTTCAAGGAAAGGAATTTGATTTTATGTTTTGTTTAAATGGTGACTTGCAATCTGTTATTGAAATTAGCACTATGAATGAATGAAACTGTGTGTTAATCACAAGTTAATTTTGTTCTAAAGTTTTTGTTAGGAATTCCTTGAAAGGTAACAAGTCTAGTTAAGTTGGATGAATTAACATTCTTTTCTGTTCCAAAGCTCTGATCTATCTTTTTTATGTTTCTTTAAAAACCCTGGTTAGAGTAGGTTTAAAGTTTATGTTTGATCTTAGAACAATCCAAAAGCTCAACACCAACATGCCCCTTGAACATTACTGTTACATTGACCATTGTGCAACATCAACACAATTGAGAACCAACTACAAAGACCTTGGGAGCTTAGGTATCCATGTGATCATCTTTCTCTTTTAGGAGAAATAGAATAGCAATATTTTGTTTGCATGTTGTTGAGCCATCACACACATCAACAGAAACTAGTGCTAGAAGGAGGGCCCTTGAGTAATTTTGGATTGTTGTGAGTTAGAGTGGGTTAGATCTTGGAGAACCTAGCTCTAATGGGTAGCCCTTTGTATACACTAGGACTTGTCCATGAAATCCCTAGTCATCTATATGATAGGATTCCTTTATTTTTCCCTAACACTGGGAAAAACTCTTTTGAACATATTGAAACTTGTAGGCATATATTCATTTTTCTCCAAATTCAACATCAAGATATCATCTGCTAGTTACTTATCAAAATGTTTTAGGGTACAACTAGGCAATGGTATGATAATCTACCACCAGAATCTATTTATTCATGGATAAAACTAGAAATCTTATTCTTAGATCAGTTTGATCCTCATGCACATGCACTACACCCATTACATGAATTTGCAGCTACGAAAAGGATGCCATTAGAACTCATTTATCAATTTAACAATAGATTTTCTTTTATGTATCAAAGGGTTCAATCTTTATATTTGGTTGTTGATGATCATATACTAATAGAACATTATTATTGGGGTTTAACCCTTTCATTTGCAACCAAAGTCAGACGTTGTGGTGAGGTTACATCCTTGCATGATGCATTGAACAAAGCTCTCTTATTGGCACAATTTGGAGGTGACACTAGAAATTCAGATAACCAAACTTAGGGTTATAATCCTCTTGTGCTTGCAAACTACCATCATCTGCAGCCTTATGTCACTTCACCCACCATCCCTACCCAGGTGCAATCATTCTCACCAAGTAGCTACAACCTTCCTAAGGTTCCAAGCACCACATTTTCCAACACCCCATATCAAGTCAATCACACACAAGACCAGTGGGAGAACTCATCTCTACAAAATCCAATCACAGAGTTAAGTACCCCACTTGTGAATGAAGTTGTGACCATGTCATCTCTTTTTAGTCATATTCCAATGCATAGTCCATTACATCACAATGAAGTTTTATGTGAAACATTTGATGAGCAAGTATATAATTTTGATGACTTGTTTGGTAAAAGGCATGAAATGGATGTAAATTTAGAGCATAATGGAAATCTCAAGATAGAATCTAGCTTTTTTGAAAATGTTAGTACTAACGATAGCTTTGAAGGAGATGAGGTATTAATACGAGATTGCTGTCATGAGAAATCAACAATATCTCCCAACGATTTGAACAACTCTTATGATCAAGAGGAGAATCAAGGGGATGAGGAAGTTCAAAAATGGACAAGGGAACATGGTTCATGTTGGATTGATATCCCTTGTATGCAAAATCGAATAAAGGAGAAATTAGAAGAGTTGGGAGATCTGAAACTATCAGAACTTGTTGGGCCAAGTGGATGTAGGATACATCGAACTAATCAACACTCTTAGATGGATTGCTATGTCTTCCTAGGAAGGATGGAGTTGTATTTCAAGCAACTAATCACTAGTGAAGGGATACTTATGGAAGATCCTTGGAATAGGTATCCCCTCAATGAGGAGAATGAAACAACTAGCACACATGAAAATGATAATCAGTCCATCCAAAATTATGAGAGTAATTGTGTGAAGAGGTTTAATTCTTCCCTATCTTTTGATGACCCTGATCCTTGTAGAGAGATGGATTCAACAACTGATGAAACTCCTCTACCTAGTGTAGACTTGATGGAAGTGGAGAATGGATTCATCAATGCATTCATAGATTCTTTCATGGTGGTGAATGAGGAAGAAACACACTTTGATGGGTTAACGCAAGAAGAGGACTCGACTGATTTAAGTAATGAACAGGTTGAAACAAATAACACACTTTAAGATGAGATTGCTAATGAACCTTGTGGTCAAAGACAAGGACTTAAATGCCAAAATCAAATTTTAAGGGAAGAAGTTCGAGTAGATGTGTAGATCAGTCAAGTGTTCCCTGAAGAAATTCATGATGGGGTACATTTGGATGAAGCAGAGGAATGCCAAGGAAGCAACCAAGAGGTTATCTCAGAAGTTGAATCTCTTCAATATGATGAAGAGAATGAGACCAGGGATTATTTTCTTGATTTTGATTCTGTTTACTCAAATGTGTTGGTTGAAGAGAGTCCTTGCTTAGCATCCACAAATGAATTTGATCCTAATACTGATAAATTTGATGTTGATTGGCATGTTCTTGTTGATGATGTGCAGGAATATGAATTAAGAAAGTGTTTTCCTGGCTTTGACCCCATGCATTCAAATGAGTTTGAAGGAAATCCTTGTTCACCATGTACCAGTATCCCTAACATCAATGGTCATAAGCTAGATGCAGATTCTCAAACCCTTGAGGGTGACATGTTTCAAGAAAGTGTTGAAGGTAAGGCATCATCTTAGGAAATCCATAAATTTTTTGACTCTATACTCGAGATGAGTACAGAGATGCTGGTCAGTGAATATCCCAGCTCCAAGATAGACCTTGCTTCGGTGGTGTCCCATGAGCTAAGACCTCAAGAGAAGGAATACATACAACACAAGTCTGCATCAGTAATTGGAAATCTTTTGAATCAGGTGGTGTCCTTTCATTATCCTCTGTGTTTCAATGATTTTCAGTTTGATTATGGTGTTGGGTATAGTAAAATGTGTTTGTGGGTAAATCATGACAAAAATGAGAACCCACAATTGATAATATTTCAAGCTTTATGCTCTTAGAATGAACTTATTATACATAAACTTCATAAATCTGAGTATAAAGATAAATTTGCTCGGTTTAGAACTGTTCCTAGTAAGTTAAGATTGTTGCACATAATGAGAAATCAGTCAAGTCAATGTACAATTTTTTACAATTTTGTGTTTGTAAAGCTTAGCTTTGGAGTTAGTTTAGGATTAGCATTGGTTAGTGTTGGTTTTTGGTTTAGTTAGTTTTCTTTTTGTTCTGTTGTTTATTTATTCTTTCTTTCTTTCTGTCCTTTCATTTGCTTTGTTTTTTTGTTTTTGTCTTGTCTTGTTCTTTGGGGTTTCTCTATTATTTCTGTCTTGAAATGATCGGTTGTTATCTGAAGTATACTCTGGTTATTAGGAGAGAAGTGGTTTAGATATTTTTAGGTTTTCTGATTGGGTGCTCTTGTCCTAAATTCTTTGTTTTATGCCCATTGTCAACAAGAGTTGTGGAAAGTCTTGAAAACAAGGTGCAAAGTAAATGACCTTCATTAGCTCCTCTGAATCTGTCACAAATTATCAAGATAATCCCCTTTGTAATGGCATATTTGTCTTAGGATGATAATGTTGTAAGATTTGAGTAAAAAATCCAATCTCCCAAGTGTTGTTATGAGGTCCATGGTAGTTTTCAACCCAGAACAGATGTTAAACATCTGACATATTGAGAAAATAATAATAATAATTTTTTTAAAATAATTGAATGAAATATTTGAAACTCTATGAGAAAACAAAAGAAAAAGAGAACTATTTGAAGAGAAAAGAGGACTCAATATGAATGGGTGATTCTGGTATCTCTACCGGGGCTATGGATGCCTAACTAGTAGTAGAGAAATGTTGTGAGAAAACTATAGGTATCTCTGTCGGGGCTATGGACACCTGACCGGCAGTGGAGCAATGCCTAGGATATCATTACACAATAGCTAAAGGAAATCAACTCATGTAGTTCAAATCTTACACATTGTTGTCTGAAAGATGAAAACTTTATAAATGAGTGATGCACAATCAAGCACACACATAGATATAGGTGTAGCTATTTCTGATTTACATTTGAGATTCTAGCTTAGCCTTGGTTGTTAAAACTGACCCAACTGGAGTTGTGATGTTCATAAACTAGGAGTTCTAGGTAGCTGAATCCTTCGATTTCTTGAAAATGGTTAAACCATTTTCCCAGCTGAGTCACCATTTGTTATTCCTTGCATAACCACCCCATTTTATTCTGGAACAAAATAGGTCCCCCTTCTTCTTCTTTGGTTTTCTTCACTCTTGGTGTTTTGGTCCTTCAATTTCAAGGAATGATCTTGCTTTGGCATGAGTCTAAATGTTTATCTTGCTTGCCTAAGTGATTCCCCCAAATTTCTCTTTGAGAACCTTGGGTTTTGGGCAGGTTCGAGTTTTCTTCCCACTTCAATATTTTCCTTCTCATCCAGATTTTCCAAGATCTCGCTCAAACTCTGGCTAAGCGCTGAGTTCGAGAATTTTTAGTCTTTGTTGAATTCCGTGTGGATCGGATCTTCTTGATTTTTCCCTCTCCTCCAAAATTTCCCGAAGTTCCTGAGGCCTCCGAAGATGCACCTTTTTCATGGATTTCCTTCGAATTCAGATTTTCCTGGAATCCTGTGTTCCCTATTTTTTTTCAAAACTTGCGGAATGTCTCCTCCTTCACAGAAATTCGTCTCGTGCGGATTTCCCCAGAATCTGATAGAATGTGAAGAAATGTGGAGTAGTAAGACTGGTTAACAAATGATGATGCATTTTATGATTAATTTATGCTATTTTGAGATCTCACATGTTGTTCCTTCATTGATAATGATTAGATTAAGTTTCTAATGGGTGTTTTCATGTTTATTCCACTGGAATCTGCCTGGCTCGAAATTCTTTGAAATTCCTCCCTGGCTAGGATTCCGCGGGTGGACCTAAAACCCAAACTATTTGTATGATTATTTTATTTGAAGATTTAATGGCACCTTGCTTACCTAGGATTCATTTCAGTGATGATTTTGATTAACTAGCCTCTGTTTATATGATCTTTATTGTGGTTTTCTTTGTTGAATGCAGGATTAAATTCTGCACATGATGATATCTCTCAAGAAAGTTAGTTGTAAATCATGCCTCAGTCCCATGTAGCATAAAATTCCTCAATGAAGAGAGCCAGAAAAACCCTCCAGATATTTTGCTGACAAGCAGTAGTTCTATTCATTTTGAAATATACCAGTCGGCCAAACAATTTAATCATCTTAGGTTTTCAAATGTCTCACCAATCGATTGCACACAAGGGTAACATCAGCAAAGGATTTGGGGTTGCTATGAAGTCTCGCCAACCAAGCAGAGTCTAACTAAAGTAAAATGAGCTCTCGGTGAAAGGGGAGACTTCGGTGTAATGTCTCAGTGAAGGAAGGAACTCTTGCCAACATGAGTTAATATCGGCGTAAGGTCTCGCCTATCCATCAGAATTGAAACAGCATCGGGAAGAGAGGTTTGCATTCACTGAAAGGTCTCACCGACGGGGTGAGGTCTTGGTGAAAGGAGGTATTATTGTTATAAGGTCTCCCTGACCATGGAGAGTCTTTCCGATAGGATGGAATCCCATCGAAGTGAGATGAGCTTGCCGAGAGATTTAGGGCTCGACAAAATGTCTCACCGACTTGCCATGGTGTCACTGAAAGAGTTGTGGTTTCAGCAAAAGCTCTTGTCGACCCGATAGGGTCTTGCCAATACAAAATGATCTCGTGGAGAATGAAGGGGTTTGACGAAAGGTCTCAGCAAAATAGAGGTGTCTTGGCGACAGGGCATGAGTTTGGGGTAAGGTCTTCCCGACATGAAAAGGTCTCCTGGACATGGGTGTGCTTGCCAAAGAGGAAAAGGCTCACTGAGAAGTCTTTCCAAGGGAATGTTGTCTTGCTGATAGGTTTTTTGGTATCGATATGACTTGCGCAGCTCGATGGGAGGTCTTGCCAACCATCTTATGTCACACTAATAGCTACTAAGAGAGGTATAGTCTTATCAGGGAGACACGATGAGTGTCTCATGGACATATGATTTGTTATAAACCACTTTTGACCGCTTGGGAGTCCTGCGTGGCTTTTGTTCCACCAATCAGAAGAAGCTAAAGGGGCAGACCAGTGATAGTTTAACCGAATGACTGCCTCTGAGAAGAAGATCAACAGGATGCAACCCGTGTGGATCTACTATGTGAATGAGCTTATGGTTCAGCCCGGGAACGATGGTGTTCAAATCTAAACTAGAAGTCGGATGTTGTCTCTCAAGAATGGTCAACATGCTAAAGGGTTTAGAGCAGGAAGAAGGAAGAAGCCGCGAGTCTCAGGGACAGTTCTGGTGTCTATTGGAAGAGATGGATCTGCATCAATGACAAGGCTTTAGAGCATTCAAGGTAGCTTTGCAAGGAAGTTCGAAGATGTACACAGAGGCATGTAGTAGATGTTGTAGTTGCAAAATATCTACAGATCATCCCCTAAACAATCCTTCACCAACATAGACAGCGGGGATGCACATTGAATGCACAATCAACTATATTCAAAATATTTGAAGGGGCCGACCCTCTTGCAACCAAGTGAGATATTTTGTAAACCATAAATAGTGGCCAGCACATTCTTTTGGTACACTTTGTATATATGGCATTCTGGCCTCTTTGTAAAGGGGGGAGGTTGTAGAAGGTTAGAAAAGTTAGAAGTAAAAAAAAAGGTTAGCAGAAATAGAATAGAAGTTTTAGGAAGGATAGAGGAGACAGAGCTGCATCCTGATTCTTTGTAATAGGAGCTTCTTTTGTATTCTTAGGGTAGGAGTTAGATTCAGTATAGCCAATAATGTATCATTCTAGTTTTCTTAGTATAGATGGAAACAAGTTGGAGTCATGGATTTTTTGTACACTGGTGATTGTGCCATATTTGTAAATGTTGGTTATCTTTTTCACTAACAGTAGAAGCAACTAGATAAAAATATACTTTAGATTGTGTTTCACAATGTTATTTGTTTCAATAGTGACTCACAATCTGTTATTGAAATCAGCACTGTGAATTAATGAAATTGTGTGTTAATCACAAGTTAATTTTGTTCTGCAGTTTTAGTTAGGAATTCCTTGAAAGGTAACAAGTCTGGTTAAGTTGGATGAATTAACATTCTTTTCTGTTCCAAAGCTCTGATCTATCTTTTTTATGTTTCTTTAAAAACCCTGGTTAGAGTAGGTTTAAAGTTTATGTTTGATCTTAGAACAATCCAGAAGCTCAACACCAGCAGGCCCTTTGAACATTACTGTTACATTGACCATTGAGCAACATCAACACAGTTGAGAATTAACTACAAAGATTTTGGGAGCTAAGATATCCTTGTGATCATCTTTCTCTTTAGGAGAAACATAATAACAATATTCTGTTTGCATGTTGTGCCATCAGACACATCAACAAATACCAATCCCTAATGACATTTGTAGGAATTGACCTACTAGGGACACCAATCCCCAACACAAATATTTGAGCACCAACTCAATAGGCAAGACGCCATTCCTACCAAATTATAAAGATATGATTTGTAGATCTACAAGATTGATAAAACAACTTGCACTTGATCTAGTCTACCTTCAGACACTCTCCTACATTACATAAGAACTTCTAATGATGGTGCATAATGACTAGGATGCAACTCCCATTATCCAAATATATCATTCACACCCACACATTGAATGAATCCTAGTCATAAATATATATATTCCAATGCATTAAAAATATTTCATGTCAGTCAAGAACCTCTTTACATCATCCACAATTCTTCAGGTTGGCTAAGGGTAGACCTAAATTGATATTGATATGAAACATGTAGCAAGTCGGTCCTAAAATAGTTTTATTGCTATAAAAAATAGATGATATCATGTATTTCATTTAGTGCTTCCTTTAGAGATCTTAAATTGGTCCTATTTCATCTCTCATGCTTCCTCGAGCTAGTGCATGCTTCCCTTCTCTGGTGCAAACACTTAGATGTTATCTTTAGTTAGCCAACCAACACAAACCACACACTATTACTTATAACTTTTTGTTTGATGAAGCTCAACATTTGAAACTTTTGAATATGATACAACAAGAGGGTGAGTGTAGGATCATGGAGGTCAAAAAAATGGTGATATGATAAAAAAAAATGGTTGACTTTTTATTTCAAATTTGATGAAATGAAGAGGGTTTATTGAGAAAATTGTCAACTTTCCAACAATATAAGATATGTCTTAATTTGAATTTAGTAGATAATTATTATTTATTTTCTACATGAATTATGACTAATGTCTTGACTAATAGGTTGATTGAAAAAAATTTATAATTCCAATACTATAGGATGAAAAAAAAGAAGTGAATTTCATAAATTTTTGACCAAATTATGGTGGTCAGATAAACAAGTTTTAATATTTTTAAAAAGTTCTAATAAAAAATTCATAACTAATTATTTACTTGCAAAAAATTACAAAAACAAGTGGCACATCCAGGCATGCGTCCTTTTACTTATATTGAAAGTTTCAAAAAAAAGTTATTATTTTTTTCTTGTACTTTGGTTGGTTAGACATACACCTACCTTTTATTTTTTTCTAAAAATTTAGTAAGAATAAGGAGAAGCACTAATAGAAGAAAGGAAGCTGATGTAGATGACACTATTTATTTATGTTATAGAAAGAGAATGAATGGAAGAGATATGAATATTTGTGATAAATGTAGAGTACTACAAGAGAGGATGTTTGAAAGACCTTAGAGGATGTTTGAAAGAACAATAAAAGAACAATAATTAATGCAGATTTTGAAATTATAGAATGTTGAGGATGTTTGAAAGACCTTTAGCACATAATGGTAGAGGACTATGAATGGAGGTTGCAACTGAAAAAACAATAATGAATGAAGATTTTGAAATCAGTGAAAGTTCGACGAAACATGGTATGTCTTTTACACATTAGTAGTAAAGGACGGTGAAAATGGTTTGTTGAGAAATATGGTCGGTGAGAACCCTGAAAGTGAAGAAAATTGCATATCCTACAAAGGAGAAAATATTCGGAGGGGAATCAAAGAAAATAAATATCATTTCATGTCGTCTAAGTTAGGTAAACTGATTCCCCAACATAATAAATCAAAAGCACTACCTTTTGCATGAGTTCACTTAAACAAAGGCAGTAGGGAGGAGATTCCTATTTTTATATATTTTCTATCTCTGACGTCGCATCCACCAAATACTTATGCTCATAATCTAGATTTGCTAAGAATATCTATATATACCTTGCGTAAAAAAGCTTTGATAGTGACCAATTCAATATAATTTTTTGTCATTCTAGAGTGGAACACCATAGAATAGAAGCCTACCCATGCTAACATCATAGAATAACTTCTTTAAATATGTGACGAACTATTTGTCTGTGATTATGAGTTCCAAGATAGGCATTAATTGGATATTTTAAAGGTTTTAGTGGCTTATTATATAACAGGTGGAAAGTAGTACCTCGATTAATGAAAAAGACTGCCTCAAATGTAATATCCTCAATTCAGAATTATTAGTGGAGGTCAAATTCCGAAGAAATTAAAATTATTATAAAAAATTGTAAGCTTTTAATAACTGAAAGACAAATATATGATGGAGTTATCACTTGGATAATTCCATTTAGAAAAAAGAGGTAGAGACCAAAATGTATCTACTATTTTTCAATTGACTAGCTTCAGCTACAATTCCATTTGAACCAATAAAGTATTGGGTTCTAGTTGTGTGCTTGCAATTGGGAGTAATTGAAGCTTATCAAGCAAGGGAAGTGGTGAGGGATATTGTCAGACTTTGGAAAGTGGTAATAAATTGTATAAGCAGTTACTTTTATTTATAATTTTAATACTAAATGTAATGGTAAAATTAATATCTATATATTATTTTTTATTTAGTTTTGACTTAATGTAATATATTGGTAAATAACATAATTTTGTGTAAAGTCAAGGTTGTAATTCTAGAGTGTGTTTAGTGATATATGTAGTTAGTTTGTGGTTATTTTAGTTCTTAAATAAGCTATATGATAAATATTATATTTTTATTTGGATATTTAGATCATCCTAAATGTTGTATGTAAGTATTTGAATTGATCTAAGTAACAATCAAAGTATACATACTGTAGACATTAAATTTGATCACTTCCATATGATCAAACACGTCTTCTTACTCATCCCCTCTGTCAATATTAATTAAACCATTTGTTTAATTAATACCTTGCATCTTACATAAGGGTCCTAAAGTGTTTAATTTAATAAATACTTTACCCCTTTTCCTCTTCTAAATTAAATAAATTTACCATTTTATTTAATTTGGTCATATTCCCCTTTTGGAATTAAAATTCATTTTTTAATTCCTCTTTTCTCTCTCATGGTCACATCCTCCAACTTTTGCAAGTTGGTCCCTAATCCATCTTAATCACTTCATCTTCTTCTAATTAACAGGGGTTAGCATGTGCACACTCTTAATCATCATTAAGGTCACATCATCCATAATCTCCCACTTGCTTCTAATGAGTCATTAGTCCATCTAACTAAGTACTTGCACAACTTTAATCATTTGGTTAGCCTAGCCTAATCCTTCTCCCACTTATGGCATGTGTCCTTAAGTCAACCTTATTAAAGGCTTTCTCCTTTTGGACAAGGCACTCCACTTCCCCATGTGAATTTTTAATTCACCTTTTAATCCCCCAAGGCACCCAAAAGGAATTTTTAATTCCTTCACTTCTTTCCACATGTCCTTCACTTATTATTTATTCTTTCCCATCTCCCCATGAGAATATTTGAGGAATTTTTAATTCCTCACATGTCCTCTCACCCACATGGGGACAAGGACCTCCTTTATGAGGAGATCTTGTCCAATCCCAATGTACTTTGTACCCCCTCCATGTCATGTACTTCTCCTTCCACCTCATGTCCACTTCACCTTTTAGGGCTATCCCACATGTTACAAGTCAAGATGTGAGGGCTTGTGAGTTCTCAACTCACCTTAGCCCTACATCTTGATATTTGGTGGCTCAATCTTGACCCTCCATTTCCCCTAGGAATTCTCAAAAATCCTATAAATACCCCCTCTTTTCTCTCATTTTGGGAGAGATCATTTTGCTAGCCAAACTCTTACAATTTTGTTTCTCAACTTATACTTAGCCATTTTTCATGTGTTTATCCACTTGCACTCATCCTCACAACATCATTTAGCTTGCATCTTGTGTCATCCAAGGAGTATACACATCAAAGATTGAAGGGCCAACCAAAGGATCGACTCAATGCAAGGTATAGAGTTCCATTTTGTTGTTTTTGCTTTGTGTTGTTTCCAACTTAGGCTAATCTTGAGGTGTAGGTTGTTTTGGTGTTTATTTGCACTCTTTCACTTGTTGCTTATCTTCTAATGCTCACATTCAACCTATCACATTTCTGGCACGCCCGATGGGAAAACAAAAAGGTTCACCCTTGATAATTCTAGGTGGGCGAGCTTGTCCTGAAGGAGAACCAATGTACTCAGCAAGACCGGGATAAGAAAGAAAAATTTGAGGAAAATTGGTTGGGGCCCTATATCATAGCCGCTAAATATGGATCTGGGGCATACAGGTTGACTACTCTTGAAGGAGACCCCCTTGACGAGCCCATCAATATCATGCACCTGAAAAAGTTCTACACATAAATCTGCTTGGTTACCCCCACCTGGTCAAAAAACAAAAATAAAAATAAAAATCCAAAAATAGTTAAGAGAAATAAATCCGTCCTATGGTGAAAACCACCTCTTGGTGGCGCCTTGGATAAGTATGGATGGTGAAAACCTGGTAACAGGCATCATCCATAGAGGGCTTAATCATTATCTACCTGACATCCTAGTTATTTTATGCCTTCATCCACACTATGGTCCTCACCCATCCTATCCTAGGCTGCTTGGTAAATATTGATTGAGCATTGGACGACCCATCTAGCCTATCCCACATTTCTGAGCTTTTCAGTATCCCACTCTGAGCTTGCGTCATTCGTTCCCTTCGTTGTTATGTCTGTTTCATTGGGTAGGATCATCCATCGTGTCAATCTTCACCTAGGTCCCATCCTATCGAGTCCGCTAGTCGAACTACGTGGCCCCTGCGCTGTCACGTAGGAAAGGTTGATCATTTGATTCACCCTCGGGGCATTTATCCATCATCATCAGTTACCATTTGTCTCCTTTTCGTTTTATCCATGGTCTTTTCTGGAACTACGAGGGCTCTGCACTTTCACATAGGCAAGGCTAATCTATGATCGGCCCCCGAGCTCCTAGGTCTATAGGTTATGTTAGTCTTTTGTACTTCATCATCAAGTTATGCCCACATCTAACCGGTTCTTAACAAACAAAATTCCCTTGTGTTACAAAATCTTGTCCCTCTGTAACATCCCGTGTCAACTGGATCATCCTACTTTCGCATCCATCTTTGGTCTCAACAAGATGAATCCTTCCTAGCAGACCTCGCCAATCCCATCCATCACCTTGATTCTATGGCAAAGGACCTGTTGTCTTGATTATGATCTTGTGATGCTTTCGAATTTTGTTTATCATTTTAGGTTCCTTCCCATCACTTGTCTAGGTCGCCTTGGTCCACCATACCATGGCGGGATTTGACCTGTTGAAATGGGGGCATACTTTGATCTTTTGCTTTGTCTGTTGTCTTCTCAAGTTATCCCTTGTAAGACCCACCAAGATCTCCAGGATCTTGTGTTATGCTGGGACAACTTTGTGTGTTTGTGATTATTACAACACCAGGCCTGACCGAGGTCATCGCGACCTCAGGGTGTTGGGATAACCTTATTGTTTGTTGTGTTTGTTTCCTGCGTAGAGTACTCACTCACCTTGGTCTTCCATATCAAGGTGCTTAGTACCCTACGCTATAGTAAATACCAATGCTTCAAAGATGGAAAGATCTCATTTTCACTGCATTTCCACCACTTTGCATGCACCCTTCATTTCCATCATAACCACCGCTTATGATTTCAGTTGTGCAAGTACTCTCATTCTTTGTTCTTCTTGGGTCCTC